>OZ010800.1:35777851-37031351 GCA_963932465.1 Maratus speciosus
TTTTTTCAATAGTTTACAATTTAGCACAGTCCATAAATCACGGATTGCTCCAGCTTTAGCATTTTGAAGACAATCCACTCGTGTGTTCTGGTTGTCAAAACGAATAAATCTAAGAATATTCCACAATATGTCTACACTCATACTTGCTCGATAAAACGGATATAATTTTCCACATCTCTAATATGTGATATTTGCTTGATTTGTTAACACCTGAAATACAGTAGAATCCCGCTAATCCTTAATTCCGGTTAATCCGAACCGATTTTACTAAACGGATAAATGTCGGGAAAAACTTGCAGAAGTTAGAATTAAACAAAAAATGGGAGTAATGCAGTTTTTTTAAACAGTTTGAATAGAATTAACAAAATACTCAATAATGTAAAAGTATAACATATGTACACAAATATAAAATGAAAACGTCCACTGTAAGCCTACTGGCAGAATCCCATCTTTAAAAAAAATCTCGAATATCAGTTTGTTTGCCAGTACTATAAAATTTTTTTTTTAAATGCAAAAAGTATTTAATTCGGATGATAAAAATTTATTTTCCCTTTCAACAGTTTGATTTCGCAAATCATCTAGAGAATCTACTGTAATTAATATTTATTAAAATGCATCAAATTCCTCTTCTGTAATGGCAAGCATTTACAATCTATGAAAAGGTGGGGGGGGGGGGGTTATGGCTCGCGTATGTTAAAATCGCTGCACCCCGGTCATTGGACACAAGGGCAAATTTTGGTCATTGACATAAGGCTTAACCAAAAAATCGGTGTTTTTTACACGTATGTAAATAGGGTCCTGAAAATTTGTTCTGATTCTGCATCCCTTAAGGATGAACTTAATTACTTAAAAAGTGTTGCTGACAAAAGAAGTTTGAATCCTTCTGTTATTAATAATACTGTGAACAAATTCAATAGACCATCTAATAAATCTACTCTTTCCAAATCTGTCAAAAACAAACCTGATAATTTTGTTGTCCTCCCCTTGCATTCTCCTTTATGTTTCAAATTAGCTAAAGTTTTACGTCATTTCAATTTTAATGTTATCTTTAAACCTGTCAATAAATTCAAATTTCCCTCCACTAAATCCCCTGTTCCTGATCCTCGAAAATGGGGAATTTATATTGTTCCTTGTAACAGCTGTGATTTATCATATATTGGTCAAACTAAAAGAAATTTTGAAATCCGTTTAAAAGAAACTCTCGTTGTGTAATTAACCAAGAAATTTCTAAATCTTCTACTGCCAAGCACTCCTGGGATTCCGGCCATAGTTTTAATTTTCAAAATGCTAAAACTACGATTAAAGCCAATAGTATCTCTGAATTGGACTTTCTTGAAAATTTAGCTATTTATCTTAATCGTGAAGTTATTGTTAATGATAAATCTGATTCCACAATACTCTGCAGCTTGGAAAAACATTTTCAGTAGTACCATATAAGTTAATTTTTGTATTAATTAATTTTAGTCTGTTTTTATATTTTATTCACTCATTTATTTCTATTTCATGTGTTCTCATAGTTTAATATATGTATGTGTTTTCCCTTTATTATAATTTATTTTTATTTTTATTTTTATGTACTTTTTTTTCATTTTGCTTTCTTATTTCCCTTGTACTCTGTGTTCTTTTGTTTGGATTATACTCTTCTGTGATCGGTTGTTGTCTCCTGCTATCCTATTGGCTGTTGATTTCTAATTTCCTTTTGGCTGTTTCCTCAGCTTGTTTTCGCTTCCCTTCTCTCATTTCAGCCTTGCTGCTGCTTTCATAGTAGAAGCACGTCTTTTTGCGCCTGACGAAGAAAGACTGAGATCTTTCGAAAGTCCTAGCGCATTTGAGGTTTTGATGGTATTTTAAGAAGTTATTTTAGTTCGTATTAATTCACACCAGTTTCAACTTATTTTCTTTCATCATAAAAATACTTATAAAATTCCAATCACATTCATATATTAAAAAAGTATTATAAGTACAAATATCTTATATATTTTTTTAATCAGGTAATTCAACCCTTGTAAACAGAGTTCGTCAGTATCATGATCTTTTCGAAAATATCAAAAATATCCGATATTTTGATATACATCCGATAATTTCAAAACTGACAACTTATTGATAATTATAAATATTTTCAGACCTAATGTAAATTAGAAATTAAAACATATTACATTATAGCATGAAAACTCAATAAAACAATATTTCAAATGTATTTTTTCCACTTATGTAACAAAATTTAAGGTAAACTAATTGAAAACAGACACAATTTGCTTTTTACACGCATAAGAAACAAAATTAAGGGATTAATTATCAAGTTTCCAGAAAGTTTTGTGTTTTATACAACAAAATTATATACAAAATACATTTTTTTTAACATCTCTAACTTGTTGTGTAGTTTAACTAGAGATATCCAAAACCATAAATGATTCTAATGAAGCAGTAAATAACTTCTCCAAATTAGACAGTTTATCTTTCCATTGATATTTTAAGTAATTTATTGGTTCTACATTTTACTTATTAAAATTCAGTTTCAAATGTAAAACTTGGAAAATATTTTTTATGAATGAGGGGGGGGGGGGGAGCTAAAAACGGCCAGCCGAAGCAAAAGTGCTTATCTACAGAACGGCACACTCAGCAGCAGTTAAAAATCTATTTACAATTGTTTTGGCTGAAAATATCAAAATATCATACGCAATATTTTGAAAATTGGTATCAAATATGGAAAATATCAAACTTCATGATATTTTGAAAATAAATATTTTATATCTATCATGATATATATCAAGATATATATCCATTGATATATATCACCAAACCCTGCTTGTAAGCTTTAGAAAATGAATATTGAAGAAGATTTTAGGATATATATAGCAATAGCCGAAACAGGGAATAGCCGAAGGGAGTGAAATGGTCATATTGGCGAGAAATAATATATTAATAGAAGTGACTTAGTCAATCTGCAGCGTTTCAACAACCTTCGAGTACCGAACTTCAATATGGATACAACCAATAAAATAATTCTGTTTTTAAATAATTAATTCGTCGTTAACTAATCGTACGCATTTCATGAAAAGTTATATTTAGGCTAATTGAAGAGTGTAGAATTTATTTATGTTGTCAAAATTGGGTCTTAGTATTGAAAAAAACAAATTTTTAGGTTTTTTTTTATATGTAGATGCCCCATAAGAAAATGTTATATACATCATTTAAAAGTAAACTTTATTTCAAATCGTTTGGTACCAGTAATGTTATTCTACGATAATTTGTTGCAGAATTAGTAGGGGTGTTTACTTTTTCTTCCACGACCGCATATTCATGCAAACCATTATCTAATGCTGCACCAGATGAGAAAAGGTTTCGATCACTTCCAGGAACGTACCAGACTTTTACGAGGTTACCGGATTTCCATATCTTCCATCACCTAATCTTAAGGGCTTGGGCGTATCAAACTGTTTATACGAAGAAAACCATTCTAACTTATAGCAAATGTGTTGGAAGCACCAGAAACAATGTGCCAGTAATCTTTGCTTTCTACTTTGGCAACTGTCACGAAAGCTTGTCCTGATTTCAGAGATTCAGTTCGCTCACTATTATTATTTTTCAAGCAATTTATTATATTTCACTATTATTATTTTTTAAGGGCATATTAACAATTATTTTTCATATGCCCAACCAAAACACGTAAGTTTTTTGCTGTTACAATTTTTCTGGTCACATATAACAGACTTTTTAAGATAACAATTATTCATTTTGCCTCAAACGCTACTCTTTTGTTTGTAACTGGGAGTTTTAATTCATCGAATCGCTTTTCATCTATGCATAGTCTTTCTGTAAATCTTTGAAGAGATCTTTCACTATGTGGCACTGACTCCCATACTTTTTTGAATTCAAGATATTCATTTGGCAGTGCGTTCAAAACTCTGTTTAGCAATATAGATTTTGGTAATTGAACATTTTCACTTTTCAATTCTTCTTGTAATTCCTGCCAAATTCTCTACAATTTTGAAACATGATTTGCAATATTGTCCATGGGATCGTTATTATAGTTAAATAGTTGAGAATAAAAGAAATCTGATCTTTTTTCATTTTTCTGTTCATACACAGAATGCAAGGCATCCCACATTTCCTTTCCAATTTTACAGGAGAGTATGTGCTGTTTGAATTCAGGCCTAACACTAGATCCAATTGTATATCTAGCAATCGCATCTGCATCTCTACATACCTTCAAAACTACTGCATAAGCTTTAAAATAGCAATTAAAGCCTTTGTGCAGGAATATTGAAATGCAGTAAACCAACGTTTAAAAGGCACAAATCACGCATTATTTGTGCCTTTTAAACGTTGGTTTACTGCATTTCAATACTGCATAAGCTTTTCTTTCTGCCTCCGCTGTACCCTCCGGAAGCTGTTCAGGCTTAGTTGTTACACACAAAATAATGGGCATGGCTTTCTGTACCGGAAGTTGGAGATCAATATCAAATTTCCAGCTTACCCCAGTGGTGACCATCCCCCCAAAACCCAATGACGCAAATTCCCCCCCCCCCCAAAAAAAAAATATTTGTACATTAACATTGATCCCCCTCCCCCCTCTAAACAGAACATCAATTCTAAAATATATTCTACTGATAATTTAATAATAGTATTCTTACGAACTATCACACAAAAAACATGAAATAAAAGTTTTAACAGCGTAAAAAATAATGAAGACGTATGTTTTATTATTAGCAGTCGGATTGTTTGCATATTTATAAGTCCTGGCTGACAAGCCCATGTTAATATGTTCACTAGGCTCCAGTTTTCACTGCAATACAAGCATTATTTCAATTAATATAATTCTAAAGATATAATGCAATTTTAATGACTGAAGTAATGATTAATGCTCTTAATGATAACATTCACATACGTAACCATTTTCTTAATGTTAGAAAAATCAATTCTTTTTAACATTTTAGATAAAATACAGAGAAAATAAAATTACAATTTTGCCCATTTGCTCGTTAGCAGGAGGATATGACAATTTAAATTCGTCCCAAAATCATTGCTTGCGCCTTGCCTCGCTCTCCGCAGGACATGAGGATCACCCTTGCAAGGTAGTACTTGGTTCTCGAGATCAGTATGATAGCTCGATATATTATACTTAATGGTTCATTTTTAAATCATTTAATAACAAATAAATACAATATAAACTTAAAGAATTTTTTTATTAAAAATTTTAATCTACACATATTACAAAAGATATAAAACATGTCCTTTCTAAGCATTGACTAATAGATGATTTTTCAACCGTTAGTCTTTGATAAACAGTTTCAATTTCAAAAATAATTAAAATTAGCTGAAGGATTATGTTATACGCCGTTTGGGTCATGAAATGCATTTTTGAAGGCGTCTCAAAACTTAACTTTTTATACGTCCCTGGGTCCTATAAGTTATATTTAGAGAAAAAGTCCTAATGCTTTCACATGCGGGGGAAAAATTATTTTAGTACGACCAAAAGTTACCGAGTTTCAAATTTGGAAAAATCTGGCACTTAACGCAATGCCAGAAAGAATGTACGATTTCGATTTAACCGCACATCATTTCGGGCACCATATTAAAAGCGAAAATTTTCCAAATTTTAAACTCGCATAACACGGTGAGTTTTGGTAGTAAAAAAATGATTTTTTTTTTTCATTTGATATATTAGAGCTTCAGGATTGTTTTACCAAATATAACTTATAGGACTCGTAGGCTAATTGTGTCCAACATAATTATTTAGCTAATTTTAAATAATTTTGAAATTGGAACTATATGCCTAATACCAACGATTAAGAAATTATCCATTGGTCGACCGACGTTTGTAAAAAACACACTGCATGTTAACAAATATAGAAAACATATTCTGGAAAAAATGGAAAGGAGAACAATTCTATAAAACAAATTTGATAAACATTTGAAAACAAGTAGAAGTAAAGTAAAATAATAATAAACTCCAATTTTTTTCTTTCCGCAGACTATGCGGTTTAACATATGAAAACCATATTTTTTCATTATTTTGAGTAAAAGAATGCACCCAATCTGAAATACATTATTATGTTGGAAAAAGTATTTTCAGAAATGTGAGCAACAAGTTTTTAAAATAGTAATTTTTAAGTCACTGAATTTGTCACAGAGGTCTGCACGGGCAGACGTTTCAAAGCCCGGGCCCGACCCGGCCCATAGAAAATTCAATTAAATCAGTCCCGATCCGGCCCGACTCAATTTCTACAAAAAATTGAGATTTTTTTCTTAACATACAATTAAGTTCTTTTAAAGAATACTGCATGCATATTTATGGGATAATTTTACAGCATATATTAATGATGTGAATTATCACACTGCTAACAAAGCGTAAACCAACTCAGTGAAAAATGTCCAAGCCGGGAATCGAACCCGGGTCCCTGGAATAGATCTCCAGTGCTCTACCACTAAACCACAAGGACGATGTCCAGCTTGGCATTTCTCACTTATATAAGTCGGTAAGGCTGCTACCGCAGCAGAAGATGGAGAAGTCTTCATGAGCACACATTCTAGCGGCGTAACATGAGACGCAAATAAACCCAGCATCGGGGAATATACAATTTATTTAATTTTACAACTACATTTCAGCAGTGAAATTACGCTTGAAATTATTGAATATTAATGATGTGAATTATCACACTGGTAACAAAGCGTAAACCAACTTAGTGAAAAATGTCCAAGCAGGGAATCGAACCCGGGTCCCTGGAATAGATCTCCAGTGCTCTACCACTAAACCACAAGGACGATGTCCAGCTTGGCATTTCTCACTTATATAAGTCGGTAAGGCTGCTACCGCAGCAGAAGATGGAGAAGTCTTCATGAGCACACATTCTAGCGGCGTAACATGAGACTCAAATAAACCCAGCATCGGTGAATATACAATTTAATTAATTTTTCAACTACATTTCAGCAGTGAAATTACGCTTGAAATTATTGAATATTAATGATGTGAATTATCACACTGCTAACAAAGCGTGACAACAAAGGCTTGGACATTTTTCACTAAGTTGGTTTACGCTTTGTTAGCGGTGTGATAATTCACATCATTAATATTCAATAATGTCAAGCGTAATTTCACTTCTGAAATGTAGTTGAAAAATTAATTAAATTGTATATTCACGGATGCTGGGTTTATTTGCGTCTCATGTTACGCCGCTAGAATGTGTGCTCATTAAGACTTCTCCATCTTGTGCTGCGGTAGCAGCCTTACCGACTTATATAAGTGAGAAATGCCAAGCTGGACATCGTCCTTGTGGTTTAGTGGTAGAGCACTGGAGATCTATTCCAGGGACCCGGGTTCAATTCCCGGCTTGGACATTTTTCACTAAGTTGGTTTACGCTTTGTTAGCAGTGTGATAATTCACATCATTAATATTCAATAATTTCAAACGTAATTTCACTGCTGAAATGTAGTTGAAAAATTAATTAAATTTTACAACATATTTTAAAATTATAATATGTTGTTCTCAAGACAGAAAATGCACAATAACAACATTAATGATTATTTCGAGTTTCAGACGTTTCAAAGTTCAAATAAGGATTCATTAAAAAAACAAATGTAGTTTAGAATAAAAGAAAAAAAGGAGGATTAAAAACATAACTTTTGAAGGTGTGTAATAAAAAGGAGATTTGTGAAAATACTTCTCTGCCATTTATTAAGGCTCTTCTCAAATCCAAAGGAGTTACTTTCTGACGCATTTCTGAATTAATTTCTTTTTGAAAACGCATCAGATTGACATGTGTTCTTATTCAGAAACTATCTAATCGAATGGAATTATCCATTTTTTGATAAAGGCAATATATCTTTGAGAAAATACTGTCAGAGTTAGCGCTTTGAATCGACTTTCCGAAGCGATAGAGGAAAAGAGAAAACCTGCAGTCACGTGACAAAAATCTTTTATATCTCGATAAGTCACTTATTTATCAAAAATGGAAAACACTATTCGATTCCAAATCCCTTCAATAGTTAGGTGTGTCAATTTTATGCCTTTCCAGTTAAAAATTTATCAGAAAATGTCTCAGAAAGTTTCACATTGTTGAGCAGTGAATTTCAGAACCACCTTAAATTACATTTCCAACGATTCCGGTAACAGAAGTTCATTATCGCTATTAATATTTTTACAAAACATATTGCCTACATATTGCCGCATCCTGGCAACAATTAAGTGCAGTTCCGGTCCGACTCAACTATATAGAAAAAAAATCAAGCTTTATTTCGGCCCGGCACGAGTCTGCTGAAAAAATTAAGCCCGGGCTCAGACACCATGTAACTGTCCAATGCCGATTTCTATGCTGGACATGTTACACTTCTGTATTGATGTTATTAAACTAGCATCGGCTCGTGACGCACATTTATACTTATTCTCGCGAAAGTTATATTATTTGAAAAACGCTCATAATTTATCGGCCTCGTTTAAATTTTTATATCGGGCCGATAGGGCCGCTTAATTTTGCTTATCGGCCCGGTCCGTTTATTTTGTTTATTGGCCCGGCCCTTTTGAAAGTTCGCCTTCATTCCGCCGGGCCGGGTACGGGTCTCGGGGCGAGCAACCTCTGAGTTGTCATATATTCAGAAAACTATTAAACTGTTGATTAATTTTTTTTTCTTCTCTTTGAGAGAGAAGTTCTCTAGATGTCCTTAGAATTATCTGACAAAAATTAAAGCATTTTTTTTTCACATATTTGGTTGCATGAATGCAAAACTAAGTTATAAAATTTTGCTTAAATATGAATTACGCCTTATAAATTTTTATTGTTTTGTTGAATTGTTTTAGAGATTTTAAGAAGATTTTTTTAAAGAAAAGACCTTGTCTCAACCATCGTCTGAAAAAAAAGGAAATATTAAGAATTTAAAAATCCCCCCCAAAATGTACTTTTTTTCTGAATTCCCCCCCCCCCCCCAAAAATAAATTGTATGACGCACTTTGCATCACCAAACCCCTCTCCGGGAACCCCTGACTTAGCCAGTTCCTTTCACCTTCCAGATTTTCAATAAAATTAAATTTATCCATGTTACTCCTCTAACTGGAACACACGATTAGATGATAATGAAATTAAGCGTAACTGAAGCCTAACAGAGTTCAGACGGGCGATGTTTCAAAGTTTAAAACCTATTAACAGGGATGGCTGGCCCCACAACCACTTAAAACTTCTTACGAAAACTTGTAGTTAAGTTTTAATTACCGCAATGAACTGTCAGTTACATAGTATTAAACTTTAACCCCATTTTACCGTGGGCAACCGCATGTAAACAAATGCAGCACTAAACAACTACAAGTACAATTAAGTTATCAGTTAATATCTGGGTTACAGTGAATAAATAATAGGTGAATAAACAATAGGTGAATAAATAACAGGTATTGATTTATACTTAACATGTTCTTTGGTTGTTTAAAATAAAAATTATGCCAATTTGTATAATTTTCCGAGTAGTTTGGCGATTTATATAATTTGTCGAAATGGGTCGATGGGATAATGTAGTACCCTCAATTCAGTAAGAGAGCATTACAATGTATTAAAAATATTTAAATATACGTTAAAATTTTATTTTGGAATTGCAATAATTAGTTTACACATGTTTTATTTTCATATTTTATATTATAGAAATCCATGATGGGGAAGTATACCCAACGACTAGTTTTATATCGTAAGGAATATTAACAGCACAAAATCCTGCTGCAACTTGAATATTTCACAGCAGTAGTGCAATCACTTTTTTGTTATCGTTGTCGTCAGCGTGCAGTCCAATAACGTGCTTTCATTTGTCCAGTTATCCCAGGTTTTGCGTATCCAAATTGGGGTAGAACGTATAATTAGATTCCATTAGGGTGATCGATAATTTACTGTACTTATCTTTGTTTACTGTTAAGTCATCTTGTATCGATATATTTAAAAAGTGTATTATGAAATGAAACTCATAAATCTAAACTATTACATTAAAATCTCAATAATATAAGAGAGTTTCCATTTCTCTACCGGCTGCATTCACTAGAAAAGTTGGGGCGCGGATGGGACAACTGTCAAAGGTTATGCCCTTCCTAGAATAATTTGAAAGTAATTTTAATAGATGGCAGCACTTAAACAAGGGTATCATAGCTAACGTCACAGTGGGATACTTTGCCTATCCGTCTTTATGATTTCTACAGTATGCAAGCAATCAGACGATCTGATTGGTCTAGATTAATAGGTCTGTGATACAATGTACCCCATCAGTGTTACGTCACAGGCAACTCAACTCCGCGTATCATCCCCAAATTGGATCCAAACAAACCCACACAGTCTAGAGAAAGACAGAGAGATTATGGCCAGGATCCAGATAGATTTTGAATTGTGAGCGAAATCAGACTGACCAATCAGAAAATTTGCTTACTTAAAACAGCGAAAAGTTCGCAAAAATGCAGGCTTCTGATTGCTTAATCTCGTTTCGCTAAGAGCGCAAATCTAACTGGATTCCGGCCAATTTGTTCGTTTGGCATGAAGCTAAAATTACAACTCTTAAGCCGGTTAAAACCGGTCATAATTCCGCACAAACGCTTTGAAAACCTCTCTCATGGGTCCTCCGTGGCCGTGTAGTTAAGGCACCACGCCGCTAATCGCTTGAGAACGTAGGAGATCTGTAGGTTCGACTCCCGCTGGCTCTGGTGGACGCTCTTTGTGCAAAGCGATATAAGTAAGCATACAATGTCAATACTGTAATCTGGAGTATATTGACACAGCTGCGCCATCTGGTGGACGGGGTGAATAATGCAAATACGCGGGTTTTCAGTATGACGTTATATATGACAGAATATCTATTATCTGCGCATCTCTTGCGCATATTTTCTGAATCCTTACTCACTTATGGAAGATGAATCTTGTTTACCAGATTTATTGCAAAATATTTTTATTACAGTATGTTTTCATAAAATCATATACATTTAAAAAATATAGTCGCAATATCATTTTAATTTCGGGAGCAAAGCACTAATGCTACGAAAGCATTACTTTCTTTTGCCCTTAAACTAAAATGACATAGCGACTTTTTTTTTAAATACACATATTTTTATCAAAACAAGCTGTAACAAAAATATTTTGCAATAAATCTGGCAAACAAGATTCATCTTCTGTAAGTAAGTAACAATCTGAAATTCCTAATTGAATTTTTAACAGGGGTTCTCTAAAAGGCTTTGTCTGTTTCAAAAAAAAAAAAAAATCTAATCTGGCGGTTCTAGGAAAATTATGGAGGTTATTGCCTAGACTCGCAAAATATTTAAACAAATAAATGAACAACAATTGCTCCTTTAATAGTACAGCATTTAATGCATGCATTTTAAATTAAGTGATTTCGAATATAAAATGAAATGAATTTTAAATTAAATGGATGAAGTATTTTTAAGTTAAATAAGATGAGTGCAATGCGATTAAGAAAATAGTGGAAATTTATCGTTTGCGCTTGATAAGCGAACAAAAGGACCTAAAATTGAATATTTTATTTATAATTAAATTCTATACATATTCTAAACATTCATAAAAGTTGTATTATCATCGGGAATACAACCGTGTATATCATTTTTTATAACTTTAGCACATCAAGAATTGATAAAAAATAAGACTACAAAATTCAATCTTTACACATTAACTACTTACTAATTTTTATGAGTCATTTTTCATTTCATTAAAAGAAAATAATTAAAATCGAGCGCATTTAAATCAACAACATTTGATAATGTATATTAAATAATATTTATCTTTTTTAATAAATTAAAGTTAAAATACGTAACTAACTTGTTTTACTCTTTGGAAAAGGACAGATATGAATTCTATAAGAACAAGTTGGAAATTGCTCGTCAAACGTGGCAAATGAGGTGCGTTCGTACTATAACTAGTTTTATAATTATTTTTTGCACCCCATATTGTACTGAATGTATAATTTTTTGCACTTCATAAAGTGCATAGTCTGATACATCATTAAAATGCACTTCCAATAATTTTTTCCCATTCCCGTAATGTAACGGAACACTGTTGACTGTCCCTGTAATTAAACTATACATCCGATTTTCCTAAAATTTGAAATAGCTCAACAAAATTTTGCAACAACTATATCTTTAAAATTTCAGACCATTCGGAAGGCTGTAATATCATTAAAATGCACTTGCAATAATTTTTCCCATTGGCCGTAATGTAAAGAAAAACTTTTGACTGTCCCTGTAATTAAACTATACATCCGATTTTCCTAAAATTTGAAATGGCTCGACAAAATTTTGCAACAATTATATCTTTAAAATTTCAGATCATTCGGAAGGCTGTAATATCATTAAAATGCACTTGCAGTAATTTTTCCCATTGGCCGTAATGTAAAGAAAAACTTTTGACTGTCCCTGTAATTAAACTATACATCCGATTTTCCTAAAGTTTGAAATGGCTCGACAAAATTTTGCAACAATTATATCTTTAAAATTTCAGATCATTCGGAAGGCTCTAATATCATTAAAATGCACTTGCAATAATTTTTCCCATTGGCCGTAATGTAAAGAAAAACTTTTGACTGTCCCTGTAATTAAACTATACATCCGATTTTCATGATATTTGAAATGGCTCGACAAAATTTTGCAACAATCATATATTTGAAATTTCAGACCATTCGGTTGGGTAGTTTTTGCTCTGTTACATGCGGACAGACGGACAGACGGACGGACAGACGGACAGACGGACAGACGGACAGACGGACAGACGGACGGACTGAACGACAACTATAGGTGCTACGTATTTATATAATTACGAACGCACCTAAAAAGAATTTCTTTACAATATCGGAAACTACAGTTATTCATTAGCCAACATTTTGCCATTTTAACAAATAATATTAGTTCCAAAAAGAACTGTTTTTATTTAAACAGTTAACTATAATAAATAAGTCAAAAAACACGAATAAAAATTAATAGAATGTTCTACTACTGTCAGAATATAAATGCTACAAAGAAATGAAAGCACGACGTTCTTGCGCAGTTCTTTCATAGATGTGCAATTAATAGATTATCCATAAAGAAGAAAACAGTTAGGCATCTTTCTGTAGTTCACACCGTCCGCTACGTGGCGTGCGACCTTGATTGGTGTGACCTCACCTTTAATCTTGCGGTTACCTCTCCCATTTAAGATAGGACGCTTATTTATATCGCTTTGCTCTTTGTGGAGCTCCCGGCTGTAATTGTCTGGTGTTGCAAATTTCCTTGTGCTATTTTCGTCCTTGTATATTGACGAAATTGTTATGTCTGGTTTACGTAATTATCTCTGTGTATAAAATAAAAGATCACTAGAGGCGACAGCCATTGTAGCTATAGGCCCCAAAGCAATCTCCACTGTAATGGACTTCAAACGGGAAAAAGAAACCTCTCTCGTTACACGTGCCTGTCTTGTTCGGGTTGAATGATTTGTGCGATAACTGACTTCATATTGCAAGTCATTTTGATAGTATAGTGCATCTTTAATATACTCAGAACTCTTTACTTTGTGTGGATCCAATTTGTGGTTAATATGCGGAGTTGAGTTGGTTGTGACATCACTACTGATGGGGTCCATAGGACTGCATCGCCATGATGATTCCTGTAACGATCGCAAAGCAAAAATGTAATAGGTAGTTTGTGATTTTTGTAAACGCACCCTTTCCTACCTATAAGGAAATAAAATCCGTAATAAAATAATAATAAGTAAATAAATAAAACTTAAAAAAAAAAAAATTTTGGACGTAATTTAATGTTTAAATAAGGCCATTAATTTAAGAGTACTTGGAACAGTTTTTGCTGCACTTATCTAATTGTTGTAGTTGTATTGTACACTGTAATAAAAAATAGAACCAGATTTCCTCTAGGAATCGGAAAAATAGTTGCCCTTATCGTACCGGAAAAATTTCCGACCCAGCTCAGAATAAAATCAGTAAAATCGGAATAAAATCCGTAAAATTGGAATAAAATCCGTAAAGTACCGTTTTAATGAATGTTTCCTTTTTTTACGGATTTATTCCCAGCTGGGTCAGAAAATTTTCCGATACGATAAGGGCAACTATTTTTTCGATTCCTACAGGAAAACTGTTCGGATTTTTTTACAGTGTAAAATGTAATACGTAGTTTTGGTTTTTTGTAAACGCACCCTTTCCTACCTATAAGGGAATAAAATCCGTAATAAAATAATAATAAGTAAATAAATAAAACTTAAAACAATTAATTTTGGACGTAAGTAAATGTTTAAATAAGGTCATTAATTTAAGAGTACTTGGAACAGTTTTGGCTGCACTTTTCAAATTGTTGTAGTTGTATTTTATTGAAAATTTTATTACATTAATTCGGAAATATTTTTTCAGGATATGATCCAACAGAACTCCGAGGAAGAAATATTGGCGTATTCATAGGAAACAGCGTTTCAGAAACTGGACAACTGATCTCTGAAGATTTCGAAAAATTTAATGGCTATGCTCTATTAGGATGCGTTCAATCATTGTTTGCAAATAGAATTTCATATGTATTCGATTTTAAAGGTACCTTTTGAAATTTAACTTAATTATTCTGTACGCAGAGTGCCTGCAGTTAATATTTATATTCTTTGAAAGTTGACAACATAAGAATTATTATAAACAGCATGGTAGGGCAAAGCTGCTACCTTATGTGTGACATTCTCGCATAATTTTTACTTTTATGTCCCTTAATAATATTTTTTTTATTTTAGTGCATATTTTTTTTTTATTCCTTATATTGGAAAATATGCCATTGCATGATTGCATTACAATATTAAAGAGATAAATAAGTTTGAACGATGTTGGGGATAAAAATGTACCATGAAATTCCTTACCGCCCCGTTCCTTAATGCTGATTTTTAAGTTTGTAGCTGTCTGTATAAAATTCTTTCAATCAATGTAATTCCACGTAATTTTTTCAGAAACTGAGACTATTGTTTTATATAAGTATGCAGCAAAACAATTAACCTGTACATATTTTTATGGTTATTATATATATTTTTTTAACTCTGTCCCTGGATTTCAGATTCCTTATCGCCCCTCTTCCTAAAATTACGCAGAAAATTACAGCCACAGAAATAGCACCAGCCAGCATACAGCCACAGAAATGTTTTCAACTTTTTTTCTCATGCAGAAGTACGCTGGAGAAAAAATGGCTGTAATTCTTTGACAGGAAATTTACTGTAAAAATTTAAATCAGCATTTAAATATCAATTTCAAGCATTGTGGATTTATTGGTAGTCTTAATTTATTCCTGCACTTTTAGAGGTAAATTTTAAAAAATTCGAATTTAGTTCAATGTAAATAACTGTTGCTAAAAATAAATGGACATTGTGGCTATCACTTAGGCTTAACATGACTTGCCTAAAAATAGGTGGTAATTTCCCTTACTGTCCCATCCATACCGTCCCTTCCGTATAATCCCTATTCTATTTCACTTTTAAATGGATGGCAAGGCTCTCACTGGGATAGTACCGTATTAAACATTATTGCTGAATAAGAACATTTTCTAATTATAGTAACAAGAACATGAAAGTTTAAAACTGGAAGTTTAGAAATGCTTTTTTTTTTTTTTTTTAAGTTGAATTTCACATATTTCTTATTCATGAAAGTTAAAATTGTCAGAGAATGGCTCACATCTATTTTGTTATAAATCATCTTTTTAAAACTTTTAAGTATTGAGACCTTCTAAACATTCATAAAAAAGTAAATAGCCTGTTTTATTATACTGTTTTAATGAAATCATAGTTGTGGATTCTTTCAAAACAATGATCCTATATATTTTTTTATCTAATACCAGTGAGAAAAGCCTTTTCTTCAATAGCAGCCTCAAAAACTGAATTAGTTGAAAATAGTTTACTTCTGTGTGCTTCAAATGTAAATCCACATTCAGTAAAGCTTTCAAGTGATAAATAAATGCATCCGTGTATAAAACATGTTTACGTTTACTTATCAGACTACATTGGCATCAATACCAATTATGTAATATTTGATTATCATTATTTAGTAACAGATATTTATTGTATCTAAACATTTTATTTTTCTTTTCGGATTGATTGCAGCCTCTCTTTATCTATTCGAGAGTTGGAGAAATAATATTCTAAATATTTAATTGTAATTACTTGCTGCAGTCCTTACCGTCCCTGCTCTTATTTTTATGTTTGAAAGAGAGAAATTCTAGGTAAAAGTATTAACAAAATTTATTTACAGTTTTGGAACCTTGGTAGGTATATGTAATAAATTAGCATGTCTGAAACATATGTGTTACAGGTAAATACTAATAAATAAAATAATTCAGCATAAAATAACATAAACTGCTAAATTTCAATCTCTAAGACAGTGTTGTACCAAAATTTTGCAATAAAAATACCACATTAATATTATTTTTTTAAATGTTCTATGGGTACCATTCAAGTTTATTATGAGTAAAAATTTAGAAGAAAATAAAATGTTGAAGGGATAAAATGTGAAGGGACGATAGGTAAAATTAAACACGCAAGTTTAACTTTGTTCTTCAGATAAAACGTTATTAAAATTAATCGCTGCTGACCGTTTTTCTATATTTTGAATCATTAAGGCATTCTTCCATAACTTTAAAATGGTTTTTTATTAAGCTTAATTTCAACAGATTTTTATTTCTGAAAGCTAAAATTATGTGAGAATGCCTCATACACTCGCTTATATATTAACTTTTAAAACTAACGTTCTCTGTTTACTTATTACACAGTCATTATATGTGATTACATTAAATCCACGCAAGAAAAAAATCTTTCAGCCTCATTAAGGGGCTACTTCACTCACGTGAAAAAACCCGCTCGATAATGTTAATCCTATGGGTGAAACATTTTAAATATCTCGTTTGCATTTCGATATTTTAAATAATTTTTTTGTATTGGACGGCTGAAGCCGATCTTTACTTTTTCGATTTTGGTTTATTAAATTTGGATATTTTAGCTTTCGGAAACGGTTTTGATCCCAACAAATACGGATTATTATATTTTCCATTTTGCATTTGCAGGGTTTTTTTTTTCCCATGAGGATACTTTCACTTTCAAAACCAGTTCCGAAAGTAAAATTGTCCTTTAAAATATAGTGAATTTTCGAATGCATTTTATGTAGTGTATATGCAAATCTATAAATCATAAACAGGAATGCATAAAATAATCTTTTTTTCATTATGGAAGGTAATTGCTAAAACTGGATTTTAAATATATTGCACGTTTTCTAAAGTGTTTACTCGCATATCTTCTTGCACATTATTTAACTGTTAAGTTTTGTTACAGTTTTATATATGTTTTGGAAAGTTTTTGATAATCTATGCTTGAAGCATGATTTTTGGTTCTTGTTTATTTATTGCATAACTTAGGACCAAGCTTTGTGATGGATACTGCATGTTCTTCTGGTGCAATGGCTCTTTATCAAGCTTTCGAAGCTATAAAAAGAGGCGACTGCGAAGCAGCTGTAGTGGGCGGAGCTCACGTAATATTAAAACCTGAACATACACTAGCTTTTTATAAACTGAAGATGGTTTCATTGGATGGTAAAAGCAAGACATTTGATGCTGCATGTAAGTGTTCATTACCATGTCCTTAAAGAGACTTTGTGCCATTAAACCAAAGTCAACAATCGGAATGTCAGGTGGTGTTTTTCAATATTTTTAATTTTTAACAACGCATTTTATAATGAGAATGTTACTTTCAGAAATAACGATCTGAGAATCTCTAAATCTTATTCTTTGAGCCTCAAGCAAATATTTTATTCAATCAAAATGGTAGAATCACAGTCGGATACAATTGATTTGTTAGACTAATTCTATAGATAATAGACTAATTCTATTTTTTCGGTATTAAAGAAAATGATCTTATGTAACTTAAAAATATACAGTGTGTCTCAAAAAAGGGAAACGCGCTTTCATTTTTAAATTGTTGGAGAAATGTAGCCATTACAAATTGCAAAAGTGTTCAAAACAAATTTGTATTTGAGATCAAATTGATGAGATAGTCCTCCCACATATTTTTTTAAATGCACTTTTTAAATTTTATATGGCCCATGGAATAAGGCAGTATATTCTATAAGTTATTTTTAGAAACATTTTAACCATGCTCTGACAAGATAAACAATAAAAATTCCATTCTCCTACGACCAAAATTGACCCAGACATCATGTTTTGAATTTTATGAATTTTTGGAGCAGAAGAACAGGCGATTTTTAGGGCTGAAAACTCAAAGTAACATAGCTCGGTCAGTTTTGGCATAGGTTCCAGTTTTTACACTTTTTTCTTACCATTATTTTTGAAAAGAAAACTTTGGCTTATTTAATCGTAGATTTCCACAATTTAATATAGCAATATTCATAATATAAAATTTGGCAGCTGTGGTTTTGGTTGTAGAAGAGAGTAAATTTTACTGCTTTATCTCTTAGAGCATGGTTACAATGTTTCGAAGAATAACTTATAAAATGCAGGGCAATACAAAAATTTAAAAGGTATAACTTTTTAAAAATGAATGGCAAGACTATTTTATTAATATAATTGAAAATTGAACACATTTTCAATTTAAACTGCCTGCGTATCTCTAAGAGGTAAAAAATCAAAGCGCATTTCAATCTTTTTGGAACGCACAGTTTAGGATAAAGCAAGAAGTTTCGTCATAAGTTTAATGGATGATAATTACACTCCAAGGTAACCAACTTTTGTAATTTGAACATACTAATAATATGCAGGCTTTCTAAAAAACCTGGATCACAATCTTCCCATTCAGACGAAAAACAGGTGTCTCATTGCTAGTCGAATCCGGATTTTTGTTTATCGTTCAACACTAATGAAGAAATTTTAGCTAAATTTTAGTAGCGTAACTTTTTTTTTTTTTTTGATTGAAATGTGATGACATTACGGGGAATGCTGTAAGTTCGGCGTAATTTGTTCAGCGACATTATGTACTGTCATCTAACATTTCGAAATATAGAAAGTCTAGCTCAGTGATTTCTGGACGAGTATGGTGGCTATTTCTAGCACTCCTCGTGATGTCATAAGACTTCAATCTTAGAATTTCTATGCTCAAAAATTGCGAAGATTACTATTCGAAAATAATGGATACAGAATAGCACAGAATTTGGCAACTATGCGTCATGTACGTCTTTAATAGTATTGCCCGGTGTTTCGCGTAAACCGGGGCTCAAATGCTGTGGAACCAGTATGTTAAAGTAATTTTTTTCGCCCTATCTAATGACAGGATTATTTGCAATTAACGATGGCGAAATAAACAGTAATAAATTAATGGTATCGGAAAATTTGGAGTCCTGATTTACGCGGGACAACTGGCAACATTTGTCTTGTACGAACCACACGAACCACCTGAAAGAAAAATCATGGGTTTTATTGAACACAGGAATACAATTAATCTGGTGCTGTGTAGCATTCACACTCTAAAATAAAATTCCGTGAAAAAAGGAAAATGTAATGGCAGCAGTGTTGCCGTCTATTTTTCGTTTTCTCACAACACTTCTCTTTTGATATTTCTCCTTTTTCAAGATGAATTTTTTCTCTATTCAGAGCGGTTTTACTATTAAATATGAGCAATATTAAAAAAAAAATCTAAATAATAATTATGATTACTGATTCATATTCACACGGAACAGGTATTTGTATTGAATATTATCACCCCCTTTTATGATCGCCTTGATTTTGTTCGGATTCGACTCTGGGTACTCGCCATGACAGCATAGGTACGCTATAGGCAGACGGTATATGCTAAAAGGAGAGGTTAAACGCTAGAGAATATAGGGTGAGGTGGTTCAGGAATGTGCACTTTAGCAATTTCAATAAAAGATGAGATTTAAGGGATGATGTTATACCATATTTATAATCTTGGATTATTAAGCTAACAAAAAAATCCAATAATCAATTTACAAGAAACATTTACGTTGTTATTTGAAAAAAGATTATCTTCCTAAATGCGCATTCTTGTACAACCAATGAGGGCAAGATTACGTAGTGAAGTGTGAAAGAGTGCGAAAAAAAAAAAGAAAAGAAAGAAAGAAAAAAGCAATTTAACAAATTGCAACGACCATTTGGAAAATGATTTTTTCGAAGACTAAAATTTAAGACATAAAAAATCGCACGGAGTTGATCCTACATTACGTACGCCAAGAATTAAACATTAATAGTGTTGTCGTCAGATTTCTGCGTATTATCCACCTGAAACTTACGTATTATCCAAGCATTTTATTGGCTGTTCAGGAAAAGGCTTTTCCATCGTCAGATTTCCAAGAAATCTGACGACCCATTTTAAACGAAATTTCATTCTTAAACTTCTAATCATCCACACTATTACTTTTTACACCGTCGTATAGAGAAAAAAATGTACTGTTAAATGTACTTTTAAATGCAATTTGTTTGAATTCTATATCTCAATTTGTTTCTGAGTTATTAATTTTTTTTTGTAGGTTTTATTACTTTTTTGTCATAGTGGCAACAGAAGTATCCATCTCTGTTGAAACTATAGGGAAATACAGATTACTATATAGACCAATCAGAAAACGAATAAAATGCGGATTAAACCAATAAAAAACTTCAGATATGCTTTTAATTTCCTACTCTGACGAGGACAATAACCATTTTTCCAAATGGTTAATAAAGGAAAAGCCTCGCTTACAAACATCACATTTACAGTGATCACGCCCTGATAGTCTATGCACTTTTCTTACCACTACTTTTTGCAAGAAATGATCTCGATACAATCCTCTACGATTGGTTCTCTATATATTTCTGAGCAGCCTGGACCTATCCACAGTTTCTTCTTTGATGCAGTTTCTGGCTTCTTGGATTTACTTTTACTCTTTTTTGGCAAAGGTTTTTGAATTCTTTCCGCAACATCCTCTTCCAGATGCCTTTTGTGTGGTGAACTGCTTAAAATTTAAGACACTCTTCTCCACTTACTATAGGATCGTAGAGCAGAGGGCTCTAACACGGTTGCAACTGTGTAAATCTGACGTAAGTTAAAGTTGTTGAAGTCGAAGCTATACCTTGCAAAAACTATGTTTGGTGTTTTTCACAGTGAGCGTGTGTCTTTTCTTTAAATGCTTCTCTGCCTTTTCTGAAATATTATTTTATATCGAAAGCAACACTATTACGTTTTAAAATAGGAAATTACTTCACTGATAATATATACAGTTGAATTATAATACGAAAAGCTATTAAATCAACCTGTAAGTATTTAAAACACATTTTACAGCTATAACTGACAAGTAAAATACATAAAAGATATGTTCGACAAGAGTACGTGCGCACTTCTGCACACTTTGGCACTATCGTCAGTAAATAACGTTGAAACGTCCGTAATACTATCTATTGATAAGCAAATCTAAATCACTCAGGTGACAGGTAGAGAATTAGTCTCCTAATTGAAAAAAGAAAAAAAAAGTAAATTACCTCTGTAATCTTTATTATGATCATGTTTTTAAAAACCATAAATATTATAATGAGAACAACCAAATCATTTTTTCTTCTAAATCGTTAAAAAATCCTCCAAAATACGCAGTTTTTTACGCCATATATTTATTATGTCATTACATCGTTTACAACTATAGCCAAACGCAAAACTTTAAATTGACACTAGATAATCGCTCTGCGTACTCTTGTATACCGCTAACTCTTACACCACCCTACCCTACGCTATAGCTTTATTTGAGAAACAGATCGTATAAGCAGTTCTTTTAAAAATTCCAGGAGTTATACGGCCTATACCACCGTATACCGTCCGCTGTATCTCTGGATGAATGTTCTGCGGCCTACAACAACTAAATACATCCAACGACCTGGTTATAGGCCAAAATATCAATTACGAAAATTTAACTAGAATTTTTTATTTTTCTCTCAATTGAAAAGGAAGTTTCCATTTCTCTATCTTGGAAGGAACATTTCCTTTCCAACACCCAACAATTGAGGATAAAAAGAAAATTTTCCGTTTATTCCAGGAAAATTTACGACTTCCACTAAAAATAGAAAGTTTTCTATTAAAGAACAAAAAGTTCACATAAAATCGCCATCATAAATACGAATTTATTTTAACAGTGTATCTTGCTTACTATTGAACCTGCTGATCACAATTTGAAATGTAGGAGCGCTATATAATGGTCCTATGCAATCTTAGGATCTGTACGTCATTCACACACAATGTATGGTTCGGAGAGTGCAGCCGTGTGAAATTGAGTTCGCCGTTTAGAATCACCCTTTATATACTTTAATTCACATTAATGGTTTATTCTGCGTGGTATATCATTCACTTTAATTATTATTGTTCTTAAACATAAACAACAAAATTTGTAATCATTTTAAGCAATAAAGTGTATTTTTTAACACTTTCCAACATAGATGAAAAGTGTTTATGAATTTCGTTTGTCTGTCTGTCTGTCCCAGCTTATTTGTTTATTTTTTGGTCACCGCCTGTCTTACTAAATATATTCGGATTACCATGTAAATGATATACATTATTTAGGTTTAACCTGGCATGTTCGGTATAGGAAATGAAGTATGTAGCGGTAACCCTTCATTTACAGGGGCACTCAAACGTATTTCACTACCCAAAACAGTTCATAAGCAATACTGAGAATGAGCGTGAATTGCTTTTGGTTTGAGGTGTTTTTAATTTGAGATATGCATTTTCAATATCAACTAAATTTAGTATTCTATGAGATACTTGTAGAATATAAATAAAATCATATGCAGGGCAACGCGTAAAACTGTATACATGGTCGTCTACGGATTGTAATATTTGGAAGTATGATTCAGTAGTTTTAAGCGTGTTTTGCCTGAATTAAATTTCAACTTAATGTGTGACTTGTATAAAAATCTATAGGTCATACACAGGGCTGTACAAAAGGATTCAAGTATGTTTCTGCCTATGGGTAAGAAATTTCTGACGTCAATTTTTAGCTGTGTTATGCGTTTTGTTACTATACTAAATTTGAGCATATTATGTAAAATATATACAAGTCTGTAGATTATACATAGAGCTGCACAAAAGAATTAATGTACTTAATCCGGCTATCGACGTAATTACTGAAATCTGATTTTCAAATGTACTATGTGTTTTGTAAAATGTTTTCTTGGTTATCCTATTTACATTATTAAACAGTGAAGTTTTGTTAAAGTAATTTGGAAATGTTGGAAAGTGTTTCATAATATATGTTTAACGCATGATTTTCCTTCTTGTTTTAAAATTAACATCATACTGTTGAAGGATAATTCACATATTATGCATAGGTGACGGTTATGTTAGAAGTGAAGCTATCCCCATTTTGTTTCTGCAAAGAGCTGACCTGGCACGACGGAACTATGCAACAATAGTTACTGTAAAGACCAACACTGACGGCTACAAAGAACAAGGTTTGCAAAATTATATTTTTAAGTTCAAGTTTTTAAAGACCATTTTTCATTGTTAGAAGACTGTTTAGCAGTTTTTATTACATTGACCATCTCAAAAGACAACGAAAAAAAAGGCGATATAACCGAAAGACGAATATAACTGAGGATAATTTTTACATTATAAGTGATACGATACGGCAGCCGTCATTTTTGTGTCAGCACGTAAGCCTAGTATTCAGGGGGTGGTGAGAAGTCTTTTAATAAACTGTATCTTAAAGCTGCACTCAAATTAAAAGGAGCTACTTCCTGACACATTTATGAATCCATTTTTGTTTGGAAACGTATGACATTTGCTGGTATTCTTACTGAGAAACTTTATAATCAAACAGAGTTTTCTATTTTTATGCAAAGGCAGAAGATCTTTCAAAAAATACTATCAAAGTGGGCGTTTTGAACCGAATTTACGGGCACGATAACGCAGGAAAGGAGAAAAACCTATGACCACGTGATAACAATCTCTTATAGCTCGATACGTTTTTTAGGTATCAAAAAATAGAAGATGTCATTCGATTCCAAATTGCTTCAATAGTCAGACCTGCCAATATTATGCTTTTATGTTTAAAAATATGTCAACAAATAATAGTCAATAAATATGTCAATAATATGTCAATAAATAACAGTTTCACGTTGTTGAACAGGGAGTTTGAGAACCGCCTTAAAGCGTATAAAGCAGAAGGATACTCTGGGGTATGCTAAAAAACTATAACACTTTAATTTAAACATTAAAACAAAACATTTACAAAACAGTAAACAAGAACATTAAATATTCTGAATCTCAGCCGGCAACATTATCAAACTCAAATGTACACACAGTCTCAAGTGAAGAAAAAACAATGGAGGAGATTTGTTTCAATTCTTCTCAATTAACGTCTGTAGACAACGACGATCAAATAATAAGAAAAGAAAAATTTATTTCGCTCCGCCACACAACTCGCCCGCTAGTCTCACACAGCTAGTGGGAGACGAAAATGAACTTTTCTTTCCAGTTCTATATATTGAGAATCACGGAAAATAGTCTTAACAATTGGAATATCACACAGACTTGCGAGACCACCAGCATTAATATTAGTAAAGGGTCTAATAAACAACGCTCTCTTAAGTAAACCAGTAAACTGAAATGTTTCAAAAAATCGGCAGCAATAATCAGTATAGTTACCGATATGATAGAATGCATTTCAATTTACGTTTAAATCCAAGATCCAAAGTTAACGGCTCGGTACAGTAAGGGCAGATTTTAGTACCATTAGCACGTACAATGAGGTTGGTTGGTTGGTTGATTTTTGACGGCCAATTATCTGCACGAGGGATATAGGCCCAGGGGGATAGTGCCCTTCGTGGGGGTCTTTATAAGGGAACCTAACCCGTATTTACGCATCGAAATCCATGGCTCGAAGAAAACCACGAAAACTCCGAACGATTAGGCCGATGGGCGCGATTCACGTACAATGTGAAATCATTCTTACTAGTATTTTTAACCAAAAACGACTTCAGATACCATGCAATATCCAAAGCTGAAATGCGTAATCTTATCAGTAATATAAAGTCTGCGACTCAAGCCTATAAGTGAAGTTGCCGTCGGTACTCCAGTGACGATCGTTTTTTTTTTGGTTGGTAAGCACATGAAGAGACACACTTTCGTGATTTTCCCCTAAAACGAAAATGATACCAACATAGCGAACCCTTCTTTACGAGCCCTATGTTGAATTAAATGAGTTGCGTCGGTATGGTTTCCTAGGTGACGTTGAAAGTGACTCAACCTTCAATTTTAGATGATCCAACTGCTTAGTTTGCTGGTTAAACTGCGTGTGTTCAGACCCTCGCGAATACAGAGAATCGACACCTATCTGCGTGCATTCAAAAATCTTATTTGCCATTTCCGCTAATTTATTTAAACTTTCAGAGTTGACCGACAACATTGTTTGCAATGATACCGGTAAGCTGGGAAGTCCTATATTTTTCAAAAAACCATCATCCTCATGGACCTCAATTAATTTTTTCATTTTACGCAGCAACATTGAGGGAAACCAATCACCTAACTCTAAATCAGCAAGTAATGTCTCCACTTTCCGATTCTGTGAAACATCAAATTCCGATAGTAGCCGTGCTTTAAGAGCACCATAAGGTTACTCTGGTAGTGTACAAGTAATATCGGATGCAAACATGATGTTTCGGCATCCAATGAGGCCACCAAATGATCGAATTTTGTTTGTTCTTCGGTTATTCTGGCTAATCTAAAACTATTTTCCAGTTGCACTAAAAACAACTTTGCATGATTAGGCCAGAAATTAGGAACCTTCACCGATACTCTACTACATCCTGTATTTTAACTTGCTTCCGCATTAGATTCATTTCGAATATCGTCAGGAATCCTTTACAATAACAAAAATAAATAAAATAGCAACTAAAATATCAAAATTCCGAACAAAACAAAATATTGAATCACATTGCAAAAATATTTAAAGCAATCAACAGTCTCAGAGGATACAGGTAAACAGGAAATAAACAATTCGAAAATATCATACCTGTTCTTGAAAAAAATAACAACTTTGTCGACGAATACTTTAAGAATACATTCCAAGTCCAGCTCTAAACATGTAAAAGGATCACAAGTTTTGAACAGAAGGATACGCCGGGACTTGTTGAAAAACTATAACACTTTAATAAAAACAAAATATATGCAAAGCAGTAAACATAGAACCTTAAATACTCTGCAATTCAGCCGGCAACATTATCAAACTCTAATGCATACATAGTCTCAAGTGAAGAAAAAAGAGCAGAGGAGAGTTGTTTCAATTCATCTCAATTATTGTCTGCGGATAAAGGCGGTCAAATAATAAATAAGAAAGTTTAATGTATTTCGCTTCCCTACACGTATGTATCATATCCAGGTGCCGCTTTACGCGTTTCGTGTAATTTTCCTTTCATGCGACGAAGTGTTTTATTCTGTATGCATTCGTAAAAGAGAATTGACATAGTAGCGAAGTTATATAAAAACAAATTATAAATTTTAAAAAAAAAAAAGTAATTTTATGTTCTTTTTCAAAATTGATATTTAGTTTATTATAATTTTTTATTTATATATTTATTATTATTATTATTATTATTATTATTATTATTATTATTATTATATTTTTGTTCATTTTCATCAGTTTGTGAGCCTATACGATGACAGATCGATATACAGGATAATGGCAATCAACTGTAATTTATGACATTCATTATTTCTTTTTAAGGTTCCTAAATTTATAATAAACTCTCTTTCCTTTTTTAACACTTTCCAAAATTGTTGAAAAGTGTTTATGACTTCGGTTTGTCTGTCTGTCCGTGCTCTAATTCGCGTAAATATACCTGTATTGAAATGTAATTGGTATATGTCATTGAGGTTTGCCATGGTACGTCCTCAAATGAAGTGCGTAGCAGTCATCTTTCATTTACAGGGGTAATCAAAAGTATCCCGTAACATTATGATCTGTGGGAAAAAATGATTTCCGGTGAAATTTAACAGTGTTACACCATTTTAAACATGATGAAATTGATATACATTATTGAGTTGCACTAGAAGATGATTACTATAGAATATGTTATGTGTAGCACTTTCAGTAGGCCTACAGGGGGACTCAAAAGTTTTCCGCTATATTATTATCTCGTTTGCGGGGTATTTTAATGGTGTTACTCTGACACAGACATAGTCAAATTCATACGAATTAGAAAAATTGCTCACAGCGTATTTTTATTAAGTTTCACTATTTCAAACATGATTAAACTTATATACATTATTACAAAATACTTGCAGTAGAATATGATGTACATCTCATTTATGGTGCATTCACAGGGGCACATAAAAGATTTCTGATACAATACTGTATCTGACGAATTTTCTATTAGGAATGATTGTTGAACGTGTGTTTTCTGTTACGGTATGCGTTTTTACTAAATTTTTGCGCACCAAGTGGAGTGTATAAATTTTATAGACCCTATAATGAGATACACAAAATAATTTGCAAGCATTAATGATAATGAGCTTGAATTGATTAAAGTTGTTTTTTAATTTGAGTTTTGCATTTTAACGCTTAACTAAGAGATGTTTTTAGCATATAAATAAAATCATATGCAGTGCTACGCAAAAAAAAAAAAAAAAAAAAAAAAAAAAAAAAAAAAAAAAAAAACTGGATACATGACCGCCTGTGTATAGTAATTCCTCGATTTCAGTAGTTTTAAGGGTGTTTTTGCCTGAATATAAAACCAGCTTATTATATGACGCATATAAAAATTTGCAGGTAATATACAGGGCTGTACTGAAAAATTCAAGTACGTGTCCGTTTATTGGTAGAATATGTTAGGAGTGAATTTTAACAGTGCTACGCGTTTTCCAACTAATCTAAATTTTAGCATAGTAAGCAGAATATATACAAATCTATGGACCATACACAGTGCTATGCAAAAGAATTGGAATATCTTTCCGGCTATTGTTGAAATCGATTTTTCAGATGTGTTATGCTTTTTCTAAAATATTTACGTTGGTATTTTCTTTATCTTGTTAAACAGCGTAGTTTTGTTAAAGTGTTCTGAAATTTTTGGAAAGTGTTTCATAATATATGCTTGACGCATGATTTTCCTTTCTTGTCTTTATTATAAAACAGGTGTAACATTTCCATCGGATGTTATGCAGAAACGGCTTATGACTGAAGTCCTGGATGAATGCGAGCTAGATCCCCACGCTATATCTTACGTGGAAGCTCACGTAACAGGAACTCCAATAGGAGATCCCGTAGAAATCTCCGCAATTGCTGATGTATTTTGTCGGAATCGAAATGAACCTCTTCTCCTCGGAGCAGTAAAGAGTAATATAGGACATACAGAGCCCAGTTCTGGTACATATATATATATTTTTTTTTTTTACACATTATTTACCAACGAAAACATTTAAGTATCAGTGCCAATTGTGACAGCGTTCTCTGTCACATATCGGCTTTTCTTCAAAACTAGCCGCCCTTGGCGACCAGTTTAGTCTCCGTTAGATGTGTGCTAAGCATTGTACCATGTTACTTTTATCCAAAATTTAATTTACTTTCTCAATACTTCGAAAAATCAGAAGTTTCTAGTAGAGAAATCAAGAACTCCGTATTTTTATGGGTACAACTTGGTTATCCCGTCGACCAAAAATATATCGCCAAACTATAAGATTAAATATCAATAATGGTTGATCATAAATGTCATATTTGCTTGTTTTTAAGCAAGTTACACGTGTTTACGTCATCAAGTTATTTTTATTTCGACGTTTTATTTGTATTTTTATTAATGTTATACTAATTTATTCGTTCTTTCGCTATTTAAAATAAAAATTATGTCAATTTGTATAATTTGGCGAGTGGTTTGGCAATTTATATAATTTAGCGAAATGGGTCGATGGTATAACAAAGTAGTACCTTTTTATGCTAGCCAGTCGCAAGTGATAAATCATCAAACATTGTCTTTCTAATCGCCTTTTTTCATATTTCATTAAATTCATCTAAAATATAATAAATTCACTCATTTTATATAAAATACATAATTTTAATTTGAAATTCATGGATTTCACTTTTTCTTTCCCTTTTTTAAGAAAAAGAAAAGAAAACTAATAAATAATCCCAAAAACCATTTTTAATTTCAATATCAAAGCATTGTTTTAATTTACCACGCGAAAAATAAAAAATCTAAAAAATGGTGACCTGGCATATAAAAAGCGAAGCGGTCAGCCCGGAACTATTGATGACAGTCACATGACTTAGGCTATTATTATAGAGATCAACTTAAAATATAACTTTATTACTTTTAAAAGATGTTGTTCTTTCCACCCCCTCGTTAAACTAGAATTAGTAATTTAATTCAATGCTTAAAGCCATACGGAAATTTATCTAGATGTTTTTCTCCCTTTCTGTAAAGTTTTTAAATCAATACATTTAAATATTCAGTTTATGATTTGTAATCTATTCTCGCAGAAGCAATTTTAAATTGCTAACAATCCTTGTCTAAAAGAAATAATGTAAAACAAAAAAAATCCCTGCCGCTTCGGGCCTACAGCGGAGGTAGATTTCGAAATTAAGTACTAAATTCACCAACAAAACTTAAATCAAGATTAGAGATAAACCCAGTTCCTTCACTAAGAATGAGCTCTAGGGAGCTAAACATTTTGTGAAAATTCTAATATAAACGAATACACACACGCATGTATATAGAATAGGTTTAAAAATGGCTAAAGCAAATTCAAAGAACCTCAAAGTGTTAAAATATGTTAATATTTCCATAGTCGGGTTTTTATCATGTTTTATACGTTTCTTCAAACTCACATGACGTTACATATTCACCTGCTGAGGTCCATTATATTTCCAATATGACGCAATATATATATTTTTTTTTAATTCATCAAACTGTTTATTTCATTTTGAGTTTTCATGCGGAAATCTTGCTTTAGAAAACTTATGACGTACTATTCAATTTGTTTTCAATTCATCAAACTATTTATTTAATTTAATTTTTCACGTGAAAATCTTGCAATAGAAAAGCAATTGTTGTGGTGAGAATTTTATTGCTTTTTTTAAATTGTTGGCAACTGCTATAACGAAAAATATTTTTTTTCCTGTCATTGTTGTGTAAGAGCTGGTTTTATCAGGATCATGTTAAGATGGTATTCAAAATTTTTAACCCTCCTCCTTTCCATTCCCATGGGCCGATTTTGCCCATTTTCAATCCCCTCCAAGATATCAGCCCTCTGAAAGTTGTTGGAGAGTTTGAAGACGATTCGTGCATAATTGTGAATTTATCGTGCGGACAAAATTTAGTACGTATATATATATAAACTTTTTAGGTGGGGGTGGTTTTGGGTTGCTGGGGTCATATAATGAAAAGTTATGAAGGAATTTTTCAAAAGTCGCACCATGGTAACGACTGCAATAGGTAGTATTTCTTACGAAATCTACCTAAAAAGTATAAGCGCAGCTGTCTGAAATACATTGCTCAAAACAATTAAAGGATATTGCAGTTTTAGGTGGATTTTGTATCTGGTAAACTGTTTAGCTGATTGATACATGGTCGACAGACATAGTAGGTTATATGAGAATAAATTACACATGTTTGGCAGAAAAAAATGCATTTTATTGCGCATTTGTGTACTAAAGGAAAAAAACACAATTTGTGCATATGAGAAAAAAAGAATAAGAACAGGTGTTTTCTTCAAATAAAATCATTTTCAGTAGGGGGTATGGTTTCCACGGGCGGCCAGCAACTTTGAACACCTTTGAGCCATGGACTCAATGAGGCTATTAATGACGAGTTGGGGTATTCTGACCCACTCTTCCAGAAGAGCTCTTTCCAGTTCTTGGAGAGTTTGTGAGGGTTGTTGGCAGCCAGAAACTCGTCTTCCTAGAGCGTCCCAAACATGCTCGATTGAATTCATGTCTGGAGAACACGCTGGCCATTCCATTCGAACGATTCCTTCCTCGAAAAGGAAATCCTCCACCAGGTTTGCACGATGTGGCCTGCAGTTATCGTCCATTAAAATGAAGTTATCTCAGATTGCTGCAGCGTAAGGGACTACAATAGGTCTGACGATCTCATCCCTATATCGGCGACTAGTCAGAGCTCCATCTCGAATGATGTAGAGGTCAGTGCGTCCGTCAATGGAGATGCCACCATACACCAACACTCCTCCACCGCCAAATCTGACACTTTCGTGCACGAACGCAGGATTATTCCTACTGCCACGGTCCCTCCAGATGAAAATACGCCTATTATCCGGATGCACAGAAAAACGGGACTCGTCAGAAAACAGAATATTACTCCATTCATTTCTCCTCCAGTTGACATGCTCGGTTGCCCACTCCCTGCGGTCGCGACGATGCCTTGATGTTAATCTAACACATACCATCGGTCGGCGAGCATACAGACCTACAGCATGGAGCCGGTTTCGGACAGTCTGAGTTGAAATCGTGGTGCCTGTAGCCGAGCGAAGGTGTTGTTGGAGAAGAATAGCGTTCATGGTTCGGTGTCTCCGAGCTGTTAACGCTAAATACCGATCTTCATTGGGCGTTGTTGCCCGTCTACGACCTTGCCCTGGTCTTCGGCCTGCACATCCACTCTCCAAAAAACGGTTCCACATCCTGGAAATGACACTTTGTGACACTCCAATGGCTTGCGCTACTTCGGCTTGAGTTTGGCCCCCTTCTAACCTACCAACAATTCTCAAAGCTTCTGAATCTGTCAAATGACTTCGCTGAGACATCGTACTCATCGAAACAAAGCAATCACTGAATGCCGATCATCCTTGTCTTCATTCTCTTTTATCCAGTTGAAAGTCAAATTTCAGTCGCTGCCGCTGAAGCGACGTTTTTGACGTCGAACTCAAAATTTGCATACTCCACAGTTTGAAAACCAGAAAAATTTGCATTTGTGATTCTCTTCTTCTATTTTCGGCAAAAAAAATTTCGTTTATACCTTTATTTTATATAAAACTTCAAATATCCTTTAATTGTTTTGAGCAGTGTATTAGAATGACAGTTATTTTCCATTTGCGTACGCCCACGTTGGAAGTAAATCAGTCTTAATCACTACTAATATTTCATCGTTGCAATGAAAGAACAAAAATAAAAGATATTTTATCGAATCCGGTCTCGAAAATTATTACAGTTAATTTTTACTTTCCTATTATTTATTCTAAATGCAGATGCCCTTTCTATGCATTGCGTAATGTGATTTATTGATCATTTAACCTAAAAAGGCGTTAACGAACATACACAAATGTATGCAATAGCGGATTCCTTGCGCCGATCGAGTTTTTTAGCAACTATTTGAGTTATGGCTTGAAGGGAAACCAGATTAATGTGGGGTAATAATTGTTTTCGCCAAAACCTTTGTTCATCTTTCCAACAGTAATCGAAAGTTGTTAAATTGGCAATGGATTGTAACGCCAAATCATACAAAGTGCTTATGAAATGTTTCACTTCTACTCTGCTCTCTGAAATGTAAAAAGCAAATAATTTGTCTGCGTCTTGGCGCACCTTTTATCCAGGGGCTCTCTCTCTCTCACCTTAAGCAATTAAAAATATAATGCCCCTTTTGTAAGTTTTAAAAAATGTTTAAAGAAAATAGTTGGTTCCCGTAATTAAGAGTTGGAGTTTTCTGCATTTTGATCACCCATACCACTGATCACCACCACACCAATCTTCTGGTTTTCTTTTGAATTCAAATAAAATCAGAAATTTAATTAAATAAAAGAAATTAATTTTAATTAATACTTAATTAACTAAACGCGTATAAACAAAAATATCTCATTAACCCCTTAAGTGAGTAGGCCGATAATTGTAGGACTTTTTTTTTATTCAGATTGTTTCATTGCCACCAATTTCTTGAAGTAGAAATATTCACCTTTATTAACCCCGTTGGGACGAGAGTCCTTTATGGAATTTTTAATCTTTTATCACTGTTTATTCAAAATAGAAAATTTTGCCTAAATTAATCGGGAAAACGCCGGATTAAATAAGGCAAAATTTACAATAATAATTTACTAGTGAGAATGATCACGGATTCTGAGCACCTAACCGGCACCTTACCACGTAAACCGGTCACTCATCAATAAGGAGTTAATTGCACATAAAATAATGCGAGTATAAAGCCAATTACACTATTTTAAAAATTTGGTTTGGATCAAACAAACCGTTCTATATATAAACAAGTAATATATATATTTTTTTTTTAAGTCAATTCCTACTTAGGTCATCAAAGAAAAATTTAATATAATCCGTTAAGCTAATATTAGTTTTTGTTGCATTAAAATATCTCAATTTGTTGATTTTCTATAAGCAAGTAGGTTTACAATGGAAGTCTATGGGAATTTGGCGAAATATTAGAGATATTGCCAAGTTGGTGTCACTTTTTGCGACTCAATTTGATCGCCAAATTTGGCGATATATCGCCAAGTTGGCGACATACTTGGCGGTATGTGGCGACAGAACAGGGCACACCCCCCCCCTATGGTAAACACCTTATAGATAAGAAGATGCATTAAATACTGTTCAATAACCAATAGCCGCCATTTTGTCCCCATATAAAATTTTAATTAATTAATTAAAATTTAATTAATGAATTAATATTTGAAAAAACTGTATTAACATCAATTGTCATCCAGTACAAGTTTTAAAAAATTTATTTCAACTTGATACGATGAATAATAAGTATTTTATTAACGATTGAAAATTTGAACAAGATACATATATAAATAAATAAATAAATAAATATAGGGAGAGTTTGAACTAATAGTAGGAATTGAAAAAAAGTTTTGATTTGGAAATGGACCAATGAAAATCTGCGTAGATATTCCCGGTAGATCGGCATCCAGTTTGAATGCTTAAACATTAGGGTGGGCCGAAAAAAACTTTTTTTTTTTATTTTCGATGATGGGTAGTGCGGAAAAGTGGTCACTAGTGGCACCAAGTTCACACAAAAAAATTGAGATTTTTAGGACAATTCCTATATTTGCCGCTTTTGGCTTGAAGTTTTGCTAAAAGGCTGATTTTTGAACTTTTTTAGCTAAAAATGTTAAATTTTAGCTATTCAAGTTAAATTTTGCAGCTTTAAAAATGTTAAATTAAACTTATTTTAATCGTATTTACTTGAAAAGGCATATTTAATGTTCCAAATGTATAAATAAGCCCTGATAATGTATTATTTAATTGCTATGCGTATTTTAAATTAGACGATTTTTATAGCCTTTTCGCGTTTAAAAGTGAGCAAAATTTGCAGGTATTGTTTGAATCTTTCAACGGTTTCTCTCTTTTGTCTTGTTTATGTCCCTTGGTCTTCCTTATTTTTTTCGATGCTTTAAGGGTCATATATTTGGGTGACGGACAGCAGAATCCCTCAGAAACATATCTGGAAGGAGAGAAGGGGGTGAGGCGAGAACTTAACCGAACGCAGTGACTCATCGCGATGTTGGGGGAGTGAAGGAGGAAATACAAGAGGGGAGAAAGTGCGATAAGGGATGCTTATTGTCTTTCTGTGCTCGGTTTCCCTGTGACATTTGATCAGTGTAAAAGTAAAATCTTTTTCTCGTGCAATACATTGCATTTTGGATCGTTTAACGTGCCTTTACTGTGTTTTGTGCGTTTTATTACGACGAGTTTAGAAATGGCTAGTGCGAAAGTTCATGATCATGTAAAGACATGTGATACCGTGAAAAGTAGTCATTTTGGGGCACCGTAGAAATTGAAAGACTTGCAATTGTCAACTATTGATGACATCATGCGTCACTACTATTGGTTGCGAAGCGATATAGAAGAAAATCAAGATATTTATCTTCAACCAGTCGATGATATTATTAAAATGGTAGGTGAAAAAATTTCCGAAATCTGGAAAAAATCTTCCATACCAGTGGTTTCCAAACGAACAATTAACGGAAAGATTACAAACTATTACAATGAGTGCAGATCATTGGAGAAATATTGTAATCATACGGGCGTTAAAGGCAAGGCGATCCGCGAAGATTTCGTACGAAATGCGGAAACCTCTCTTTTTGACATTGCAGCTTGTAAGTGTAAAGGCTTGAACAATTGTAGCTGCGACATCAGACGTAAAGTTCCATATCGGGAGGTGAACTTCTTGAAGGATCAAAGAACTGTTCGAAAAATGTTTATCGGAAATATTGATTTAAAAACAAGCAAAACTCTTGTAAAGAAAATATCGTGGAAAATGAAAAGGGATACAATTTCAACGAAGAACAGTGGTTCTGCGACAAAGCCTTCAACGAGTGGAGTTAGATCCATATGGAAGACAGTTATATTGTTGAAAGATTCAAGTAGTGGGAGCTTTCAAGCAAGCAGTTCGACTGAATCTGAATTTGAACCTGGCCCTTCAAAGCCAAACACTCCTAAACGCATATTCCTATCTCACACTGCGTCCGCCATGTCTCAGAGAAACTGAATACTGAAAATAATAAGCATCCCTTATCGTACTTTCTCCCCTCTTGTATTTCCTCCTTCACCCCTCCAACATCGCGATGAGTCACTGCGTTCGCTTAAGTTCTCGCCTCACCCCCTTCTCTCCATCCAGATCTGTTTCTGAGGGATTCTGCTGTCCGTCACCCAAATATATGACCCTTAAAGCATCGAAAAAAAAATAAGGAAGACCAAGGGACATAAACAAGACAAAAGAGAGAAACCGTTGAAAGATTCAAACAATACCTGCAACTTTTGCTCACTTAAACGCGAAAAGGCTATAAAAATCGTCTAATTTAAAATACACATAGCAATTAAATAATACATTATCAGAGCTTATTTATATATTTGGAACATTAAATATTCCTTTTCAAGTAAATACGATTAAAATAAGTTTAATTTAACATTTTTAAAATTTTTGCTAAAAAAGTTCAAAAATCAGCATTTTAGCAAAACTTCAAGCCAAAAGCGGCAAATATAGGAATTGTCCTAAAAATCTCAAAATTTTTGTGTGAACTTGGTGCCGCTAGTGGACACTTTTCCGCACTACCCATCATCGAAAATGAAAAAAAAAGTTTTTTTCGGCCCACCCTATTAAGCATGGTCTTTCTACTTTAATATTAAAAAAAACTGTTGTATACAAAAATATGAAAATCGGTGGTATTATAGAGAAAAGTTTGATAAACACACTAATGCAGACAGTTTTCAAATCGAAGAATTATTTTAAGAGATATTTAATGCTAAATTTGGACAAAGTCATTCCATTAAAAAAGTTTTATAGGAGTAAAAATTATACATCGGAATTTAATCATTTTTAGATCATTTTATACGTTATAATTTTCCGATGTGCAGAATGCATTTATTTTTTTTTTAATTTGACTCATTTTTTGAGCTCTTATTTCTATTTCAAATTCAAATTTTCCGCATTTCAAGAGATAATTTTTACTTATTTTAGAAAATTGTACTAATTTAACCTGTTGCCAACTGTATAAACAGCGCAGACAATAATGTTTGCTTCAAATTAAAAAATTATTTACACGTGACTATTACAAACAGAAAGAAAACTTTCAAATTAGAATTAAATAATTACGTATAATAAAAAGCAGGAACTTTTTGAAAATTACTTCATAAAATCTATATTTACACGTGAATTTTAACAGAGAAAGGATATTGTAAAATAATAAATTCATTAACATGCGTTAGAAGTCTTAAATAGGAGAAATTACGTCGCATTTATGTCACATTACACTAATTACGTAAAATGAACAAAAAATAATATTGCAAAACCGTTTAAATTTAAAAATTGCGCGAGACATTTATTTCATATTTCGAGATGATGTTTTCAACTATTTTTGTTAGGACAGAGCAAATAATATTTCATTTCTAACAAAAGTATTTTCACGTGAATATTAAAAAGAGAAAGAAAAGCTTGGTGAAAATTGCGTGACATTAAAAACGATACATTTAAAACAACAAACATACGACTTGTGTGCTTGACATGAGAGCCCGCTTAAAATGTCTTATTTAAAAGAACTTTCTTTTCGCTTTGTTAAAAAATACCGGGAGACAAAGATTCTGTTTACTTAATTCATTTTATATTAGTTTATTCTGAAATGTTTAACTGATTTTATTTAATCAAAGAGGAAAACAGCCATTGTATCTTTTAACAGCAGATGATTTTTCCTTAAAATTCCCCAATCAAAGAGAAATGAATAGAAACTCGTTTTTAGGGAAACCCTGTTGGAAACCCGTTTCCAATAAAGTTGAAAAGTGTTTACGACTTCGGTTTGTCTGCCCGTCTGTCCGTCTGTCCGCGCTGTAACTCTCGTAAATATACTCGGATCGTTCTGAAATTTTTGTATGTTAGTGACCTCTACCATAGCAAGATTCCTATTTAAAATAAAGTTTTTAGCATGTATAGTTCATTTACAGGGGACAGTCAAAAGTTTTCTGTAACATTTCGGCCTATGGGAAAAAATCGTTTAAAATGGTTTTTAATGATGTTACATGCTTTCAAACATAATAAAATTGATATGCATTTATCAAGTGTTCTAAAATATGCATCCCGTAGAATGTACGCTGAAAATAATAGTTATTATTCATTTACAGGGCCACACAGAATAATTCCGTTACAGAACGATATTGTGGTGGTGGGAATTTTTTTGCGGCGTATTTTAATTATGTTAAATTATTTCATGTATAATGAAATTGATATACGTCGCTGAGGTTTACTATAACTTATTTTATGTATAATATGAAGTGCATAGCATTTACAGGGACACACAAAAGATTTCAGATACTATATTACTATATGGTATCCGAAGTACTGTACAGTAGGAATGATTGCTGGAAATGCATTTTTAGTAATGTTATACGCTTTTATGTTTCACTATATTTATGCATAGTATATGATGTGTATAAATGTTGTAATCCATATACAGGGCTACACAAAATAATTCGTAATGGTTACTAGGTATGATTACAAATTGCTTAAAGGTGGTTCTTAAATGAGTTATGCATTATTACGCGGAACTGCATTTGGTTTACTAAGAAATGTTTGTAGAACATAGATAAAAGGATCAGGGTCACGCAAAGAATTGGATAAATGGCCGTATATAAATGATAATTTCTGGAAATGTGATTTCAGTAGTTTTAAGACTGTTTTACTTTGAATTAAACTTTAGCTAAATAGTGACGTGTATTAAAGGTACTAGGTTAACTACATGGCTGTACAAATATATACAAGTATGTTTTGATCTATTAGTATAAATTGCTGAAAGAGAAATTTGAACCTGTTATGCGTTTTCTTGCTAAACTAAATTTTCCCATTATATAGTATATATATCAACCTACAGATCAAATACAGGGCTGTTCAAAATAATTGGAATACTTATTTGGCTATAGACGGTAGCTGCAGGAATCTGTTTTTCAAATATTTCATGCGTTTTGTAAAATGTTTACATAGTTCTCTTAAGTACCTTATTTCTCTAAATAACGAAGTTTTGTTAAACCATTCAGGAAGTGTTGGAAAGTGTTTCATAATCTATGCTTAGCGCATGATTTTTCTTATTTGTTTAGATTATAATTCAAATTTTCAAAATCTTTTTAAAGCCGATCAAATTAGCCTGCTTTTAGAAACTGCTGTGTCTGAACGGGGGTTTGGCGAGCGTAACTAGTAGGGGGCCGAGCCCCCTAGTAAATATATATATATATATATAAATATAGGGAGGGTGTGAACTAATACTAGGAATTGAAAAAAAGTTTTGATTTGGAAATGGACCAATGAAAATCAGTGTAGATATTCCCGGTAGATCAGCATCCAATTTGAATGCTTAAGCGTGGTCTTTCTTCGTTAATATTAAAAAATATGTTGCATACAAAAATATGAAAATCGGTGGTATTATAGAGAAATGTTTGATAAATACGCTGATGCAGATAGTTTTCACATCGAATAATTATTTAAGATATGTTTAATGTTGAAGTTGGTCAAAGCCGTTCCATTAGAAAAGTTTTATAGGAGCCTTGATTAAATTCCTATGCATAGTAATTTAATCATTCTTAGATCATTTTATACATGAAAAGTTCTCGGTGTGCAAACTGCATTTATCTTTTTTATTTGATTCATTTTTTGAGGATTTATTTCCATTTTAAATTCAAATTTTCAGCATTTCCAGAGATATTTTTTACAAATTTTAGAAAGGATATTATTTTAAATTGTTGCCAATTTTTAAAACAGTGCAAAGAATAATATTTCTTCAAATTAAAAATTTATTTACACGTGACTATTATAAACAGAAAAAAACTTTAAAATTTGAATTAAATGATTACGTGTTAAAAGCAGGAAAATTACGTCATAAGAACAATATTTACACTTGAATTTTAAAAGAGAAACAAAATGTTAAAATAAAAAAATCATTATTATGTGTTAAAACTTGTAAATGGAGGAAATTACGTCATATTTAAAATGGCCAAAAAATATGGCAAAACAATTTAAATTAAAAAATATATTTGCTCGAGACATTTATTTGATATTTTCAGATGATCTTTTCAACTATTGTCGTGAATTCGAAGACAGCTCAAATAATATTTCCTTCTAACAACAACAGTATTTTCACGTGAATATTAATAAGAGAAATAAAACTTTGGTGTAAATTACGTCATATTTAAAACGATACATTTAAAATGAATTATTTAAAAGAACTATCTTTTAGCGCTGTTAAAAAATACCGGGAGACAATGACACTGTTTATTTAATTCATTTTACATTAGCTTATTTTCAAATGTTTAACTAATATTTTTTAATTAAATACGAAAACAGCCATTGTATCTCTTAACAGCAGCAAATTTTGTCTTAAAAATCCCCAATCCAAGGAAAACGAATAAAAATCCGTTTACAGAGAGATCGCTACTTTTTTTTTTAATTCATATTCAATATTTTTAAAGCTGATCAAATTAGCGTGCTTTTTGGATTTTGGTGTGCCTGAACGGGGGTTGGCGAGCGTAGCTCGTAGGGGGCAGAGCCCCCTAGTTGAATAAAAAAAAGTAGTCTACACTACCCGTGAAACTCACAGAAGCGAGAATTACGGGGTTAAATAATATATCTGGTTTCAAATTATGTTTAGGCGACGGAAAAAAATCGGAAGTCTGGCAACTATGTTTAAATTACACTTATTAGAAGCTTTTATTTAACTTGGCTTTTCTGTCTATTTGGATCACATCTTGAAATTTCAGTTTAGCACACTTCCCGTGCTACAGCGGATCTAATTTTTGACAGTGTGACTATTCCCGATGACAATACTACATTCTGTAAAAAGAATAATTGAAATTTACCTCCGGCACCCCTCTGGGGGCAAAAACATGTGTCCCCTAACGGTACGTATAAATATCATCACGCATGTGATCACTTAAATGTCAATGATTTGTTCAGAAAGAAGCTGATATTCCTCGTGAAGCGTGACATGGTTGGTAAATGCGCCATGTTTGAGCTCCGCACAGTGGGTAAAAGGCTGTGAATTAAATCCTCAGGAGAACGCTGTTCGTTTTTTCTTGCCAAGAAGATGGATTTAAAATTGTATATCCATTTTATTTTTTCAAAACGAACTGATAAAAAAAACCACTCATTTTTAGTAAATTATAATGAAAGCTTATCTTTAAAAAGAATTAAATTATATATTTTTTCTCCATTAACATTCTTTCTTACTGTGCTTATTTTGTAAGTAACATCATACTATAATAATATAATAAAAAAGAGGAGTAAATTTCTTTGCTATGCAAATTAAGCAAAGTGTTCAAAAATGACATCTGTTATTACCAGAATGACCAGCATTCGTGCACGGACCTTTGAAAGGTTTAGGAAAATGGTCATTCAGCTTTATTGTATACCGGAGTTCGCTTATCATTGCTCGTGTCAACAATGCCTCTTCTACTAAATGTGAGGAGTTGAAAATTATAGAGCAGTGGTTCCAAACTTTTTTTGGCCACGCCCTATCTAAACAACTTAAAAACCATGATGCTTTCCCCTCACTCTCTGTGTTACAACAATTATTATTTTTAAAAAATGAATTTTTATTCAAAGAACTAAACATTTTACGTTTCACATCAAAGCTAACACGCTTCAGGGAATTTTCCAGGTAAAATATCAGTATGCATATATATATATATATATATAGAAATATAAATCTTGGTTAAACGCACAAAATTTCGCCTTATTTAAGAAGAGGTTTTCTGTAAGAAAATGCTGGTATCGAAGAACTTCCAGGTCTGGAAATTCCCTGACCTGTATAAAGCCTGTGATACACTGTAAAAAAAAAATCTGTAGATCTACAGATGTAAAGTTACATACTTACTAAAGTTTCATCTGTAACGGTACGAAAAAAGCTGCAAATCTACAAGACTAGTTTTTGTAAAGCTACAGAAATCTGTAACTTTACAAATGAATCTGCTAAAATTACAGTAATCTTATTAAAATTTCATCTGTAACCCTGGTTGCAGTTACATGAAAAGTTCTAGGCATCCCAGTTTTCTAAACAATTCTTAGTAACCTTACAGATTTTTTGATTTTCGGTGCAAAAGTGTGTCTGTTACATGACATTTTGTTGTTGCCGTTACATAAAAAATTCTAGGAAACTGGGATTCCTAGAAAAACTTAGGTAACTTTACATATTTTCTTTTACAGTGTACAGTGTCTAGAAGTACACAGTAGGGTGGAGCGAAAAAAAATATTTTTTTTAAATCAAAAACGGGTAGGTGCCGAAAGTTGCCTTTATACTAGTACATCATCTGTGTGCAATATTACAGCTGGAAAAAAATGGCTTGAGTCTGCGCTTTTGGTCCAAAAGTCGAAATTTTGTGTAAAATTTGACATTTTTTCAAAATTGAAAAAAAAAATTCTATAGAGATGGTTATTATTTAAAAGTGTTATTTAAATCTTTATTATTAATGATTTAACATATTTAAACGATAAAACGATATCTTTGTTCTGTATAACTGGAACAAGACTGACAGCTTTTGGTGAAAAACAAGTTTTTCTTCTCTGTTGTGTCATACAACTAATTGTTGTTTAGAATACAACTCTTACCTAGTTGCTTTCAAAACTTCCCAGGAGGTACCACGTGGAGGTGATTGCATTTCATGTCACAACAGTGCATAGCTCGACCACCCTACCATCTGAACTCAATGTTTTATTTATACATTGAATTGTGATTTTTTATCAAAGGCTGGCATAAGTTTTCTATGTATCAACCTGGTACATCTCTTCTTTTGATCCACAGACTTTGAATGCTGTTGCTGTGATCTTCTTTACGTATTTTTCTACTGTTTGTGTAAGAGAAGACAAACAGTGTAATGCAGTTCGGATGATATTAATGTAATATATTCAGCCTTCTATTATCTTCACCAAGATTGCACACGTTAAATGCATATTGATTAAAAGTTCTGTTACCACAACATTTTTCCAATGAATTAGATTTATATAATTATCCGCTTCAAAGTTGATTGTCGATATTTCAGATTTGCGTATACTCTCATCTTTCAACTATTATGTGCTGAGCAGCTAGCTGTTTAATGTGATGGCAATCGTCAGAGAGCATTGAAATAAGATTTTCCTCTTCGTATGCAAAGCAACCATTGTCCTAAATAACCTTTTTTTAGTATTTGTTTTATTCCGTTTTATGTGTTGTTTAGTAGCCGAGTTGTTTTTATGTACAGTGTTGACAGTGGGCTACCTTTTTTTAATTCAGATTTCTTGATTGCTACCACTTTTTTGAAACGATAAAATTACCTTTGCTTTCCCCTTAATTAATATGTCATTAAATGAGGCGCGTTTCATCATTTCAAAAAAGTGGTGCCAATCAAGAATCTGAATTTAAAAAAAGTAGCCCATCTGGCAACACTGTTTATGTAGCCAATTTCCCAGGAGTTTTTAGATCCCTTTTTTAGCTGTGGATTACATTTGATTGTAAACTATTCTGGGACCAAACTTGGATAACATAGTACTTTTTGAGTGAACGTAGATACTCTGATGCGCAGTGAATGCTCATTTGGAGGCGGATAATTCTGTTAGTCGTTGTCATCCATTCTGCGAGGGACATGTTTAGAATGAACCATTACAATTGATCATATGCCACCTCCAAGTCCAGTGAATTTCCTCTGCATCATTTATTAGATATGACCATTGGCAAAAATTAGATTCTAACCTACAGGGATGCGCCGGACATATAGGAAAATCTTTGTCCACGTGCTTATTCCCTTCTTATTTCAATTTTTGAAGCCATAGAGAGTAATTTTTAAACATTATTTCCTGAAATTGAGAAAAGGGTACTCAGCGCAAACCATAAATACCTGATAGATATTTGCAAAGTTATTTTAGACCCAAAACTCTTGTCCTACGCAAGACACAGCGGCGCATAAAATTATTCGCCTTTATATAAGCATTGGTTGACCATCAGAGTCTGGTTCACTCATAAAGTATGTAATCCGAGTTTATGCCGCAGGATGGTTTACGCCAAATAAAATCCACAGCTAAAAAATTAATCTAAAACTTATGGGAAATTACTCGGCTACTAAACATCACATAAAAACGGCAAAAAACAAATACTAAAAAAAATTATTTAGGACAATTATTAGGTAACTTTTCACATCGAGAGCAAATTCTTATTGCAATTTTGATGGCGATCGCCATCACATTAAACAACAAGCTTATCAGCATATAAGAAATGCAAGAGGTAGAGTAAATTATGGCATACTCAAAAATGAAATACATAAATGTTGTAAAATGTTGTAGGAACAGAACTCTCAATCACTACGCAGTAACTGGATGTAATTTTGGTGAAGATACTAGAGGGCTGAATAGATTCCATTAATTCCACTGCTTACTCTGATTGTCTTATCATACACAAGCAGTAGAAATATACGCGAAGTGTCACAGCAGCATCACCCAACGTCTGTGGATACAAAGGAGAAATGGATTAGGTTGATACATAGGAAACTTATGCCCGTCTTTGATAAAAAATCACAATTCAGTGTATAAATAAAACATTGTGTTCAGATGGAAGGGTGGTCAAGCTATGCACTGTTGTGACATGAAATGCAGCTACCCCCACGTGATACCTCCTTGGTAGATTTGAAAGCAACTACGTAAGAGCTGTATTCCAAACCACAATTAGTAGCAAGATACGACAGAGTGGAAACACCTTTTTTTACCAAAAGTTGCCAGTTTTGCTCCCGTTATACAGAACAAAGATATCGTTTTATCGTTTAAATATGTTAATTCATTAATAATAAAGGTTTAAATAACACATATAATAAATAATAGACAGCTCTAAAGGAATTTTTTAATTTTTTTGAAAAAATGTCTTTTGAAAAATGTCTTTTGAAAAAATGTCTTTTTTTGAAAAAATGACTTTTGGACCAAAAGCGCAGACTCAAGCCATTTTTTTTCAGCGGTAATATTTCACGCAGATGATGTACTAGTATAAAGGCAACTTTTGGCACCTACCCGTTTTTCATTTTAAAAAAATAATTTTTTTCGCTCCACCCTAGTACACAGTGTGTTCCGAAATTCGACTGTCAAAGTAAGAGTGGTGACAGAAGGCATCAAGTAGATGAAAACTTACCGTAGAACATTGGGGTAGAAAGCCACTTATGAGTCACAAATACAGGGAGTTTCACCCTAACTAAACTTGGGATGACGGTAATAATTTTGAGGAAAAAAAAGTTACTGCAATGAAAATGCAACGATATGTACATTATTTTATGTGAAATGTTATAACATCACGAAAAGATTTGGAAAAAGTCCTTCCGGCCAGTGCCGGGAGGAAGAGGTAGCTTTCATTTTCCTTATTTTAAAAAAGCCAACTTATATTATTCAAACACACGAAGCTCAGTTTAGTAGAAACCGAATATAGGAGATTCAATACTAATTTTTATCAATACTAAATCATTATGAATGAGAATTTCGCGAAATTAGTCAGCTTTATCCAAGCTGCTTTTATTTAAACTAACTTAAATTTGGCTGCCAAATTCGGCGATTTCTTTAAGTTCCTGCCATTTTACGACAACATGGTGGATGAGGCTAATCAGTGAACTTGGTCGAGAACTTAGTAATGGCTGTGCACATTATCACTCACATCGGAATCGGTTGATATATACGAGTGCTGTCGCAGGCAAAAAATAAGTTTTTCAAAATGTCACCCACATTAGAAATTGAAACTGCTATATCTGAGCCATTTTTTAAGATAAAGACAAACAAAAAATGCTCGTGAATGCTTATATCAAGGTCAAATACTTATGAAAGAAACCTTTTTCAATTTCTATTTTTTTTTTTTTTTTTTTTTTTTTTTTTTTTTTTTTTTTTTTTTTTTGCACCTCACTTTAAATATAATTTTTTTTAATTTAATGGCCGCCATTTTGAAACAAGATGGCTGATGAAGCTGGCCAGCGAACTTGGTTGAGATATTGATGTATACTATCCACATGCCTTCTTCCATCGAAATAGGCGAATACGTGTGTTATCGCGTGATAAATACAAGATCGTTTCAAAGTGATAGCCATGCTAGAAATTTAAAGTGCTATAATTCAACTATTTTTTAAGATATAAACAAAAGAACAAATTTTCAGAAACAAAAACTGCTCCAGAATCTTTGTATCAAGGCCAAACACACAAAAAAATTTTTTTTTTCATTTTCCAATTTTTTAATACTTCATTTTAAATTTTAAATTACTTTTGTTTTAAATGGCAACCCTTTTGAAACAAGATGGCGAATGAAGCTGGCCAACGAACTCGGTCGAGAGATTGGTATGTAATATGTGCAGACCAAGTTACATCCAAATCGGTTCATAAATACGCCTGTTATCGCGTGACAAAAATCAGGTCGTTTTAAAATGTCAGCCACAATAGAAATTCAAAATACTATAACTCAGCCATTTTTTTTAGATATAGACGAAACAAAACCTGTTCCGGAATCTCTGTATTAAGGTCAAACACATACGGAGAAAATCTTTTTTATTTTCCAATTTCTTGGTATCTCATTTTAAATTTTAAATTTAAAAATCTTTTTAATGGCCGCCATTTTGAAACAAGATGTCGGATGAAGCTGGACAACGAACTCGGTCGAGACATTGGTGTGTACTATGTACACACCGAATTACATCCAAATCGGTTCATAAATACATCTGTTATCACGTGACAAAAATCAGGACACTTCAAAATGTCAGCCATGCAAGAAATTCAAAATGCTATAACTCAGCCATTTTTTAAGATATAGACGAAACAAAAACTGCTCCCGAATCTTTTTATCAAGGTCAAACACATAAGAAAAAAATATTTTTTCAATTTTCAATTTTTTGGTACCACATTTCAAATTTAAATTTTTCTTAAAAATTTAAATGGCCGTCATTTTTAAACAAGATGGCGAATGATGCTGGCCAACGAACTCGGTCGAGACATTGGTCTTTACAATGTATAAACGAAGTTACATCCAAATCGGTTCATAAATACGCCTTTTATCGCGTGACAAAATTCAGGACGTTTCAAAATGTCAGCCACGCTAGAAATTCAAAATGCTATAACTCAGCCATTTTTTAAGATATAGACGAAACAAAAACTGCTCCGGAGTCTTTGTATAAAGGTCAAATACATAAGAAAAAAATATTTTTTCATTTTAATTTTTTTGGTACCACATTTCAAATTTTAAATTTTTTAAAAAAGTTTAAATGGCCGTCATTTTGAAACAAAATGGCGGATGAAGCTGGCCAACGAACTCGGTCGAGACATTAGTGTGTACTATGTACACACCGAATTACATCCAAATCGGTTCATAAATACGACAGTTACAGTGTGACATAGGTCAGATATATATATATATATATATATATATGGATATATATATATATATATATATATATATAAATTTTGAACGGAGGGTGGTTTCGGGGTCTGGGGGTCATGATCGATGAAAATATACCAAAATTTTTTGAAATCGCTTTCCTCCGAACGGCTGCAATAGGTAGCTTTATGTAAAGAAAGCTACCTAAAACAGGATGCTCAAGCCATCGATGATATCTTATGAACTGGTAACCGCAATCCAAAACGCTTAGCGTCAAGTACATTACTGATTGCGCCTATAATGGAAACTTCTCCCACTTTTTTTATATTATCCCATTTACAACAAACGTAAGAATGCCTATTAAAAGTTTTATTCTAATGTACTTCAGTTTTCTGAAAGTTATGACCATCAACACAAATTGAATTAGGATAGAACACCCTGTATTTTTACCCGACTGAAAAGAAGGGTTATGTGTTTCACGCGTATCTGTGTATGTGTATTTCTTTATACCCTCGAAACATCCCGACGGTTGGATGGATTTTAATGAATGAGGTCTCTATCGATTCGTCTTAATGGTTATAGGCTAGGTTTTGTTTTTATAAATTCAAAATGGCGGTAGAGACGAAAGAAATTACGCACCTTATTGAAATACGCACCTTATTGCGCCTTATCATATCATTGGATAGGACTTTCAAAATGAAGACGATGTTTCATTGGCTATTATACAGTCAGAAGCTCCGTTAAAATATTATACAACCTGAAAGTTGTGTAGGTAGGATCTCTAGCTTTACTGCAACTCTAACCATCATAGACATCTATAGACCTCAGCAAAACAGTGTTTATAGATAGGAGCTAACCATTAAACACAACTTAAAAGTCATCAATACAAGTAAATAAAAAAATAGGTAAGTAATATAAACAAGTAATATAAAAAAAAGCCAATTCCTACTTAGGTCAATAAGAGAATTTTTTTTCTCCCATTATTCTTTCCTCTTGAGTGGCGCTTAAAATGCCTTGATCAAGAAGAGGGCTCTCTCGGTCTTAAAATACCTTAATCAAGAAGAGGGCTCTCTCAATTATTGAAAATTAATTAATGAATTAATATTTGAAAAAAACTGGATTAACATCAAGTGGCATCCACTACAAGTTTAAAAAAAATATTTTAGCTTGATTGGATGAATAATAAGTATTTTATTAACAATTGAAAATTTGAACAAAACATATAAAGCAAGAGTGTGAGCTAATAATAGAAATATAAACAAGTAATATAAAAATTTTGTTTTTAAAGTCAGTTCCTACTTAGGTCATCAAAAGAAAAAATTAATGTAATCCCTTAAGCTAATATTAGTTTTTGTTGCATTAAAATATCTCAATTTGTTGATTTTCTATAAGTAAGTATGTTTACAATGGAACTCTATGGGAATTTGGCGAAATATTAGAGATATCGCCAAGTTGGCGTCACTTTTCGCGACTCATTTTGGCCGTCAAATTTGGCGATATATCGCCAAGTTGACGATAAACTTGGCGGTATTCGGCGACAGAACAATCCCCTATGGTAACCCCTTATTGAAAATACTTTAATTGATCTTCAACAACCATTTTGTTTCCCATGCAAAACTAAAATTAATTAATTAAAATTTAATTAATTAATTAATATTTGAAAAAATTGTATTAACATCAATTGTCATCCAGTACAAGTTTAAAAAAATTTATTTCAACTTGATAGGATGAATAATGAGTATTTTATTAACGATTGAAAATTTGAACAAGATAAATAAATAAATAAATAAATAAATAAATATAGGGAGAGTGTGAGCTAATAGTAGGAATTGAAAAAATAGTTTCACATTGATGAGAAATAATTAATTAGTTCGCTTTTTAAGCAGTCGGGTTTTTTGATTTTTTAAATTTAATTGTTTATTGATTAAATACTTGTTTTACGACCCCTTGTTCTATGTTAATTTTTCATCCTCTTGATACTTTCTATCACCTCTCTTAATTTTTCTGTCCAAGTTTGGAACACCTTGTATAGTCTGGAAATCCACAAGCGAAATCGTATCCAAAGAGTAACATTTTCATTAAAAGGCACTATGATGTCTATATTGCTACGAATGAATAGAAATCTGGTGTGTATTTAGATATTTATGATGCCATTTAAACTACAGGAAATTCATTTTTGAAAGATAAATTTTATGAAAAATAGAATTAACACGTTGAATGCGGCGGGATATTACTTATAGTGCTTAATTTTAATCTCTAAAGGCCGCAGTCGCAACGGGATTTCTCACATTGAAAATTAGTCGAGAATCACATTGTCCACTGAACCTTGACTCATATGTGAATTGGACACGGCCTCATACTACGCTCACACTGCGTGATTTAAGATAATCCATTAAGGTTCCGACGTTCGAAGTGCTTTTTCTTAAAAATTAGCAATATCGAATACATACAAATGTTTTTCATTCAATTGTAGTACAGAATTATGGAAAAACATATAATCCTGCAAAATCTTCATAACATTTACAAAAAAAATGGGGCTTTTGTCGCCCTTTTTTAAAGCAAAATTCCATGCTTACGCCAGACAGCGTACACTCAATTGTACTAAATATATTTTATTTTATTTTCTACTACATACTACTATTTCACTTACATATGCACTGAACTAGGAAATTTACAGTATCTTCAAAATTAACTGAAATATTTACAAATATGTCAAAAATACACATTTTTTATTAAAAATGACCATTTTTTTTTTAATTCGAGTACCTAGAAAATAATTACATTACCACATACAGCTTAGATTCTAGTTCAGAACATAGTGGATAATATGGAAAGCCTTTTGAGAAAATTTCAGAGAACTATGTTTAAAATATTTTATGGAATCAAGTTTATCGAACGTGGAGGTAACGGAAAAATTGATTTTCCAGAAATCGCATTTACAGATTTATTTTATATCTTTCAAATGCATGCAAAATTAATCTAGAAGTGCGAATTAAGATTTATTAGTGTTTTTATGTAAACAACGTAAGAAAAGGATACATAGAAACATTTTTTACATTTCTACTGGACTTAAAACGCACACTTCTGGTATTTGATTCATTACTTCCTATATATTAAGTTGATCATAACTCCTCTTCTAATAATAATTAAAAAAAAATCAAAACAGATTTTGAATCGTAAACGTTTGTTCTTTCAAATAAAACAATAAAAAAAAAATGAAAATTTCCCCGAAAAAGATCATTTTAATGTAGGTAGACAGACCTCAATAGCCAAAACTATCAGGTAGAGGTTTTTAAATTTTTAGCTGAACTGCGATTGCCGTTGCAAATTCGGAAAGGTAATTTTAGCGTTATTTAATCTCAAAGCTTCTGTCTTTAACAAAAGATATTTTCTTAATTCAAAAATAGTGGTAGCTAGGTAAATAATTTAAGCATGCACATTTATTTTAACCGTTGCGCCAACGCCACGCCAGTTCGTAATGGGTTGATTTATCTTGCATTTAGGTGTGGTATGCCCGGAATAAAAAAATCCTGTTCACTTTGCAAATTTCATCTAAGTTAACTCTTTGAACCGCACCGTGTCTGTAAGATCTGAACAAATAGAAGCTTGTGCATGTGCCGCATAAATTAAAATGAATTTCTATAGTTAATCAGTGAAATCGAATCTCCACAACCAGTCAGAGTGATTGGTAATGACTATATCTACCCATAGATTGTCGCTACTCATGCACTGAGCTCCATATACAGGGTGATTATAATTAAAGTTTCACTTTCAAAAATCTGTAAAAAAAGGACCACTATTCAGAATGACCTGATATTTGATGTGAGTATACGTGAAGCAATGGGAATGTGTTTTGCTAAAGAAAAAAAGTACAAAAGTTGACCGGTAGATGGCGCTGTACTCATCATAGGACGCTAATTAAAATACGTGACAAGCTATTATTCATGTCTTTGTTCAAAGCATATCCACGAAGACAAGGTGATGCCACAGCCGATAGGAAAAAATCGGTTTTAGGGTTTAATCGGTTAACTTAAAAATCGGTCCCTAGGCCAAAAACCATGGAAATAGCAAAAACGGAAATGAACCCGCCTATTCGAAATTATCAATCAACTTCATCAGACCGAATGCAGTCATCGGGTCAAAGCCGCTTCTTAAATCCTTTAATGTTCGGAATTTCTTCAATTCAGTTGCCGCACAGTCACCGTTAGTGTATAAAAAGCTTCACAAGCAGAGTCCGATCCTTCAATGATAGAGTCATGACTACCTTCACACACGCAAAATAAGAGGAACTACGATACGATACGAAGAGGTTTGAGCAGAGGAGCCCGGGACCTATGTCCTATATCCCCGGAAACAGAACAGCTTTTTAGATGAGAAGGTGGGATTCCACAATCAGCAGTGAAAAAAAAAGGAAAAAATAAGGGGGAGGGGAGGACTTAAGTTCTTGAGTTCAGCACACAAAAAAGAAAAAATTAAACTGGCAGGTTAAAAAAGTCAATTAATTAAAAATAATAAAAGGATCAGTGAACAGCAGCTCCCGCTTCACCGCGAGTCACGGTTTCACAGACATTCGCGGTAATATGGTCTTAAAAAAGACCCTTTGAAATGCCCTGGATCCACGGAGATTAGGAGCACCGTTCACAACTGGGGTGAGGGAGAGAATGGCGTCCTGCGCCAAATGCAGGTCTACTTATAGAAGTAGGGGAAAAGAGGAGGAGCTTAAGTAAGGATAAATGAATTTAACTGGCTGGGAGAAGTTGAACGCCGAATCTTTACAGTAGAAAAGAGAAATAAATTAATAATAATAATGAGGAATATTGCAACTTAAGATTAAAAACAAAGTTTAAGTAAAAAAATAGTTGACATTAAAAATTTAAGGCAGAGAAAAACTTTTAAAAAAATATGAAGAGCATTTAATATCATACCAACTTGAGGTCTATTTCTATTATTAATATCAAATATGTCATACATCGGTAGTGTGCTTAAAAGAGGAACTGTATGTTTCCCTCCTTTTTATCACAAGCGCAATGTGCAGTGCGCATGTCAGGCCTTTTTATTAGCATCTTATGATAAGTACAGTGCCACCTATCGGTCAACGTTTGTACTTTTTGCGTTCTTTCACATATTTCCATTGCTTCACGTATACTCACATCAAATATCAGGTCATTCTTATCAGTGGTTCTTTTTTTACAGCCTTTTGAAAGCGAACCTTTAATTATAATCACCCTGTATAACAGGAGATCTCTCCTTTTATTTCCCGACATGATTGCTAGTGGTCATCGCGGACGGATACAGTGACGATAATTTTAGTTCGCATTCATGGCAAAAAATGATTCTCTTATATGATTAGAGAATCATTTATCAATTTTATAACTAAAGCTTAGTTAGAGAAGCATTAATTAGGATAAAAGTAAAGTGGATAAAAGTAAATGAGAATACTAATACCTAACATTGATGACGGGGGATATTTTTTACCTTTGTCTTGCTGCTTCATTTGCCTTGCAAGCTTCTGACCGCCAACTGAGAACTCCTGTTATATATAGAGCTCAGTGTACTCATTTGAGTTTGCGTGAACTTACTGAAAGAGTTTAGAAGCCTGAGTTAAGGGGGTCCGGGACAGAAAAATCTTCAAATTTTCAAAAAATATATTATTGCAGTAAAAAATTATCTGCTTTTTTTCTGCTTAAAATCACGCTTAAATCTTGTTTAGACAAGATCCTTATTAGAACAGAACATACTAAATTTTTCGTTTCGGTTTGTTTTCAAAATCTAGCTTTCAAGCATTGGTTGTCATGCAAACGACTTCAAGTGAAAGTGCGGTTTTTTTTTTTTTTTTTTTCATGATGTGTTTTTTTACCATTTCTCGTATATAAATTGTTATAACCCAAGTACCATTAAAGAAATATGGTTCAAACTTGGAATATATCTTTTTCAATTACATTACTTTAATTGTGATTCAGAAAATTTGAAAAAAAATATTTACTTTTGAAAATATGATTTTTTTAATAAAAGTTACATCATTATTTTTCTTTAACTTTTGCTTTAAATATTTTTAGTTTTTTTTTTTTTTTTTTTTTTTTTTAATATTAATATTTTTTTTAATGCTGAATCTAAATTAAAACTTATATATTTCTGTTTATTTAAATGATAAAAAATTTAAATTCTATAAATAATATTTCGAGTTATAACGATTTTAATATACCCGCTTTTTTTTAATAATTTTTTTTTAATTTTTTTTAATTATGAGAAGTTTTAGCATGAGATTTTGTTTACAAATGATATGGTTAACCATCACAAAAAAATTCAAAATTTTAACTTAATAAATAAAAATTATTTTAAAATATGTTCCGCACTCCCTTAATTTAAATCATGTAGTGTGAACGTGGTATCAGTCTTGCGTCAAAAAAATGGCGTGTCTGGCTCCAAAAAAGACGGCCTTTCTCGTGCGATCTATTTAGGGGGTAGATCTGGCTGCCGAACATAAAAGATGTTTTAGCTAGGAGTTGCCAAGAGTTACAGATTTTGAATACCTCCTTTTTCGTAGCGACTTATTTCGACTTACGCTGACAAGGAGAGGGCCAACCTTGTTAATCAGAGATTTTGATTTTTTTAATATATGTTGTACGGTAGAGACCCCTTAGTGTGAGGTTCAACGGATTTTATCCAACAATCCTTAGTTCAAGAGAAACCAGGGGGTCAAATAATACTACACAACTTAAATACTTACTTTGCAATTGCAATGATAGGTTGGTTTTAGCTCAGTTGGTATCGCGTGTGCCGGCTGGTCCGCAGGCCCGGGTTCGATACCTGAATGCGCTACCTTTGTTTTTCTCATTTTTTTGTTTTATAAATATACTTGTAAGTATAATTAATAATCTAATTGCCAATTAAAATTTATAATATTGTATATCAATTATAATTTTAACCTATTTAATTTTTTACTTTCTCTCTATTCTAAAAAAAAAGTAACTACCGCTGTCACCGCCGCCGCCGCCGCCGCCGCCAATTTTTAATTTTTTGTGACCGGAGGTCTTTCTTCGTTAATATAAAAAAAACTGTTGCATACAAAAATAGGAAAATCGGTAGTATTATAGAAAAATGTTTGATAAACACGCTGATGCAGACAGTTTTCAAATCGAAGAATTATTTTAAGAGATATTTAATGCCAAAGTAGGACAAAATCGTTCCATTAAAAAAGTTTTATAGGAGCAAAAACTGTACATAGGAATTTAATCATTTTTAGATCATTTTATGCGTCAGAATTTCCCGGTGTGCAGATTGCAGTTAGTTTTTTAATTTGAATAATTTTTCGAGGTTTTATTTCTATTTTATTAAAATTTTCAGCATTTGGAGAGATATTTTTTACAAATTTTAGAAAATTGTATTAATTTAAACTGTTGCCAACTGTATAAACAGCGCAAACAGTAATGTTTGCTTCAAATTAAAAATGTATTTTACACGTGACTATTATAAACAAAAAATATAAAAAGCAGGAACTCATTGAAAATTACGTCATAAAAACTATAGTTACACGTGAATTTTAAATGAGAAAGAATATTGTAAAATAATAAATTCAGTAACATGCGTTAGAAGGCCTAAATAGGAGAATTTACGTCATATTACACTTATTACGTAAAATGAACAAAAAATAATATTGCAAAACAGTTTTAATTTAAAAATTGCGCGAGACATTTACTTGACATTTTAAGATGATCATAATATTTCATTTCTAACAAAAGTATTTTGACCTGAATATTAAAAAGAGAAAGAAAAGTTTGGAGAAAATTACGTCAGATTATAATTGTCAGATTCAAATTATAATTCAATCTTCCGAAATCTTTTTAAAGCCGATCAAATTAGCGTGCTGTTAGAGTCTGCAGTGTCTGAACGGGGGTTGACGAGCGTAGCTCGTAGGGGGCAGAGCCCCCTAGTTAACTAAATAGTTGTATAAAAAAATCATAAAACTGTTAATTTTTTTAAAATGTATTTCATATATTCTTTATCGATGCAATGATATTGAGCAATTGTGTCAATTCGTGATTTTAAAGAAACATCATTTACGCATTGCTTTAATAAAGGAAGTCAATGCGATAATACTATTATTCTGTTTTTAAAGTAACAAGCACAATTATATTAAAAATTAGCATCAGAATTAAATTACAACCGATTTTTTATTTAAAGATTTTTAAATTTGTAATACGTATGCTTGTGCTTTCAATTATTTTGCTTTCACCTTTATCTTCTTTCTGCTTTTATTTTTGTTTTAATTGAATATTCTTTTATTTTATCATAACTAGATGGCACCACAACAGATTTTGTCACGATTTTGGAATTTTTATCATTCCATAATAGATCCAATTTCTTTTTAAACCTCTTTAAAGGATGAGAAATAATAGTTTAAAAATAAAAAAATGATAAATTTAAGTTTGTTAGCATTATAATTAATATATGATATTAAAATTTATAATTGAAATTATTAAATTATAATTACAAGAATATTTATAGAACAAAAAATGAGAAAAACAAACGTAGCGCAGTCGGGTACCGACGATCAGCCAGCGAGCGCCGTACCAATTGAGCTACGACCAACATACCATTACGGTCGCAATGTAAGTATTTAAGTTGTGTACTACACTATGACGCAAAAGTTTAGACAATGACGTCATTCAGCTTTAAAATGTAGAATTATGACGTCAGAATTACAAAAACCTGTAAATATATTCAAAAACTGATTTAAAATGCTATGTACAAAAGACAGTCGTTTTATTTGCTATAATACTAATTTTTTTCATAAAAATTCAAATGTGCTTGTCGCAAAAGTTTAGACTCTATTCTAAATTTCTTTGAATATTAGCTGGCATATGCAAATTTAGAATCGATGATGTCACAAATTTGGAGTACTTAAGTTCTGCAAACGATTGCGCTTCATAGTCGACATGTCGAGAGCTAAAGAAATTCAAGTGAATGAGGTTTCAAGGATTTGGCAGTTGAAAGGTGAAGGGAAGAGCGTTTCTGAAATTTCTGCTATAATTAATAGGTCAAAAAAATCTATTTATCGAGTTTTATCGAGTGGTTCCGAATATAAAGCAAAATGTCGGTCTGGGAGGCCACGTGTGACAAATGTACGAGAGGATCGCCTGATACAAAGACTAGCGAGTACTCAACAAATGAGCGTACGTGGAGTTCAAAGCTCATCGGGACTCTCTGTATCAAAGGATACGATTCGTAGACGAATTTTGGAAAAAGGAACAATCGTTTATAGCAAAATGCAGAAGAAACCAGCTCTGAAACCACATCATAAGTTACAAAGACTTATGTGGGCTCGAAAGCATATGTCATATGGAGAGAAATGGCAGTCAGTCATATTTAGCGATGAAAAAAAGTGGAATCTGGATGGTCCAGATGGTTGTTTATCGTATTGGCATGACTTGCGGAAGGAACCTCGACGTTTTTTTAGTCGCAGACAAGGAGGGGGCTCGGTGATGGTTTGGGCAGCCTTTTGCTATAATGGACAAGTATCTCTGACCTTCACCAGTGGTCGTCAAACTTCACAGCATTATACACAGACATTAGAAGAAAACCTACTGCCATTTGCTGAGCTTCTAGGGGGTCCTCAGTGGGAATTTCAGCAAGACAATGCTTCAATTCACACTGCAAAACATTCAAAATCTTGGTTTAATTCCCATAATATAAGAGTTCTCGACTGGCCAGCATGTAGCCCAGATCTTAACCCTATAGAAAACCTTTGGAGCATCATGTGTCGCAAAGTTTATAGCAACGCTAGACAATACTCTTCTGAAAAGGAACTTAAGACATCTATTGAGAATGCATGGTACGATATCGATCCACAAACTATGCAAGATTTAGTTTCTTCCATGCAATCTCGTGTATATGACGTAATACATAAGCATGGATGCGCAACCAGGTTTTAAAAATTGTTTATTTCGATTTTATTTAATTTGTGTCTAAACTTTTGAGACAGCAGTTTATTTTTGTTACCATTTAATTTATTGCAATATGCACAATTCCACTTTTTTTTGTTATAAATATTGTTTATATGTACAGCACATTAATTTCAAGCAGTGATTTGAAAATTGAATAAATATTTTTCAAAGTATGTAAGAATTTCTTCATTGTCTAAACTTTTGCGTCATAGTGTATTATTAGACTCTACTAAGGAGCGTTGGATAAATTCCGTTGAGCCTGACACTAGGGGGTCTCTTCCTTACAACATATATTAAAATAATCAAAATCTGTGATTAACAAGGTTGTTCCTCTCCTTGTGAGAGAAATGACGCTTTCAAATCTGAGCAAATCGATGTTTTCATTTTGTTATGAAACGTTTTGTTTCAAATAAGACGACCCAATGCTTTCAATTGTGAAATATGGGATATACTCAGTTTCAAACAAAATTACATTTTATTCGTTAAATGTAGTAAATCTCACCAGTGTAGTTGCATTTATTCATGTTATTTCATATGTTATGATTTGGAACGAAACACTCCTCTCAATAATATTTTATTTCATGAAATGTGGCGAATTACATTTTTATCGTAATCGCGGAAGAACACTCACCTTCCTAATGTGATCGCAGTAGCGTTGAATTTGCTTTTTAACCTTCGAAACTGAAGAATGTATGACTTGGTAAAAGAAAGACTTCACTGGTGGAATTTGCAAGATTTCATTGAAAATTTTGAAGGTAATTTCATTAATTATGTTGTTTCGAAATATTTATCCCTATTTTTATTGTATGAACACGTAATTTCTACAAGTTATCTTAAAATTAGGGCTAGCTATGTACCATGTAGCGTACACTCTAAAAACGACATTTTCAAAACTGAGGAAAAAATACTCAAGTCTGAGTATGTCGCATACTCAAAATGGCTCCGAACCAAAATTACTCAAGTTTGAAAATCGTATATACTCATTTTCTGAAAACACGGACATACTCAAATATGAGCATGCACACACTCAAGAATAAAACATCATGTGCTCATATTTGAGTATGTCGTGTTTTCAGATGTGAGTATATCCGATTTTCAAACTTGAGTAATTTTGTTTCGGAGCCATTTTGACTATGCGACATACTCAGACTTGAGTATTTTTTTGCTCAATTTTTAAAATGTCATTTTTAGAGTGTATTTCGTCGTAGAATTATGTTATACATAACAACGTTAATTTTGTATGTGATATTTTAGAAAATATAGGTGCGTGTTATTAAAGTAATTTATTTAGAATAAAGATGTATATTTATTGCAAGTGTAAACAACTTTTCTTAACATTTTATACAAATAATCTTTTCAAGGTATTTGCAGCGCGATAAAAGTTCTGATTGCAATGGAGAGAGGACTATTGCCACCGAACCTTCATTTTAACGAACCTCATCCTTCACTAAAGGACCTTGTGGATCAAGATCAAGTAAAAATTGTAACTGAATCGACTCCCTGGAACGGAGAATATGCGCTCTTCAATTGCTTTGGTTTTGGAGGAGTTAATGTAAGCTGTGTGTTAAAACGCGGTTCCATTGCATACGACAATAAAAAAGCTGATAAAGTGAAACCCATAATTCCCCAACTCGTATTACACTGTGGAAGAACAGAAGAAAGTGTTAAATGTGTTTTTGATCATGCGACAGTTAAAGAAACTTCTGGGGAATTTTTTGCTTTGCTGCATAATTTAGCTTATGCTTCGCAATTTCAGAAGCCCTACCGGGGTTATAAATTGTATACAGAAGGTGAAGAGTACTCCGAAATCAAGGTAATTTTACATTTATTTATATTTATCTTCATTTAACGTATTTACTCTTGGGGCATGTGCAGTTTTATTTATTTCTAAAAGTTTTAGTCTAAAAACTGGGTGCGCTTTATACATGGAAGCCACAAATGCTTTCACTAAGTAACTCAAGATTGCCAAACCTCCTTACTTTCACGTACCAATTTTCTTTCAAAAAACATTTCACATGACCATGACGTGCCACCCATCAAAATATAATTTAGTTGTTCAAAATTAGTGAATCCAAATTACTTTATATTTTGTTTATTAGGATTAAAAATTATGGCGGTAGGAGGTAATTAAGATTAAAATTTATGGCGGTGGGAGGTAATTAGGATTAAAAATTATATCGGTGATAGGAGGTAACAGTACAAGTAACAATAATAGTAACAGAAAAAGAAAGTACCGAAAGATTTAGAAAGTAATAAAATAATAAATATGACTTTTGTTATTGCATCTTGGATGCCAAATAATGAATCAGGGAACATAACTAGCTATTTTTAACAGCATGCAAGCTGAATTAGAATCATGTCAAAATTGGAAATCTCACATTAAATCGCTATAATTTCATCATTGGCACTTCCACTTATAATGCCTGATGTATATATATATATATTTCTTATATTCTGCAAATATATTCTTAATATGATAAAATATTGAGCGACGTTGAATTATTTTGTAATTCCATTATTTGCTTTCCGATCTTAATTCAGCAAAAAAAAAAAAAAAAAAAAAAAAAAAAAAAAGATTTAATTCTATTTTGTTTTAGAACACCAATCAACATGCCGTGCCGAAAATATTCTATTCCATGCAAATTATGGCACGCGTCCAGCATGCTTTTACGGAAAGGCTCACGTTTTCAGCACTAGCCTTGGCGAGTTGGCGAAAATAAAAACTTTCAGCCAGCCCTATCCCCAAACGGCGATCGCTGTCTTGTTTTTTGTTTTGATCCGAAATAGTGGCAGAAGAACTACGTAACATATTTTTGAATTACAATCTTTATCAAAGGCCATTATTATTACTTTTGATGATATAGAGTAGAATTTTGTTTATTTGATCCCCCTAAAAATCTGCATTTTCATTCAATTGAGTATTATTAATTCCATACTTGTTAAACAAAAGCTCATTACCTTCATAAATCTAGATATTTGATTACATATAAAGTTGGATTTATGTGGATGATCAATTAATGTAGTTTCAGTGCATTTTGATCTATATAAACACAGATGCCTGTGCGACGAACTTATATAATTAATTTAATACCAAATCATTCTGCAGAAACAGCCCCCAAAATCCAGTAAAATAGGCCAAACCGGGAAATAAAAACCTTAACATATTGCCACCAAGGGTCGATCCGAGCAAAATTTGGGATCTATTTAGGGCCCTTTCACAAAAATCTTTTTAATAAAATAGGCCCCTTCATAAAAATAAACTTAATAAAATGGGCCACATCACCAAAATAAACTTAATAAAACAAGTCTCTTCACAAAACTCATTTTAATAAAATAGGCACCCTTCGTAACATTCTTTTTCATAAAAACTGTTTTAAATTGTGCAATTTTTAAGTAAAAACCAGGTCATGAAAAACAAAAATTTGAGCAAGCGGGTTTAAGGAAATTTTTGTAAAATTAATGGCTCGAATTTGAGTAACTGGATTACAACTTTCGTTACAAAATCTTATTTTTTTTACAAAAATATAATAAAATTCACAAAAATAACTTTTATTTTTCACAAATGGGCCCCAAGAATAAAAACCTGCATCGACACCTGGCCACAACCCCAGCCAGCATGCTTAAAAATTGCCTTTTTAATGTGAGATGAATTTCTTAAAGGGGGGGGGGAGGAATATTGAATGGCTATCTTTTGTTACTTCAAAGTAGCAAATAAAATCATTAAAGAAATTTTTGAATTGTGTATGATAGTGAGGGGTTGTAGCTTTAAGTAATTAAATTTATCAATTAAGGAAATTAACAAATAGAAAAACAAACCAAAAAATAAATAAAAACTTGGAATATTTAACGTTTGAGAGGGATGAAACAAAACAAGAATTTTTTCTGTGTAGGGGGCAGAATTAGAATAATTGGTCATAGTAATAAATAGGACAGAAAATGTTTAAAAATGCAAATAATAATAAAAAAAAAATGAAAGCGTGTCCACAAAAAGTTAATCCTGATTTTTTATTCTTCATTCTATTCCTTTCCTTTCCTTTTTTATGATAAATAATTTATTTTAACTTTATGCACTGTTATGGATAAGCGAAGGGATGGTGAACTTTTCAGATACAATTTCAACGATAAAATAAAAAGTGGGGAAGGATTGTACTTTGTGCCGATATATTAAGAAAGAGAAACAACGTATAAGGGCACAAATACATATAAGTTAAACATATATTTGTGTCTTTATACGTTGTTTCTCTTTCTTAACAATTTTAACTAAGCTTTTCTGCAAGGCAATAAAGGATTTTAAATGGTCAAAAAATGGTGAGCTGGAGGGGGGGGGGGAAGAAAAAAATTCAGAATGGGTTTTTTCTTAGACGATTGATCATTCTCGTATTCCCCCTTCAACTTAATAAATGGGATTTTCTTTTATGACAGTTGCACATTTTGGATTGTGTGTAGAATGACGAAAAATGGAATGTGTGTGCGTGGAGGGGGATTTCATAGGAGAGAAGTATTTAGATGCTTTATTAAAATATGATGAATTACTATCTCAAAATAACAAATAAAACAACCAGGATGAAACAATATTAAAAAATGGGGCAAAAAATTTTAAATAAAAGATTGAAGAATTTTAAATATTTTAAATTTTGTGCACTAGGAGGAGACCAATATTTTTTTTTCATAAAAATTCAAATAATGATAAAGATTTAGCAGCATTAAAATGTAATTGAAATTGATTTAATTGCATGCTTCAACTTGCAATTATTTTAACTGATTGATTTAATTGCAGGATACAACTAAATAATTTATGATTTATCGTTCAGTCTAATTATAATCGAATTCATTTTAGTTGCCGATAATTTTAATTGCTATTAACTTTCAATCTTAATTAAATTAAAAACAATTAATTTTTAATGAATTATTTCAGTGAAAATATGCTTTATTAATGCACTCAATACTGACTGATTTTAATTGTGTCATAAAAACATGATCAATAGAATTATATTTATTGCACGAAAATCTTTATTTCTGTTTTTATTTTTCTTAAAAATCAAATAAGTTCTCAATTTCTTCGAATATAACGAGTTAATGAAATAAAAGAATATTATTGAACTGAAAAAAATAACTTATGTTTGAATTATATGTATTGTGAAATTAAAAGCATTTAAATCTGAAAAAGATGTTTGTTTTAAGCAATGTTTTATTTGTAAACTACGATGATATAGCTTTTTGTCATACTATATTCTCTGCTTGATAACTTTTCCGGAAAAACAAATGAACAATGTCTCTTTGCTCTCAGAAAAGGAATGGGGTTGCTGTTAGATACGCGTATGACGTCACAAACAAGAAATGGTGCGCAAGTGCGCAGCGTTGAATCCATCTCTGCGTCAACCGTTACTCTAGTGTTGAAACGTGATGAAAACGTGCTGATCTGGTGCTGAAAACGTGAGCCTTTCTGAAAAAGCGTCCGGCATAACTGAAGTAACTGAATATAACTGATAGATATTGCTAAAGTAATATTTACTAGTGACACGACGAAAAAATTAGTGACTAAAGTGACACGAGTATAGAAATAGTACGTAAAATATGTTAAAAAACTGCATTTTTAAGTGTCATCGCTTGTATATTATGAGCAAATAGGAAATAATAACTCACTTCTGCATTTACTGCCAAAATAAACGGGGAAAACGTAGGGTCCTATGTCATCATATCTGAATGACCAATAAACTCAAAATAATTTTGCCCATGATAATAACCTCAAATACACCAAAAATCAGTGTTGAATGATTTAATATTTTTAAAGGAAAATCTTTCCATACGATACCATTGCTGGGAGACCTACGGCCTTTGAGACGTACACTCTCGATTGTTGGTTGGTTGTATTTATGTCGGCCAATTATCAACACGAGGGATATAGGCCCTAAGGGGGGGGGGGGGAGTGCCCTTCGTGGGGGTCTTTCTAAGGGAACCTAACCCGTCGTACACTCTCGAATTTGTATGATTTTATGTACAGTAAAATTTTTCTAAGGTGGAATCGAGCGGAACCGAGAAAATTTTCCCTCGTAGACAATATTCCGCCTTATAAAAATCGGTAAAAGATAAAAGATCGTCGCGTTTTTTTTTTTTTTTTTTTTTCTTTGAATCTTCAGTAACTGTTCTTTAAAGTGAAATATTACTTAGTATTACTTTTTCAACTTTGTGACAAATAATAAAAATAAAGCATGATTTTGTGCATTTATTTATTTATTTATTTATTTACACTCAGAGAGAGTTTTAATTATGAAATTTTCCATTTTACGAATTTAATGAAAAGTACTGGGTGTCCATCTGTTGGCTATTTTTTGAACTATGAATATTTCACAGGTTATTTGTGTCATCTGTCACGTGTCATGCATGTATGAAATGTCAAATGTATGCATTTGTAATTATGTATGCCATTTGTATGACAAGACGGTGCAACGGCACACACTGCTCGCCAAACTATTAACTTATTGAACGAGAAATTTCCAGATCGCGTAATTTCAAGAAATTCTCATGTGAATTGGCCATCAAAATCGTGCAATTTAACCCCAATGTATTATTTTCTTTAGGGGTTTCTGAAAAGTAATGTGTATGTCAATGCCCCCGCACAATCCAAGGTCTCAAACGTAACATCCGGCCTGAAATTTCGGCCATGGATCCGCTCATTCTGGAAAAAGTCATCGAAATTTTTTATGTTCGGAAGATGGCATGTAAGTAGAGCCGCGGTGGCCACATGTACGATATTATAATTCATACATAAATGGCACAGACCCACCTTCCACGTTCAATAAAGAATTTCAATTTTCATTCCTAAAAAATGCGTTTTCATTCATAACAAAAATAGTCGTTGGGAGTCACCGCAATACTTACCCATAATGGATATACATAATATAAAATATGAAAATAAGACATGTGATGCATGCTAAGCATTGTATATATGTTAATTTATTCATAATTTAATTTACTTGGACTCACTTTAATATAATCCCTTAAGCTAATATTACTTTTTGTTGCATTAGAATATTTCAATTTGTTGATTTTCTGTAAGCAAATAAATACTATTGGTTTACAATGGAAGTCTATGGGAATTTGGCGAAATGTTAGAGATACCGCCAATTTGGCGTGACTTTTGGCGACTCATTTTGGTCGCCAAATTTGGCGATCTATCGCCAAGTTGGCGACAAACTTGGCGGTATTTGGCGACAGAACAGGGTCCCCCCCTAAGGTAATCCCCCTTATAGGTATGGAGATGCATTAAATGCTTGATATTTACGATAAGCCATTATTGGCATTTAATCTTTTAGTTTGGCGATAATTTTTGATCGGCGGGATAATCGAGTAGTACCGAATTGCGCAAAAGAAACATCGTTACAACTCGAAAAATTATAATCATACTAACTAACAGTTTACTGCGTCGGATTAAACGTCTCATTTCCAATTAAAATATATCTTTGAATTGAAATTTGAATGGAATACAGGTTCATGAAAAATCGAAGAGTGTTAAAAGTAGGATTACAATTATCTCGGCAACTCATTATCCGATCGACTTCATTCTTTATGAAAAATTTATGTTTTTTATTGTCTTTTATATTCACTCCTTCAAATAAACAATTTCGAAAATTTTTGTATAACTTTTATCAGAACGAATGTTTCGAGAGTCCGAAAAAAATAGTTCCGTATAATCGAGGTTACTAATATTTAATAGACTTCTTACCATTATTACTTCCTAAGTACACACCAAATTTCAAGTCTCTATCTCAATTTGTTCGGGAGATAGAGCGTTTACAGACACACAGACACACACACACACATAGACCCAGACGAACGGCAATTTTTTTCTTTTTTTTTTTCTAAAAATATGTTTTTTGGAATCTCTAGTGTCTGAAACATGTAAATCCGTCAATTTTTTTTTTCGATTTTTAAAACGATTACATGATTTACCCTATACTACGTATGATGGGTAAGTAAAAAGAACCAACAGGTGGACCGCCTTATATAAAACACAAAAATGTGCGCATTTTTGTTTATTCAATCGACATTTTCTTTTTATTTACAATTGTTTGCAGTTTTTCACACAAAAACTTCCATTTTTCCCAGTGAAATGGATTGAAATACGTTCTATAAAATTAAACTATACTATTGCAATTTTTTTTCAATTATCTTACTAATTAAAAAATAAATATGATTTTTATAAATTTGCTTTTTAAATTTTAAATGTATATATATATTTTAAAATCTCGTAGTCTTATATTTACTGTTAGAATAACGGCCTGTATTTTTATATGGGAAATTTTTAACGGGAATATATAAGGGACATATATGGGAATATATATATATATATGTATATATATATCTATATATATATGTATATATATATATATATATATATATATATATATATATATATATATTTGTAATGGGAAAAATAAAAAAGCATACTTTAAATTTATGTACCGTAGAAAAACAGAAATTTATTTGTGTAAAAAATTATAAATAAAAAGCAACTGTTGTAGACTGAACAATTACAAAATGTGTATTTTTTTTTTTCCTTTTTTATTAAATCTGCAAAAATCCAAAATTTCATAATTAAAATTCTCTCTCTGTAAACAAATGGATGCATAAAAATATGTTTTTATTTGTGTTTGTATTACTTACCAATCATACGTAGTATATGGTAAATCTTGTAATCGTTTTGAAAATCGAAAAAAAAAATTGACACATTTCAGACACTGGAGATTCCGAAAAACATATTTTTAGAAAAGAAATTTTGCCGTCCGTCTGGGTGTGTGTGTGTCTGTAAACACTCTATCTCCCGAACAAATTGAGATTGAGACTTGAAATTCGATGTGTACTTAGGGAGTAATAATGGGAAGAAGCCTATTGAACATCAGTAACCTCGATTATCCGGAACTATTTTTTTTCGAACTCTTGAAATTATCGTTCTGATAAAAGGGATACAAAATTTTTCGAAATTGTTTATTTGAAGGAGTGAATATAAAAGACAATAAAAGAACACAAATTTTGCATAATGAATGAACTCGATCGGATAATGAGTTGCCGAGATATTTGTAATTCTATTTTTCACACTCTTCGATTTTTCATGACCCTGTATTTCATTCAAATTTCAATTCAAAGATATGTTTTAATTAGAAATGAGACGCTTAATCCGACACAGTAAACTGTTAGTTAGTATGATTATAATTTTTCGAGTTGTAACGATGTTTCTTTTGCGCAATTCGGAACTACTCGATTATCCCGCCGATCAAAAACTATCGCCAAACTATAATAAGATTAAATGCCAATAATGGCTTATCGTAAATATCAAGCATTTAATGCATCTCCATACCTATAAGGGGGATTACCTTAGAGGATACCCTGTTCTGTCGCCAAATACTGCCAAGTTTGTCGCCAACTTGGCAGTATATCGCCAAAAGTGACGCCAAATTGGCGATATCTCTAATATTTCGCCAAATTCCCATAGACTTCCATTGTAAACCTATCGGGATTACTTGCTTACAGAAAATCAACAAATTGAGATATTTTAGTGCAACAAAAAGTAATATTAGCTTAAGGGGTTATATTAATTATATTTAAGGGAGTCCAAATAAATTAAATAATGAATAAAAGTAACACGATACAATGCTCAGCATGTGTCACATGTTTTATTTTCATATTTTATATTATCTATATCCATGATGGGTAAGTATTACGGTGGCCCCCAACGACTAGTTTCATATGTATTTATTTATAGGTATTTGATCTGTCTATCAGTTTTAAAGTTTCATATACCTACCGAATGCTTTTTAGTTTTAAAATATCCTCTTTTCCGTCTTATGTAAAAATTGGTTTTCATCGGGATCTTAAAAAGCTTTCTGTTTCCGCGTTAGGCAGATTATGGAACACATATTAATGTAATTTTCTATGGATTCGCCGGGACTTGAAAATCTTTTCGTGGTAGACAGATTTCCGGCTAACACGGATTCCGCATAAGACAGATTTTACTGTATTTTAAACAAAAATATTTCCAAACGAACCTAGAGTTGAGGCATCCACTGTATTTGGCAACGTACACCCTCTAATTTGTATGATATTATATTTTTAAACCAAAATCCATCCAAACGAACCTAGAACTGGGGCGTACTGCCTTCGACAGCGTACCCACTTGAATTTGTATGATTTTATATTTTAAAAAGAAGATCTATTCAAACAAACCTAGAGTTCAGGACCGCACTGCTTCGGCAGGGGATACGGTGAGTTTATAACAATTAATTACAGGAAGTAATTACAGGAACTGCTAGATATGCTCAGGTCTATTTTTTGCAAATGAAACTCAAATCTATATGCTTTTATATCTCTCTATTCTAAAAAACAAGTAAAAAAAAATCATGCGTCAAGCATAGATTATGAAACACTTTCCAACACATTCAGAATAATGTAACAAAACTGCACTGTTTAAAAAATTAAAATATGACGTACAGTTCAACAATATGGAAACGCATAATGCATTTCAGAACCCTATTTCAGCTGTTCCCATCCACAATCGGAATATTATGCGAATTGCAACCCTGTATGTGATTTATAGATTTAAATCTATTAGCTACATGCAAGCCAAAATTTAGTTCACTTAAGAACTATATATACTTCAGTTGAAAATTTACCTTCAGCAATTTCCTCTAATAAGGAGAACGGTACGTGAATACTTTTGTGCAGCCCTGTATTTGAGGTATAGAATTTATATATAACGGCTAATATGCAAAAAATTAATTACATTTAAGAGCGCATACTGAATTTTAAACCGTGCACTCTAGCAATTATTACTCAAAGACAGTACTGTTCTGTAACCGATTTTATTTGTGTATCCCTGTAATTGAATAAAAAATGCTATGAATGTCCTGTTTTAACGTGATTGTAGTGAAATTCCGTGATTTATATCAGTTTCAATACATTTGAAATAGCATAATGTAGTTAAAATACTCTGCAAACGATTTTTCCCCCGTATACCATAATGTAATGGAATACTTTTGAGTGCCCTGTAAATGAACGATTAATCCTACATACTTCATATACAATACCAAACATACTTTGGTGATCCTAAATAACCTTTATCAATTTCATGAAAATCTGAGCATATTTACGGGAGTTATTCCCCATATACCATAATGTAATGCAATACTTTTGAGGGCCCCTGTAGATGAACGATTAATCCTACATACTACATATAAAATACCAAACATGCTTCCGTGACCCTAAATAACCTTCATCAATTTCATGAAAATCCGAGCATATTTACGGGAGTTATTCCCCATATATCATAATGTAATGGAATACTTTTGAGTGCCCCTGTAAATGAAAAATTAATCCTACATACATATACAATACCAAACATGCCTTGGTGACCCTAAATAACCTTTATCAATTTCATGAAAATCCGAGTATATTTACGGGAGTTAGAGCGTGGACAGGCGGACAGACGGACTGACGGCCAGACAAACCGAATGCATAAACACTTTTCAACTTTAATTAAAATAATAAAACTTTGTAAAAAATCACCGTAAAATAAAAACAAAACATGGGACGCATTTCGAGCTAAAAAATATAACAGCTCGTCATCAGCTACAGTAAGACGTTTCCGTAAGCAGACAAGGTCAAAAAAAAAAAAAAAAAAAGCTGTTATGGAGTTGTTATATTCGAGCTGTTATATTTTTAGCTCGAAACGCGTCCTATGTTTTGTTTTTATTTTATGGTGATTTTTTACAAAGTTTTATTATTTTAATTGCATCATATTGCCAGTTTTTGGTGCTGTTTCGCTGTATTTAACTACTTTTCAACTTTGTTGGAAAGTGTTAAAAAAAATAACTAACACTGTCACCGCCGCCAGTTTTGAATTTTTTGTGACCGGAGGTCTTTCTTCATTAATATTATGCAAAATATTGCATACAAAAATTTGAAAATCGGTGGTATTAGAGAGAAATGTTTGATAAACATCCTGATGCAGACAGTTTTCATATCAAATAATTATTTAAGGTGATATTTAATGTTAAAGTTGGTCAAAATCATTCCATTGAAAAAGTGTTATAGTAGCAAAAACTATACATGGGAATTTAATCATCTTATGCTTTAGAATTTCCCGGTGTGCAGACTGCATTTATTTTTTTTTAATTTGACTCATTTTTTGAGGTTTTATTTCTATTTTAAATTCAAATTTTCAGCATTTCGAGAGATATTTTTTACATATTTTAGAAAATGGTATTAATTTAAACTGTTGCCAACTGTATAAACAGCGCGAACAATAATGTTTGCTAGAAAAAAAAAAAAAAAAAAAAAAAAAAAAAACATTATTTACACGTGACTATTATAAACAGAAAATATAAAAAGCAGGATGTCATTGAAAATTACGTCATAAAAACTATATTTAGACGTGAATTTTAAAAGAGAAAGAATATGTAAAATAATCAATTCATTAGCATGCGGTGTTAAATAGGATAAATTACGTCACATTTACGTCACATTACACTTATTACGTTAAATGAAGAAAAAATAATATTGCAAAACAGTTTAAATTTAAAAAGTATACGTTTATTTGATATTTTAAGATGATGTTTTCAACTATTTTTATTAGGACAGCGCAAATAATATTTCATTTCTAACAAAATAATTTCACGTGAATATTAAAAAGAGAAAGAAAAGTTGTTTGAAAATTACGCCAGATTAAAAACGACACATTTAAAGTGTCTTATTTAAGAAAACTTTCTTTTCACTTTGCTAAAAAATACCGGGAGACAACGACTCTCTTTACTTAATTCATTTTATATTAGCTTATTTTGAAATGTTTAACTGATTTTATTTAATCAAAGACGGAAACAGCCATTGTACTTTTTAACAGCAGCTGATTTGGCCTTAAAATTCCCCAATCAAAGACAAATGTATAGAAACCCGTTTATAGGGAGATCGCCACTGTTTTTTAGCTTATAATTCAATATTCCGAAATCTTTTTAAAGCCGATCAAATTAGCATGCTTTTAGAGTCTGCGGTGTCTGAACGTGGGTTGGCGAGCGTAACTCGTAGGGGGCTGTGCCCCCTAGTTTATTAAACGAAAATAGTTCTATATTACGAACTTTACGAACTAAGGGTTCCCTGTTATAGTGATTGCTGATTTAATTTCTAACATTTAGAAATATCAAACATCCAATTATAATACTACCGGAGAGAATCTTAGAAATATAAAATGCGCAATAGCCGCTCAGTCTTTTGAAACTCGATCTGGTATATTCAAGAGGTATTTATAACTTGTGGTGAAAATGTAGGGGTTTTCCTGGCCATGCGCAGAACCGAAAACCCCTCCGAAAATGCTCTAAAGCACGACTGTCTTAAGAACGGGAAACGACATCTTCAAAGGTACTTAGAAATGCAGGCAAATCCGTGAAACGACTCCAAAAAAGTTTTCTTTTTTTTTTTTTTTTTGAACTAGCAAATATTAACATTTTTTAAATCAAAGATATCGCTATAACCGGAAATGTCCCGGGAATAAGTGAGCATATTGTTACTTACCCATCATACGCAGTAAGGGTAAATCTTGTAATCGTTTTAAAATCTAAAAAAAAAAAAAAAAAAAAAAAAAATTGTCGGATTTACACGTTTCAGACACTGGAGATTCCGAAAAACATATTTTTAGAAAGAAAAAAAAAAAAGTCTTCTGTCCGTCTGTCTGTGTGTCTGTAAACGCTCCATCACCGGAAAAAATTGAGAAAAAAGCTTTTAATTTGTGTGGACTTAGTATGAAAAAATGGGAAGTTGCCTATTGTATATCAGTAACCTCCGTTATCCGAAACTATTTTTTTCGGACTCTCGAAATATTCGTTCTGATAAAAGGCATATAAAAGTTTTAGAACATGTTTATTTTAAGTAGTGAATGTAAAAGACAATAAGAAAACATGAATTTTGCAGAAAGAATGAAGTTAATCGGAAAATAAATTGTATATTCTACAGACTTCATTTTCAATACCGAACATGCCATAGTGATACCCAATAACATATATACATTTCATGGCAATCGGAGTATATATTCGTGACTTAGAACAGGGAGAGACGGACAGACAGACGGATAGACAGACTGACGGGCAGACGAACCAAATTCATAAACACTTTTTAACTATTTTGGAAAGTGCTAAAACGGAACGCTCGTCTTTCGTTCGTGTGAAAATCCTAGGAGAATACGGAAATACACATGCACAAACGACGGAACAAAGGAATCTCGTCATTTTGCATTGTTCATTATTGTTTTTATTAATATAATTTGGGTGTATATGGTTTTTTATTAATATCATTTGATTGTAGTGGAGGGTGTACGAAGATATAGGCAGTAGAATTCTAAATTCAAAAGCTCCGTATAGCCTCTGTTTCTCAGATCAAGCTAGAGCGTATCATCTATCCAAGAACACTCATGTCCCTAGCGTATACCCTCTGAGGGTTTTTTACGACTACAACTCGGATTAATATTTTTTTAAAAAATACCAAAACTGTATTCCAGGTGCATAACTTCAGACATACAGGTACCTATCAGCCAAATCTTGAGGCTCTGAGCGTAGCGATCTGTTCAGAACTCAAAACTGAGCACATAAAAACACTCAAAACATACTTCTATCAATAAGATTTATATTATTAAGAGCTTGAAGAATAAAAAGAAAAGAAATTTCAATCCACAAAATTCCATGATATCGACTTTACAATATTTTCCTGGTTTATTCGAATGTTTGAAATATAAACTCAATAAATTCAATATCTCTCTAGTCGCAAAACCTTCTATGAAATTAAGAAATATAGTATGCAAGAAAATAGATCCAATAGAGTCAAACCAGTTATCAGGAGTATACGAAATACCTTTCACCAAAGAAAATGGAACAAAGCAGTTTTATATAGGTATGACAAGTAGAAAACTTAAAACCAGAATCAAAGAACATATAGTAGACATCAAATACAACATAAGAACCACAGCTTTGGCCAGATTATGCAGCGAAGAACCTTTACGGATCGATTTTAAAAATAGCAAGTTAATTTACACATCAAGATTTTATTTACCATCCATAATCCGAGAATCAATACAGATATTTTTACACAACAAAAATATTTGCAATGATTCAGTGTTCCTAGATTTACCTAAAATTTGGAAAGAGATGCTATGTAATTTTAGTAACAATAGTAAAAATTAATCCAAGCTCGCAAATAGCCAAGATAATTTTAATTTTTGTTTTATGTTTTGCAATATTTTTCATTATGCATGTTGTCTCGTGAGATTATTTACCATGTTATTATTTTGTTAAATTATATGAAAATTAAACCACGCTCACAAATAACTAATTTAATTTTAATTTATTTTATGTTTGCAATGCTTTTCATTATGCATCATGTCTCATGACATTGTTAATATGTTTATTATTTTTAAATTATGTGAAAATATATTCTATCGTGAATGATTTTGAAATTGTCGCCGTTGGTGCGACGAAACGATCGTCAATCTTAATAAATGACATTTTATTACTTTATAGCATTATTTTACTTAAACATACTTCTATCTTTATTATTCTAGTAGATTGCACTCATTATCCAAATTGCATTGGAATCATAATGTCTAATTTGGCGATGTAATTCCTTTTCAAGAAATAAACTTTGGTGTCTGGCAGTCGAATAAATTTTGAAAAATAGATATTGTTCTAAGATAATCCTTTCCACACACCTATAGGACATGGCATTTAAAGCCAAATTTGCGAGGCCAAACATTAGCATGGAAAGTAAAAAGTTCTGAAATGTATTATTAGCTACTTAGATACTGATTACTCACCATATAAGTTTTAAACTTAAGGCTTGTTATCAGTCAGGACGCAAATTTCCCTCTCTAATGCTAAACCTATGGGCTTGTAATACATCCATATTTTTCAAATTTCTTCTCGGAAAATTAAACATTTTACCTTCTGTTTTTTGTATGCTCTTCTTGAAAAATATTTTTTCTTTTTTATTTGCCAAAGTGTTTCTAAAATATATATTTAATTTTATATTTTAGTGTTAAAATCTAAGTGAAGGAGGCAAGTTGTAAGTATTTTAACACTTAAATAAAACTAACAATGCATTTTGAAAATATTTTGTCTAATAAACAGAAAAAAATATTCTGCAACAAGAGGATACAGAAAAGATAAGGTAAAAATTTTAATTTTCCGACGCGAAATGTGAAAAATACGGATGCATTCTTTCCAAGTCCATAGATTTAACATTAGAGAGGGGAATTAAGAGCCTGGCTGATGAGAAGCCTTAAGCAATAATGCAGGGTATTATTGGCATGTTCATTGGGGCTAAGTTATATCGCAGTTTTTGTTCTTGCATGAACTGTTGATGCATTAATGTAGAAAATGTATAAATATAGAAAATGAATAAAAGGAACAATTTCATTATATTTGTGAAGATTTTTCCTATATCCGAACTTTGATTTGCAAGACTAAAACAATGTTTCTTTTTTTCTATCATAGAAATCTTTCTAAAAGATCTCGTCGAATGTACATTACAGTTGGGAAACAAAAAAATTTGAACGCATTGACATTTATGAAGGGTAATTGCTGATTTAAATATTTTCTTTTATTACATGAAAAGATGAAGTTCCACAACAACATTCTGGAAGTGTTGGAACGGGCTTAATAAGTTATTCGCGGTGTATCATTTTTCAACAATTTCCAACATAGTTGAAAAATGTTTATGAATTCGCTTTGTCTGTCCGTTTGTCTGTCTGTATGTTTGTCCATGCTTTAACTTGAGTAAATATAGTCCGATTCCTATTAAACTGATATATGTTATTGGGGTATATTCTGGAATGTTCGGTATTCAAAATGAAGTGTTTAGCATTTACTGTTCGTTTACAGAGACACTCAAAAGAAATTCGTTACATTATATCTATTGGGATCTATTGGGTCTATTGGGAAAAATAGTTTTCGGCGTATTTTAATAATATTAAGCTATTTCTATTTTAAACACATGGAAATTTATATATATCACTGTGTACTACAATGTGCTTACTGTATAATATAGCGTTCATAGAATTTATCATTAATTACAGAGTCACACAAAAGAATTTGACTACAGAAGAAAATGAACAATAATTGACCTAAAGCACCTAAAAACAACGTTTAAATACACAATAAAATACATAAGGTAATTTTAACAGACGTATACGTTTCGTGAGTTCCTGGACTCACATCATCAGTGTATAAAATCTTTAAAAACAATATCCCCCCAACTACATGTACGTCGAAAACCCAAATGTCAGAAAACACAATGCCAAAAGACCATAAAGTTCCAACAGTCAATGAATTCAAAGCGGAAGTGAAGTGTCATGGCACAACAAATCCACCCAGACAGTTGAGATGTAAGGTACACTGGACAAATCGTTAACCAATTTTGAGGAGGAATTGAGCTATGAAAAAGTTAATTTATTAACTGGTTTAAAGACCACATCAAAATCATAATGTCTTAAAATATTAGCTATTTTAAAGCTAATACTATAATAAAATTATAAAATGATAAGATTAGAAAAAGAAACCGCAGTAACAAAAGAATCAGGATTATTAACACATTTATTAAGATTCTGAGAAATTAAATTATTCCTATAAGATAAATGACGATCGATAGCAACTGATCTAATATAATTTAATTCTGTAACAAGGGAATTGTTATCCGAACATATTAAGCGAGCTCTATTAATCAAATAAAGAAAAGCCGAAGCTTTTTGGGAAGGTGGGTGACATGAATTGAACTGGTGTGTGTATGTGGGGGGGGGGGATTTCAATGGGGGAAAATGAAAAATCGTTGAAAATGAAATGTGTACCATATATGGTTAGTTTACAGAGATACTCAAAAGTATTCCGTTACATAAAGGTAAATGGGAAAAAATCCTTTTTAGTGCATTTTAATAATGGTAGACTGTTTTAAACATAATGAAATTTATATGCGTCACTGCGGTGGAGGATAACATGTTTCCCTACAAGAATAAGTAGCAATTACAATATCTTTACAGGTACATTCAAAAATATTCTGTTACATTACTGTCAATGGGGAAGAATAGTTTTCAGGAAAAATCGTTTTAATGATGGTTCACTGTTTCAAACATAATAAAATTCATATGCATCACAGAAGTGGATGATAAGATGCTTTGTATAGAGCATAGAGAAGGTAGTAATTGTGGTTCCTTTTACAGTGATGCATAAAAGTAGTTATTAGCCACGGGTAAAATCGTTTACGGTGTTCTTTAATGATGCTACACTACCTCAATGAAATTGATATACATTATTGAGGTACACTATAGCATATTTTCTGTAGGTTATAGGGTACGTAGAACTTATGATTTATTTACAGAGACACTCAAAGGAATTCGACTACATTCGGACTGACTATGAGCCATAACTTCTGGAAGTGCCTTTTCATCTGTGGTGTTTTACAAAAACTGAACTAATTTTGAGTGTATTACGAGGCGTGTAGATCATGTACAGGATTGCACGAGAGAATTCGCCCACATAAGCGGATGTGGACAGCATTTGCTAAAAATGAGTTTTTACTGCGTTCTGTATTTTAACACTTTCCAACATAGTTGAAAAGTGTTTACGAATTCGCTTTATCTGTCTGCCGTCTACCTTCGACCTTCTGCAGTCCGTCCGTGCTCTAACTTGCGCAAATATAATGGGATTTATCTATAATTGGTATATGTTATTAAGGATTGCCATAGTATGCTTGGTATGGAAAATTAAGCGTGTAACATTCACAGTTCATTTACAGGGTCACTCGAAAGTATTCCGTTACACTATGGTCTGTGGGGGAAAATCCTTTACGGTGAACTTTAATGGTGTTTCACAGTTTTAAGCATAAGGAAATTTATATACATTACTGAGGTGCGTTAGGAAATGGTTACTATAAAATATGTTACGTGTAGTACTTACAGTATGCATACAGAGGAACACAAAAGTATTTCGTTATATTGTGGTCTATGAAGAAAAATCGATTCCGGCATATTTTAATGATATTACTCTGTTACAAACATAGTGAAATTGTTACGGATTTCTGAGAAACATTAAAACATGCTTTCTGTAAAATATGGGTTGCAACACTTTTATCATTTATTTACAGGGTCACGCAAAAGAGTTCGGTTCTATAATGGTGTCCCGGGAAAACTGTTCGCATACGTTTTAATTATGTTGAACAATTTCAAACAAGAGAAAATTGATATACATTACTGAGGTTTACTGCAAGATGCTTGTAGTAGAATATGATATGCATCACATTTATCTTTCATTTACAGGGACACATAAAAGATTCCGTATACAATACTGTATCAGAAATATTATCTATTATGGATCATTGCTGAAACTGCGTTTTCATTTATGGTATGCGTTTTAAGCTTAACTAAATTTTTGTGCACCACACGGTGTGTATAAATTTTATAGACCATGTACAGGGTTATCAGTATTACAGAGGATAAGCGTGAATTGCTTAAAGATGTTTTTTAGTTTGAGTTATGCATTTTAAGCTTAGATAAATTTGGTATACTAGGAGATGTTTCTAGCATTTACGTAAAATTATATACAGGACTGTGTAAAAAACTGGATTCATGGTCGTCTATGGATATAGTAGTTCCTGGAAATGTGATTTCAGTAGCGTGTTTTTGCCTGAATTAAATTTCAACTTAATATGTAGCGTGTATAAAAATCTGTAGATAATATACAGAGCTGTAGAAAAGAATTCAAGTACTACTTTTCCGTCTATTGATAGAAATTGCTAAAGGCGAAGAATTTTAAACTGTGTTACATTTTTTCTAACTAAACTAAATTTTACCATACTATGTAGAACATATACAAACCTATAGATCATATACAGAACTGAACAAAAAAATGGAATACATTTCCGGATATGTCCAGTGGTTGTTCAAATCTGGTTTTCAAATGCACTATCCCTTTTTCTAAAATGTTTATTTAGGTGTATTTTTTATACTACTAAACGGGAAGTTTTGTTGAAGTATTCTGGAAATGTTGGAAAATGTTTCATAATCTATGCTTAACGTATGATTTTTCTTCTTTGTTCTATGTTTGTTTAGATATCTCGTTTCACTATATGAACAAATATTAAATTTTTTTAACAGTATTCCGATAGTGTTTGAATGTGTTGCCAAATCTATTCCATGATTTTTCTTTCTTGTTTAATATTGAAATGAAAATAATGATAGAATTATCTTACAGCTGCTTCCCCAAGAAAAGAGACCCGTCTGGTATGTTTTTTCTGGAATGGGTACACAATGGCCTGGCATGGCAAAGGATCTCATGAAAATTGAAACGTGTGCCAAATCCATTCGAAAGTCGGCGGAAGTTCTGAAAGCATATGATCTGGACTTGATGGAGATAATCACAAACGGATTAGAGTTAGATATCTCGTCAAAGTGCAAGACCAATGATCGAAAGATTATACCAGCCTTCGTCTCGATCGCGGCTGTGCAAGTAACAACAAAATATTACTGTTTTTATTTTCTCCAAATTTAATTTAATACACAGTATACTCTCGAACTCTTTCAATAAAATACATAGGATTGCAAATTGAAAACTCCTGGAAGAAATATTAAAATGCGGGATCCCCATAATATTTTGTAACTCCAGATTATATTTAAGTAAGGGTAGGTTCTAGTTGCTTGGGTCAAAATTTTCTTTTTCTTTTGAATTTTTTACTCCCCTTAAGTATGTAGATTTTCAGATCCGCAGATACGTAAATTTTAAGTATTTTTAAGAAAATGGTAAAATTTCATTAAGTTGAAATTTCAAAGTTTACAGAAATTTTTTAACTGCATTTTTTAATCATTATCGGAAGCTATCTTTTTTATACATGATTCGCCACTAGGTTGTAATTATATTCAGTGAGTATTCACAGGGCTGTCATAGAAACTATTTTTATTCTCCATTCGCCCCACTATATTTTATAAATATTTTTAACACTTTCAAACATAGTTGAAAAGGTTTTATGAATTCGGTTTGTCTGTCCGACTGCCCGTGCTCTAACTCGCGTAAATATAGTCCGATTGCCATGAGCTTGATATATGTTATTGGGGTTTACTATGGCATGTTCGATATTGAAAATGAAGTGTGTAGAATTTTCGGTTAATTTACACGGGCACTCAAAAGAATTAAGTTTACGGTTTATGAGGGAAAATAAATGAATTTTTATGATATTGCAGTATTTTAAACATATTGATATACATCACTGAGGTGTACTACAACGTTCTTACTATAGAATATGGTGTTCATAGAACTTATCGTTTATTTACAGGGACACACAAAAAAATTTGGTCATTCCATGCAAAATGAGCAAATCAGCTGTGGCAGACATGTCACAGATTTTAATGAAAATCAGTCTATAAGCAAATCATATCCATTTATCAGTTAATGCAAGATAATAGATTTCAGGATTGTTTATTTAAGTATTAAAATTTACATTAAAAGTTGATGCAAATTCGAGGTTTTGTCTACCTATTTAAAATTTCAATTTTGATTTTTAGCCTTAGGACTGGAAATACTATATTAAAAATTATTTGTAATTAGGAATGAATAATAATTAAAAGATTGGCGTAAGTTAGTAATTGTATTTTTATTCCTTATTGAGAAAAAAATTATTTTTGAAAAATTTTGAGGGGAAAATGCAATATTTCTATTGCTCCTTTACACATGAAGGACAGCTCTGACAAGTTTAAAATTGCTTGACCTTATAGCTAAAAGTACATATTTTAGATATCGAAAGTTTCATTCTTGCTTTTTTATTCCTTAATGAAAAAAATAAATAGTAAAAAATATTGAGTATAAAATGGATTTATTATTAATATGCTATCAATAATTTTTATTTCTAAACAATTTTAAAAATACTATAATACTTCAGTAGGTAAGTTTGAGTGAATTTTATTTGAACTTGGAACCCACTTAGATGTCACCCCTTTTCTTGCCATTGTCTTTACTGAACTTGGCTCCCTCTTTTCACAGTTATGTTTTTGTTAGACAGATATTTAGAAGAATATATTTATGAAGAATTTCTCCAAACATTACTTACATTACAAGAATTTCGCAACTATTATTAGAAGAGCTTAAAATTTTACTTGTTACAGAGCGGACTACATTTCCTTCTAAATGTAGATATCGTCAATAAAAGTTCTCAAAATTAATCTCCTTTCTATGCAGTGATATCTTTCTATTGTATTCTGTTGTATTTTAAAACTAAAATCTAAGAGCTAAATAAACTCTATGAACTATATAAACTGATATTATTATTTCATGTACAAATAGTATTATATTAAAATAATGCCATTGCATAGAATAAAAATATTTATATTTTTGAAATTATGACATTCACAATCCTATGTGTAAAATACCAAATTGTAACGTCATTGTAAATGATAGTAATTTTTTTCTCCTTTAAACTTTAATAAATCGTTTTCTATAGTGGTTGGCCCTCACTGTGTTATCTGGGAATAGATAAATCCTTCCTCCTGGTTTACAGAGCGTACTACATTTCCTCCTAAATGTAGATATCTTCAATAAAAGTTCTCAAAATTAATCTCCTTTCTATGCAGTGGTATCTCTCTATCTGATTCTGTTGTATTTTAAAACTAAAATTTAAGAGCTTAATAAACTATGTGAACTATATAAACTGATATTATTATTTCATGTATAAATAGTACTATATTTAAAATAATGCCATTGCATAGAATAAAAACATTTATATTTTTGAAATCATGGCATTCACAATCCTATGTGTAAAATACCAAATTGTAACGTCATTGTAAATGATAGTAATTTTTTTTCTCCTTAAAACTTTAATAAATCGGTTTTCTATCCTGGCTGGCCTTCACCGGGTTATCTGGGGATAGATAAATCCTTTCTCCTGGTCTTTAAGGATATTTCCTGCTTTAAACCCATAGGGTCGGCCGTACAGGAAAATGTCTCCTGCCTCTTGTATGAATATTTATAATTTTCTTAACTGTAACTTCCTAAGATTAAATTAAGTAGCGAATATAAAAAATGTTTATCTATTTAAATGTCTTAACAGATAGCCCTTGTAGATCTACTCACAGAACTAGGAATAAAGCCTGACGGCGTGGTCGGCCATAGTGTCGGTGAATTGGGATGTGCCTTTGCTGACGGATGTTTCACTGATGAGCAGATGATACTTTCATCGTACTGGCGAGGTAAAGCAGTTGAAGATTCGCAAGAAAGTCTAATCCAGGGTACCATGGCAGCAGTGGGTACGTTTTACTTCATTTCCTCTTATCAAAAAGAGGGGGGACACAAATTAGTTGATCAATTTCGTAGCTGAATAATTTGCGAAATATTAATTATTAGCAAAACTTAAGTATTAAAACTTAAGCGTAGTTGTTGAAATATGCCAAGTGGTATTTATATACCTTTGAAATAGATGTGAAATTTATTAATTAACAAATAAAAAGCTCAGATGATAAAGGCGGTATGTAACAAAAAAAATGAGTTAATCATATGATTGAAGATAACACAAGCTTGCGATGGAGCTCTGAATTCGAAAATGACCTTCATTTTTAACCATCATGTCAGGATTTTTTGCAAATCGTAAATTTCAAAGTCAAAAAGTAGCTAAGTTTTCATACTATAAAATAGATGTGAGGATTGTATTTTTTAAATTTCTATAATTCATTTTATGTACTTTTTAGCACTAAATCTAAAAATAGCCTTCATTTTTAACCATCACTTCAGAATTTTTCGCAAATCGTAAATTTCAAAGTTAAAAACTAAGAAAAAAAATTTCGATTACATGTCAAATTATTTTTATTCAATTTAACTTTATTTAATTCAATAATTTATTAAATTTTTTGGCTTATGCTTGTACTATGGATTCTTACAGCTAAACAGCTCAGGGTCCGATCAGGAGGGGGGGGGCGTCACTTTTAATTTTGAACTTTTTACTTTGAAACTTAGGATTTTCGAAAAATCCTTTCGTGAGGGCCAAAAATGAAGGTCATTTTCGGATTCAGCGTTAAAAAATACATAAAAATCAATTATCAAATGTTAAAAAAACAACCATCACATCTATTTTATACTAACAGATTTTCGCTATTATTTGATTTTTTGAATTTGAAATTTACAATTTGCATAAAATCCTGATAATAGGTGAAACATGAAGGCCATTTTCAGATTTAGCGCTACAAAATCCATAAGAAACAATTATCAAAAGCTAAACAATAAGGCACAACCCAAATTTTGCAGGCTACTGTAATCAATGGTCCTCTATTATCTGTTAAATTACTATTTAAAAAAAAAACTCACATAGATTTCAATTAATAAAGGAGGCGACAATACAGTTAAATAAAAGATTTGAAGCTTTACAGCTCTTTTTTCTCAAAATTATGATTCTGTCACTTACCACCTTTATCAACTATGATCCTTAAACATTATGTATAATTCCATAGAAATTGTAATTGAAAATGTTTTTAGACCACTTTTCGCATATTTTGACCCTTTAAATTTCGATTTTTTTTAAACTGTTCTAGAAGTATATTTACGTTAAAAAAGTAGCAGTCAAGTCAAATTTCCAGTTTTTATCTCGAATAATTCCATAGAAATCGATATTTAGAACATTTTCCGTTGATTTCACACTTTCAAATTTCAAATTTTTTTAGAAACCATTCTTAGTGAGCCTTTTTATCTTAACTCTACATAAATAATCTGCGTAAATTTTACTCACACACCCAGGAAATGCGCGCGCCAATATGCTGTGAACATCAACAGAAATTCTGTTTCACTTGTGGCAATAATTGTGGTAAGAATTACTTTTTTAAATATGGCTTAAATGTAGTATTTTAAATATGGAGTGAGTAAATTTTACTCATGGTTAGTATTTAAGTACTAAATATAAAGGTTAGTATTGTAAGGTTAAAGAAACCACCATGTCGAATTTCCAGTTTTGAGTCCCTTTAACACCTCAAAAAACGTAAGTTTAGAAAGTTTTTTTTATCTTAAGCACCTTTAAAAATTTCAATAATTTTTTAACTGTTCTGTGTGTGTATTTGAGTCTTAAAGATAGCAACCATGTCAAATTTCAAGTTTCTCTACTTAACAATTCCATAGAAATCGTAATTTAGAACATTTTAAAAACGTTTTTCGCTCATTTCACCCTTTTAAATTTCGACTTAGAACGTACTTAAAGACGTACTTAGAGAGCATTTACAACTTATAAGTAACCACCATAAAAAATTTCAAAATTATGGATAATGCAGTATCACAAAAATCAATATTTTAGAAAGCCTTTTGCTCCTCCAACCCCTTGGGGTTAGTGGCATCGACATAAAATATTTGCATAAGTTCAGGGCCGGCCCAAGGGGTGTGCGAACCCTCATAGCATGCATGGTCACGGTGACGTCGTTGTGACGTCACTGTAAGTCACTGTGGTCACGTCACATCTGTGACCAAAATGTTACCACTAAGTGATGTCACATTGTGACTGAGATGTGAACTTTTTAGAAAACTTTTAAAAATTGCAAAATTTCTTCAAAAAGTGTTATTTAGTGTAAAATTATATTTTTCTAGTAACTAAAAAAATTGTGACGTCATTGTTATGTCATTGCATGTAACGTACCTCACGTCACATATATGACAAAAAACCACCATATTGGAAGTCACGTCTGACAAAAATATGAACTTCAAAAATCTTTGAAAATGAAGAGAAATATTTTAAAAGGTACCTTAAACAGTACCGAGTTACAGCGGCATAAGGGATGAAAATATATTAGGTGATAGCAAATGGTAAATTCTGTCACGAAAGGAAAGGGGAGGGGGGATAATATATAAAGTACACAATACAAGCATTAATAAACTAAATTTTCATGCTATATTTTATCAATTTGATATCTAAGAGTGAAAGTATACTTTTTTCATGATTTCAATTTTATCTAGCATTGCAATTTAATATAATAATCCTTCACTGATTGTTATTATTATAAAAGTGTTTCTCGGAAAAATGGTATGTGCTGGAGCAATTTGGATAACATATTTAGAATTAGGAATATTAAATTGTACACTTTGCGTATTTAGTTTGCAGGGAGGAAATTTTTTTATCTTTTTGCCAACCAGTGGTATTCGAAACACTTGTGTGGCTTCAAACCAAAAATTTTCTATTACAGTTAAGTCTGCAGATTTTAATTGGCACGTAGAAAGAGTCTTCAGAGTTTAGTCATATATGCATTTCTTGCTTTATAATTTACATTCAAGTCATATTTTCTTCCTGTTAGTGTTTAACTATTTTATGTAACTATTTATTAAAAAAAAATCTACATCTTTCAGACTTTTTAAATAAAATTAACATTTTCCGAAAATAAAAGAAATATACAAAATTTATGCAAAACCCATGCTATAATTAATTATTCGTATTTCAAATTTGTATTTTAGAGGTATGACTTTTTAAAAAAAAAAAGGTTTTGCAAATTGTTTTATTTTACAAAAAATTAATATGAAAAGAATGACAGATTGACAAAGAAATTTTTTCATCCCGATAACCCTTTATTATTTATTAAGAAGATATTTTGTATTTATTGCGTGTGAACCAAATTTTACCTTTAAAAAGGGGGTTGGGGGTTCATTATTACAATTAAATTGCTTTTTACATATTTTAAAAATTTAAACAATGTTTTATCTAATAAAACCTAATTATGAATATTATTATTATTTACAAAAAAGAAACTTTACAATACATTTTAACTTTATTTACTTGGAGCTCATAAAAATAAAAGGTAAAATACATTGGAAAATTCTTCAAATAGAAAATTTTAATTAAAGACACTAACATAAAATTATTCCGCATTTAAGTACCAAATCTGTTATATACGAAAACAAATAAGCTGTAAAGAACATCTGCTAAAATCGTCTGCGCTCGATATGACCACATAAAAATAAATAAGAGAAGACGCGGGAAATTAGTTCACTGTTTAGAACATCACAAAGTCTACAACACTTTTTTAAGTTAAGAGAATGAAGTCCGCCATTTTAGGGTACACAGATATTATTAATGGAACATAAATGCAAGTCTTATTTAAATTAAATCTTTTATTCCTGATTTGTATATTATGAGTTAAATAGTTTTATGTTATATTAATAAGCGACTGACCTGGAATTGTTTTCAGAAGCGATATTTTCCTATTCAATACTGGGAAGAAAAATATCTTATATCTATCTTAATCTTTGAAAAAAAAAAGCTGCACAGGGGCTGATTCAGGCCTACATTCATAGTGGAATTAATGAAACCATTAAATTGCAGTTACTTGAGATTGAAAATGTGTTGAGACAATTATTTGGATTTTTTTTCGGCTTCTTACTGTTTTCTGATTACTAACACTTATCTATACTCATCATATTATAAAGAGGTAAAAATTATTATTTGTAGGAGGTAAGCTCCGGAACTGCCGAACCGATTCCAAAAGTAATGGTATCAAAATGATGGTGTTAGTCCAACTTAGAACATAGGCTATATTTTATGTCGGTGCCACTACCCAAAGGGGGTGCAGGAGCAAAAAACTTTCTAAAAGCGCGTTTTTACGTTACTGAAGAGCCTAGAAAAATGAAATTTGGAATATTAGTTACTTATAAGATATAAATGATGTCTAAGAACAGTTCTTAAACAATTAGAAATTTAAAAGGGGTGTAAATGCACAAAAAGCGTTCTAAAAAACGTTCTAAATGGTAGTTTCTACATAATCTCAGGAAATACCAAACCGATATAAAAAATAATGGTGGCAAAATGACGGTGGCAATCCTTGCTCAAACATAGGCTATGTTTTATGTCGGTGACACTACCCCAAAGGGGATGCAGGGGAAAAACGTTCTAAATTGCGGTTTTTGCGTTACGGAAGGGCCTAGAATCATGAAATTTGGAATGTTAGTTAGTTATAAGATATTAATGATCGCTAAGGGCATTTCCTAAAAAAAACGAAATTTAAAAGGGAGTCAAAATGCGCAAAAAGCGTTGTAAAAAACGTTCTAAATTGCGATTTCTATGCAATCTTAGGAAGTACTGAACCGATTTGAAATATAATGGTGTAAAAATTATGCTGACAGATCTCGCTCCAAGTTAGGCTATACTTTGTATCTGTTTCAACTACCCCAGAGGAGATGCAGGAGCAAAATGCGCTAAAAGTGTTCTAAAAACGTTCTAAATGCCGATTTGTCAGCGATATTTCAGGAAGAATCAAACAGATTTCAAAAGAAATTGTAGGAAATTGATGCTGACAGACTCTTCTGTAACATAGACGCTATTTTATGTCGGTATCACTATCACCTAGACGTTGCAGGAGCAGAAAAGCGTTCTAAATTTCGATTTATGTGATCGGTGCGGGCTAGCAAATTAAAATTAGACAACGTACATATTTATTAGATATAAATGATTTTTAAGAACAGTTTCGAAAAAATTAGAAATTTAAAAAGGGGTGAAAATGCGCGAAAAGCGTTCTAAAAACGTTCTAAATTGCGATTTATACTCAATCTCAGGAAATACCAAAGCTATTTCAAAAGTAATTGTTGAAAATCAATGGTGATAGTCCCTGCTATGACATAGGTTATATTTTATGTTGCTGTCACTACCATCTGAGGGTTGCAAAAGCAAAACATGTTCTAATTTGCGTTTTTTACACAACTGAGGGGTCTAACACTTTGAAGCATGGCATGGTATTTACTTACAAGATGCAATTAGTTTCTAAGAACAGTCGAAAGAAAATTACAAATTTATAAAGATGAAGTAAGCGAAAAGCGTTTTAAATTATAATTTTTATGCAATCGTATCAAATACTAAACCGATTAAAAAAATAATGATGACAAATTGTTGGTGTTAGAACCTACTCAATCATAAGCTATATTTTATATTTGTGCCAGTACCACCAGAGGGTTGCAGGAGCTAAAAACTTTCTAAATTGCAATATCTGTGATACTGAAAAGGCTAGAAACTTTAAATATGGCATGGTAGTTACTTATAAAATATAAATGCCCTCGAAGGACTGTCGAAAATAAATTCGAATTAGAAAGGGGTGAAGCGAAGGGGAGGTGTGAAAAGCATTCTAAAAAAGTCCTAAATTACGATATCTATGCAATTTCAGTGAATATAAACCGATTATAAAAGTAATAGTTGCGAATCAATGATAACAATCTCTGATCCTACACAGGCCGGTGATTCTACCACCTGGGGGTTACAGGAACAACAAACGTTCTATAAAAGGCCTTTAAAAGCTTTCTAAATTACGTTTCTGTGGAATATTAAAAATAACAAACCGATTTCAAAATTAATGTTGGGAAATTAATGGTGATAGTTCCTAATTCAACATAGCCCTTTCTCTTGAGAGAGATGGTAGGACTTGGAATTTTTCATGATAGTTAATCTGAAGATGTAAGAAGATGGTTTCTAAAAAATTCAAAACTTCAAATGAATACTGAAATGAGCGTATTAAATGAGCATAAAGGTTTCAAAATATTTTCTAAATTATCATTTATTTAGTTTTATTAATTTAAGTCTCATTTCTGCCTAACACAGTGTAATAATGATGTTTAATCAAACTGTGTTTTAAATAGTAATTTTTGAATTATTCTTAAAAGTAATAAGTAAAAATTTAGTTAGTACCTTTTAATAAAAATTAGACATATAACTATCACTTGGCATATTTCAAATATTACGCGAGCAAAGCCGCGGGGTATTCTAGTAGATTATATAGATATTCGATTATTATGATATTACGAAACTGTTTCAAATTAGAACTTTGCATTACTCTGGGGAAATGTATTTTTACATATTACAGCAGTGAAATTTTTGAAAGATTTATCTTTTAGTGTTAATAATATTTTAAATTATTTTTTAAAATCCTAAATCTCCATACCAATGTTTTCAGATTTAACATTTGTAAAAATTATAAAATAATAGGCATTCCTTATAACATATGGAAATATTTTTGAGCTATTGTTAAATCTAATAATGCATTTAATTCATCTTTTGTAGTTTGTTGTTGTTTAATAGTACAAATATAAATACTAATTATTATTTTTAGTGTTTTTCAAATTCGTATTTTTTCTAATTGTATGTAAGCATCCTATTTTCTGTTTGGGATTTTAATCAAGCATTTAATTATAGACATTCGGGAGAATCGGTTATTAAATTTTCTTCTATTATAAATTCATTTTCTACGTTTCTGATACACGTAATTATTTGCCCTAAAAAGTAAAATATCATATTGAAATAAAGTGTTTTCATGTCTGATAGGAAGTTATAGATTAAACTGCTTTAGTATATATTTTTTAAAGTTCATATTTACTTACATAATATAGACCTGAAAATTTTTTTAAAGAACTTAATAACAACTTTTTACATTACAATGTTTTTCAAACAATAAAAACAGTTCTTATGCAGTCATTCATTTTACTTTTATATTTCCTTTTTAACACTTTCCAACAAAGTTGAAAAGTGTTTATGACTTCGGTTTGTCTCTCCGTCTGTCGGTCTAGCCGTCTGTCCGAGCTCTAACTCTCGTAAATATACACGGATTGCCCTGAAATTTTTGGAAATTATTGATGTTTACCATAGCACGGTCCCTATATGTAATGAAGTTCGTAGCATGTTTAGTTAATTTACATCGACAGTCAAAAGTATTCCGTTACATTGCGACCTATGGGGAAAAATCGTTTCAAATGATTTTTAATGATTTTACACGCTTTCAAACAGAATAAAATTGATATGCATTTATGAAACCCACTAAAGTATACATTCTGTTGAATATGCCATGCAAAGAATAGTTATTGTTCATTTACAGGGCTAAAAAAGGAATTCCAATACATAATGATATAGGGGTGGAGGGAATTGTTTGCGACGTACTTTAATTATGTTAATCTATTTCATATATAATGAAATTGATATACGTCGCTGAGCTTTACATACTATAAATTATTTCATGTATAATACGAAGTGTATATAGCATTTACAGGGACACACAAAATATTTCAGATACTATATTGTATCCGAAGTACTGTTCATCAGAGATGACTGCTGGAAATGCATTTTTAATTATGATATGCGCTTGTATGATTCACTATATTTATGCATAGTATATATAAATGCTATAATTCATATACAGGACTACACAAATGTATTCGTAAAGGTTAGTGTGTATGGGCGCAAATTACTTAAAGGTGGTTTTTAAAGGAGTTATGCTTTTTTACGCTGAACTGCATTTAATTTACTAAGAAATGTTTCTAGAATATAGATAAAATGATGTACAGGGTCACGTAAAGAATTCGATACATGGCCGTCTATAAATTCTAATTTCTGTAAATGTGATTTCAGCAGTTTTAAGAGTGTATTAGTTTAAATTAAATTTTAACTAAATAGTAGCGTGTAATAAAGGTTCTAAGTAAACTACAGGGTTGCACAAAAGTATTCAGGTATGTTTCCATACATTAGTATAAATTGCTGAAAGAGAATTTTAACCCGTAAGGCGTTTTTTTTTTTGCTAAGCTAAATTTTCCCATTATATAGTATATATATCAACCTACAGATAAATTACAGGGCTGTTCAAAGGCATTGGAAAACATATTTAACTATGGATGGTAACTGCTGAAATCAGTTTTATAAAATGTTTTATGCGTTTTCTAAAATGTTTACATAGTTATCTTATTTATGTTATTTCCCTAAATTACTATGTCTTGTTAAAGGATTCAGGAAGTGTTGGAAAGTGTTTTATAATCTATGCTTAACGCATTATTTTTCTTACTTGTTTTTTTCCATTTCCCAGATCAGTCTTTTCCTATAAAACATACCAAATCTATTTAGCTCATATTCACAAATTACAATATATACGGGAATAAAAAAATTAAATAAATATGGCTTATTATGCCGTTCTATAAATATGAGTTGTATTAATATCCGTTAGACTCCATGTTCGGAATTTAAAAAAGCAATGACATATCACAACACATTAAAAAACTTATACATTCTTAATATCAAGCTTGAACTCAAGATCAAGCTTAGAACTTAATAAAAAAAGGTGTCAGTTGATAAGCAAAGTTTTTTAAGTGGAAAAATTAAAAATGTATTAGAAGAATAGGACTCCAAAATATCAATATTTTGCTAATAAGTACGGCAAAAAGATAAGATTTTATACTTAAAACAAAACTTTATTTTGAAATTCATCGCTGTATTAATACTTAGAAATTTTTCCCGAGAGAAACATTCGTCTTGCTTACAATATTTCAAATGTAAATCAAATTTCAAATTAATTGCTAAAAAGGAGCAAAGGCCAACATAGTGAAAAAGATTCCATGCCGGGCCTCGAACTTCGGCCATCAGTATAGCGCACTGACATTCTACCGACTAAACCACATAAAACGATGCCCAGCCTGGAAAATTTCTCACTATTATATTTTGGCAAGGTGGCACGCAGCACAAGATGGGATATTTATGGTGAGCCACCGACATGGCGTAAACACGAAACTTAATTAAATCCAGCATCGATTGAAACTATATTAATACTTGGAAAATTTTCCAGGGAGAAACATTCGCCTTGCATACAATATTTTAAATGAAAATCAAATTTCAAATTAAAATTGCCTTTTAAGCAATTAATTACAACAGAAAAACAGAAAAGTATTTTTACTTTCATACTTATTTGATGGGAAGAGAACCTTATATGTTTTCTGCTACAATGTCTTTCTTTTAAATAAAAGTAAATTAATAATTCATTTCCTAATTATTTAGAAGAGGCTACTAAAAATATTTATTGATATATATATATGTATATATATATATATATATATATATATATATATTTGCATTTTATGCCAAAACATTAAATTCTGTATTTTTCAAATTATTTAAGCATTTTTTTTAATTTTGTTGTATTTACGCTGATTTTTTTAAATATATTTTTACACAATTTATACTAACTTAAAGCCTAGCCATCCGAGCGTCTTGCAAAAGGGTAAAATTGTAATGTTGTTTTCTTTGCATTTTGTTTTAAATGCTAAGAAAATATGATTATTTCAACATTATATAAAAAACTCAATTACAAATATGAATGTAATCCTTGGCAGTAATTAATCATTCTTCAATGTATTTAAAATTCATTAAATATATAGAATTATATTATCTTAAATATTGCTTGTATTGCTGTGAAACCTGGAGCTTAGTGAACTGAATATTACGCCCCAAACACTTAGAGGGCTAGAAAAAGTCCTTTTTTATGATAGTTGTTGACTTTTTCTAGAGTAATATTCGATTTTTTGTGATTATATGGATTTAATTGGGGGGGGGGGGGAGGTGTAGAGAAAGTGAAAGAGAGAGAGGGTAAATTTATTACGATTTTTACTTTATGAAATTTATAGACGATTTTTAAATAACATGACAAGTGTTTTTTAATGAAAAATAAATTTTTATTAGGGAATACATGTCATATCTTTTAAAAATCGTTACAACTTATGATCTAAACTTTCACTCTTGTTCATTAAAATATCTTAATCGAGTTAATTTCGATGGCTTATTGTAAAAAAGAGCAGAAGGTAACAATTGCTTCAAAATTATCCCCCCCCCCCCACACACACACACTCCTTTTCAAATGGAGAAACAATTTGGCTATGCTCGCCCTCCCGCTAAGTAATTTCTCTATTAAAACCATGCGACCACAGGACCATTGAGGTGACTGGATTTCATCTAACTGTGATTTTCACCCTCCATTTTAGAATTTCGCCGCCCACTCATTGGAACATTGAATTTCGTTGATACCTGAAGGATGAACTTTCGCATCGCTGGATTGGGCTTGTTGGTGAGGATGTCCTCGCTTTGCTCCCTTGCCCCCGCAGGTCACCTGATTTAACGCCTTGTGAAATTTTCCTTTGGGGCATATTAACCTCTTCACGTCCACATATGAGGACGTTTCGTATTTTATAATTATAATTACTGTCAATAATAAAAAGAACGAAAATTGGTCAATAATTTATTCACTGCAGAATCCCTTAACAAGAGAAGGGAAAATCTTATGGTTTGGCTGCGCTGATGTACAGTTAGATATATAAAAAAAAGCGTGAAGTAATTTTTCGGCAGTCAGTGCTGTTGGATTATTTGAACAAATCGTTAATATTTTATAAAAATAATATCAGTTATATTAAATACTAGCAGATCTACCCGGCTTCGCTCGTGTCAATAATAAGGTCCTCCCGGGTAAAATACATTAAAATGAAATAATACGGCAATGATAATAACTGAGATTGGTGCATTACCGTCCAAGAATTGTTAAAAAGACCAATAAGAAATACAAGTAAAATAATCTTAATTGCGTCTGCTATTAACTATACCATAATAATGTATATTCCAAACAAATGTCAAAACATATATTAAAGTACAATTATTTGCTTAAAAAGCATCATTTCAATTTAAAAAAAATTAAAAATATTAAAAATTTACATATTTCAATTCTTTTATTCAGCCATCTTCAGAATATAAAAAAAACCTACAAACACAATGCCAATTGTGACATGATACGGATGATGGCAACGACCTAACCCATAAATTTTGCCTTTACTGAAATTTTTCTGAACATATGAATATCATACAATTTCTTTTTTCCCACTGTCGAATAGAAAAAAGTTTTGTCAAATGAAATTTTTTTTTTTAATTGTTTCTCAATTTTTTCATATGAATGGATTTTAAAGTCATTTTCAATCATGGATATTTTTTAATTTGCATGCAGCCCAGGGATGAGATTTCCGCGTTTTTGCATACCAGTATTTTGTTAGAGAAAATGATATTTCATTTAATCGGAATACTCTTGCGATTTAACAGAACAACATTTTTTCTAAGAATATACCGGTGTGCAAAAACGCGGAAATCTCATCCCTACATGCAGCCCACTTACGAAAGATAGTGGGACCTGTAAGACCTGTTTTCTCTTAATGCAATATTATAAAGTAAAGACATTGCTATTAGTAATTCTAGCATCATATTGTTGGTGGCAGCAACCTAACCCAACCATAAATTTAACTTTTACTGCAATTTGACCTTTAAATATTGCACATTTGGTTATTCCAACGTCTAATAGAATACAAAAAGTACTTTCAGTAATATTTGTTTGAAAAGCTTATCTCAATTTACAGATTGTTTATCCATTTTAAATTAATTTTCAATCACGGAGATATTTTTAAATATACCTGCAACCCAATTAAGAAAGATATATTCATTTGCTATTAATGCAATATTATGAAGAAAAGACATTTCTATGAGTAACGCCTAGCATCATATTGTTGGTGGCAACAACCTAACCGTACCATAAATTACGCTTTTACTACAATTTGATCTCTAAACATCATGAATCCCATTATTTCAACGTCTAACAGAAAACAAAAAACACTTTCCGTAATTTGTTTGAAAAGTTTATGTCAATTTACAGATTTTTTATGTTTTTAAAAGTAATTTTCAACCTTGAATTTTTTAAAATAGGCCTGCAACCCAGTTACAAAAGAGTAACTTAATTGCTCAAAAACATTGTAAATAATTCAGTATTTGTTTGTTTTCGTGTACCTTTACATAACTAAATTGGCAAATTTCAATATTTGTTTGTTTTCGTATGGGAATCTCATTCCTGCTGCTTAGGTCAAATTCACCCATATATTTTTCCTTTAATTAAAGATTTGTTCGTAGAATTTGTCCGCAGAAGGAGAAATGTGCTACTGAGATAAATAAGTGATCGCTAAAACAAAGGAAATAAATTGTAGTAGCCGGTTTTCAGAACCAGTTTGAAATTATATTAACGAAATTGTCGTCATATCTAGCAAACGTTTTTTTTTTAATTATTGTTATCTTTTTCCTTAATTGATTTCTTGATATTAAAACGACTTCATTAAAATATTAAATTATAAGCAGAAGTTCTCTTATACGTCCATTAAAAATATTTCAAAAATATATATTCTAAAAACACACTCAAAATATATATTAAACATTTAATTGCTAAAAAGGACGTCAAACTTTAATAAAATACATTAAAAGATCTTAATAATTTGACATGTTTCGATTGAATTTACTCAATCATCATCAGAACTCAATCGAAACATGTCAAATTATTAAGATCTTTTAATGTATTTTATTAACGTTTGACGTCCTTTTTAGCAATTAAATGTTTAATATATATTTTGAGTGTGTTTTTAGAATATATATTTTTGAAATTTATTAAAATAGATTTTTTAATTTCAGAAACATTCAACTAAGGTACTACGTCATTTTAAAACATGCTTAGTTAAAGTTTTCACATAAATATATACATTTTCTTCTTTCAATGACGTCAATTTCAAAAACAGCAAATATATAGTGATACCTTCCGAATTTTTATTGGCTTATAAAACAAAGTACTCGAGTTATCAATTTTTTTTAATTATTGAGCAGATTTGTAGATGTGTGGCAACAGGAAAGAAATTATTAAATTGCAAAATTTAAATAGAGATATTTCTGTAATGTTAAATTATGAAAAGTGCTAGAAAAAAGGGATAATTAGTGGTCTGATGGTTTTTTAAAGTAGACAGCGTTCTTTTCCACGTTCTAAAAAGTATGTACATGAAGTTTCCTCAAATCGGTCAAAAACTGAAGATTTGTATAAAGGACATACATAACGGCTTTTATATATACTAGGAGATCGTACCCGGGCTTCCCGGGTTAAGGAATGTAGGTGAAAACATTTTTTTTTTTCAATCGAAAACTAATAATTTTTTTTACATGCAATAATTTTTTTAGATTGCCCACTTACATTAAAAAAGCATTTTTCATATGGAAAATACGAATTATACAATCCAATAAATTTTTGAAATTTATCAAAAGCGATATTTTCTTATTACCGCGTGCTAAGAGTTATTTGACCAAGATTTTGCTACTTATGGCGTCCTTTTATAATCTGATAATTTCAGAGCTTATACATGTCTGTTAAATTTGTGTTTTATTTATCTTATTTTATTTATTTATTCATAGGGAAGTTTTTTTTAACGGATATTAGCCTTAAGAAAATGATGAATTCTTTATTATGTTTTAAGGGCAAACGGGTTAACCTTTCGTGATCGAGCTCCGCGCGATATAGATAAATTAAAAATTATTTTATGCTTTAAAATTGTTTTTAAAACCATAGACAATCAGTAAACTGACATGAACTTTGCAAAAAAATTCCATTTGAAAAAAAAAAATCCTATTTGGTGATCTAAAAATTTATATCGTAAATATGTTAGAATTGTGTTTTTACAATATTATTCTTTTATTTGTATCTTTATTTCTCTCTTGTCTGCAATAATGAAAGCTATATCTAATTTTGACCATTTTGAAGAAATCCCATAAAATGCTTTTTAAATTAAAATATAAAAGTAAGAAAAAAACAGATAGTGCGATTACATCTACAAATGAAGAGCTTTCAGTTAAAAAAAAAAATATATTAGTAAAATTGGTTCAGCAGAAAGATCAGGGCAGAAGACAAAAAAAACACACTTGTGTTTTAAATATATAGGTTATATAAAATTAGGAAAAATTAAATTAAGAAAATTATGTTATTTTGATAAAATTATAATAGAATGTCTTAAAGAATAGCATTAAAACTTTATTACTCCAGAGAATTTTAGACAAAAACTTCAGGAACATGAAATTATTTTAAACCACGTATTATTTGTTTGCTTGTCTAACTCGGCGAAGCAAATCCATCCAGGCGAGAATCATCAATTTATGTTATATAAATCGCTATTATTTGCATGTCACCTCTCTTCTGTATAAAGAAACTCTAAATTTTTGTAAACCATTGCATTTTATCAGTGTGTAATTTCGATTACATTATTTTCAAAAGTGAAGCATTTTCACCTGTGAAGAATTTCAAAGCAGCTGGGCTGTGAAAATGACGCACTTCTACAAAACATAATTCAGGTTTAAGAATTAAAATACACGCTTTTTTATAAAATGACGTCATTTGCATCCGCTAAAGCAATCCACTTTTACAATTCAGTCTTAAACTTCGTCTATAGAAAAGTATGCATATGACGTCATTATCACGGAATAACAGACAATATTCTTGACATAGGCCATATTTTAATTTCAACTTTTTTTCAGGCTTTATCAGAAAATGGCAACAAAAAGATAAAGTATCTCCAATTTTCGACTATTTTCCGTTTACTTTCAATTACTTTCAATAGAAATGGAAAGAAAAACTTTTGTTGCCATGATAAGAAAAATGGTATTAAAAACTACAAAAAAAGTAATATCTCAAAAATAAATTGAGATACAGCTTTGAAACAAATTGCATTTAAAAGAGCATTTTCATCCTTATACGACAGTGTAAAAATTTTAAATATGCGATATTTAGAAGTTTAAAAATTTCCTGTAGAGAAAATTGCAAAACCAAAAGTTTATTTCAAATTTCAAAGTGTTGCCATTCGCACAATGACATATGCGTTACGCACAGATATGTTTGTCCTTTATAATTTCCGAAACGTCAGTGAAGGCTTACTGTGGAGACCCGAAAAGTTTTTGGTTTCCGTCTGTCTGTTTGTTAGTCTGTCTGTCCCGCGATAACTGCCGTAAAAAGCATCCGATTAGCTTGAAATTAAGGATGCATGTTGGTGAGGCCCCGGATTTAGCTGTATAGTTTTTGGTTAAATTTGGTTCATTCGTTCGGAAAATATAAAACATTTTATTTTGCTCTATAATGCTTTTCTATGGCAAGTCAGACGATTTTCAGATTTTCATTTGTTTTTTTTAAGCACGTCGTTGTGTTTGTGCCGAATGTAGCGGATTTTAGGGTTACATTTTTGGCGTCACTTCAAGATTTATTGTCTGCGTACGGTTAACATGAAGATTTTATTTTAAATTTAAATTTTATTAATTTATTAAAAAAAAATCTTATGCTTATCCTTATAAATCACAGCGTAAAAAAAATCTAATATATACTATAACCATCCGCTCAATCAATAAAAAATTACGAATGTAAATTTAAATAGACTACGGGGGGTTCAGGAGGGCTCTGCCCCCCTGAAGAAATGCAATTTTTGATTTAAAAAGTTACCAGAATAAGTAGCTCATCAGAATTTCACAACATCAATGTATAACCACTTGTTTAACACTTTTAATTTCTGAAACTTTACGTTCAATTACGTTAGTGAAACTACGTTCAATTACGTTAGTGAAACTACGTTCAATTACGTTTGTGAAACTACGTTCAATTACGTTAGTGAAACTTACGTTAAATTTTGTTTTCTTATAAATATTTATCTAATGTGAAAACTTTAAAAAGCGATTTGTAGGAAGTTTAATATTACGCAATGCGTGTTAAAAAAACAATGATTTGCAAAGATGACGTTGAGGCTCCTGATCTGCAGATTTACTTGTATAGATAGATATTAAGTTTTAATAATTGCGAAACGTCAGTGAAGGCTTACTGTGGAGACCCGAAATTTTTTGGTTTCCTTCTGTTTGTTTGTTAGTTAGTTAGTTAGTTAGTCCTTCTGTCCCGCGATAACTGCCGTAAAAAGCATCCGATTAGCTTGAAATTAAGGATGTATATTGGTGAGCTCCCCGGATTTAGCTGTATAGTTTTGGGTTAAATTTGGTTCATTCATTCGGAATATATAGAACATTTTATTTTGTGACATAATGCTTTTCTATGGGAAGTCAGACGATTTTCAGATTTTCATTTGTTGAAAGAAATCGCTCATATGAATAATAGATTTAAATGGTAAATTTTGGATGCTGAAATTTTTAAATAAGAGTATTAAATTATTCCTTTTAGTTTGCAATATTGTCAAAACATTTGTCAGAGCTTTTAAATTAGGTGTATAACTTATGATAGAATTTTATACATGTGTTCGAATAATATAAAACATTTTATTTTATGAATTTACTTATATTTCATTTTTTTTCTTTTACCCGTTGCGTAGCAATTATATCTCATCCAGAAATATCATAAATGTGAAAGTATGTATGGTTTTTTAAGTCAAATCAAAGTTAAAAGGGATGAATTAATGAATGCATTTGTATAGATATTTGCATATAGATTGATTTAAACGCAAAAATGAAAATAGTATTTATATACTATATAGAATAATATTTTTATTTATGTATTCAACTATTTTGATTATAAATGAAAAAGTTTGTTATTTTCATACAGAATAAACTGACATTATTCTATTAAACTTTATAAACTTTATTGTTGCCAAAAAAAAAGGGGGAATAACAATTTCTCCCAAAGAGTTAATTTTAATTTGTAAGACTTTCACGTGTAAAAGGAAAATGGAATAAGCAAATTACAAATAATAAAAAAGATAAATAGGACAGGAATGAATACATATAAACATTTCACACTAAATACCACCTAAAATAATTTTTGTAGTGGTATTTTCCCAACACTACGAAGAAATATTCCTCGATTTACACGATTTTACTTGGCCTTCCTTTTCTCATTGATTGCGATTTCATTTTCGCAATTGTGTATATTAATTGGCACAAAATTTTACATTTTTATGACTGAGGTATATGTAAAGCCATACAAATAAGAAATTCCGTATTGTCTCCTATAAAATGTGATAAAATGTTGGTTAGCTATATATGTTTCTATTAAGAGGAGCAGAGCTGCCAAGTCTCCGGCGTTCTGGATACCAGTATTTTAATACAAAAAATGTTACTTTATTTAATTGAAACATTTGCGCGATTTAAAAGAACAAAATTTTCTGTAAGATAATAGTGTTGTGCAAAAAGCCTGAGACTTGACATGTCTGGTGGGGAGTGAAATGTTTTATTTAATGCATTTATCTCTATTTTAATGCTACGTGAACAACGTCCCGTGTAACAGCTTGCAGAGTGTAAAATAAATTAAATTATTAAAATAATCCCTATTACGAAAAATGAAACAAAATATCCGGCTAAGGGGAATAAAAGGTTAGTTAACCTTTCGTAATTTGACCTGAACACCGGTGTGCGTCAAATTTCAACGGTGTTTGTAACATCACGATTTTAAATTAAATGTGGATACTATTAAAAGCTATCACAAAAAATACTTAACGGCGCCAAATCACGTTTATCTATTTAGTCAATTGGAAGTGGACACGATGATGAATTAGTAACCGTTAGGTTTAGAAGTCCCCCTACTTTAGGGTGATTTTAGTAAGTTAATGCTATCGAGTACATTTTTAGATATTTAGATTAGATCTTAGATAAAAATATTGCAGAATGGTAATCAAAATTATTTTTTGGAAACAAAAATTATAAAGGTATTAGATTTCTAAATTAGATGTCTCAGTTTACATTTCCAAAAGTTCTTTATCCATTAGATACAGGTTTTTGTGGTTAGCAGGCAAGTAAATATTGCTGTATGGATATTAGGATAACGTAAAATGCTTGACCAAATTGTTGCTTATCCTTATAAATCGCAGTGTAAAAAGGAATCTAAGATATAGGATGATCATTAACTCAATCAATAGAAAATTACAAATGCAAAATAAATTACACAACGGGGGGTTCAGGGGGGCGCCCCCTGAAGAAATTTGCTTTATTATATAAAAATTACTAGAATAAGTATCTCCTGAGATTTTCAGAATATCATTACATAACAACGTGTTTAATTTAACGCTTCTAATGTCTGAAACCATCGAAATATATTTTTTTTCATTTTATAAATGTTTGTGTAATTTAAAAAGTTTAAATTTTGTTTTTGTAGAAAGATTAATATTATGCAAAGTTTGCTAAAAACAATAAGTTGCAGAGATGACGTTGAGGCTCTTGATCTGCAGATTTACTAGTTCGTAGCAATATAAGAACGAAATTTACTGTTAGTTTTTAGGTGCGTCCGTAATTATTGCCGAAACGTCAGTGAAGGCTTACCGTAGAGACCCGAAAAGTTTTGGTTTCCGTCTGTCTGTTTGTTTGTTAGTCTGTCTGTCCCGCGATAACTACCATAAAAAGCGTCCGATTAGCTTGAAATTAAGGATGCATGTTGGTGAGGTCACCGGATTTAGCTGTATAGTTTTTGGTTAAATTTGGTTCATTCGTTCGGAATATATAGAACATTTTATTTTCCGCCTTAATGCTTTCTATAGCAATTCAGACGATTTTTCCATTTTTATTTGTTGAAAGGAAATGGCTCATATGATTGAAAGATTTAAATGATAAATTATGGATGATGGTATTTCCTAATTAGAACCATACATTATTCATATTAGTTTGAAATTTTGTATATACATTTGTCAGAGTTTTTAAATTCGGTGTATATCTTATGGAGGGATTTTATATATGTGTTCCAATAATATAAAATATTTTCTATTTGTAATTTACTTTTTTTCAATCACATATTTCATTGTCTTAATTTTTTTAACTGTTTCCTAGCAACGGAAAAGTGAATTTGATCTCATATGTCAAAAATAAAACAAATACGCTTTGAGGTTGAAATAAAAGGGGCTTGTGTTATGATATTAATTCTTATTATTAAAAAAAAAAAAAGAAAAAAACGTTACTAATATCTCACGGTTTATCGTCTGGACGCAGCTAACAGAAATATTTAATTTTTAATCGAAAATTTCAATGAGAAAAAAAAAAACTTTTGAAAAGCAAATTGATAGTACATGTCAAAATTATGCACCGCAAAACTATCGCTGTCGAAAAGGACGTCATTGTATCGGGAAATAAATATTTTCATTCTTAAAAACAAACATTAACTAGATTGCCTGAAAAAATATTTTTTGACGAGTGTTAGTTCTTAATGCCGCCTCATTTCAGAAAATATGAATGAAAATTTTTTTTATCTTTAAAAGGAAATTACATTTTCGTTCGTAAAACCTAAACTTTTAATAAAATTGCCTCAATGTAAATCCTTTTCTGCCCACCAGTATTGAAGAATAAGGTTCGGAAGTGTAAAAAGATTTACCATAATCATTAGCAAAATCAATAAAAAGTTACATATGTAAATTAATGAGACCACGGGGGGTTCAGGGGGGCCCCCTTAATACTTTATTATTTACAAAAAATACCAGAATTAGTAGCTCATGAAAATTCAAAATATACTTCCAAAACAACGTTTTTAATTTAACGCTTCTAATGTCTGAAAACTTCGTATTTTTTATTCTTATAAATAATTACGTAATTTGAAAACTTTAAATTGCGGTTTGCAGGAAATTGAATATTACTAGAGTGTGTCTAAAAACAATGAATTGCAGATCTGACGTTGAGGCTCCTGATCTGCAGATTTACTAGTATAAATACGTAGCACATATAGTCGTCGTTCAGTCCGTCTGTCTATCGGTCTGTCTGTCCGTCTGTCCGCATATAACAGAGCAAAAACTACCCAACCTAATGGTCTGAAATTTTAAATATACTAGGGGGCTCGGCCCCCTACGATCTACGCTCGCCAACACCCGTTCAGACACCGCAGTTTCTAAAAGCACGCTAATTTGATCGGCTTTAAAAAGATTTTGAAAGAATTGAATTATAATTTAAAAAACAGTGACGATCTCCCTATAAACGGGTTTCTATTCATTTCTCTTTGATTGGGGAATTTTAAGGAAAAATCAGCTGCTGTTAAAAGATACAATGCCTATTTTCCTCTTTGATTACATTAAATCAGTAAAACGTTTCAAAATAAGCTCATATAAAATGAATTAACTAAACAGAGTCTTTGTTTCCCGGTATTTTTTAACAAAGCGAAAAGGAAGTTCTTTTAAATAAGACATTTTAAGCGGGCTCTAATGTCAAGAACCCAAGTCGTATGTTTGTTGGTCAATAAATAAATAAATAAATAAAAGACATTTTAAATGTATCGTTTTTAATCTGACGTAATTTTCACCAAACTTTTCCTTCTCTTTTTAATATTCACGTGAAAATACTTTTGTTAGAAATGAAATATTATTTGCGCTGTCCCAACAACAATAGTTGAAAAGATCATCTCAAAATATCAAATAAATGTCTCGCGCAGTTTTTAAATTTAAACTGTTTTGCAATATTATTTTTTGTTCATTTTACGTAATAAGTGTAATGTGACGTAAATGTGATGTAATTTCTCCTATTTAAGACTTCTAACGCATGTTAATGAATTTATTATTTTACAATATCCTTTCTCTATTAAAATTCACGTGTAATTATAGATGAAGTAATTTTCAATAAGTTCCGGCTTTTTATACGTAATTATTTAATTCTAATTTGAAAGTTTTTTTTTCTGTTTTTAATAGTCACGTGTAAATAAATTTTTAATTTCAAGCAAACATTATTGTTTGCGCTATTTATAAAGTTGGCAACAGGTTAAACTAGTACTATTTTTTGAAATAAGTAAAAAATATCTCTCGAAATGCCGAAAATTTGAATTTAAAATAGAAAAAAAAGCTCAAAAAATGAGTCAAATTTAAAAACTAAATGCAATCTGCACACCGGGAAATTATAATGTATAAAATGATCTAAAAATGATTAAATTTCGATGTATATTTTTTGCTCCTATAAAACTTTTTTAATAGAACGATTTTGTCCAAATTTAGCATTAAATATCTCTTAAAATAATTCTTCGTTTTGAAAAGTGTCTGCATCAGCGTGTTTATCAAACATTTCTGTATAATATCGCCGATTTTCATATTTTTGTATGAAATATTTTTCTTAATATTAACGGAGAAAGACCTCCGGTCACAAAAAACTCAAAACCGGCGGCGGCGGCGGCGGTGACAGCGGTAGTTACTTTTTTTTTGAATAGAGAGATAATTGCTGCATAATTTTGGCGAGTCATTTCAAATTTTATGAAAATCGGATGTATAGTTTAATGACAGGGGCAGTCAAAATTTTCCGTTACATTACGGTTAATGGGAAAAAATTATTGCAAGTGCATTTTAATGATGTTAAAGCCTTCCGAATGGCCTGAAATTTTAAATATACAATTGTTTCAAAATTTTGTCGAGTCATTTCAAATTTTATGAAAATCAGATGTAAAGTGTAATTACAGGGACAGTCAAAATTTTTCACGGCCACTGGGAAAAAAATTATTTCAAGAGCATTTTAGTGATGTTACAGCCTTTCGAACCGAATGAAATGGATATGCACTTATTGAAGTGAACTAAAATACACATTCAGTATAACATGCGGTGCAAAAAACTTTTATAAAACAAGTTATAGTACAAACGCGCCTCATTTGCCACGTTTGACGAACAATTTCCAACTCTTTTTTTTTTATGAGAAATCATTTCACTCATAAATTACAATTAACGATCAGCGGCCACACATGTGGACGTTATTTTTTGTGAATTTCTATTTTTTTTTTCTCTTTTTTTTTTCTTTTTCAATTCCTATTAACCCTTAAGGCTACTCGCAACTTAATTTCCGAATTCCCCAAGGTAATATTAAGTCTATGGGCGTTTGATGCATTCTTATCTCTCTATTCTAAAAAAAGTAACTTACGCTGTCACCGCGGCCGCCGCCGGTTTTGAATTTTTTGTGACCGGAGGTCTTTCTTCGTTAATATTAAGAAAAATACTGCATACAAAAATATGAAAATCGGCGGTGTTATAGAGAAATGTTTGATAAGTACGCTGATGCAGGCAGTTTTCAAATAGAAGAATTATTTTGAGAGATATTTAATGCTAAATTTGGACAAAATCGTTCCATTAAAAAAGTTTTATAGGAGCAAAAACTATCCATGGGAATTAATTAATTTTTAGATCATTTTATACGATAGAATTTCCCGGTGTGCAGACTGCATTCACTTTTTTAATTTGACCCATTTTTTGAGGTTTTATATCTATTTTAAATTCAAATTTTCAGCATTTCGATAGATATTTTTTACTTATTTTAGAAAACGGTATTAATTAAACTGTTGCTAACTGTATAAACAGCGCAAACAGTAATGTTTGCTTCAAATTAAAAATGTATTTACACGTGACTATTATTAATAGAAAAAGACTTTCAAATTAGAATTAAATAATTACGTATGAAAAGCAGGAACTTATTGAAAATTACTTCATAAAAACTTTATTTACACGTGAATTTTAAAAGAGAAAAGATATTGTAAAATAATAAATTCATTTACACGCGCTAGAAATCTTAAATAGGAGAAATTACGTCACATTACACTTATTACGTAAAATGAACAAAAAGAAATATTGCAAAACAGTTTAAATTTAAAAATTGCGCGAGACATTAATTTGATATTCTGAGATTATATTAATAAAATTAATATTAATTTAATTGAATGTGTTTAGACTGATTTCGAGCGACTATTTAGTAATTTAATAAAAATAAAAAAGATACAAGTTGAAAATGAAGTGTCATCAACAAAAAATATGATTTGAAAGAGAAAAATCTCTGAAGCAGAAAATAAAGAAATTGCTTAAATGGTTTAGTTAAGATTCGTTAAACTTCTGTATCGTTTCCGTCAAAAGAATGCACTGGTATTTGTAAAACATATTTGCATTTTGATGATTTGCTTATTTTGAAACATATATATTTTATACATTAGCTTATTTTGAAATGTTTAACTGATTTTATTTAATAAAAGACGACAAAAGCCATTGTATCTTTTAACAGCAGCTGATTTTTCCTTAAAATTCCCCAATCAAAGAGAAATGAATAGAAACCCGTTTATAGGGAGATCGCCACTGTTTTTTAAATTAGAATTCAATCCTCCAAAATCTTTTTAAAGACGATCAAATTAGCGTGCTTTCAGAGACTGCGGTGTCGGAACGGGGGTTGACGAGCGTAGCTCGTAGGGGGCCGAGTCCCCTAGTATTTAAAATATCTTCTCGATATATTAATATCTTTTATTACTGTTTAAAATGTGCTTTTCTTAATTGATGTCTCTATTTTTCTTGGTTGTCAAAATATTTCTAAAATTATTCTTAATTTCTTAATTTAATATTTTATGTGTTAAAAGCGAGCGAACGGAGAGTAAAATTTTAACACTTCATATAAAATTAAGCATAGATTTTAGAAATATTTTGAGAACTAAGAAAAAAAGAGACATCCCTTAAGAAGAGTACACACACACACCCTCATAGCATGCATGGTCACGGTGACGTTGTTGTGACGTCACTGTAAGTCACTGTGGTCACGTCACATCTGTGACCAAAATGCCACTACTCAGTGATGTCACATTGTGACTGAGATGTGAACTTCTTAGAAAACTTTAAAAAATTACAAAATTCTTCAAAACATGTTATTTACAGTAAAGTTATATTTTTCTATCATTAAAAAAAGAATTGTGACGTCATTGTTATGTCACTGCGTGTATCGCAAGTCACGTCGCATATGTGACAAAAACACCACCATATTGAAAGACACAATGTGACAAAAACATGAACTTTTAAAGTCATTGAAAATGAAGAGAAATATTTTAAACAGTCCCGAGTTACAGCGGCATAAGGAATGAAAATATATTAGCGGATAGCAAATGGTAAATTCTCTCACTTAAGGAGGAGGGGGGGGGGGACTTAATATATAAAGTACATGATACAAGCATTAATAAACTAAATTTTCATGCTATATTTTATCAATTTTATATCTAAGACAGTGTAAGTATACTTTTTTCATGATTTCAATTTTATCTAGCATTGCAATTTAATATAATAATCCTTCACTGATTGTTATTATTATAAAAGTGTTTCTCGGAAAAATGGTACGTGCTGGAGCAATTTGGCTAACATATTTAGAATTAGGAGCATTAAATCTGTACACTTTATATATTTAATTTGCAGGGAGGAATTTTTTATATTTTTTTGACAAACAGTGGTATTCGAAACACTTCTGTGATTTCAAACTAAAAATTTTCTATTACAGTTAAGTCTGCAGCTTTTAATAGGCACGTAGGAAGAGTCTTCAGAGTTTAGTCATACATGCATTTCTTGCTTTATAATTTGCATTCAAGTTATATTTTTTCCTGATAGTGTTTAACCATTTTAAGTAACTATTTATTTTAGAAATTCCACTTCTTTCAGACTTCTTAAATAAAATTAACATTTTCACAAAATAAAATAAATATACAGAATTTATGCAAAATCCATGATATAATTAATTATTCGTACTTCAAATTTGTATTTTAGAGATATGACTTTTAAAAAATTATTTTACAAATCGTTTTATTTTACAGAAAATTAATATGAAAATAACGACAGATTGACAAAGAATTTTTTTTTTAATCCCCGATAACTTTTTATTTATTAAGCACATATTTTGTATCTATTACGTGTGAAACAATCTTTACTTTAAAAAAGGGGGAGTTGGGTTTCATTATTACCATTAAATTGCTTTTTACACATTTTAAAAATTTAAACAATATTTTATCTAATAAACTAATTGTGAATATTATTATTATTTACAAAAAAGAAACTTTAAAATCCATTGTAATTTGAATTGTTTGGAACTGATAAAAAGAAAAGGTAAAATACATTGGAAAACTCTTCAAATAGAAAATTTTAATTAAAGACAGTCTCATAAAATTACTGCGCATTTAAGTTCGAAATCTGCGGTATACAAAAACCAATAAACGGTAAAAAAGACATCTGCTGAAAATTGTCTGCGCACAAAATAAATAAAAGAAAACGCGAGAAGTTAGTTTAGTTCACTGTTTAGAACATCGCCAAGTCTACGACACTTTTTATAAAATAAGAGAAAGACGCCCGTCATTTAGGATATTACAAATACACGGATATTATTAATAAAGCGTAAATCTAATTCTTATTTCATTTAAATGTTTTATTCCTGTTTTGTATATTATGAACATGACTTAAATAGTTTTATGTTATATTAGTAAGAGATTGATCTGGAATTGTTTTTAGATATAATATTTTCCTATTCGATGCTGTGTTGAAAAATATCTTAATCTGCCATCGCTTGAAAAAAACAGCTGCGCAGAGACTGATTCATGCCTACATCCACAGTAAAATTAATTTAAAGATTATTTTGCAGTTACTTGAGATTGAAAATGTGTTGAGACAATAGTTTGGAATGAGACAATGATTTGGAATTTTTTTCGGCTTCTTACTGTTTCCTAATTACTAACACTTACAGTAGTTATAGACATTTTTATTTTGGGGTTAAATATTATTTCCGATTATTTTGATATTACGAAACTATTTCCGATTAAAAATTAGCATTATACTGCAAAATGTATTTTTACGTATTACAGTAGTGCAACTTTTGAAAGATTTTTCTTTTAGTGCTAATAATAATTTTAATTATTATTTAAAATCTTAAATCTCCATACAAATGTTCCCAGATTTAACATTTGCCAAAATTATAAAATTATAGGAACTTCTTATAACACATGGAAAGATTTTTTAGATATTGTTAAATCTAATAATACATTTAATTCATCTATTGTACTTTATTGTTGTTTAATAGTACAATTATAAATACTAATTAATATTTTTATTATAGATATTCTGAATCGGTTATTAAATTTTCGTCTATTATAAAATCATTTTCTAAGTTTACGATACATGTAATTATTGGCACTAAAAAGTAAAATATGATATTTAAGCATTGAAATAAAGTGTTTTTCATGTCTAATAGGAAGTTCATAGATTAAACAGCTTTAGTATATATATATATATATATATTTTAAGTTCATATTTACATACATAACATAGGGCATATTTTTTAAACAGATTAACAGCGTTTAACTTCGGTTTGCCTGCCCGTTTTTCCGTCTAGCTGTCTGTCCGTGCTCTAACTCTCGTAAATATACTCGGATTGCCCTGAAATTTTTAGATATTAACGTTTACTATAGCACGTTCCTTATCTATATCTGTATCTATCTATACTAATATTATAAAGTGGTAAAAATTGTTTGTTTGTAGGAGGTAAGCTCTGGAACAACCGAACCGATTCCTAAAGTAATGGTATCAAAATGATGGTGTTAGTCCAACTTAGAACATAGGCTACATCTTATGTCCGTGCCACTGGCAAAAAGGGATGCAGGAGCAAAAAACGTTCTAAAAATGCGATTTTTGTGTTACTGAAGGGTCTAAAAACATGAAATTTGGAATAGTAGTTACTTATAAGATACAAATGATCGCTAAAGGCATTTCTTAAAAAATTCGAAATCAAAAAGAGGTGAAAATGCGCGAAAAGCGCTCTAAAAAACGTTCTAAATGGCGATTTTTACGCAATTTCAGGAAGTACCAAACTGATTTAAAAGATAATGGCGTCAAAATGATGGTGACAACCCTTGCTGAAATATAGGCTACATTTTATATTGGTGCCACTACCCCTAAAGCGGGTGCAGGAGCAAAAAACGTTCGAAATTGCGATTTTTGTGTTACAGAAGAGCCCAGATACATGGAATTTGGCATATTAGTTACTTATTAGATATAAATGATCTCTAAGAACTTTTCTTAAAAAATTCAAAATTTAAAAGGGGTGAAAATGCGCAAAAGGGCGTTATAAAAAACGTTCTAAATGGCGATTTTAACGCAATCTCAAGAAGTACCAAACCGATTTAAAAAATAATGGTGTCAAAATGATGGCGACAATCCTTGCTCCAACATAGGCTACATTTTATGTAGATGCCACTACCTCTAAAGGGGGTGCAGGAGCAAAAATAAAAACGTTCGAAAATGCAATTTTTGTGTTACTGAAGGGCCTAGAAACATGAAATTTGGAATGGTAGTTACTTATATGATATACATAATCTCTAAGAATATTTCATAAAAAATTCGAAATTTAAAAGGGGTGAAAATGCACGAAAAGAGTTCTAATAAACGTTCTAAATGCCGATTTTTGTGTTACTGAAGGGCCTAGAAACATGAAATTTGGAATGGTAGTTACTTATATGATATGAATGATCTCTAAGAACATTTCTTAAAAAATTCGAAATTTGAAAGGGGTGAAAATGCGCGAAATGTGTTCTAATAAACATTCTATAGGGCGATTTTTACTCAATCTCAGAAAGTACCCAACCGATTTCAAAAGTAATGGTGTGAAATTGATGATGGCAGCCCTTGCTACAATATAGGATCTACTTCATGTCGGCGTCACTACCACCTTGTGGTTGCATTTTAAAAAACGTTCTAGATTGTGATTTTTGTGATACTGAAGGGGCTAGCAACTTGAAATTTAGCATGGTAATTACTTATTAGATGTAAATGGTCTCTGAGAAGAGTTCCTTAAAAATGGAAAATTTAAATGGGGTGAAAATGAACGAAAAGCGTTCTAAAAACTTTCTAAATAGCGATTTCTACGCAATCTCAGGAAATATAAACCGATTTCAGAAGTAATGGCTTCAAATTGATGGTGATAGTTCCTGCTCCAACATAGACTATATTTTACATTGTTGTCACTACCACCTGGGGTATTAAGGAGCAAAAAATGTTTTAAATTGCGTCTTTTGTGTTAAAGAGGTGGGGGGGTCTAACATTTTAAATTTGGAATGGTAATTACTTCAAAGATGCAAATGCTTTCTAAGAATTGTCGAAAGAAAATTCCAAATTTAAAAGGATGAAGTGAGAAAAAAGCGTTCTATAAGCGTTCTAAATTACGATTTTTATGCAGTCATGTGAAATACTAAACCGATTTCAAACATAATGGTTGCAAATTGATGGGAATAGAACCTGCTCAAAGATAAGCTATATTTTATGTCGGTGCCACAACCCCTACAAGGTTACAGGTGCAAAAAAACTTTCTAAATTGCGATTTCTGCGGTAATGAAGAGGCTAGAAACTTTAAATATAGCACGGTAATTGCTTATAAAATATAAATGTCCTCTAAGAACAGTCGAAAATAAATTCGAAATTAAAAAGTGGTGAAGTTAAGGGAAGGAGCAAAAAGCATTCTAAAAGAGTTCTAAATTACGGTTTCTATGAAATCTCAGGAAATTATAAACCGATTACAGAAGTTACTGGCTGCGAATCAAGAGTGATAGTCCCTGATCCTATACGGGCTATATTTTATGCCGGTGTCACTACCACCTGTTTGGCAGGAACAATAGGAAAGCCTTTAAAAAAATCTAATCTCCGTTTTCTATAGAATATTAGGAAATACCAACCGATTTCAAGGTTAATGTTGGCAAATTAATGGTGACAATCTCTGTTTCAACCTTTTTCGAGACATTCTATTTCAACTCTGTTTCGGCGTTTTATGTTGGAGCAACTAAACCAGAGAGGTAATAGACAGTTAGACAAGAAGCTTGGAATTTGACATGATGGTTAATTTTAAGATGTAAATGTGTTAAGATGGTTTCTAAAAAATTCAAAACTTCAAATGAATACTGAAATGAGAGTATAGATTGAAAATAAAAGTCTCAATATACTTTCTAAATTATCATTTATTTGGAATTAGTTTTAGTTCTTCTTATTAATTAAAATATCCTTTCTGTCTATTGCAATTTTTTAATGAAATTTAGTCAAAGTGTGGCTTTATTTGCATTTTTTGAATTATTCCAAAAATTCTTCTAATAAAAAATAGTCCTGCAAATATCATTTGGCATATTTCAACTATTACGCGAGCAAAGTCGCGGGGTTTGCTAGTTTCTAAAGAAGTTTGTAACATGTTTAGTTCATTTACAAGGACAGTCAAAAGTATTCCGTTACATTACGGCCTATTGGAAAAAATCGTTTCAAATGATTTTACACGCTTTCAAACACAATAAAATTGATATGCATTTATGAAGCGCTCTCAAATGTACATTCTGTTGAATATGCGATGCAAAGAATAGTTATTGTTCATTTACAGGGCTAAAAAAGGAATTCCAATACATAATGATATAGGGGTGGAGGGAATTGTTTGTGGTGTACTTTAATTATGTTAAAATATTTCATATATAATGAAATTGATATACGTCACTGAGGTTTACATACTACAAATTATTTCATGTATAATACGAAGTGTATACATGATCATTTACAGGACACACAAAATATTCCAGATACTATATTGTATCCGAAGTACTGTTCATTAGCGATGATTGCTGGAAATGCATCTTTAATTATGATATGCGCTTTTATGACTCACTATATTTATGCATTGTATACGGTGTGTATAAATGCTGTAATTCATATACAGGGCTACACAAAAGTATTCGTAATGGTTCCTGGGTATGATTGTAAATTGCTTAAAGGTGGTTTTTAAATGAGTTATTCTTTTTTACGCTGAACTGCATTTAATTTTCTAAGAAATGTTTGCAGAATATAGATAAAATTATATACAGGGTAACGTAAAGAATTGGATACGTGCCGTCTATAAATTATAATTTCTGGAAATATGATTACAGCAGTTTTAAGAGTGTCTTAGTTTCAATTAAATTTTAACTAAATAGTGGCGTGAAATAAAGGTTCTAGGTAAACTAAAGGGTTGTACAAAAGTATTCAGGTATATCTCCATATATTAATGTAAATTGCTAAAAGAGAATTTCAACCTGTTAGGTGTTTTCATGCTGAACTAAATTTTCCCATTATATAGCATATCTATCAACCTATAGATCAAATACAGGGCTATTCAAAAGAATTGGAAAACATATTTGGCTATGGGCGGTAACTGCTGAAAACAGTTTTTCAAATGTTTTATGCGTTTTCTAAAATGTTTAATTAGTTGTCTTATTTACGTTATTTCCCTAAATTACGATGTCTTGTTAAAGCATTCAGGAAGTGATGGAAAGTGTTTTGTAATCTATGCTTAACGCATTATTTTTCTTACTTATTTTTTCTATCTCCCATATCAGTCTTTTCCTATAAAACATACCAAATCTATTTAGCTCATATTCACAAAATACAATATACACTTTAATAAAAATTTTAAATAAGTATGGCTTATCATGCCGTTCTATAAATACGTGTTGTCCGTCAGACTCATGTTCGTATTTAATAAAGCAATGAAAAATCACAACACATTAAAAAACTTACACATTCTAAATATCAAGTTTGAACTCAAGATCAAGCTTAAAACTTAATAAAAAAGATGTCAGCTGATAAGCATTGTTTTTAAAATGGAAAAATTAAAATTGTTTTAGAAGAATAGGACTCCAAAATAGCGAAATTTTGCTAAAACGTACGGTAAAAAGATAAGATTTTATGCTTCAAGTAAAACTTTATTTTAAAATTCACCGCAGTATTAATACTTAGAAAATTTTCCTGGGAGAAACATTCGCGTTATATACAATATTTCAAATTAAAATCAAATTTCAAATTAAAATCTTAAAAGGCACAAAGGCCAGCGTAGTGAAAAAGATTCCATGCCGGGACTTGAACCCGGTCCATGACACTGACATTCTACCGACTAAACCACATGGAAAGATACCCAGCCTGGAAAATTTCTCACTATTACATGTTGGCAAGGCTACAAACGCAGCACAAGATGGAATATTTATCGTGAGCCACCGACATGGGGTAAACACGAAACTTAATTAAATCCAGCATCGATTGAAACTATATTAATACTTGCAAATTTTTCCAGGAAGGAACATTCGCAATGCATACAATATTTTAAATGAAAATCAAATGTCAAATTAAAATTGCATTAATTTGAAATATGATTTTCATTTGAAATATTGTATGCAAGGCGAATGGTTCACTCTGGAAAAAATTCCAAGTATTAATATAGTTTCAATCGATGCTGGATTTAATTAAGTTTCGTGTTTGCGCCATGTCGGCGGCTCACGATAATTATTCTATCTTGTGCTGCGTTTGTAACCTTGCCAACATGTAATAGTGAGAAAGTTCCCTGGCTGTATATCTTTTCATGTGGTTTAATCGGTGGAATGTCAGTGAGCTGTACTGATGGCCTGGGTTCGAGTCCCAGCATGGAATCTTTTCGCTATGTGTTCCTTTGTACTTTTAAAGCAAGAAAATTTGATTTTCGTTTAAAATCATGACAGTGTTTACGACAAGTTCGTCACAAATGACTCATATTTCACAAATTGGTGGCAATGTGACTTCAAAGCATTGTCGCTTTCGTCACATGTTGTCACAAAGTTAATGAGAAAATAGTCACAAATGACACATTTTTCACAAATTTGTCACACCGTGACTTCACAGAGTGGTCACAAACGACCTCTAAAACGGCCATAACGACTTCGCATTCTAGTCACTATGACGTCACATCGATGGTCACAACATCACAGTGTGACTTCACAACGTCGTCGCCATGACGTCACCATGCCTTACGGGCACAAGAAAGAAGTTAAAAGTATTATTTTTCCGAGGAGATATTTTAAATATAAGAATGCACCAAATGCCCATAGACTTAACATTACCGAAGGCAAATCGGAAACTTAGTGACGAGCAGACTTAACGGACCAATGCCGCCATATAAGCGGCAATGGCACTCTTAACCAAATTGATTCGCATGGCACCACTTTTTAAAAAAAAGAAACACTTTTACTTGTAATTTGACAACATGTGCATGAGAAATTTACTAAAAAATTTACTTTTGAACTATAGTGGTGCCAATAGCATATAAAAATATAATCATATATTGAAAGCTACCTGTTAAAGGTTAATAATATGAATAAATCGTAAAAAAATCATTTTTTTCTTATCATAAAAAATCATCCCTTAAAATGTTAAGGACTTTATTTATGTACCCCCATTAATAAAAACATAAGAAGAGCACAGGGATTGGATCACTTTTGCAGTAATAACCATTGACAGGATTACAAAATGTGTGGAACGGCTTCTCAACTACCGCCTGGACGAGCATCGTGTGATCCAAAATCCCCCCCACAGATGTTTTAAGGCTGTTCTCAAATCCAAAGGGTCAACTTTCTGACATAAGTTTTAATTCATTTTTGTTCGGAAACGCCTGAAACTAGAAGGTGAAGGTGTTGTTATTCAGAAACTATGTCATCGAACTGTTTTTTTTTTCTCGTAAACGCAATAGATCGTTCAGAAAATATTGTCAAAGTTGGCATTTTGAACCGAACTTCCGAACGAAAGAAGAAAATCCTTCCAATAAGGGGGAGAAGTATACCGTGTCACGTGATCAGAATCGCTTATCACTCAATAGCTAATTTATTGATTAACAAGTAAGAAAAATCTTGCGTACAGCATAGATTATGAAACACTTTCCGACTCTTCGTTACTTAGGGAAATAAGGTAAATAAGTTAACTAGGTAAACATTTAAAAATCTGATTTTAGTAGTTACCGCCCATAGCCAAATATGTATTCCAATTCTTTTGAACAGCCCTGTATTCGATCTGGATGTTGATATATTTACTATATAATAGGAAAATTCAGTTTAGCAAGAAAATGCATAACAGTTTGAAATTCATCTTCCAGCAATTTATACTAATAGATGGAAACATACTTGAATACTTTTGTACAGCCCTGTAGTTTACCTAGTACCTTTATTACATGCCACTATTTAGCTAAAATTTAATTCAAGTTAAAACACACTTAAAACTACTGAAATTACATTTTCAGAAATTATCACCCATAGACGGCCATGTATCCAACTCTTTGCGTGGCCCTGTATATCATTTTATCTATAGTCTACAAATATTTCTTAGTATACTAAATTCAGTTCAGCGTAAAAATGCATAGCTCCTTTTAAATCCACCTTTAAGCAATTGATGCTCATACTCAGTAACCTTTACGAATTCATTTCTGTAGCTCAGTATATGAACTATAGCATTTATACGCACTTTGTAGTATGCATAAATATAGCGAAAAAGTAGGTAAGAGGGTTTCGTTTAATATTCCTTTCAAAACTCTTTATCCTTTTGAAAAATCTGTTCCACTTTTCGCAACCAGGGGCGCACTCTATTCTGAACAAGCCTCTATCCGAACGAAACTTCGTTTTATATACTATCCGTAGATATATTAGTCGAGGGGATTGGGCCGATAGCACTCGAGATAAGTAGGCGCCCCTGGTGGTAAAAAGTGCAACTAAAATATGTAAGGCTATGGTGCATAATATGAAAGAATGGTTAAAGGGTTGTCGGAAAAAGTTGGAAAAGTGCTCCCCGGGTGAAAAGGGCGGAGTTTAGAAAAATTGCTTAAAATACACAAGTTAGAGACCGGAGGAGTAAATAATATAAGACTTTTTAAAAGTTCTTTGATTTGCCGTGTGGTCTGGGATATTCAGCTATACGTATGCAAAAACTCATGTATCCAACTTAATTAGGATCTCTCTTAGAAAGAATTGCTTAAAATGCATACGCGGTAGTTCAAAGGGTTAAACGTAAGACTTTTTCAAGATTTTATGATTTGCCGCCTGGCCTCAGGTGTATTGCTATAGGTATGCAAAATTTCAAATCTCTAATTTAATAAGGGGCTCAGTTAGATAAAATTGCTTAAAATACGCATGTGGGAGCCCAAAGGGTTAAATGTACGACTTTTTCAAAATTTTATGATTTGTCATTTGATGCGAGATTTTCAGCTATAAGAATGCAAAATTTCACGCCTCCAACATAAATAGGGGCTCACTTAGAATGAATTGTTTAAAATACACATGTGGGAGCCCAAAGGGTTAAATGTACGACTTTTTCAAAATTATATGATTTGTGGTTTGATGTGAGGTGTTCAGCTTATAAGTATGCCAAATTTCACGCCTCCAACCTAATTAGGGACTCAGAAAGAATTGTTTAAAATACACATGTGGGCGCCAAAAGGGCTAAATGTACGACTTTTCCAAACTTTTATGGTTTGTCATTTGATGTGAGGTGTTCAGCTATAAGTATGCAAAATTTCACGCCTCCAACCTAATTAGGGCTCACTTAGAAAGAATTGTTTAAAACACACATGTGGGAGCCCAATTGGCTAAATTTGCGACTTTTTCAAAATTTTATGATTTGTCATATGATGTGTGGTGTTCAGCTATAAGTATGCAAAATTTCAAATCTCCAACCTGTATAGTTTCTGAGAACGGGCTCTGTGACAGAAGGACAGACGGGCAGACAGAGGAGCGAGACGAATAGTGTTTCGTCAGATGAACAAAACCCTAAAAAAGCGCATATCATAATTAAAAATGCATTTTGAGCAATCATTACTAATGTACAGTAATTCGGATACAATATAATGTCTGAAAACTTTTCAAATACATCGCCAACAATTTCCCCTATACCATTATGAACGGAATTCTTTTGTGTGGCCCTGTAAATGAACAATAACTATTCTTTTTACCGCATATTCAACAAAATGCATATTTTAGTGGACTTCATAAAGGAATATCAATTTTACTATGTTTGAAGGAGTGTAACACCATTAAAAATCATTTGAAACGATTTTTTCCCATTGGCCGTAATGTAACGGAAAACTTTTGACTGTCCCTGTAATTGAACTAAACATGCTACAAATTTCATTTGAAATAGGGAACTTGCTAAGGTAGAGGTCACTAGCATCCAAAAATTTCAGAACTATCCGAGCATATTTACGACAGCTAGAGCGTGGACAGACGGACAGACAAACCAATGTCATAAACACTTTTCAAGTTTGTTGGAAAGTGTTAAAAAATGGAAAAAACAGTTCGATTCCAAATCGCTTCCATGGTCTGGCATTCCAATTTTATATCTTTCTGTTAGAAAATGGATTTGTAAATGTGTCAAAACGTTTTGCGCTTGTTTAGCAGAGCAGTTGAGAACAGCCTTAAGGGGTCTTGTACCTTACAACGTGTCGAAAATTAACAAAAAACTTCAAAGTTTAAATTAGTCCATCTTCAAAACAATTTTATGCATAAAAGTGAAATTTTGGATATTAATTAAACAGATTGTGCTTTCTAATATGCTACCATTAGAAATTTATTAGCCTTTTACAGAATTTGTGTATTGTTGAAATTAAAATAGCTCATTTTTTTACTCCAGAAGTCATTGCGCGCATGATATCTAGAGAAAAAATGTATGGATTATCATGAAATTTGGTAAAGATACTAAACAAATATGTGTGTTTAAAATGAACTACTTTTAAGCATTTACTGTGGTAATATTTTTAATTATGACTTTTTTTATTCATTAAAAATATAAAATGTTCATTTTTTTTTTTTTTTTTTTTTTTTTTTTTTTTTTTTTTTTTTACAAAAATATTTTTTTTTTTTTTTTTTTTTTTTTGTATAGTTAAGGAAATAATTTTCGCTTAAGAGTAGTTCATTTTAAACACACATATATATTTAGTATCTTTACCAAATTGTGACTTTTGAATATATTATAGCCTTTTCAAAATGAATGAATTTTTTATCGTAACCACGTATTTAAAAATTATATCTTTTTACTTCTGCTTCCTTTTTTATATCGTTTTTAAAGGCATGAAATGGTCTGAAGCTCAAGAACGCTGTCCTAAGGATATATATCCGTCGTGCCACAATGCTGAAGATTCTCTTACAATATCAGGACCTGTAGAAAGCATGAAAGATTTTATTAAGAATCTAGAAGCTGAAAACATTTTTGTACGAGAAGTCAATGCCTGTGGCTATGCCTTTCACTGTGATTACGTTTTTCCAGCGGCTGAAAAACTTAAGGTCGCTCTGCAAAAAGTGAGTATTAAATATTTTAGAAAAATATCCCTCCTGAAGCCCTTTTTCCTGCAGTATTGCACTTGCAAAATTGGACGATGCCAAAGAATATTCTTTCCTCCAGAAAATTGTCCTTAACCCATTTGCATCATTTGGAAAAGTGAAAAATTGACCATATCGCCAAAAAACGTTTTCTTGTGTCAAAAGGGAAATACAGTCTAACCAGGGTATGACGTGTTTCAAGGGAACAGAGGACAAAAGTGGCATATTAAGCGGGATCGCGTATTAAAAGGGTTTGTATAACGTCGCATAGGATCTGGGCTTATTTACACATCTAATCGTCTAAATGAACTTTTAGCCCAATGGTAGGGAAGCAAAAAAAGACCGAATTTGGAATTAATTAGGGAAAGGCTGGAAATTGTTTTAATCCCTTCAGTTTAGGTCTAGAATGAATATGCTATATTTCCCCCCTCGTATTAGGTGAGCGTTAGGAAATATGTATAGATTTATAGTAAAAAAACACGCTTTTTACGTACCATAACAGTATCTCCCAACAGCTAACTCTGTCAAAAATATTGTCAATACAAATGTCGTAGAGATTAAGATTCTGAATAAAATAAGTACAATCATTAATATTTTTTGTTCAACATTGAGGTCGCAATTCTATTTCAAAATTTTGCCTTAGTATCTAATCAAGAGCTTGAAGCCAGGAGAGACCAAGTTAACTTAACAGTATTTCAAAATAACTAACTCTATCAAAAACATTGCCAGTACAAAAGTTGTAGAGCCTAAAATTCTGAGTAAAATGAGTACCTACACTTAATATTTTTGTTCAATATTAAGGCCGCATTTTTGAGATATTGTTAAGTTAACTTCGTCTCTCCTGGTTTCAAGTTCTTGATTTGAAAAATTTTGATATAGAATTGTGACCTTAATGTTGAACAAAAATATTAATGATGGTGCTCATTTTGTTCAGAATTTTAAGCTCTACAACATTTGTATTGACAATGTTTTTTATAGAGTTAGCTGTTTTGAGATATTGTTAAGGTAATTAAAAAAAACGCGTTTGCCGAAAATAAATATGTACATATTTTCTAACATTCACACAAGTACGAGGAAGAAAACATAGTACGTTCATTTTAGACCTAAACTGAAGGGATTAAAACAATTTCCAGTTTTCTTCTAATTAATTCTGAGTTCAACCCCTGACCACGGGTCTAAAACTTTAAAGTGGAATTGTGACCTTAATGTTCAGCAAGTATTAAGTGTAGGTACTCATTTTACTCAGAATTTTAAGCTCTACAACATTTGTATTGACAATGTTTTTGACAGAGTTAGCTGTTGGGAGATACTGTTATGGTATGTAAAAAAACGGGTTTTTTTACTATAAATCTATACATATTTCCCAACGCTCACCTGGTACGAGGGGGAAAACATAGCATATTCATTCTAGACCTAAACTGGAGGGATTAAAATAATTTCCAGCTTTCCCCTAATTAATTCCGAATTCAACACCCTAACCACTGGGCTATTTAGAGCTTTCATTTATACATTTACGGTCGAAAATTGTATCTTTTGCGCATATTTATATTTAGGATCGACTTGAATAATAACTGAAATTTGTATATGGATAAAAACATGGATTTATTACCAATTAATACGGTACAGCAGATGATAATAATAATAATAATAATAATAATAATAATAATAATAATAATAATAATTTTCCTGCTAGACTATTTTTTTTAACACAAAGAAAAAATTCTTCACACAAAGAAAAAAATTTTTGAAGCACAATCCAGTTTTTCATCATATTTAGTACTTGTGAGTTTAATACCAATATAATCTGTCCTTCATTTTTATCTCTCTATTCTAAAGTATATAATGCTGTCAATGAATTTTTTGTGACCGGGGGTCTTTCTTAGTTAGTATTAAGAAAACTGTTGCATACAACAATATGAAAATCGGTGTTATTATAGAGATATGTTTGATAAAAACCCTGATGCAGACAGTTTCATATCGAATAGTTATTTAAGGAAATATTTAATATTAAAGTTGGTCAAAATCGTTCCATTAAAAAAGTTTTATAGGAGCAAAAATTATATATAGGAATTGAATCCTTTTTAGATCATTTTATACATTAGAAGTTCCCGTTGTTCAGACTGTATTTATTATTTTAATTTGATTCATTTTTCAACGTTTTATTTCCATTTTAAATTCAAATTTTAAGCTTTTCGAGAGATATTTTTTACATATTTTATAAAAGCGTATTATTTTAAATTGTTGCCAATTTTAATAACATTGCAAATAGTAATATTTCCTTCCAATTAAAAATTTATTTAAGCGTGGCTATTATAAACAGAAAAAAAACTTTCAAACTATAATTAAATGATTGCTTGTTAAGAGCAGGAAAATATTGAAAGTTACGTCATAAGAACTACATTTTTACTTGAATTTTAAAAAAGAAAGGAAATTTTAAAATAAAAATTTCATTATTATACGTTAAAAGTCGTAAATGAAAGAAACTGCGTCATATTTAAAATGGCCAACAATTAATGCAAAACAGTTTAAATTTAAAAATACATTTGCGTGAGACATTTATTTCACATTTTGATATAACCATTTCAACTATTGTTATGAATTCTAAAACAGCGCAAATAATATTTCCTTTCTAACAACAAAAGTATTTTCACGTTAATATTAATATAAAAAAGAAACCTTTGGTGAAAATTACGTCAGATTCAAACGATACATTTAAAATGACTTATTTAAAAGAATTTTCTTCTACCGTTGTTAAAAAATACCGGAAGAAAATGACTCTGTTTAGTTAATTCATTTTACATAATCTTACTTTCCAATTTTTAACTAATTTTTTTAATCAAAGACGAAAACAGCCATTATATCTCTTAACAGTAGCTGATTTTGTCTTAAATATCCCTAATCAAAGGAAATCGAATAGAAACCCGTTTACAGAGAGATCGCCACTGCTTTGTCAACCTATTTAAATCCGATCAAATTAGCGTGCTTTTAAAATCTGGGGTGTTTGAACCGGGGATGGCGAGCGTAGCTCGTAGGTGACAGAGCCTCCTAGTATAATATATCCTTATTAATTATAATGATTATTATAATTATTATTAATTATAATGATTATAATGATTATTAATATACTTATTAATTTTTGTATAAAAAATATTGTTAGCATAGAAAAAGTAAACAAAACATAGAAAATAGCACAGAATTGTACAGCCAAAGTCATATTTGTTTAATCGTCAAGAGTTTAGTTTTTTTGCCTCTAACATGCATTATAAAACAGTGTTATAACGTACATTTGAAACCTCACTAACACAACAGGTATAACCGTCTCTAATCATAATTTTTAGGAGGTATCTGACATCCTGAATTCGTCTATCTCTCTCTACTACACAGAGAGATCGAAAGAGAGAGACAAAGAGTGTTTTTTTTATATATATATAACGCTATTTCCTATTAGTAATGTTCGTCTTAATTCATTATTAAATAAATATCTCTATTCGGAAATAGTGGTTTTTATCTGAATAAAAAAAATCAGCCAAATTGGCAACACTGGTGAAGAGAAGGAATTAACATCTTGGTCTATGAATTTATGTCTTAATCGTAATCCTTTGTCTCTAAGGACCGAAAATCAATAACGTATTAAACGGGATGCGTAATAACCGTTCGTGTATTAAACGTGATATTTTTGCGATAGTCGCTGTTCAAGGCGATATAGGGCGATGTTCAAGGGACCTGAGATTTTCGATAACTAAGCGGGATCGCGTATTAATCGTGAGCGTCTTAAGGGGGAGTTAGTACCTTTCTTGACCCAATTTTACTCATAATAACACACTTTTTTCGATTCAACATAAATCAATAAGTTTTGCATATTTTATAGTGAAATTGTTACAGTTTCAAGAATAATACTCTAGCTCTAAAAATTTGCCACAACATTTGCAATTTAAATCTAACCTTTCTATCTATCCCCATATATAAAGGCAATGTCCCGCTCACTGACTCATCATCGCCCAGACCAAATTACTGAACCTAGAAGCATGAAAATTGTGGGAAATATACTTCTTATGACATAAGTGAGCACTAAGGAAGGATTCTAGAAAATTTCTTCCCTAAAGGGGTTAAATGGGTGGTCGAAAATTTTAGATTATGTGACTATATCTCAGCAGAAGTTTCAGGTCGGAGCATGAAATTCCAGAAAATAAATCTACTAAAAAGTAATTAAACCCGTGTTTCAGCGATTTTAGAAATCCCCCCCCCCTAAGAGGTCCAAAAGGAGGGGGGTCGAAACTTTTAGAATTTTTGTCCATATGTCTGCAGCCGTTTTTGGTAGGAGCATGAAATTTCAGAAAATAAATCTACTAAAAAATAATTAAACATGTGTTTCAGCGATTTTCGAAATTCCATCCCTAAGGGGATTAAAAGGGGTGTCGAAACTTTTAGAAAATTTGGCCATATCTCAGCAGCCGTTTTAGATATAAGCGTGAATATTCAGAAAATAAATCGACTAAAAAATAATTGAACACATGTTTCAGCGATTTTAGAAATCCCTCCTAAGGTGTTAAAGAGGGAAGCGGGTCGAAAATTTTAGAATATTTGGCCATAACTCGGCAATTTTCAAACTTTTTCAGAAACCCTCATGTGATATATCATCGGAAAATCCTCGGACCAGTTTTTCATATTATGAAACCTTCTTCTCCTCCTCATCCAATCCCCCCCCCCCCCAAGGATTCAATTTTATAACTCAGCTCCTAATTAAAACACAGCGAGATTCGACCTCATTTGAAGGGTTGACCGAAGGTGAAACTCCCCACAGATCTTCAACTGGTGCGGTCTATTTTGACCATAGACAGTTAGGGGGCATTCCTCCTCCTTGGGGTGGAGACAGAAATGGATTTTACATGCAACACATCGTTTGAATGGTTTTGGCAAGTAGATTACTAAGTAGCCGCTACCCCTACCCTTTTTTCAACTCATTTTTTATGACTAGAGGGCCTTTTAAAATTTCATTTGTACTACCATGTATACAATTTTCCGAAAATTATGAAAAAAAATTACATAACAAATCTCAACAATTAGCAGCTTCTCCCTATTTTCACACATTGAGAGGGTACGTTTTTCAGACAAAATCGAGTTAAAGATATAAAATCATACAAAGTTAAGGTTCATTTAAGAATATTATCACAGGCTTTGGTAAAGCCGGGCGGGGAAGCAAGTAGATCTATCTTATACAGAACAAATCTAGCTGTGCGTAACGCTGACGTCATTTTGCGAATAGCAACACTTTACGATGAAAATTCGGTTTTGTAATTTTCGCTATTGCAATTGTTTAATCTTCTAACCGTCATACATTTTCAATTTTTACACCGTCATACAGTGGGACGTTTTCATGATCTATGTAGACAAAATTCATTTTTCCTATTATCTCGGAATTTGATAAAACCACGTGTATTGGTAGTTGAATGTCTGTATTTTCGAGATCCGTACGAGTTTTGTCGAAAATATCAGAGATGTCGATTAATTATGAACGTAAAGAAGCCATTTGCGCAGTTGGTTTGAGGGAGTTTCAAAAGTTGCACTAGCTTCCTCTAAGTTTGAAAGCACGTCGTGACTATTCTGTTTTAGTTGAAAGCACGAGTTTGCTGAACACATGTCAAGAGTTGATCAAGGTCAGATTTAACACCTTTTTGTTTTAAAATAAACGATATTAAACCCGCTTAACCGCTTTTTTCAAAGATTGTAACTCTGGATTATCCTTGATGTTGTTTACAAATTTCATCTTGAATTTTAACATATTATTCATCATTATTCAGGAATAAGCATTTTTTTAAATCGAAGTGCCATTCCTAAAGTATTGAAAAATTAAACAAATTCCAGCAGATGTCAGTAGATCATTAAGTTTTTATTAATAAACAAACATCATATTAACTTGCAGTACATGTATGTATGTTTAGTTCAAATCTTGCTAGTCAAATTTAAACCACTTTTAATTATCCGATTGAGCTAAAACAATGAACCCATAGGCAATTTGATTGACAATATAATATTTTTATAATTTCAAGAACGTAGATGATTGTTTAGAATACTGTTTCTACAGGGTTTCACAAAAATTTAGATTAAAACTTGCAATTTAATTTTAGACCAATTTCAATAATCTGATTGAGCTGAATTTTTGCTCAGGATATGTAGTTCAGATGACAATGCAATATTATTATAATATATGAAACGTAGCGGTTACGCTTTTTTTACAGGGCTACATAAAACATTAGTTCAAATTTTGCAAGACAATTTTAAACCACTTTCAATTATCTGATTGAGCTGAAAATTTGCCTAGATGGGTTTTCCCGAAGACAATTCTATTAAATTATAATTTGTCGAAAAAAGAAATTATGCATTTGTTACAGCGCCACGGCAAAATATCGCGGAAAGATTTTTGCTAAAAAGCAGAAATTTTAATTAATTTTTTAAAAAAATACTATAGATTATTCAGATATACAATAGCATTTTTTAAAGTGAAAACAAAGTGCGTAGTAGTTGTATTTCTTTTACATGGTCACATAAAAAGTTCGGATACATTACCGTCTATATGCAGAAATTTTATTTCAAATTGAATAAAATTTATATAGGTTATTTATTCACACAGCGGCACTTTTTCAACCGAAAACTATTTTGGTAGCATTTATCTGTTTTACATGGTACCAAAAAACATTAAATTTTTTTTTTATATGATTTTATTTAAAAAATTTTATTTTTCAGGATGACTACACAAATTTCTCGAGCAATTCTGAGCAGGCCAAAATACAAAAAAGAAATGAATATTAACTTACATGTGTTCATTAATTTTTTTTATACTTAATTGCAAAATAAGTATGTTTAACGCATTATTTGTAATGCATTATACAAGGTGCCCACTAAAGACCTTCCAACGCTCTTAACTGCCGAAAGGTTGCAGCTACAGTCATAAAAGTGATGTCAAGGTATAATAAAGTTTTATGCGCTATGATATGAGACCGCTTCCAGCGCCACTTGGTGCGAAACAGCTGAGTCTGAGTTAATATTCCTATCTCAAAAACGAGATTCATATTCAAAACGAGCTTAATTTATCATTCATGTTCACAAGGTGTCATCATTCAATTTTTATCCCATATTTTGAACCGTTTTCGCAATATGAATGCTAATGACGCCATTTTGTACCAGGTGGCGCTGTAAGCGGTCTCATCTAGAAGCGCATAGCCACTTTTCTATACCTGGACACCACGTTTATGAACATAGATGCAGTCGTTCGGCAGTTAAGAGGATAGTAATGGACTTTACTGGTAGCCCTGTATTTTTATTTTAATACATCTACTTATATATATAAAATACAAACGGAAATTTCGTTCCGAACCTCTATATTTCGAGTTCTACTGCATGGATTTTGACGGAACGTATACTGTTAGATAGATATCGTTTCAGAGAAGGTTTAAACCTATAACACATTGCTCTACGTAGATTAGTTATAGAATTATGACGGAAAGTTCTGTTATTTTGGGCGAAAGGGTTAACATTATTTCATTGGCGATAAATTTCGTTGATAAATGAATTGAAAAGCCTGTAACTCTTGGAAAAATTATTGTTACTAATTTTATTTAAAAAAAAGAGAAAATGAAGAACAGTTTTTGCGAGTGATAATACTATAAAACGAAAATATTTAATTTAAACAAGAGAGGGAATGTTCGTAATGCGTAAAAAATTATTCAATATGAAAGATTGCAGTTTTAAACTATATTTAGCGATCTATCGCTTGCGTTATGTTAAGAAAAATGCATCAGAAAATTTGATAAGATAATATCTGAGTGACATTTTTTTTAATTTACATTTTATTTTTTATCAAATGTGGCTTGCAGAAGAAGCTAGCAGATGTTAATACAAAAATGGCGGTACTTGTGAGTTACATATTGTAGGTTTATTTACGATTTCATTTTATCGCCAAACTATTTCATTTTAAGCCAATAATGCATAAACGTGGAATTGGTCTGAGCAACGTTCACAATATTGGTGATTTTTCAAGCAGACGGTAGCATTTTTGGAATAATCTAATTCTACTTATATATAATATATATATATATATAATTCAAATGGAAATTTCTTTCCGTCTGCTTATAACTCGAGTTCTGCTGAACTTGCACTGTTAGATAGGTAATTTTTTGTGGAAGGTTTTAGTACATAACACGTCGTTCTACTTGCTTGGTATCGAATTATGGTTTAAAGTTCTTTAATGAGATAAACGTGATAATGAAAAATGAACCTTTATAAAAGATTCTGATGAATGTATTTCGATGGAACTTGGACTGTTAAATTTAGATAATTTTAAAGAGAAGGTTTCAGTATACAACATGTCCTACGTTGCTCAGCCATACCGTTTTGGGGAAAACTCTGTAATCTGGTGAACTCAATTATCAAAAATTAGCCTTTTTAAAAAGTTATGGGGCATTATCACAATCTTTTGACTTTTAAGTCCCTGAATAATAATTTTTATTTTAGTACATATTTTTGTGGGGTTTTTTTTATTTCATATACTGAGGAACATCCCATTGCATGATTGCATAACAATATTAACGATATGAATAAGTTTTGGACAATGTTGGGAGTCCAAATATCAGGAAAACTCCTATACTGTCCCGTGTCCCTGACGCTGATTTTTAAGATTGGAGATGTCTGTATAAAATTGTTTCAATAAACGTAATTCGCTGTAATTTTTTTCCGAAACTTGGACAATTTTTTTATGTAAATATGTTGCAAAAAATTAACCTGAACACATTTTTAGGGCTGATATTATTTTTTGAACTCTGTCCCTGGGTTTTAGATTCCTTACCATCCCTCTTGCTAAACTTATACAGAAAATCACTTAAGACGCAGCCACAGAATTTTTTTCAAGTTTTTCTCATGCAGAAGCATGCTAGAGAAAGAATGCCTAAAATTCTTTGACAGGAAATTTAATGCAGAATTTAAATCAGCATATTAATTTAAAGCATCGTGGCTTTATTGATAGTGTAACGGAGCCGATTTCGTAAGGTGGTGTGGTAGCGGGCAACTTCAACGGCCTGATCTTATCAATATCTAAAAAAAATATTTTATTGTATCACAAACAATTAAATAAGAAATTCTTGATTAAATAATTCATAATTACAACATTTTTCATATAAGGGTTCGAGTTCAGCTGTCAATAATATATTTATAGAATCAAGTCCAGTCCTCGAATAATAGATCGCTTTCAGTGTAGTCAGTCTCTTATTTATTCAATGTCCACTATCTTCGAAGATAGAATTCGCGATGCTCGACAGGAATGTCGCACTTTTTGTAGAGGTTTAACCGAGGTTTAGGAACCTCCGATCTTCAACCCCGTGATGGAGATATCTTAACAGCCACACCTGGCTTTCGCTTTTCTGTGCTTCGGAATATGTCCCGAAGCTGTTGACCCGCGAGAGATTTCCACTCTGCACGGCCAGAAACACCTTGAAGTCTCAACTTCAACAGAAGGGAAAATTAAGCTCTCGAGAATGCTCCTGCATCCTCTTTAAGTTTCGTTTTTCCGTCTAGGACCAAAGCCACTCCCATTAGCCACTCACCATCCGTGGCCCATGATCTCATAGACCAGCCCTTTCTATATAGGCTGCAGTCAGGAACGTTAGCGTCCGGTTTATTATCTGGTTTCACTTTCTACTTTCCCACGGGAACGAGACCCTCGTGAACATCAAAAGAATATTTCTCTCGCTAGATAAAAGAGTTCCTTTCACCCTAGTGTCCTCTGGGAAGATTGATTGAAATTGAAGTATTTGTTTCATCTTTAGCGACATTTTCTAGGACTCTGAAGAAATTTGGAGGCTAGGTGAAAATACATTAGTTTCCCTATGCTGGCTTCTACCTTGTAAATTGAGAGTTTCAATGTGAGATATCGTCGAATTCTCACAGTCTCTCACAGTGATAGTCTTACCGTCCCCAAGGTTTATTCCTGCACTTTTAGAGGTAAATTAATTTATTTTTTTAATTTTATCCAATGTAAATAACTGTTTCTAAAAATCAATGAACATTGTGACTATCACTTAGTGTTAGCATGATTTGCCTAAAAATAGTGGTAATTTACCTTACCGTCCCATCCTTACCATGCCTTTTTTTTCATTGCTGTCCCTTTTTTCCTATACCGTTCTTTTTTTCCTATACCGTCCCTTTTTTCCTATACCATCCCATTTTTTTCCTTCCGTCCGTTTTTTAACACCCCTTTAAGACAATGTTATAACAAAATTTTGTTCTAAAAATACTACTACATCATTAATATTTCTTGTTTGAATGTCCGGTGGGTACTATGCAAATTCATTATAAGTAAAAATTGAGAAGAAAATACAAAGTTATAGTGGTAAAATGGTAAGGAAAATTTAACTCGCAAGTTTAACTTAAACCTCAGTTAAATAAAAAAATATTTCTCTGCTGACCATTTTTTCTCTATTTTGAATCATTAAGGCATTCGTCGATCAGATTAAAATGTTATTTTAGCAAGTTTAATTTCACCAGATTTATTCCAGAAAGTCAAAAGATTGTGAGAATGCCCTTATAATATATGGTTTTTGATAGAATTTGTACTGTTACTTTGGCAAATTTTCAGAGATAGTTTTAGTATATAATATATTGTTCGACACTTCTTAGTTACAGAGCAATTGGGGAATAGTCTCGTCCTTGGCGAGGTGGATGAAATGGGCTTGGCGAGAGAAAAGTTTTCATGCATATTTTCTGTTCAATAATTCTATAATTTATTTACTATAAAGAAGACATTAAACTCGTTTTATATCAAAACAGAAGTAAATTGTATATAAATAACCACAATATTAATATGCATAAATAAAACGTTCATATATAGGAATACATATTTTAAAAAGTATAAAAGTTTATTTCATTTGTTTTCAAAGATGCTCATATCATTTGGCCAAAAATCTCACTTTCTGAAGCCCGAATTGCGCCAAGCTTTAAAAAAAGAAAAAAACCCGTAGGTGAACCCGTAGGTGAACCCGTTTATGAAAGATCTCGAATGACAGCTTTGCTATTTGACTAACCATCGTCGATTTTGGGAGGAAATATTCGAAAATGGGTTCAATCAAACTTGACTGTAAATCACTAATAGACGTCGGAATGTTTTCTTTTTTAACTGTAACAATTTCCTTACAAAATTTTTCATTTTAAATTTCTCTTACAAATATCGTAGAACTCCTCTACGCGAGGAGGGTTTTTTTCGGTTCTTTTTCAATACCTACAATTAGTTCACACTTTCCCTATATTTATTTATTCAATTCCTACTATTAGTTCACACTCTCCCTATATTTATTTATATATTTATTTATTTATTTATATATTTATATATCTTGTTCAAATTTTCAATCGTTAATAAAATACTCATTATTCGTCCTATCACGTTGAAATAAATTTTTTTTAAACTTGTACTGGATAACAATTGATGTTAATACAGTTTTTTCAAATATTAATTAATTAATTAAATTTTAATTAATTAATTTTAGTTTGCAAGGGAAACAAAATGGCGGCCATTGGTTATTGAAGATCAATGAAAGTATTTTCAATAAGGGGTTACCATAGGGGGGACCCTGTTCTGTCGCCAAATACCACCAAGTTTGTCACCAACTTGGCAATATATCGCCAAATTTGGCGGCCAAAATGAGTCGCCAAAAGTGACGCCAACTTGGCGATATCTCTAATATTTCGGCAAATTCCCATAGAGTTCAATTGTAAACCTACTTGCTTATAGAAAATCAACAAATTGAGATATTTTAATGCAACAAAAACTAATATTAGCTTAATAGTAGGGTCTGAAATGTTTTCCAGCTCGATTTTTGTGCCAAGTTTGATATTTTTTTTATTTTGTAGCTTTTGACATGTAGATTCCAAATATCTTAGGTGCCATTTTTTCTTGCACATTTTTGAGGTGATTTTGCAGATGGCGTCCAAGATGGCTGCCATTTACTGACTTTTTTAATATTTGTGGGATATTATTGACCAGTATATCAAATTATATGTTTTTGGGGTCCAAAAAGGCAAATTATTCGGTACCAAAATTAAATGGAAAAAAAGTTTTACAAATTATTTACCTCGTAAGTAGTAATCAAAGAACAATTCATGAAAGATAGAAAAAAAAACCTTCATAAAGAAGCCAAGAAGAGCATTCTCAAAATTCAACAATCCAGGATTCGAGATTAAGGAACAACCTTGCTTTGTTGAGTAAGAAACGAATGCAAATAGAACGCCGGGAAAAGCAATTTGAGTGAGATCGTTCTAAAAGAAACATAGTGGTGTACTATGATTTGTAACGATGTATTTATAAAAGTAAAAACTGAGATTAAAATGTTTGTCAAAAGATTACTCGTATGTACACTGTTCAAAGCGTGCTAAAAGACGGCTATTTATGAGTATAAATGATTCGTATTCTTTTTAACACTTCCCAACAAAGTTGAAAAGTGTTTATGACTTCGGTTTGTCTGGCCGTCTGTCCACGCTCTAACTCTCGTAAATATGCTCGGATTGTTCTGAAATTTTTGGATTTTAGTGACCTCTACCATAGCACGTTTCCTGTTTCAAAAGAAGTTTGTAGCATTTTTAGTTCATTTACAGGGACAGTCAAAAGTTTTCCGTTACATTTACAGCCAATGTAGTAGGGTCTGAAATGTTTTCCAGCTCGATTTGTGTGCCAAGTTTGATTTTTTTTTTTTTTTTTGTAGCTTTTGACATGTAGATTCCAAATATCTTAGGTGCAATTTTTTTCTTAAAAATTTTTGAGATGATTTTCAAGATGGCGTCGAAGATGGCTGCTTTTTACTGACTTATTTAATATTTGTGGTATATTATCGACCAGTATATCAAATTATATGTTTTGGGGGTCAAAAAATGCAAATTTACAATCAAAATAGGCATAAATTGTGTTATTTATTATTTATTTTTAAATTTACTACAAAATTACTAATATACTAGATGCATAGATTTTCAAATGACTATCGTTTTGGCATGCTACCACCTTTTCTTTGAAACCCTACCACATTCTACAGAGATTATTTCCCTGCAAGAAAAATGCAACTCACTACGTGGGAAATTGTGAAATTGAAGCTACAACTTTGTTTGAAGAGATCAAAGTACTAGTTGAAAAAATTTGTCTTCTCCATATTACACAATGCAGTTGTGATATGGCAAAGTTCTTACTACAGTATATGAACCAATTTGGATCTTTGCCACGTTTCAACCATGCCACTCGTCAAGGAAATTGGGCATTTCCTCTCGCGTCATTAGAGGAACAAATAAAGTATTATTTTGCTCATGACTTATTTCATTACGCCAGACTCATTCCAGTAGACATAGCACAGAGGAAGGACCTTAAAACAACATATCCAGAAGTATGGAATGCTCTTTAATCTGGTTGTTTTGCAGTATCCAAATCCAATGTGCCGTTTACGAAACTATTTTCAGAACAGGACATCAAAGAACTGAAGAACATTGTTGGAGTTGTTGGTTTAACTCAGAATGAAAACGCCCTCGAAAGGTATTTTTTGTGTGCACCAGAAGTATTACGCATTGTTTCAAGTTTCTTGAAAAGTACTGGCCAAATGAAATCTCTAAGCAGCCCAGGAAATACTATCAACTTCAGACTTCCATGTCGCTAAGAATTTTTCACAATGCAGCCATCGTCATGGAGAGTATTCGGAATCATTGTGGAGGAAACCCTTTCCAAGATAATATTGCAATCTGCGAAGGATGATATTCTGAATCGTGACCAAAAAGGCCACTTGGAATTCGAAGAATTTGTAAGATATAGACTAAGATAGGCAAGAGAAGATAGGCAATTTCTTGCTCGTTTTCTTGTTGTTATGGAATCAAGACCTCAAATGTCTACAAACCTAAAAGATGCAATTGGAACTACGAGTTTTCTCTAATACAAAGATTATTAATTTTTTTCTGATGGATATTTTCATATTCCATCTGACAAAAGTTCATTTATTGCAGAAATAGAGCAATATAATCGATCTCCCATACTTGAATCATTAGAATCCTCGATTACGTCTCCGATAGAAAAAGTTTGTATTATAGATGGAATGGCAATCGTACAATCAGTAAAAAAGACACCTGCCATGAAAACTTGTGAAGACCTCGCAAATGCTTTGGCCGATATCATTATGAAAATGACAAGCGGATATACTGAAGGGAGAATAATATTTAACCAATACCTTGAGCATTCATTGAAGGAGCAAACTCGTAAGAAAAGATTGGGGGCGACAGAACCTTTTAGATATGCTATTACAAATAGTACCAATATAACGTTGGTGTCATTAAAGACGTTTCTTTCACATAATGAAACAAACTCACAGCAGACTGCGTATTTCGGGAATAAATTACTACAGGTTTTTGCTGCTAGTGAGAAGAAAATTGTTGTCATTTTGGCAATAAGGCACCACACGATTGTTTTCGATTCATAATTATGTGATCATACACATAAAGAAGCAGACACCATTATACCTATTCATGTAATTGATACAGTGAACCATCATGATAATTATGAGATCAATGTATTTTCGGCAGATACTGACATTTTCATATTGCTGATTGATTTGTTTTCAAGTCATCTAGTAAACAGTGAAATCAATTTTGTTACTGGTCGAGGCAACAAACACAGAAAAATTAATATTAATGAAAGATATCGAGCGATAGGTGCTCATAAAAGCAAAGGTTTACTAGGTTTACATTCATATACTGGTGGAGGCTGGGGAAGAAAATTTGTAGACATTTCAAAGCAGAAGTAGATAAAAGTGTATATCAATCTTCAGTGTGATGATGATATTATAACAGCTTTTCAAGAACTTGAAGAACCTAATGTTGATCCATTATCCAATCTGTTGTTGTTTGAAAAATTCACCAACTTGTTTTATTTGGAAAATAGTAATTTAAAAATTACTATTTTCAGAGGAGGGGGATTAGGATTTCAGAGTTAAGATGGCACCTTTTCAGAACTAAAAGTTTTGAGGGGGAGAAATTACCACCAACTCTTGGAGCTCTGAAGCCACATATTCTAAGATCCAACTTAATTTGCACCATTGGAAAGGGCTACAGAAATCCGCCACCTAACTCGACTTATTGGCAATTTTGGGGGGGGGGGGATGGCGAAGGAATAATTTCTCCAGTCAAATGCCTGGAGTTACCTGCGCCCAAAGGAGTTATTGAACTAGTGAAATGTGAGTGTAAGAGAACATGTACATTTGGGAAATGTTCTTGCTTAAAGAATTCTTTGGTTTGTACTGCCCTTTGCAAATGCAGTGACTGAAACAATAGAAAGGACTATCAATATCATCACAGCGATAGCAGTGATTCAGATGAGGATAAATAACATCCCAGTACTGTATAAACATATAAATGCTGTTTTTAATAATTTTGTTCAATATCTTCAATAATTTATGTTATTTCATTTAAATACTTTGGTTTTGTATAACTGGTTAATAAAACGCTAGTATATCTAATATTATTCATATTTTTGTGCTTTATTTTCATCTTATCGCTTAAAACACTTGAAAAACTCAATTTACTCCTAATTTTATTATATATTTGTATTTCTTGCCCCTGAAAACATATAATTTGACATACTGGTCAATAATATGCCTCAAATATTAAAGAAGTCAGTAAATGGCAGCCATCTTGGACGCCATCTTGAAAATCACACCCAAAAACGTGTATAAAAAATGGCACCTAAGGTATTTGGAATCTACATATCAAAACCTACAGAATACAACAAAAATATCAAACTTGGCACGTCAATCGAGCTGGATCCACATTTTACGATATTTCAAACCCTACTATAAGGGATTATATTAAATTTTTCTTTGATGACCTAAGTAGGAATTGACTTTAAAAACAAAATTTTTATATTACTTGTATATTAGCCGGGCGCAAATCTCGCCAATACCATTTTTTCTCGGCAATTGCATATTTTATTTTTTCACATGTGTAAATTAGAAACAATACTTTCATGATTAAATTATTTTTTATAGTATTATTTTTATTTTTTATCCTTTTGAATTTTTAATGTAATGGGTGAAAGGCGAATATTTTAAAGGTATATAAAATATTTCCAAATATTTTTTTAATGAATGGCGATGGGGAAAATATTTGGTTATTAATCATATGCGGCCGGCTAAAATAAAAGTACCGCTTTTTCTTGAGATTATTTAAGCAACCTATCACGGGAATAATAAAAAAATATATTAGTGACCAAAAAAATGCAACTCCCAAGACTGTTATAAATATCAGAAATATTGCTAATATTGAATATTATAATAATATTTCGTCGGTCAAACTAAAATACCGCGACAATGACAAACATATTTACACCTAACAGTAACCATTGATCTCAAAATCAAGAAAATTGGAAAGTAGATGTAATTTGTAAAGTATGCATTAATTAAAGAGATAAATTACGTAATCGAGTCCACAGACAATTGGTGTATTTGGTACCAATAAGTTATATAATTGAGTGAGTATACAGACAATTGGACTATGTTACCGGGCGTGTTTTGGCACATATTTAACTTAGGAAAAGGGTTAAATTGATTCTGTGTTTTTAAAGTGGACCTATTCCATAACCTAATTTACAGAGAATTGGCGTAATTTGGGAGAAAGTTTTTTGGAGACATTTTGCTACTTTTACGTTATACCAACACCATACCAAAATGTATGCTACTGCGCCATTTATTTCAATCTTAAACGTGCAACGGTTTTTTGGTACTTTTCCAGTATAGGGATCTTAGTTCTACGTTTCTTAGACATAGAATTATATTTTAAAGTTATATAATCAGACGAACCCGATTATGATATATTAGCCTTTTTAAAAGGTTCAGCCGAATGGATTTCGATTGAACTTGCCCTGTTAGTTGTCTGAGCGAAGCGAAGGCTAATATACAACGCGATATTACTTTCCTGTCAAAAACAACTACGATGGATATTAAAACCTTTCGTAAAACCTTTCGTCAAGCATAACTCAAAAAATATTTGTCGTAATTCGGTTCTGGTTTTACCAGAAGGTACCTATGAGGGTAACCTACTGAATGCACCTACTATGAAAATTAAGTTCCAATTCATTTAAAAATAATATTAAAAAAACTGATAAAAAAGCAAAATTTATCTACAAACGTCACAGAAATTTGATTTATGTCATTTTCACCGGCTGGATGTTTTCGTAGAAAACCGAATTATAGCACATGGAGCAAAGAAAATATGCCCGCACTAATATTAAAGTGCAAAAAAACATATTTAATTTTAATCAAACAGGAAAATAAATCTGGATTTTTTTTCTATTTCAAAGTAAAAAGCCATAATAACGTAGGATTTCAGATTTTACAATAACCTACCCAATAGCATTTTTTAATTGCCAAAAGCAACCAACATTTATATTTTGCGTGTGAAAATTTGAAACAGTTATTTTATGTTTAAAAAAACAATTTTTATTTGTGGTAGCATTTATTCTTAATTTATTTATTTTTGTCTTTTTAATATTTTAAATCAAATTTGGGTGCTTGTTAGTTATCCCGTCGACCAATTTCGCCAAATTATATAAATCGCCAAATTATACAAATTGACATAATTTTTATTTTAAATAACTTTTTTAAAAATAAATTAATTAAACAAAAACATAATTTGAAGAACAAATTAAAAACACAAAATTTATTTCCTACAATGTTTAAGCCTGAGAAGGGACAGATATTAAGTTATTTCATTCAATTAGTCCTATATTTAATGTTAAATTTTTGTAACAAACTAGTTAAGCCAATTGAAGATTAAAAAATAAAAATAAAATTCATACAATATGATACTTAAAACATCCTAAAAACTTAGATTCCGTTCAAGTGAAATCGAAATAAATCTTAGACTTCTTCCATTTTTAATTGAAAATATTTGTATTGCAGATTTAGTATTATGTTTATGAAAATTGTGCATAAAATGATAAGATGCATGCAAAATACATAACTTTAAAAAAAGATTTTACCAGATTTTACTTCCATTTTTAATTGAAAATATTTGTATTGCAGATTTAGTATTATGTTTATGAAAATTGTGCATAAAATGATAAGATGCATGCAAAATACAAAACTTTAAAAAAAGTCTAAGATTTATTTCGATTTCATTTGAACGGAATCTAAGTTTTTAGGATGTTTTAAGTATCATATTGTATGAATTTTATTTTTATTTTTTAATCTTCAATTGGCTTAACTAATTTGTTACAAAAATTTAACATTAAATATAGGACTAATTGAATGAAATAACTTAATATCTGTCCCTTCTCAGGCTTAAACAATGTAGGAAATAAATTTTGTGTTTTTAATTTGTTCTTCAAATTATGTTTTTGTTTAATATGTCAAGTTTTTTAATGACTACAGCACTCAGACGAACGCATTTCAAAATTAATACAGAGTATCATCATCAGGCTTTGATGTATGCGGTATTGCATCACAATGTGGGATGCAGTTTACCAATGTGTAATTCAAAATGTTTCACCACTGTAGTAATGCAGGTTGCGGTAGTTTGGACAAAAACTTCCAATCTGAACGTAAAAAATCTATAATCAAAACATAAAAAATTAACTTCACTTAAATTTAGATACCCTATTTTCCACTCAGGAACGCTATGAATGTAAATGTAAATTGTGTTGAATCCTTACTGCTAATATTTAACAATATTATAGCTGTGATACAGTAAAAAATAAAAAAAAATAAAAGTTTTACTTGAATTTTTAAACCTTATTCTCTCCCAAAGGGTGATGTAAACACATCAGAAAATTATTACCTAAGTTTAACTTGGGGTATAAATAGTTCCCATCTCGAAAAAAAAAAATACATTTTAAAATTTAAGTTATGTAATTCCCCACTAAGTTCGCTACCTGCATAAAAATAGCTATCCATTAGAAACTTTTTACTAAAATATAAACTTGACTAAAGCAAAAACGTATTCTGAAAATATCCTTTTTATTTCCACTATGATGCCATATTCACCTTTTTAATTTTTGAAAAAAAAAAAAAGAAAAAGTATTTCAATTAAAATTTTTTACGCGGGAATCTTTCTACTAAAACCAAATAAATTATTATTACGGCTTTTGAAATTTTTACAACAATGAAGAAAAAATGTTACATTTTCTATTAAAAATGAAATGATTCTCAATGAAAAAAGTGAAATTTGGAATTATTAAGAAAAATATTTGAATAATATACAAAAATTGGCCCTTGTTTCTCTCTGGGTTATTCACCCATACGCAAAAGTATTTTGCCATTCGTTTTGACCCTGACGTCAGGCAAACGTTTTTAAACTTTAAATTTATAATATTATTAGAATTAGTAAAGAATAAAAAATGAGTGGCATCAGGGACAAAAAGGTGAGAAGAAAAAATGAAAAAGTTATCATCTCCATAGGCTTTTCTATGTTAAATTAACATTGAGAAGTGACACTGGAAATAAATAAGTATTGCGCTGCCGCGCAATACTTAAATATTAATACTAAATAACTTAAATATTTTAAAGAACAAATAAATTAGTATAACATTAATAAAAATACAAATAAAACGTCGAAATTAAAATCACTTGATGACGTAAACTCGTGTTGTCAAGTGAATGTGACATTTACGATTAACCATTATTGGCATTTAGTCTTACAATTTGGCGACAGAATTTGGTCGACGTGATAAATAACAAGTACCGAAATTTGTACTTTTCCAGAATAGGCGTCTTATAGATATGGAAAATGGGTTTGGCGAGATAAGTAAACTTTTCATGCATATTTTCTGGTAACCTACTCATTCTTTCATGTACTCAAGCAATTTTTTAAAGATTTAAACAATTAATTTAGTGTAAACAAGACATTTACGCACAGATGTCACATGCGCACCACGTTGGCGCAGTTTTATTCTGACGCCAATGTCATATACACACCGGGGTACTTAACTGGCGCCAAAGTGTCGTTATTTTGCTTGATGGTAACCTAGATGTTGTTGTTTATTTATTAATAAATTATTTATTTACTTTTATTTTCTTTTTTTTAATTATATAAATTGTTTTGTTCTATAGTTATTAATTAAACTTTTCTTATTTATTGTTATTCCCTTTTTAAAAATGTATATGTAACTGGTATTCGAAAACGAGGTTTTCGCCAAATTGGTGTCAGAAAAAAATCGCGCCAACGTTGTGCGTATGTGACATCTGTGCCAAAAAGGTTTATATTTATTTGTAAAAAATAAACATAAATGTTCATCGGGTTTGTAATAAATTGTCAGGTTTGTAATTTTTTGTAACAAATCTCACTTTCTGAAGCCAAAACTGCATAAAGCTTTTTAAAAAAAAAACGCCTATGCAAAGTAATGTTGTTAAGGTACAGTGAAATTAGTTAAAAACGTGTATTTTAAATGAAGTGAATGAAACTTTATATTTTAAATGAAATGAATGCAAGATGAATATAGTATGGAAAAAATATTGTCAATTTATCACCTGCGCTTGACTAACTTAAAAGTATCAGTATTGCAATTGGTACATGCTATTCAGAATGAAACAATTATGTTATAACCACTCTTCGTGCAAGAAAAATGGCCAATAATTCGTATTCAGATACACAGGCAAGGTTGACGTCAAACAAGAGTAATACTAACAGCAACATTATTGTAAAGGACGGGAGTTATAATAGCTAAGTAATAATGGCTTTAAGCACACATACCACACAAGCAGTTTTTTACATATGTTTAGAGTGAAGCTCGATCATCAAGGTGCTAATTATTCACACAAGCAACTGGTACATAAACGAAAGTTTAAAATTTAAATGCAAATATACGCTAGAGTGATAACTAAAGATGAGCGGGAGTGTATCTGTGTGTTTATTGGTTTATCAAATCTTTAACATGAGTCATTTGTTTATAATATTAACTATATTAAAAAATTTTATAACGACATTGTTATTAATATTAATAGCATCATTTTATTAAGACATGAAAACGATAGGCATAAAATTTATCAAAAACTTGCCAAGTTCTAGATTTATTATTAATATCCTATCAATAATTTTTATTTTTAAACAATTTAGACAATGCTATAGTACTTCAGTAGGTAAGTTTGAGTGAATTTTATTTGAACTTGGCACCCACTTAGATATCACTTCTTTTCTTGGCATTTTTTTTTTTTTTTTTTTTTTTTTTTTTTTTTTTTACAGAACTTGGCTTCCTTTTTCCTCAGTTATGTTTTTGTTAGATCTTATCTACAGTAATTAATTTTCAGTTAAAATGTTTGCACGTGAGAAATGAAATTTTAAATAACTTTTTTATGAATTAAAAACAAGATGAATGGCGTCATACAGGAAATAAAACTGATATTTTTAAACATTTGTTAGTAATACAAGAAGCATTAATAAGAGTAAATACAGAAAGCAGGTGACTTATGACATCAAAAATTTGCAACATATTTCACCAATACTGATTTTTAAGCACGAATATCGATTACATACAGATGTGCCCATTCCATTAAAAAGATGTTAATTTTGTGATTTATTTATGTTTTCCTTTCATTTATTTGTTGATGAAGTTTTAATTTCGTTAAGGAATACTAGCCGGAAAGAAATACTGAACTATTTATATTGTTTTAAGACTGTGTAAAAATTGAAATCGTCAGATACTTAGAAGTTAATAAATTTACAAATAACCGAAATTTATTTTACAGATTTCATCATCAATATGACGTCAGCATTACACACGGGCATGCAATATATATATTGTTCATATGCAATTTCTTTTTGTGGTATTAAGAAATAAAAAATATTTTTTTGTAAATTTTAAAATGATAGAGACTTTTAACGTTAAGTAAACTTAACGAAGTTGCGTTAAGTAAACTTAACAAAGTAACTTTAAGTAAACTTAACATTATTACCGTATTTTTAATCTAAAGTTATTCCTCAAGGTCTTTTGTCATTGTTTTTTCTTTGTGACCCGAAAACGATTGATTGATAGTAAATAAATACCGCAAGTTAAATTTAGGTAACAATTTCGTCTTGCATTTACATCGCCCCCTGGCAGGAAATAGGGTAGCAAAATTTAAGTAAAACTGTTTTTAACACTTTCGAACAAAGTTGAAAAGTGTTTATGATTTCGGTTTGTCTGTCCATTAGTCCGCGCTCTAACTCCGGTAAATATACTTGGATTTCCATGCAATTGATAAACCTTATTTAGGATGATCAAGGCATGTTTGTTATTGTATATGAAGGATGTGGGATTAATAGTTCATTTACAGGGGCACTCAAAATAATTCCGTTATATTATAGTCAATGGGGAAAAATCATTTGCAGCGTATTTTAATGACATTACGCTATTTCAAATGTACCGAAATTGATATAAATCACTTAATTTCATTACAAGATGGTTACTACATAGTAGGGCGATACAATATATACTGAATCAAAGAATGAGCACTGATCAAAGTATTCGGATAATTTCCCGATTGTACTCGGGGACAGCTGAAATCGGGTTTTCAAATGTGTTATGCGTGTCCATATGGTTGAATTAGACATAATATTTTAACTTGTCAAACGGTACAGTTTTGTATCATGATTCTGAATGTGTTGGAAAGTGTTGCATAATCTATGCTTGAAGCATGATTTTTCATTTCTTGTTTTTTATGTTTTACTGTGTAATAGCTATACTGTTGTTATAATATTAGCAGTCAAGATTTAAGGACATTTTTGCATTCATACCCTACCAGAGTGGAAAATGGGGTAACTAAAATTAAGTAATTTTTTTTTATGTTTTATTAAAGTTTTTTATGCTCAGACTGTAAGTGTTTGTTCAAACTTTCCACTACGGCACTGACGAAACATTTTGGAATAAATATTATAAATACACCACAAACTGTGATGCGATACCTCGCAGATCAAACCTGATGATGATACATACAGTTAATTTTTAAATGAGCTCGTATGAATGCAGTAGTTATTAAAAAACTTGACATATTAAACAAAAACATAATTTGCCGAACAAATTAAAAAAAAAAAAAAATATTTCCTACGTTATTTAAGCCCGAGAAGGGACAGATATTAAGATATTTCATTCATTTAGTTCTACATTTAATGTTAAATTTTTGTAACAAATTAGTGAAACCAAGTGAACATTAAAAAATAAAAATGAAATTCAAACAATATGATACTTAAACACCCTAAAAACTTAGATTCCGTTCAAACAAAATCGAAATAAATCTTAGACTTTTTTCCAAAAGTTTCAAATATTTGTATTGCTGATTTTATTTTATGTTTACGGTAGGTGAGAACAAATGATTAGGCACATCTAAAATGCAAACACTCCAAAAAAAAGTCAAGATTTATTTCGATTTCGTTTGAACGGAATCTAAGTTTTTAGGGTGTTTAAGTATCATATTGTTTGAATTTCATTTTTATTTTTTAATGTTCACTTGGTTTAAGTAATTTGTTATAAATATCTAACATTAAATGTAGAACTAACTGAATGAAATATCTTAATATCTAACAAAACATAACTGTGAAAAAAGGGAGCCAAGTTCTGTAAAGACAACGACAAGAAAAGAAGTGGTATCTAAGTGGGTGCCAAGTTCAAATAAAATTCACGCAAACTTACCTACTGGAGTATTATAGCATTTTTTAAATTGTTTAGAAATGAAAATTATTGATAGCATATTAATAATAAATCTAGAACTTGGCAAGTTTTTACCTACGAGTCATTTATTTTTATTAATGACATTATTATACTAATGTTTAGTTCATGTTTGGAAGCCTTCATTTGAGTGAGCTCCTTCCCCTTGAAGAGCGGTGGGATAAAATATATCCTACCTAATTTTAACTGCAAAATGCTACATTAACACCAGATTTAAGGACTAAAAATTTAATTTTATTAAATACGTGAAAAAAAGTTTTTAGCCATTTTGAAATAAATTTGTTTTTAAATTCTGGTGTGATTCAATCATTTCATCATGTCACGAATAAAGTTATTTTCCTCTGAAGGGATACAGGGGTGCAGTCTCTAGAGTGATGACCAAGAACAAGCGTAAGTGTATCTGTCTCTTTGTCTGGCCTTTTAGTCTGTTTGCATTGAGGTTTCCGAAGCGTGTGTGCTACAATGATAACCAAAGACGAGCGGGAGAGTATCTGTGTATTTATTGGTTTACTAGAAGAACTACCCGGCTTCGCCCGTGTCAATTATAAGGAGCCTTCCAGGTAATAATTAAAACGAAGTAACAAGGCAATCACAATAACTGAAACTTGTGCATTCCCAACCACAAATCGTTAAAAAGGCAATCAGAAAACATGACGTTATTGTCTCGCAACCACAGTAAAATCCCTCAGCTTTAATAACAGAATGCGCGTTATGTAAGAGAAAAATATGTGATTTTCCTCACAATACGAAAAAAAAGTTCCACCAAATCGCGCAGCATTTAGTGAAATTCTCGTTTGTATGGAAAATATATAAAGTACAAACACTATGTCAGTGCCCATAAATTGTGCCCCATAAATTGTAACCCATAAATTGTGCCTTTGCTGCAATTTTTCTAACTTCTAAACACCACACAATTTCAATTTTTACAATGTCGAATAGAAAAAAGTTCTTTCAAATGAAATTTTTTTGAAAATTTTATCTCAATTTTCTGATTTTAATGGATTTTGCAGTAATTTTCAAGCATGGATATTTTTAAAGGTGCGTGCAACCCGATTACGAAAAATGAACCCGTTTACTCTTAATGCAATTGTATAAAGAAAAGACTTGTCTATGAGTAACACTGGTATCATATTTTCGGTGGCAACGACCTATTACAACAATTAATTTCCCTTTTACTGCAATTTAATTTCTAAACCTCGCACATTCGATTGTTTCAACGTCTTATAGTAAACAAAGTACTTCAGGTAAGATTTGTTTATAATGTTTATCTCAGTTTACAGATTTTTTTTTTATGGATTTTAAAGTAATTTTCAAGCATGCATATTTTTTAAATATGTTTGCAACCCAATTACAAAATATTAACTCAATTGCTCAAAGAGATTGTAAATAATTTAGGATTTGGTTGTTTTCGTGTAATATTCGTCGATAACTAAATTGGCAAACGAAATTAAAACGCCAAAAATAAAATAAAATAAAACACGAACTTAACAGATTATAACTGTAGTGAGTTTGACTACACGTTGAAAAGATTTGATAGAATGTGATGTCATATATAGCCTTTTTTCCCCCCTTGTTCCTAAATTGTTTCATGAAATTTGACTTTGTATTAAAGTAGATATTTTAATTAAAAGACAAACATTCAAATTAAGGTGCTACGTCTGAAGGTGTTCTGATGATTTTTTAAAGTGGACAGTGATCTAATCCATGTTCTAAAAGGTATGTACATGAAGTTTCGTGCAAATCGGTCTAAAATTGAAGATTTGTATAAAGGACATACACACAGAGAACGGCTTTTATATATATAGATTTATTTTATTCTAGCGAACTTGCCCGGCGTTGCCCGGGTACGTCAAAAAAACAGCAGGCATTACGAAAAAGCTCTGAAAATCACAATAAGATATCGCGAAAAAATTTTTAATCGTTTCTCAAATTTTGAAAAGAGAAAAAAAAATTATATATTGTGTTTGAAGATTGAAAGTTGATTCCTTTCACTAATGAAAAAATAGTAGCAAATCGCTAAAATACACTAAAAATCACATAAAAAATTCCCGAAAAATTCGAAAATTGCTATACGAAATCCGAATAAACTCTATTGAAATGAGGGCAGAATGTACTTTAGGTCAAAAATGGAATGTCAAAAAATTGCAGCAAATCGCGAAGAAACGTAAAAATCGCATTAAAAATCACAAAACGTTCAAAAATCACGAAAGTCAAAATTTACTGTAATTGGATAAATGTTTCAAATCTAATTCCTTTGACCTGTGGGATCTCTTAAAATTTATGTTTTCGAACTCGAAACTTAAAAAAAGTGCTAAAAATCGCATAAAAAATTAAATTAAAAAAATCTAATAAAAAAATCGAAAATCGGGCTTCGAGGTGCAAAACTTCATATATAGACGTACCTTTTCCCCAAATTTTGTAGCTCTACGTGCAGCGGTCTCTTCAGAACACCGTCGACACACTCACTCACTCACACACAAACTTCTTTCTTTATTATTATAGATCAAATCTTTAACATGAGTTATTTGTTTATAATAATAACTATATTATTTTTTTATAGTGACATTGTTGTTAATATTAACATCATCATTTTATTAAGACATGGAATTGATAGGTATAGCATTTATCAAAAACTTGCCAAGTTTTAGATTTATTATTAATATGGTATAAATGATTTTTATTTCTAAACAATTAAAAAAATTCTAGAATACTTCAGTAGGTAAGTTTGAGTGAATTTTATTTGAACTAGGCACCCACTTAGATATCAATTCTTTTCTTGCATTGTCTTTACAGAACTTGGCTCCCTTTCTTCACAGTTACGTTTTGTTAGATTTTTTTTCATTCTTTTAAATAGATCACTTGACAATATGCTAAAAAAATTAATTTTCAGTTTGTTTACTTTACGAAGCACTTTTCAAAGCGGTACTTTTGAGTACCGCCTGGGCAACGTTGAACAGGATTTTTACTTAGATTTTTATCGTTTGAATACATATAGTGCATAAAAACATATATATTTACCAGGGGTGCGTGGTTGCTAGACAGGTGGATTTTGATACAATGAAGGGGAAGATATTGCATGATTTATGTATGACATTGATGAATAATAAAGCAAGAAATATGTTTTTACATTTAGAAAAAATATTGTATTTTTATAAAACAAAATGGAAAAAAATTACAAATTAGACAAAAAAAACCTAAAAATGTATTTTAGCATTTATATGAATCCGTCTGAGTTTCCTACAACCAAAAGTTTAGAAATTTCTTTCAGATCTGCTTTCCATCGGACGATAGTGTTACAACTGTAGAATATTCTTCCGATCGCGAAATGCTCACTTATGATTCACCAACACCATCATCATCTAATCATATATACATGATAGACATACATACACTAGATATATGCATGATAAGTCATATTAAAATAATAAGAAAAACTGGATAGATTTTTTTTCTAAGTCCCGATTTTTGTCCAAGCGTTATGTCCCAACGGTACTTTCAAGTACCACATCAAGTAATTAGTCTTAATTAACACAAAAAATACTATTTTATTTTTAGTGCATATATCTTCTAATGTAAAAAGTTTCCAGGATATAGTTTTTAAAGTCATAATTTGGGATACAAAAGGTTAATTGGAAAATATGGGAATTTTTTCTAAGGATTCGTGTATTAGAGAATTCTTGAAAAATGCCTGTACTCTTTTATGAAGCTCTATTGGAAAAATTAATGCGCGGTTTCACATTTACAGGAAGATAAGAGTTCCTATGATATAAAATATTTTTTTTAATGTAGCGCAGGTGCCGCTGGTGACGTTTTATTTGCTCCTTTTACTACTATTTCCAAACAAATACCTCTGTAGTATAATTCTACAACATATGAAAGAGCATAGTAAAGAAATTTAGAAAGAAAAATCGTGTTCGAAAATAGTGGTAGTGTCAATAAAACATAAAAAAAAAGCGCCAGTGGAACACCTGATACATTAAAAAGTACGATGCGTTACGGAGAACGGCAACTCTGCAAATGTTAAATTGATTTGTTAATGAACATTATTCTCACTCAACTGGCACCAACATAGTTCATATACAATTACTTGTGGCAGAGTTATTAAGAGATGCTCACTTTTTGTTTGCAATTGTACTTCCTAAGGTTCTTATGACTATCGATTTCTCAAAATGTTAATGTATGTATATTAACTCCAATATAATATTTAAATAAATATCGATATGATAGGTAATTCCAGATCCAAAAGAAAGGACTAGTCGGTGGATTTCTTCTTCATATCCTGAAGAAAAATGGAACGACCCAGAAACTAAAATAGCAGACTATACTTACTTTGTGAATAATTTAGTGTCGCCTGTACTCTTTTATGAAGCTCTACGTCATGTGCCCAAGAATGCTATTGTGGTCGAAATAGGTCCTCACCATCTACTACAAGCTATTTTGAAACGAGTTATTGGACCAGATGCTGTATACATAGGTCTCATGAAGAAAAATTCAGACAATATTGTACATCTGTTGTCGAGCATTGGAAAGTAAGTATTATAATCAAATCAGTTTAATATAATATTGACACAAGAAATATATCACTTAATATAATGTATTCTCAACATCTTAAAAGGATTCTAATTGGCTCCTATGTTAAAGTGTGCCTTACTGACTTAATGTGTGACTTGCATGATTTAATATTGGCTTAATATGTGGCTTAAATGGCTTAATCTCTCTATTCTAGAAAAAAAAAGTAACTAACATTGTCACAGCCGCCGCCGGTTTTGCATTTTTTGTGGCCGGAGGTCTTTCTTCGTTAATATTAAGAAAAATAGTGCATATTAAAACATGAAGATCGGTAGTATTATAGAGAAATGTTTGATAAACACGCTGATGCAGACATTTTTCATATAGAAGAGTTATTTTCAGAGATATTTAATATTAAAGTTAGTCAAAATCATTCCATTAAAAAAAATTATAGGAGCAAAAACTATACATAGGAATTTAATCATTTTTAGATCATTTTAAAATTAGCAGTTTTCGGTGTGCAGACTGCATTTATTTTTTTAATTAGACTCATAATTGTGATTTTATTTCTATTTTAAATTCATATTTTCAGCATTTCGAGAGATATTTTTTACAACTTTTAGAAAAGGGTATTACTTTAAATTGTTGCCAAATTTAAAATGACGGTAAAGATTAATACTTCCTTCAAATTAAAAATTCATTTATACGTGACTTATTATAAACAGAAAAAAAACATTCAAATGAGAATTAAATGATGACGTATTAAAAGCAGGAAAATATTGATAATTAGTTCCTAAAAACTTTATTTAAACGTGAATTTTAAAGGAGAAAGAAAATTGTAAAATAATAAATTCATTAATATGCGTTAAAAGTCACAAATGGAGGAAATTACGTCATATTTATAATTGCAAAAGAGTTTAAATTAAAAAATATATTTGCGGGAAACATTTATTTCATATTATGAGATAATCTTTTTAAACTACTAGGGGGCTCTGCCCCCTACGAGCTCCGCTCGCCAACCCCCGTTTAGACACCACAGACCCTAAAAGCATGCTAATTTGACCGGCTTTAAAAGGATTTCGGAAGATAGAATTATAATTTAAAAAACAGTGGCGATCTCCCTATAAACGGGTTTCTATTCGTTTCTCTTTGATTGGGGAATTTTAAGGCCAAATCAGCTGCTATTCAAAAGTACAATGGTTGTTTCCGTCTTTGATTAAATAAAATCAGTTAAAAATTTCAAAATAAGCTAATATGAAATGAATTAAGTAAATAGAGTCTTTGTCACCCGGTATTTTTTAACAAAGCAAAAGAAAGTTTTTTTAAATAAGACATTTTAAATGTATCGTTTTTAATCTGACGTAATTTTCACCAAACTTATCTTTCTCTTTTTAATATTCACGTGAAAATACTTTTGTTAGAAATGAAATATTATTTGCGCTGTCCTAACAAAAATAGTCGTAAAGATCATCTCAAAATATCAAATAAATGTCTCGCGCAATTTTTAAATTGAAACTGTTTAGGAAAATTATTTTTTGTTCATTTTACGCCATAAGTATAATGTGACGTGAATGTGACGTAATTTATCCTATTTAAGACTTCTAACGCATGTTAATGAATTTATTATTTTACAATATTCTTTCTCTTTTAAAATTCCCGTGTAAATATAGTTTTTATGACGTAATTTTCAATGAGTTCCTGCTTTTTATATTTTCTGTTAATAATAGTCACGTGTAAATAAATTTTTAATTTATAATTGCGAAATTTAATTTATTACAGCTTAAGCATTATTGTTTGCGTTGTTTATACAGTTGGCAACAGTTTAAATTATTACCATTTTCTAAAATATGTAAAAAATATCTCTCGAAATGCTTAAAATTTGAATTTAAAATAGAAATAAAACCTCAAAAAATGAGTCAAAATAAAGAAATAAATGCAGTCTGCACACCGGGAAATTCTAGTGCATAATATGTTCTAAAAATGATTAAATTCCTATGTATAGTTTTTGTTCATATAAACCTTTTTTAATGGAGTGATTTTGTCCAACTTTAGCATTAAATATTTCTTAAAATTATTCTTCCATTTGAAAACTGTCTGCATCAGCGTGTTTATCAAACATTTCTCTATAATACCACCGATTTTCATATTTTTGTATGCAATAGTTTTCTTAATATTAACGAAGAAAAACTGCCGGTCACAAAAATTTCAAAACCGTCGGCAGCGGCGGCGGTGAAACCGTTAGTTACGCAAAAAATATTTTCTATCTAACAACAAAAATATTTTCGCGTGAATATTAAAAAGAGTAAGAAAACTTTGGTGAAAATTACGCCAAATTCAAACTGATAAATTTATAAAGTTTTCTCTCTATTCTAAAAAAAAAAGTAACTTACGCTGCCACCGCCGCCGCCAGTTATGAATTTTTTGTGACCGGAGATCTTTCTCCGTCAATATTAAGACAAATACTGCATACAAAAATATGAAAATCGGCAGTATTATACAGAAATGTTTGATAAACACGCTTATGCAGACAGTTTTCAAATCGAATAATTATTTTAAGAGATATTTAATGCTAAATTTGAACAAAATCATTTCATTAAAAAAGTTTTATAGGAAGAAAAACTATTCATGGGAATTAATTCATTTTTAGATCATTTTATACGGTAGACTATCCCTGTGTGCAGACTGCATTCACTTTTTTTTAATTTGACTCATTTTTGTGGTTTTATTTCTATTTTAAATTAAAATTTTCAGCATTTTGAGAGATATTTTTTACTTATTTTAGAAAATGCTATTAATTTAAACTGTTGTCAACTGTATAAACAGCGCAAATAATAATGTTTGCTTCAAATTAAAAATTTATTTGCACGGGACTATTATTAACAGAAAAAAAACTTTCAAATTAGAATTAAATAATTACGTATGAAAAGCAGGAACTTATTGAAAGTTACTTCATAAAAACTATATTTACACGTGAATTTTAAAAGAGAAAGGATATTGTAAAATAATAAATTCATTAACATGCGTTAGAAGTCATAAATAGGATAAATTACGTCACATTACACTTATTACGTAAAATGAACAAAAAGTAATATTGCAAAATAGTTTAAATTTAAAAATTGCGCAAGACATTAATTTGATATTTTGAGATAATATTAATAACATGAATATTAATTTTATTGAATGCGTTTAGACTGCTTTCGAGCGACTATTTAGTAATTTAATAAAAATAAAAAAGATTACAAGCTGAAAATGAAGTGTCATTAACAAAAAATATGATTTGAAAGAGAAACGTCTGTGAAGCAGAAAATAAAGAAATTGTTTAAATGGCTTAGTTAAGATTCGTTAACCTTCTGTGTCGTTTCCGTCAAAAGAAGGCACTTTTATTTGTAAAATATATTTGCATTTTGATGATTTGCTTATTTTGAAGCATATATATTTTATATATTAGCTTATTTTGAAATGTTTAACTGATTTTATTTAATCAAAGGCGAAAACAGCCATTGTATCTTTTAACAGCAGCACATTTTTCCTTAAAATTCCCCAATCAAAGAAAAATGAATAGAAACCTGTTTATAGGGAGATCGCCACTGTTTTAAAATTATAATTCAATCTTCCAAAATCTTTTTAAAGCCAATCAAATTAGCGTGCTTTTAGAGATTGCGGTGTCTCAACGAGGGTTGGCGAGCGCAGCTCGTAGGGGGCCCAGCGCCCTAGTATGTAAAAAATATCTCTCGATGTGCTGAAAATTTGAATTTAAAATAGAAATAAAACCTCAAAAAATGAGTCAAATAAAAAAAACTAAATGCAGTCTGCACACCGGGAAATTCTGTCGCATAAAATGATCTAAAAATCATCACATTCCCATGTACAGTTTTTGCTCCTATAAAACTTTTTTAATGGAACGATTTTGTCCAACTTTAGCATTAAATATCTCTTAAAATAATTCTTCGATTTGAAAACTGTCTGCATCAGCGTGTTAATCATACATTTCTCTATAATATCACCGATTTTCATATTTTTGTATGCAATATTTTGCTTAACATTAACGAAGAAAAACTTCCGGTCACAAAAAATTCAAAACCGTTGGTGGTGTTCGTGGCGGCGGTTGTTACTTTTTTTTTAGAATAGAGAGATAATTCATTCATCCGAAATTGTTTTAACGCCGTTATCCTATCTGAAAACCACTCTCATTTGATTCATGTCTAAATCATGTGTGAATATGACATTACAATACGCACGTTAATATCTTGAAAATACTCTCCCCGTAACGTCGAGGTTAAGCCCTCGATCGTGGAATGTGGGAGTCGAATCTCGCTGATTCCTTGTGAAATTCTCCGATTTTATTTTCTAGTTCAGTTACTGCACTCTCTGTATAGTTTGATAACCGTTCATACAGTAATCCGAGAGATTAACAGCTTTATAATTTGTTATCACACTCTGCTGTAAAAATAATTAAAATGTTATGCGTCGTGTAAAAATGATATGCACAGTCTTGGGGACTGTGCATACAGTACATACGGTGTCGGGGATTTTTTTTTAAATCTGTGTTTGTCTATTGTGTTTGAATTTACGATTTAACTTGATTTTGAAGTAATTTACATGTGTTTTCACCCGAAATTTGCAAATGTAGATTTATAATAGTGTTTAAGAAAGGACATTAAATAAGGGCTTTTTAGGTGCGTTCGTAATTATATAAATACGTAGCACCTATAGTGGTCGTTCAGTCAGTCTGCCCGTCCGTCCATCCGCCTATAACAGCACAAAAACTACCCAACCGAATCGTTTGAAATTTAAAATGTATAATTGTTGTATAATTTTGTCGAGTCATTTCAAATTTTATGAAAATCGGATGTACTGTTTAATTACAGGGGCAGTTAAAATTTTTCCGTTACATTACGGCCAATGGAAAAAATTATATCGAATACATTTTAATGATGTTGCAGCCTTTTTAACAGAATAAATTGATATGCACTTATGAAGTGCACTAAAGAATACATTGCATACAATATGCAGTGCAAAACATATTTGTAAAACGAGTTATAGTACGTCATATGCCACGCTTGACGTGCAGTTTCCAACTTGTTTATATATAATGTAGATAATGTTCCAAATGAAATATAAAATACACAAAATAACTTTTTATAGTTAGAAAAACGGCATTTAAGAGTGAGAGATTTCAGGTTGTGTATCGTCCTCGTAGATTAATGATAGATCATTGGAGCGTTATTCCAAGGATACGGCTTCGATTCCAGTCTTGTACATTTTTCATTCTGTTGTCTTATGTTTAGTTAGCACAGTGAAAAATTTCAGGCATTAAATGTTTTAAAAAAGAATATTAAATATCAATTTTTATTGAGCAAAAATCCGTAAGTATTTTGTAATCTTTTTTCCCCTATCAAAGCTATAATTATTTCAAATAAGCTTTTTCCCCAGTTAAAGTTGAATGACTCGAAATTTCAATTTTCACACCATATTTTTATACTATCTGTATACAAGATTTTTTCTGGGATAATTCTGGGATAGAAGAATTGCACAAGCGGCTGAGAGTTTCTGCCCTCAAAGCTGGTAGACGCGATGCACTCGGTTCGAATCCATTTTGGCCTAACCATCCAGAGTTTTTCGTAGTTTTCTTCGAACTGACGAAACGCTACCTAAATTTGGGTTAAGTTCCATTAGAAAGACCTTCTGGAGGATAACCACCCCCCTCCCCTCTGCCTAGGATGATCATCTGCCATAAAAAACACCAACACCATCCTGCGATATAATTAATTGGCGTGAAAAATGACATAAGAGTTCAATACAGCACGATTAAAAAATTACCCGTTATCAATTTTTCTGTCAAAATAATCAATAGAAATTGTTAATCGAGATAATCAGGCATTCAAGTTTAACTGTAAAATTAGTTTATTTTAAATAGATATATTTTTGATTTAAAAAATGATTACGAAATCCCTACCCTCTGTTTGCTCAATATATACCAATATTTCAAATTGCCCGCTGAGAATTTTTCTGTACAGTAGTGCTAACAATATTGATATGTACAGGGGGATTTTAATTAAAGTTTCACTTTCAAAAGGTTGTAAAAAAAGAGCCACTGTTCAGAATAACCTGATATTTCATGTGTTAAAGAATAGCCCCCCCCCCTCCCCTGTAGCTCGTGCATGTCGTAAGAGGAGACTAAAAGGGGTTGGGCGAAAGGCTAATAACCTTTCCCTGTAAAAAATAATTCGTTGCGAAGCCCTTAAATACTGATGTTAGACGGTCTGATCCCATGGTAATACGAACTGTAAATGGAAAACGACTTATGAATTCTAGAATTGGAACTTGGAATGTTTTATGTTTATACAGGTCAGGTGCAGTGAAGCAATTACAGAGTCAGATGAATAGTTATAGACTGGATATATTGGCCTTACAGGAAGTAAGATGGAAGGATAGTGGAATATGAGACATTGGTGATTTTACAATTTTCAATAGTGCTAGCACAGGAACAAATACGCATGGTCCTGTATATATAATAAGAAAATGCCATAGAGAAAATATTATTTATTTTATGAGTGTAAATGAAAGAATATGTATCTTGAGATTGAGAGCAAAGTTTTTTAACATTTCTGTAGTATGTGTCCATGCACCAACGGAAGATATCGAGGATGAACAAAAAGATACTTTTTATGGAAAGCTACAGAATGAATTTGATAACATACCAAGACATGACGTTAAAATTGGTATAGGTGATTTTAATATTAAAATTGGAAAAGAATATACTTTTATACCAACAACTGGAAAATTTAGTTTACATGATTTGTGTAATGAAAATGGAATAAGAGCTGTGGACTTTGCTGCTTCTAACAACTTAACCATAAGTAGTACATGTTTTGAGCATAAGAATATACATAAAAAAAAACTTGGATTTCTCCAGATGAAAAGACAAAACCCAAATTGACCACATTATGTTTGGCAAAAGACATGCTAGTGATGTTATGGATGTACGAAGTTATAGAGGTGCTGATCTAGATTCTGATAATTTCCATGTTATAATGAAATGCAGACAAAGAGTTACAAGATTTCAAGATGCAAAAAGAACAATTAAAATTTAAAGCAAAAGATTTACTAAACATGCAGAGAAGAAAGGTTTATCAAAGCAAATTAACAGAAAGAATAGCTAATGAAGTTAATGAGGAAGATATAATCAATAGTAAATGGACTAAATGCAAAAATATCATATTAAAAACTGCCGAGGAAATTGTTGGAAAGGAAGAAAGGAGAGAAATTAATGAGTGGTTTGGCAGATGAGTGCGCATAAAACATACAATAAACTATGATAAGCGTTGGCAGCTAATTATAAAAAAGAATGTAGCAAAAGAAAAAATGCTGAAACACAGAACCAGACAGAGTGAAAATCACTTTAAACAATTAGAAAAAATACTCACAAGTTGTTATGTATGGAAAAACGAACTTTGGAGCATAGTACAATTCAGGAAATTTAAAATCTATCAGCGATTGGTGATTGGAGATGAGCTGTATTCAAAGTTTAATGCAATCAAAAAGGGCTACCAACCACGCACCCTTTTTTGTAAAGACAGAAACGATAAACTTATTGGAGGGTATTCAAATGTGACAGATAGATGGGCGGAATACTTTGACGAATTGTTAAACAGACAGTATTGACGAAAGAGAAATGCAGTTTAACAATGAGGATTATGATGTGAATGAAGAAAACTGTGAACCACCAACTGTAGAAGAAATAAGGGATGCTATTGTAAAATTAAGAAATGGAAGAGCACCTGGTGAAGATTTGATAAGTGCTGAGCTTTTGAAATACGGTGGAGAGAAGTTGGCACAAATGTTACATGATCTAATAGTAGAGATTTTGCAGAATGAAAATATATCAAATGAATGGAATAGTGCTATTATTATCCCAATTCCTAAAAAGGAAAATATCTTAAATTACCAGAATTTTAGAGGCATTGCCTTATTAAATGTTACATATAAAGTGTTGGCAAAGATAATTGCAAAGCGATTACAGCCGTATGCTGAAATGGAAATAGGTGATTATCAGAGTGGTTTTAGGAAAGGAAGATCAACTGTGGACCAAATTTTTAGTATTAGGAACATCCTAGAAAAATTCTATGAACAAAATATTAATTCGCCCCAATTGTTTGTTGATTTTAAACAGGCCTATGACATTATACGCAGACATGAGTTATTTGAAATATTAAAGGAATTTAACATACCTGATAAAATAGTTAAACTTATTAAATTAACACTATAAAATACAAAAGCTAAAGTTAAAGTACAGGGAAGACTTTCAAGAGAATTTACAGTGAATTCAGGTTTAAAGCAAGTTGATGTTCTCTCGACAATTCTTTTTAACTTACGCCTGGAGAAAATAATTAGAAGCATCTACAACAACAGGGGAGGTACTATTATGAACCGCTCCCTACAAATCCTTGCATTTGCTGATGATGTTGATATAATTGCTAGAAATAAGGAAGTCTTGATTGAAACATACAATAAACTACAAACTGAAGGGAAAAAACTAGGCCTTGAGGTTTATAAAGAAATAGCAAAATACATGGAAATGGACCGAATGAAATCACAGGCAACAGCAACGTTAACAATAAACAATGAATTACAATTTAATAAAGTAACAGAATTTAAATATTTAGGATCTATGATCAACTCTGATAATATGGTTGAAGCAGAGATTAAAACTCGACTTACAGCAGAAAATAGATGCTATTTTTCTCTTCGAAAAATTCTAAAATCATCTCTAATATCCCGAATAACTAAACTTAAAATTTATAAAACTGTTATAAAACCAATAGTAATTTATGGTAGTGAAACCTGAACCACTACACAAAAAAATGAAAAGTTGCTCATTACTTGAGAAAGGAAGATCCTAAGACAAATTTTCGGACTTATTAAGGAAGACAATACATGCGGTATCAGGACAAATATGAAGATTGAACAGTTATATAACGAGGAAGATATAATAAATAGTATCAAAATAAGAAGAATGCAATGGTTGGGCCATCTAATCAGAATGAGGGATAAGAGAAGCAAAAGAAGATATGTAATGGTAAATTAACAGGGAAAATAAGTATTGGTAGACCCAGGAAGAGATGGATAAAAGAGATGGAGAAATATCTAACACAACACCATATTATAAATTATAAATTAAAGGCAAGAGATCGGAAGGTCTGTTGAGGTATATTGAGGGAGTTCAAAATCCTACATGGATTGTAATGCCGTTGTGTATGTATGTATACGTGTAGCAATGGGAATTTGTTTTGTGAAAGGACCAAAAGTACAAAAATTGACCGATAGATGGCACTGTACACGTCATAAGATGCTAATTAACAGACGTGACATGCTTCTGTGGAACTCTTTGTTCAAATCATATCCACCACGATAAGATGTTGCCACAGCCGATAGGGAAAAATCGGTTTTTAATTGTCCCTAGGCCAGAAACCGCGCAAGTAGCAAAATCGAAAATGAAGCCGCCTCTTCGAATTTATCAATCGACCCCTTCAGACCGAATGCAGTCATCGGGCAGAACTGCTTCTTAATCCCTTTAATGTTCAGAATTTCTTCAATTCATTTGCCGCACAGTGTAAAAAAAAGCTTCACAAGCAGAGTCGGATCCTTCAATGATAGAGCCATGACTACCTTCTCACACGCAGATTACGAGGAACTGCATGTTCCCCGCCTGTTTATCACAAGTGTAATGTAAAGTGCGCATGTCACGTCTTTTTATGTCACGTCTTTCACACATGTCCTGCACACATCTTATGATTGTGTGCATCGCCATCTAACGGTCAACTTTTGTATGTTTGTTTCTTTCGCAAAGCAAATTCCCATTGCTTCACGTACAATGAGATGAAATATTAGGTCATTCTGATCAGTGATTCTTTTTTTACAGCCTTTTGAAAGTGAAACTTTAATCATATACTCCTGAGACCCCGCGTCCATTCTATTGGACATTTTTATTTTTTATGTAAAATACTTAATTTCAATTGGAACTTGTAAATACTTGCTGTCCATTATACTAGACAGTCTGGTGCTGCTATCTGTACGCCGAAATAATAAAAAAATTGCAACTAAATATGTATTTTAATCATTTGAATGTGGCAGGCAACAAAAGAAAGACTGTTAAAGGTAAGCAGACAGTTTTAACGCTAATTTTTTATATTTTTTAAAAGTATTTTGATATTAGTGCTAGATACATATAATGTTAAGTATTGTATGAATGAAATGACATCGCAGTTAAAGTAATCTAATGTATATTTTAGAGAATAAACAACCTTTTTTTTTAATGTCCATTCTATTGGACGTTGGGTCTTCATCAATTGTTTTTATTCGTATTAGACTCTTTTTGTATACTGAAGAGATACATTAGTTTTTACTCAAAAATCAACACAGTATTGAAACAAATAATAGATACAGAAGTAGATAATATATATTCTTAAATAAATAAAAAAAATATTTAAATATTATCCTAAAAATGTATAATTTTACTGATAAAATGCTTGTTCTGAATCAGTACATTGTTAAATTTTGAATTTCAATGATATATATATATATATATATATATATACATATTTTTTTGTGTGCAGCATTTGGTAAATATAGAAAATTAAGCCTTTATTAGGTTTTATTCTTATTCATAACTATTTTTGGTATTTTTTTTATTAGTATACTATTTATAATTTAATTAATAAATTTAATTATATTTAAATAGCAAAAACACTTTAAGAAACTATAATTAAAGATAACGCTCTAAGATTCTAAATAAACTCATGTTGATTTCTTTTAAATTTCTTCTTTGTATTTACTTGCCAATTGTGGTAGCTGTGCCACTATTTATTATCATTATTCTAACGAACAAATTACTTATGTTGAGAAGAGTTAAAAACAAACAAAATGTTATTAATTTTTATTATTATTACTAAACTGATCAAAACGTTTCTTAGTTAAAATACACTTTTTCTATTTGATGATGCAAAAATTGAATTTATGTGATATTTGGAAGTGACGTATAAACGATAAAAACACACTTCTGATATCAGCAAAGTTTGTAGTAAAACAAATATGAACTTGACGCTAAAAATCTGGTTTTTGAAGCCTATGTAGCGATCTCATCTTACTTCATAAGTATAAAATAAAATAAGTAAGCATGAAATTCAACTTGTATTTGTATATTCGTTTAACTACAAAAAATAAATGCAAATTTTTAATATTATTTACTGTTTGTAAGTCGTTTATAATTAAATTAGTTAATTTAATTGAATTTAAACAGAAATAAAAATTTTAAGAAAATATAACTGAAGATAATAAGTTAAGAGTATAAGAAAACTGCATTTATTTCTTTTTAATTCCCTTTGGCATCCAAATGTCAATTGTGATAACCGTGCCACCAAATTTGTTTTAGAAAAAACTTTTATTGATGCGTTATTTTTTTTAAATTCCTTTTTAAAAAATTATTTAAAAAGTCACTATATTGATTTATACCAAAAACCGTTCTAAGTTTTCGTAAAAACTCAAACAAATTTTACTTCACCCTTTCTTATCATATAAATAAAAACATACATTTATTTTACTTAAATAGGTGTCACAAATAAAAATCAAAATATATTGACATGTTTCGGTTTAATCGTAAAAACCGTAATCATAATACACACATAATCAATAGAAATGAATGACACTGGGTACCAAAAGATAATCTAAAAACCAAAAAACATAAAACTGCAAACATGGCGCCCTCTATGATCTCAAATAGCCTACGCGACCGCGGCTCCCTCTATCAGACTCCCTTTTTAAGAATTTATTAAGGAATTCCAACCATAAAATTGGAATATCAAAGGATAAAGAATCATTACACACAGTATCCCTCCTAGAATATATCTCAATAGATTCCCGGATGATTGACTTGCGGTATAAACTCGAAACAAACACTAATCTACTATCACTGAAACAAATATTAACCCCCCTCTTTAAAAACAGCCTTGATAACGCAGTCTTATCCCTACCAAATTTTATATCAGATACATGCTCTTTCCTTCTAATCCCAAACTTTCTACCTGTCATACCAATATAATAATTAATATACCCCCCCTCATTCTCATATGGAATTTCGTATACCCCTGCGAGATCATCCTGTGCAACCGGATCAAAAGGTCTGTACAGAAGATGTTTCAACTTAGGAGGTGGTTTAGCAACTAATTCTAACTTAAACTTCATTAATTTACTTTTAAGTCTCTCAAAATTACCCTTGATATATGGAAACGATAACCTTTTAAACATATTAACCTCCCCCCTCTCGCACACCTTATCAACCAAAGTACAACTAACCTGTGAATGACCTTTACACTTATAATTTTTAATCAAATTATTAAACTTCTCTCTTTTGTAGCCATTTGCTTTAGCAATATTGAAAATATAATTTAACTCCTCGTCCAAAAAAATCCTCTGAACAAATATTAAACGCACGATTAACCATGAACCTGAACGTTGAGAATTTATACCCAAAAGGTGAATACGCTGAATTTGGAATAATATGCTGACTACTAATATCCTTCCTATAAACTTTCCTTTTTAAAACAGACCCCTCTCTTATAAGGCACACGTCTAAAAATGAAAGAGCACGGTCATTTTCTCAAGAGGATAATCACCCTGTATAAAACTGAATGCTCAGTACTACAGGGCAAAGGACAGCTTAAGCTTGAACATTATATTAACAGTTCATCCACCGTGTGACATATCTGCAACATGCCCAAAAGTCAGTGTTACTTATACAGAAGGCTTTAAAAGAACTTAAAAGGCTTTTAAAACTTTAAAAGGTTTTTAAACCTTATTTATTGCTGCTATCTCAAAACACAGTGGTTAACATAAATTGTTCATAGAATACTCAACAGACGCCGATACTGAGTTAATTTTTCATTGCAAATTTCTATTTCTCATTTCAGCAGTTTCGCATCGTTTTTTTTTTTTAAACTGATCTTCGTAAACTTTACAAAACTAGGGGGCTCGGCCCCTATGAGCTACGCTCGCCAACCCCCCGTTCAGACACCGCATTTTCTAAAAGCACGCTAATTTGATTGGCTTTAAACAGATTTTAAAAGATTGAATTATAATTTAAAAAACAATAGCTATCTCCCTATAAACGGGTTTCTATTCATTTCTCTTTAATTGGGGAATTTTAAGGAAAAATCAGGTGCTGTTAAAATATACAATCGCTGTTTTTGTCTTTGATTAAATAAAATCATTAAACATTTCAAAATAAGCTAATATAAAATGAATTCAGTAAACAGAGTCTTTGTGTCCTGGTATTTTTTAACAAAGCGAAAAGAAAGTTCTTTCTGACGTAATTTTCACCAAACTTCTCTTTCTCTTTTTTATTTACGTGAAAACACTTTTGTTAGAAATGAAATATTATTTCCTCTGTCCCAGCAAAAATAATGGAAAAGATCATCTCGAAATATCAAATAAATCTCTCCCGCAATTTTTTAATTTAAACTGTTTTCAATATTATTTTTTGTTCATTTTACATAATAAGTGTAATGTGACGTAAATGTGGCGTAATTTCTCCTATTTAAGACTTCTAACGCATGTTAATGAATTTATTATTTTACAATATCCTTTCTCTGTTAAACTTCACGTGTAAATATAGTTCTTATGAAGTAATTTTCAATAAGTTCCTGCTTTTTATACGCAATTATTTAATTTTACTTTGAAAGTATCTTTTCTGTTTATAATATTCACGTGTAAATAAATTTTTAATTTGAAGCAAACATTATTGTTTCCGTTGTTTATACAGTTGGCAACAGGTTAAATTAGTACAATTTTCTAAAATAAGTAAAAAATATCTCTCGAAATGCTGAAAATTTGAATTTAAAATAGAAATAAGACCTCGAAAAATGAGTCAAATTAAAAAAATAAATAAATTCTGCACACCGGGAAATTATAACATATAAAATGATCTAAAAATTATTAAATTCCGATGTATAGTTTTTGCTCCTATAAAACATTTTTAGTGAAACGATTTTGTCCAACTTTAGCATTAAATATCTCTTAAAATAATTCTTCGGTTTGAAAACTGTCTGCATCAGCGTGTTTATCAAACATTTCTGTATAATACTACCGATTTTCATATTTTTGTATGCATTATTTTTCTTAATATTAAAGAAGAAAGACCTCCGGTCACAAAAAATTCAAAACCGGCGGCGGCGGCGGTGACAGCTGTAGTTAATTTTTTTTTTTTAGAATAGAGAGATTAAAAGGTTTGGAGACGGTCAAAACTAGATTTATTGCAAAGGTATGTTCGTATACTTTAAAATTTTGTCTTGGAAAATTGACACTATTTATAAGTATGTAATTTTCTGTTTATTGCAGATGAGAAGAAAATACCTTGTACTCATTATATTTTTAGTTTTATGTTCTATTTTTTACAAGCTTAAAATGCTGCATTCCAACATCTGAGTAAATATTTTACAAATCTGAGTTATCGGGGAAGACGGGGTTAAAGTTAAATGCACACCCTTCATAATGACGAATTCAAACTAGACGGATGTACCAATCCCAAAACTTTCTTCTATATCATTCATACATGTCAATACTTCAAAATTCATTACCACTTTGCCAAAATTAAATGGCAATCTATGCTCATCATAAGGATTCTAAAAAGATGGAATTCCGTGCATTAGTTCTTGAGATATGACTATCGCTGAAGTCGTGTAAATCCAGCAAAATGCAGCATAGCAGCGCCACTTATAGGGTGATTTACACCAGAACTTAATTATGATCAACTTATGTCAACGTCTAACTGCATATGAAAGTTGGGGAAAATTCGTGCATTAGTTCTTGAGATAGAACTATTGCGTAAATCATGAGAAATGCAGAATAGCAACACCACCTGTTGAGCGATTTACACCAACACATAATCAGCAGCAATATTACTCAAGGTATACATGAATCTGAAGTTTGATGAAAATTCGTGCATTAGTTCTTGAGATAGAGCTATTGAGGAAATCGTTCTAAATGCAGCACAGCAGCGCCACCTATTGGGCCATTTACACCAACATGCAGTCAGCATAATTTCATATCAAGGACTAAATAAATCCGAATTTTGATGAAAATGTGTGTATTAGTTCTTGAGATAGAGCTACTGCGAAAATAGTGTAAATCCTGCAAAGTGCAGCATAGCAGCGCCCCTTTTTGGGCGATTTACACCAAAATGTAAACAGCACCAACTCATATCAAGGAGTGACTGAATCTGAAGTTTTATAAAAATCCGTGCAGTAGTTCTTGAGATAGAGCTATTGCGGAAATCCTGCACGATGCAGCATAGCAGCGCCACCTGCAGGGCGATTTAACCAAAAACTAATCAGCACCAATCTATATCAGGGACTACCTGAATATGAATTTTTATTAAATTCCGCGCGTTAGTTCTTGAGATACAGCGCCCACAAAATTTGTGTAACATACAGACAGCCGGACAGACAGACCGACAGACTCACAGACTCACAGACAGACATTTTGTAAAAACATGTTTTTTGGTATCTCTGACCCCTGAAACATGTAAATCCCTCAAAAATCGGAAATCGAAAATTTTCATGAATCCAATACTTTCTTCTTGTAACGATAGAATAAAGTAAATATTTAAGTATATGTGTTGAATATAATTATATTCTACGTTCCAAAAATTATAAAGAATACTTGCTAAATAATGCACTAATTGGGACCATTTAATACGGTAGTTAGCAAACTTGCCGCAAATTTAAAAACTTACTTCTGAATTCCGCGGATTCAAAGTCGTGGGCCTCAAACGGTGTGAGTGCAAAAGTATTACAGGGTTTTCTTTGTATAAAAGCAAGAATTTGGTTAACTTTCACATCAAGAGTAGTCCTCTCAAAGTTTTTCATCCAAAGCAATATTGCCAAAACTAATTATTACTTATATCTGCTAAAATTGAAGAGACTGATAATAAATAAAAGCACTTACGAAGTGGCAGCCTTTGTGACGCCTAGTCTACAATCAGCATTTCCAACCAAATAGTCGTTTCTTTGCCTATATTAAAAAAATATTTTACTTTTTGCTACTTCGATCGTGATCAGTGTTTTCTGTATGTCATTTAAAATGAATAAAGAAGAAAAGAAAAAAAAGTGATAATTTTATCAAATATTTGTTTGTTTGTTTCTAAATAGATTTTCTTAGAAAAACAAATATGAAAGGTAAAGGGGGGGGGGGGGATGATAATCAACTTTTTGTAAAATTTGAGATGACAGTAAACATGTTAACAAGATATTCGTATTAACACATGGCAGAGGCTAAGATTGCCGTTTAGTAATCTTGGATAGATGCAAAAATGAAGGTGATCCTTCGAAAAGCATAATTTAAGGAAAATATAAAGGGAGAAGAACGATGAAAGTCGACCTTCGTAAAACAAAAAACGATACATAATTCTCATCCAACTATATGTGACAATCATAGTTTTCCTCACTGGCCCAGGCTTAATCTTTTCCGGAGGTCACAGGAGCTCATCTCCGGCACTTATTTGTTTTTAGTGAATATTTACATATTGGTCTGAATTAATCGGAGCTCATAAATACTGCGCTCCGGAGCCGAGCGGAACAATGCTTCTAAAAAACTGAAGCCTAATTTATATTTTCCTTTCCCTTTCATCTCTGGTCCATTGCGTTCTTTCCTACGAAAGAGCTTACACTAGGCTAACGAAAAAGACGGGCTACCACGGTGCCTTCCACGTGTCTCTTTTTTCAGACGGCTTGAGTCACGTGATGCTCAAATTCTCCAATGCTGGTGTACGAAAACAGTATCGTGTGATTCTGGTGGTTTAACTTGAAAGGTAGTGGGGTAACCTGTCTTTTTCGTTAGCCTTGGCGTTTACATATGTGACGTAGCGTATTGCACACATACCATACGAGCATATTTCTATCTAGAGTTCGAAAGTGTAGATTAGTCTCAATGGTTTCCGAACGGCACCGAGGAACGTCAGAGTTAGTCGTAACCGTATCTGCTATTTTACTCGTGGTCATGTTAGGAGCATCGAGCACAGGAGTGGCGGGTAAGATTTTCGAAAAATTCTCGACTCCCGATTTTAATGATTTTGCTCTGTTCATTTATCAGATTTTATTGTATATAAATGCATATAGCTACAGTGAAAATATATTTAAATTTTTCTTTTACTGAAGAAATTTATTACAGCAGAATATTAGAGCTCCCATACTTTTTTGGTTAAAAATTAACCTCTGTCACTGGCCATACAAATTTATTTATTTATTTTTATAAAATCAACAAATCAGTGATAAAAGCGGAAAACTGGGTAAATTTGCAACCCTTATGCTGACTTCGGGTCATTCTTCATCATTAAAGAACTATAGTAATAACTGGCATACATTAGCTCTCTTTTTTTCTCTTTGTTATAGATTATATACAGCTGGACTTGATGCAAATATCGGAAAGCTGTATCCACCCGTTCAGTTCCCAGTACCAAGGAATACGCCGATGATCTCCCCTCTCATTAAGTGGGATCATTCTGAAACATTTAAAGTCCACAGGTGGAATGAGGAGTTAATGCTCTGCTCAATGATAATTGAAATCGATGCAGGACCGATATATTCCCCCGATCACTTCTTACTCGGTCATTGTATCGATGGGCGCTGTCTGTTTCCAGCCGCAGGATATATTTATTTAGCATACAAAGCATTTCACAAACTGAATTTTCAAGGAAGATCAGATACTCTGCCTGCTGTATTCGAAAACATCAAATTTCATAGAGCAACTTTACTGTCTGAAACTGGCAAGTATTATGGTTGTACATACGTTTACTGTAGTATCTTTGTTTAGGATAAAAATTTGTAGATGGCGGCACCAATCTTAAAGATAAGTGATATGATGCTATTCATTTTAAAGATCCACTTTTATTGTAGGTCTAATAAGTTCTCAGAATGTATTTATTGTGTGTTTCGTTCCTTATTATTGTTCTGTAAATAAGCATCTATTAATACGCCTAACCCCCTCCTACTTAATTGAATTATGTGGTTATTTTATAGATTTATATCTAAGACATTATGTTTAATGTTGCAATTTTGTAGTCCATTATCCATTTGCACTGTTAGATATCAGAATTCTATTAACTCCTGTTTGTCAAATGCATCTAAAGCTTTGAATTTCCCCTCTATAAACAAACTACTGTCATGGAAGTGCGTGGTAAGGAGACATCCTATGGAAATGTTAGTGTATAAAACTACTTTTGGAAAATTGTAAAATTGGAGTTTTATACCAGTGCTTGAAACTCTTTCTCTACAAAATAATACCTTTGAATTTTATTTTGTAAATAAATAAGTATTAATCATTTATTGAAAGTATAAATAATATTTTACTAACGAAGTCGAATGACCTCATAAGGCCATTATTCAATGTTGTGCATTTTTATGGAGTTTTAACCTTTACCTGCTGTTAGTGATCTCACAGACCACTGCTTTGTCTATTTTCACAGTATAGCTTGTGATTTTAAGTTTAACTACAGGTACAAGTGAAATTTTCCTTCATTTGGAGCCTCTGTACTATCGCTTGAGACTTATGATTAGGTGAATTTTAATTATAATAGTCCTGTACATAAAGTTTCGTACCGAAACAGTCCTAAGAGTACTTTTATACATCTTTCATTCAAGCACTCTCAGTGACCATTCACAGTTGCTATGCAGTCAATTTCTGTTACAGCAGTTAAGAGTTAATAACGACTTCTTTTTCCCTGCTTGTTTTAGAGCAATGGATGATGCTACGACAATGCTTTCAGCCTGGTCGATTATCACATTTGTAAAATTTTGGAAACAAGGTCACGATAGCCTGGTTGGCAGAATATCAGACTTGCGGTCGGAGGACTGCTGGTTCAGTGTTCGATTAATTCTCGTATTCACTATCTACTTCATCCTAGAAAATCTGGGTTAAATGCTCAAATGGTATTAATCATTAATCTAATTGGAATTGTGCCGCGATCGGGTTCAATCAGGTTAATCGGCAAATTCATTTCAGCGTCCAACAGAGGTTTTCTTATGTTGAGGTAGATGGTGAGCATTAGTCACACGTCACTGTGTGTACGCTAAATGGCATCTGGGGCACGTTTGATGCAAAATATTTGGATCTTGGACTTGTAGTTTCCGGAGTAAATAACTCGGCGAGGGTGCCGTCGTTTATCTTTGAATCCAAATTACGGTGTTATTTAAGAAGTTCTGTGTTCTTCGATGTGAAAGCAACCGTTGTTCCACGGAAAGTTCTATGACACTTTCCTAGATATGGCAGAAGGCTTAATAGCTAGAGACGTAAGCATCTAGCAGATGTACAACTCTCTTGATCAAGATATTCACCATTTTTTTGTAATTTTTAGGGTTTCGTTCATCTGACGGAACCCTATTCGTCTCGCTCCTCTGTCTGTCTGTCTGTCTGTTCGTCACAGAGCCTGTTCTCAGAAACTATGTATGTTGGAGACTTGAAATTTTGCATACTTATAGCTGAACACCTCACATCAAACGACAAATCATAAAATTTTGAAAAAGGCTTATATTTACCCGTCTGGTCTCTAACTTGTGTATTTTAATCTTTTTGTTCTAACTGAGCTCCTAATTAAGTTGAAGACTTGAAATTTTTCATACTTATAGCTAAACATCTCACATCAAGCGATAAAACATAAAATTTTGAAAAAGGCTTATATTTACCCGTCTGGTCTCTAACTTGTGTATTTTAATTTTTTTTTCTAACTGAGCCCCTAATTAAGTTGGAGATTTGAAATTTTGCATACTTATAGCTGAACACCTCATATCAAACGAAAATCATAAAATTTGGAAAAAGTCTTATATTTACCCGTCTGGGCTCTAACTTGTGTATTTAAGCTTTTTTCTGACAGATTACCTAATTAAGTTGAAAACTTGAAATTTTGCATACTTATAGCTGAACACCCCACATCAAACGATAAATCGTAAAGTTTTGAAAAGTCTTATATTTACCCGTCTGGGCTCTAACTTGTGCATTTTAAGATTTTTTTCTAATAGAGTGCCTAATTATGTTAAAGAGTTGAAATTTTGCTTACTTATAGCTGAACACCTCACATCAAACGACAAATCATAAAATTTTGAAAAAGTCTTATATTTACCCTTTTGGGCTCTAACTTATGTATTTTAAGCTATTTTTTCTAACTGAGCCCCTATTTAAGTTGAAGACTTGAAATTTTGCATACTTATAGCAAAACACTTGCGATCACACGAAAAATCATAAAATTTTCAAAAAGTTTTATATTATTTACCTCTCCGGGCTCTAACTTGTGTTTAATGTTTTTTTTTTTTTTTTTAAAACAGAGTCTCTAATTATGTTGAAGACTTGAAATTTTACTTACTTATAGCTGAACACCTCACATCAAACGACAAATCCTAAAATTTTGAAAAAGTCTTATATTTACCCTTCTGGGCTCTAACTTGCGCATTTTAAGGTATTTTTTCTAACTGAGCCCCTATATAAGTCGAAGACTTGAAATTTTGCATACTTATAGCAAAACACTTGCAATCACACGAAAAATCATAAAATTTTCAAAAAGTCTTATATTATTTACCCCTCCGGGCTCTAACTTGTGTATTTTAAGCAATTTTTCTAACCTCCATCTATTGCACCCGGTGTGAACTTTTCTAGCTTTTGCCGACACCCCTTTGACCATTCTTGCATAGTATACACATAGCCTTACATCTTTCAGTTCCACTTCTTACCGCCAGGGGGCGCCTACCTATCTTTTGTGCTATGGCCCGATCGCCTCGACTAATATATCTACGGGTAGGTTGTAAAACGGAGTTCCGTTCGGATAGAGGTTTGTGTAGAATAGAGTGCGCCCCTGGTTGCGAAATGTGAAACTATCAGATTTTGCAAAAGGCTAAAGTGTTTTGAAAAAAATATTAAACGAAACACTCAGTTCGATCTGTGATCACACTTACGAACTTGTTTAATTTGATGAAGATAACATACTACATGTCATATTTTAAGGCTAGTAATACAATATTTTACGAGAGGTTTTATGCAGAGTACTAGGTAGTAAGTCCATTTGGCAGACAAGAAAATGTACGTTGCAGTCGTTAATTTCATAGCCGTAACCCTCCATAATTCAATACATTGAATCTTCTATCTAAAGTAATTAAAATATTTATTTTGTTATCACGACAATAATATCTGGGTTATACGATTATTTATTCTAACAAATATTTTGTTAATTATTGATACTAGATAATAATTAATTTATTATCTAAATAATTATAGTATTAATATTATTCTATTTAACATAATTAAAAATTTTATTTTCTTGCAACGACAATAATAACTGGTTTATACGGTTATTTTTTTTCTCATAACCATTTTGTTAATTACTGATAATGGAAATTATTAAATTTATCTGAAAGTTATTAAGTTTATTCGAGCCCTCCTCATATATCATTGATTTTCTACGCTACTGCTATGTAACATTAATCATTATCCTTTAAATTTATTTTAGCAACGACGAAGTTTATGCTTTATGTTTCGAAATCAACTGGTGTATTTGAAATATCCGAGGGCGGGATGATCGTTTGTACCGGTCGTATATCGAGTCCTTCGGATACTGGTAAGAAATGCATTACACTGAATGCGAAGATTGATAAGGAATCCCTTACATTAAAGCTGAAAGACATATACAAAGAATTCAGACTCAGAGGATATGAGTATGGATCGTCATTCCAAGGTGTTTTGGCTTCAGACCTAGAAGGTAAATGTAATTTCTTTTATAGGTATAACAAAACCTCGCAAAAACAATTGAGATGATACTCGGTACTATACAATATAAGTAAAAAACAACGGTATTAGCACCAGAACGTTTTAAAGGAACTGGAACTGGAACTGAGGTTGGATTCAATGGGCTACCCAGTTTACAATGAACTCTACGTCCTGGGTACGAGTAGTCCTGTATCACATCATAAGGTGCCAGAAAATAAAATTGAAATGTAGTACAAGTACTACGACAAGAAATTTAAAATAGCTATTAATAGGATGAAAAAATCCTCCGCCCTCGCCGATGCCCATAAGCAGCTGAGTGCCGATGGCAACCATTAGCACATTGCCAGGCCCTGATAAGGGCTGGTCCACACCACTGAACACAGGAACTGGTGTGAATACCATGAAAGCATAAGACGAAATTAGTAGGTTGATAGGAAAGGGACCTAGATTTATGCCCGACGATTGCGCGGGCAGCCAATCAGGTAATAGCAATGCGGAGCAAAATGTGTTGTCCGGTAGAGAAAAGAATAATGGAAGATATATAACTAAATTAATTAAAAGTTTAAGCATTAAAAGATTGAAAGAGTAATTAAATAATTAAATTAATAAATGGATAGCTATTAAAGAATTAAAATTAAAATAATAAGTATATTAAAATATACAAAAATCCCATAAAGCCGCAACCAAACAAAAGGCAAGACAGAAAGAGGAAAGCCGTAAAAGCACCGGGGGAAAAAAGGCCTTTTTCATTGCCATACAGTATAACAAGTAAATTTAAACAGTATATCAAATACTAGGAGGCTCTGCCCCCTGCAATATACGCTCGCCAACCACCTTTCAGACACTGCAGAATCTAAAAGCATGCTAACCTGATCGGTTTTAAAAAGTTTAGAGAAGTTTGAATTATACTGAAAAAGCCTGTATCGATCTCCCTGTAAACGGGTTTCCATTCAATTCTCTTTGATTTAAAAAATTTAAGGCAGAATCAGTTGCATTTAAGACATCCAATGGTTGTTTTCGTGTTTGGTTAAAGAAGATCAGTTAAACATTTGAAAAGAAGCTAAAATAAAATGAATTAAGTAAACAGAGTCTTTGCCTCTCGGTAATTTTAACAGCGTTATAAAAGGATTGACATAATACAATTTACTAGAATTACTAAAATTTACTGCTTTAACCTTCTCACCGCCGCTGACTGATATATTCTTTCACTAAGCTGTAGGTTTCACTGCAACAGAATCATTATTTAACTTACCATAATTCTACAGATAAAACCCAGTTTTGAAAAATTAAGTTATGATTAATACACCCAAGGCTTATATGCTTATACGTAATAAACAAAATTATATCATGTTGGAAAAAACATCTTTTTTAAACATTTTTAAAAAATAGCAGAGAAAAAAACATTACAATTTTGGTCTTTTGCTTTCCGGTCAGGGGGGTTAACCCCTACAAGGGCGGTGGTTCATTTTTGGACTACTTCATTTTAATTCTTAAATACCACATTGGCACCAGAATATTTGGATGAAAATTTTCCTTTTATTAAATATGTGAACAAAAGCATTTTTGTATTTCAAAATTTGTTTGTAAATTCTGGTGCCAGAATATTGGGATGAAAATTTTCCTTTTATTAAGTAAGTGAACAAAAGCATTTTTGTATTTCGAAATTTGTTTCTGAATTCTGGTGCCATTCACTGATTTCAAGATTTTACGAATAGAAGTACCTTGCCCCTGAAAGGGTTAAACGCATATTAATGTACTTATTATTTTAAAGTTTCCTTTGTCTTTTAATATTCACGTATAAATGCAATTTTAAAGACATACTTTTCAATATTTTCCTACTCATTCCTACTCATTCACGTACTCATTTAATAGTAATTTTAAAGCTTTTTTCTGTTTCTAATAGTCACCTGTAAATAAATTTTAAATCGTTAAATATTATTCTTTGTGCTGTTTTTAGAATTGAAAACAATCTCTATAATAATAGCCAAGCCATGAAACTATCATCAACAGTTCCGGGCGGATCCCTTCGCTTTTTATATTCCAGGTGGCCATTTTTGCACTTTAATGTTAGCCAGCCACAGGTGTGATAAGTCGCCAAATATTATTCTATCGCCATTATTTACTTATATTTGTCCAAGTCATGTAACTGCTATAAACAATTACGGGCTAATCCCTTCGCTTTTCATAAGAAAGGTTTCCCTTTTGATTAAAGAATCAAAATTATTTTTTCAAATAAAACTGCATAAAAGTTGCAATGATCGCAAAGAATTCCTAGTACTTTTATGTTAGCCGGGTGAAAATCTCGCCAATAGCTTTTTTTTAAACTCGCCAGTTAGCATTTTTTTTTATTTTTCGAGTGGTAAATTAAAACGGTGCTACTTGGTTATCCCATCGACCAAAAATATATCGCCAAACTATAAGATTAAATGCCAATAATGGTTGATTGTAAATGTCACATTCACTTGACTTTAAGGAAGTTATACGTGTTTACGCCTTCAAGTGATTTTAATTTCAAAGTTTTATTTCTATTTTTATTAATGTTATACTAATTTATTTGTTCTTTCGTTATTTAAAATAAAAAATTATGTCAATTTGTACAATTTGCCGATTTATATAATTTGGTAAAATTGGTCGACGGGAGGGTAGTAACAGTGAAACATTGCTTTGAAGTTGAAATTAAATGTCATGTTTTGTTGCGTTGTCATATACGCATCGGGTTTGGCGTGATTTTTTTTTTTTTTTTTTTTTTTTTTTTTTACGACAATTTGGCGAAAACGTCGTTTTCGAATATTAGTTACATATGTATTTTTAAACTATTTTCTATTATTTTTAAAATGAAATAACAATAAATAAAAAAAGGTTTAATTAATAACTATAGAAGAAAACAATTTATAACATTTTTTGTAAATGAAAAGAAAATAAATTCAAATAAAAATTTATTAATAAATAAGCAAAAACGGGTTAGCATGTCATGCAAAATAACGCCATTTTGGCGCCAATTAGGTACCCCTTTGCGTATATGACATCTGTGCTAATATTTTTCCTTTCGTTTCGTTTAAAAAAAAGAAAGAAGTGAAAGCCACTTATTTTAAATGTTTCAGTTTTAAATGAAAGTTTTATATTAAACAAAATGATAATGAAATACAAATTGAATTATGAATAAAAGTAGCATGATACATTTCTTAGCATAAATTTAAGGGAGGCCAAACTGGTCACCAAATTAGTTCAAAATAATAACCTTCTCTAAAATATGAAAAATATATCTGTTATGATTAAAATTTGAGTTACCATCCTTAGAGAAAAGTATTTAAAATTAGAAAAAAATTAATATTTCGAAAACTAATTCGAATTTAAAAATTCTTATACCAGTTTTGAGATCTGCGGATTAATGCGGATTTTTGGTGTTAATTACATCCCAAAGTATTCCATATTTTAGAAGAAATCGCCGTGAAACATAATCAGTTGTTTATTCAGTCGTTTCATAAGTTCTTTTCATTAGGATTTTATATATATATAGGGTAGATAAATAGCATGCTAATTACATTTTAAATACAAACACTAGTAAAAAAATAGAGAAGCTAATTATAGAGATTTTTTTTATCGATAGTTATAAAATTTAGAGAAAATTTGCTGTAGGAAAGAGATATGTAGAGAAGAAGGTAAAAAAAAGAAATTTTGAAAGGGTGGGGAGCAAGTGTTAGCCCCACCTATCTAACATCACCAGCACGTGGGGTTAACCTTCTGACAAATTAAGTTCTTTAGCGATTGAGTCTAGCTCATTAATTATCAAAAAACATTTGAGGGGATTAGTGTATTTTTTCATCTCTTGAGAATTTTTTTTAATGCATTTAAGCAGTTTAGTTATTTTGTGCATTTCTTTCCTTTCTTTGAAAGCTTCAAAGATATCGTTAAGGGTTTTAGCATAGTTATTATTTTTAGGGGTGCAGGGGGACTTTCAGTATTAGCCGAAGGTTTATTATCGTCTTTTGGGTTAGCTGGATTATCAATGTTATTTTCAATTTCGGAGTTATTTTTCTTATTTGCTTTTTCAGTGTAATTGAATTCTTTGTGAATATTAACAGAGTCATCAGTAATATTTCTAGGATTACTTTTAGGGTGGGGGGTGGTTCTGGGATATCGAGGGCTCTTTTTAAGTTTTGGGGATTTTGGAGCAGCCTCTGTATGAGTCTAGATGGGCGTCCCGCCAATTGGCACAGGTTGGGGGTAATTATGCCTTTAAGAGGACATCTGGTAAATGTTTTTCACTGCTCTTAACGCATTTAGAGTCGATGCATCATATCTCGCTGGCGTGACAAATACTTTGACATCTGTAATATTGTTTAGCATTATTTTATTTCTGAAGGTCTTATAGTGATTTTAATATCGCAAAATTGCACGATTTTATAAATATATTCGAAACCCTGACTGGCGAGAACATTGACCATATAGAAAGACATACCTCTACCAGTTTTTTTTTTTTTTTTTTTTTTTTTTTTTTTGATTGATTTTCATCATGGCAGCACGTGTTGCCGTGAAGCCATATCTTTTTTTCAGATCTTCAATAATAATTTGAGGATTAGTATTAGGGGGAATACCTTTATTACATTTTTTTTTTGGGGGGGGGGCGTTGGTTTTTAGGTGAAATGTTGGAGAATTTTGAGTTTTTGATATTTAGAAATTTTTGAATTTTCCTGAATTACTCGATGTTTTTAGATTGAATTTTCAAGAGATAGCCGCTAAGGATAATAAGGGGGGGGTGGGTATTTTCGGTATCAAGGGTCTTAATTTCTTTGGCAAGATCATGCCAGTTAATGTCGTGAAATTCTATGCAAAAAGTGTGGATATATTCTTTTAAACTTCAGAATTATTTTGGTTGACATTATCCGTATCCATATTTTGGGTTTTATCCAGATTCACTTCAGATTTTAGGGGGGGGGGGGGGTGATTGTTCGTGAAAGCGAGAAATTCGCCCTTCTGATTCTTAGAAATATCTTTCTCTGACTCAGAGAGTTTCCTTTTTTTGACAGGGATAAGAAATTTTGAGCTAACACGTCTCGGACTTTCAAAACAATTTTGAGCGTCACTGTGCTTACTAACTAAATCTACAAAGAATCTTTTATAGATATAACCCGCGTCATTGGCACCTCTATCATGTGATTAACAAAAGAGCAAATTGGCTTTACCTTATCTTTTAGGTTGTCGCTTGTGGCATACCCAGGCTGCTCCTGTAGATGCTTGGTGGCGTCGTCGGAGGTGCAGAATAAAACAGTAAGCGTCTCATTCGGTTCGTCATCGATCGTAAATTCTCCATTTGCGAATAAATAAAAAAAGTTCGGCTCCACAGAACCATCAACAATCGAATTAGACTTATCGCTGGAGTCACTGTCCAACATGGCCGTAGCCATGATAAGCACGTGGCAAGCACAGACTCAAAATGGATCGAAAATGGGAGACGGGAGAAACACGTCTACCCACCAAAAGAACAAGACCACAAGGGAAAAAAATATGACGAGTGACCAATGATATATGCCGTCTCAATCTGAAATATGTAATCAAATATGAGTGTGAACCTTTTAACGATGTCATTTTGCTCATATATATGAAAGAGAAGCGGATTAGAGAGTTATGTTTATTGATCAATAGAATTACTGAAAATTACGAGGGACAGCCAATAGGAACGTAGCACAAGGGATGGAACTGGTAATTTGAATAAATGCTTCTAGATATTAAGAAAAGAGGTTTTATATAATATTTCCAAAAATTTTATAATGGTGGAGTAGTGAAGTCATAATTAACAATACTTTTATGATTTTTATAGATATCGAATACATCAAGAAACTTAATTTCATGCATGGAAGTGGGTTTAGAGATGAGTTTAACTGACAAGGAGAGGGTCAACCTTGGCAATCACATATTTTGATTATTTTAACATATTTTTGTAGGGTAGAGACCCTTTAGTCTCAAGTTCAATGAATTTTATACAACGCTCCTTAGTTCTTGAGAAACCGGGGGATCTAATATTAGTATACAACTTAAATACTTACTTTGTAACAAAAAGGTTAGATTGGTCGTAGCTCAGTCGGTACGGCGTTTGCTGGCTGATCCGCGGGCTCGAGTTCGGTACCCGAGCTTGTTTTTCTCATTTTTGTTTTATAAATATACTTGTAAGTATAATTTAATAATCTCAATTAAAAATTTTAATATCGTACTATTAAGAAGTAATAATGTTCTAATGGGTGCTTATAATATTTCTAAAAAAAGGTTCACTACTGTCTTTTGCATACTAGAAGTGGATTCATTAGAATAAAACGCGATCGTCCAGTTGCCTCGATTAATCATTTACATATGCGCTGTGAATGTACACTAATAACCCGATCCTAATAGGTGATCAAGCTGAGAAAGGAAAAAGGAAATAAGATACAGTACCTCCACTCTTGCAATAAATAAACTAACTGTTGTACATGTTTTAAACAAGGAAGACTTTTATTCGTTCAGTAAGAGTATGCAGGTGAAAGGTGGGGTCCACGGCTCGGCATCCGACAATCTCCGGGCATCTTGGAGACTTGAATCATGATTTAGACAAAGGATCTTCACAGTGAATCTTGAGGATGTACGCTAAAACTAATTGATTCAACACACCAAGAAAAGGCCTCTAGGAGGGGAAACTTAATTCGTTATAAAGATGCTCTCTAACAAGAATCACGGCATTTCCTTCCTACATTACCGGCACATCCGGGGCACGAGGCCCGCGAAATGCGCGGCACGCTAAAATTGTTTCACTCTATACCAGTAACTGCACTAGACTGACTGCTAGGAGAGAGAGAGCGCTTTTAAACTCACGCGCGGCAGCTAAAGGGTTGCCGTAAAAAGGCGAGAGCGCGCCAAGAAAAACCAGGAGCGAGACGACCTCGCTAAAACGGCGCAAAGAGGATCGCAAAATGCGATTGACTAAACAACGCGTGATGAATTGAAAACAATACTTAAATTGAAAATGGGAAATGAAACCAGTAAATTTAAAACAGAAAAGGTTAGATTAAATAAATAAGAGATGTTTAAAAGTGAGATTAATTAAACTGCCTGGGGAAAGTAAACAAATTATATTGCCACACAATATATTACACCCCGACAAACGTTGAAAAAGAACTTTTAGTCCATAGCTATAAGAGCTGAAGCAAGGTCTGAAACTCCAATGCTTTATTGCAGAAATAAAGTTGATTTCTTCACACTAAGAATTCCAAACAAGATGCAAAAATGAACAAAAGGACTAAAAGTGACTGATATTGAACTAAAGGAGACAAGCAATTAAATGGAAAAACAATTAAATGAAATGACTGAAAAAGAACTTACCCAAAACAAGGTAAACAACAAACCCGAAAAGAAAAAGTGAAGTTGAGAGAATACCGGAGATCATCAGATGCCATCAGGACTACACGGGGAACAGACATTACCCTACAGGTGGGTAGCTTTGAAAAACAATCAGTACATGTACACAAATGTTGAGAAAAATTACAGTTATACCTTATTAAACCTATATAAAAAATTACATTATTTTAAGTTAAAAGAAAGAAAAGGGGGAGTGGTACCACAAAAAAATTAGGAAAGGTCAGAACATTATACACATAGTACTAATCACATGAAAAAGACTACTCAAAACATGGGCGAAACTGCATAACCCTAAGAGCATACTTCCTATCAAAAAATTTTAAACACATACAAATATAAACACACTGCTATAGGAATAAAATTTAACACCAAAAAGTGATAATCAAAAGTAAAAAGGTGTGTGTGAGATCACAAATTGTAAAAATACGTACGTACACAATAATTTATTAAACCATGGTAAAAATTGATATACTAGAAAAGATTTTGTAAACATGTCTGTTTACATGAAAAAAAATGTTCACATAGAATATTCTCACTTTTGTTTACATCTATTTTGAGATTTTGCTAGCATGTTACTACACTGAAAAAAATTGTAAAATGTAAGTATATCTTTTTTTTTTTTTTTTTTTTTTTTTTTTTTTAAACACAAATTTGAATATTTTCTTGTAAGTACATTCTAGAGAAGAAGCATAACATAACATGAGAAGAACATAGACACATAAAAGAAAAATTAAAACTTCTCCTTTTTTAAAAAAAAAAAAATTCAAGAAAATTTTGAAAATTCAAAAAGGTTTTGAAAATTCACTAAAATTTTGTCAACAGATAAACACTGGTAAAAAAATTCTAAAATATTATTACAATACTCAAAGCATTCTATTATGTCTATAAGTATCATTGACATGATACATAAAAAATGAGTCATTCGCCAGAATGGTTGAGAAAAAAAATGATTGATACCCGTAAACTATTGTAAAATTTTAAAAAAATGTAAAGAAAGTGGAAATGTGAAACAAACATGTTTCATGAAATATTAGTCTAACGACTACATTGTGACATGAAGTCACCACTGGAATGTTGCTAGAAATTGAATCTTAAAAATTGAGAATGATACCAAAAATGCATTAAAAAATTTACAGCCTACTAAATAACTAACAATATGACACAAAGTCACCACTAATATTTAATGGAAAATTAACTTTTTGAAAAAGTCAAAATGTAACGTACAAAAAAATTTTCATTTTATTCTTTTTCTTTTTGTACTTCAAAATGTGACACAAAGTCACCACTAGTAATTGAAAAATGTGCAATCTTGAAAAAGGTCAAAATTTCTAAAATGTGCCCAAAAAAAATTGCATTTCACTACAATTTTTGGAAAACGGTGTGACCACTATAGTCACCACTGGAATATTGTAAAAAAATTTAAAAACAATTATTGCTAAGTTTAAAAAATGCATTTGAATCTTATAATACTACACTATAGTTGAAATGTGACAAAGTCACCACTAGAACCTGTTGAAAAAAATGCATTATAAAAATAAAACAACAATGTATACATATGTATTAAAAAAACTGAAAAAGAGTTCAGAACACAAATTAATTTAAAAGAAATACTATGACAAAAAAATTCATCATCTGGCTGCAGATGTTGGATGTATTGAACAGCATCTTTAACTATGTCAAACATAAGTTGAAAAAAAAAACAAAAGGATTATTTAAAAATTATAAGACAGATGTCCTAAATTGTAGCTGTAAAAATATGCTGGTATCAGAAGATAGTATCACTGCATGTAAGATTTTACGCCGAAGAAAAAAAATGCTCTATTCTGCTTGGAAGAGTTCATGCTGTGAAGATAAACTAAACACTGGACGTAAAAGTCTCAACAGTTTCATTCTATTAATATTGTTCTGTATTTTATCACACAACAAACTATTTATAAAATACTTGAATTTTTCACAATTCTATGTCTTCTTTGAAATGTTAATTTTGCGAACAGTATGAAATAGCATGGTGACATAACACTGATGAGTAGAAAAAAAATTGATGAAAACACTTGAAGATGCTGATGAAATAGACACTGTAGAGTCAAAATTTTTTTGTATGGTTTCGTAAAGAAAAAAAGAACTGGATACTGTTCCACATGACATGATACACTGCTGTAAAGGCATTTCACTAAACTGGTATTCTTCTGTTTTCACAAAATAGTAATCACTATTTAACTTTTATGAACATGGATAAAACATCCAAGTAATTAAATCTGTGTCATAATGGTTCCATACACACACAATATCTGTATAATAAAATACAGCTTTTTGAAATACAATTTCAACATTGACACAAAATATAAAAAACTTGAAATTATTTATACCATTCCTTAAAATAAAAATTGACTATTTAAAATTGTGCTATAAACATGGATATGTTTTGAAGAAAACAAACTGCATCATATAATGGCTGAATACACAGACCATGTAAATTCTGTATTAAAATACAGCACTCTAATTTTCTATTGTAATGGAAGAATTCTTGCACGTACCCTTATAATTCAAAAAAAATTTCATGCCGCACATAAGCCCAAATAGTGCTAAACATGAAGAAAACAGTTCCATATGAAATGGACACCTAATATATGTATGTGAATTTTGATGCAATCTTGAATTCTACTTTTATATCTGCTTTTATAAGCATTCTTAAAAAAATCTTGAGAAATAATTACATTTAATACTTAAATTCATGAAAAATGAAACTTTGCACTGAATGCTGTGACAAGATCAGACTGCTCTCTGAAATAGCTTTAAAACACTTGAATTTTGTCAATCTTCCACATCACACAATACAAAACAACACTTAAAAAAATTTTCTTTTCAAAAACAAAATCTTCTTACTTGAGGCAAAAAATTACTTAAAATGTAAAACTGTTGTAAAACTTCTTCACAGAGCACAACGTGCTAAAATAAGGCATAATCTTGTATTACATTTCTATCTATTAACATCCATCATTTGAACTATTAAATCTTGAAAAAAACGTTATAAATGTCGTAAGAGACATCATATTTTCTCATATTCACAAAAATTTTCATTGCAAATGCATATTTGAAAGAAAAAAAATGAACTTAGAACAAATACTACACGTGCCCGATATTTCATCTTATTCAGCAATTTATCTTCATGTATTATTTATTTCTATACTTTCACAAACTGCCACATTATTATTTTATTTATTCTTTTTACATAAACTATCGTTCGAAATTCTTTTTTTGAAGAGGAAAAAAAACAACCAACTGGAGCACGTGGTCACCGAACAAAATGATGATGCAATCGCTATAAGACTTAAATCCGAATACATCCATTAAAATACACTTGTAAAAATGAAAATCAGTAAAAGAACAAGCTGGAGTAAATACGATTAATCAGTAAAATTTGTTATATACATAAAAAGTCATTGAAAAACTTATGCTTCTATATTTCTGCTCGATCACTCAAATGCACTATCTATGCACCTGGCACTAGCACCATTTATTAAGAAGTAATAATGTTCTAATGGGTGCTTATAATATTTCTAAAAAAAGGTTCACTACTGTCTTTTGAATACTAGAAGTGGATTCATTAGAATAAAACGCAATCATCCAGTTGCCTCGATTAATCATTTACATATGCGCTGTGAATGTACACTAATAACCCGATCCTAGTAGGTGATCAAGCTGAGAAAGGAAAAAGGAAATAAGATACAGTACCTCCACTCTTGCAATAAATATACTAACTGTTGTACATGTTTTAAACAAGGAAGACTTTTATTCGTTCAGTAAGAGTATGCAGGTGAAAGGTGGGGTCCACGGCTCGGCATCCGACAATCTCCGGGCATCTTGGAGACTTGAATCATGATTTAGACAAAGGATCTTCACAGTGAATCTTGAGGATGTACGCTAAAACTAATTGATTCAACACACCAAGAAAAGGCCTCTAGGAGGGGAAACTTAATTCGTTATAAAGATGCTCTCTAACAAGAATCACGGCATTTCCTTCCTACATTACCGGCACATCCGGGGCACGAGGCCCGCGAAATGCGCGGCACGCTAAAATTGTTTCACTCTTTACCAGTAACTGCACTATACTGACTGCTAGGAGAGAGAGAGCGCTTTTAAACTCACGCGCGGCAGCTAAAGGGTTGCCGTAAACAGGCGAGAGCGCGCCAAGAAAAACCAGGAGCGAGACGACCTCGCTAAAACGGCGCAAAGAGGATCGCAAAATGCAATTGACTAAACAACGCGTGATGAATTGAAAACAGTACTTAAATTGAAAATGGGAAATGAAACCAGTAAATTTAAAACAGAAAAGGTTAGATTAAATAAATAAGAGATGTTTAAAAGTGAGATTAATTAAACTGCCTGGGGAAAGTAAACAAAATATATTGCCAGACAATACGTACATTAATTATAATGTTAACAAACTTTAATATTAATTTATCATTTTTTATTTTGAGCTATTATTTCTCAGTCTTTAAAGAGATTTAAAAAGAAATTGGATCTATTATTTAAAAATAAAATTCCAAATCCTTACAAAATCTGTTGTGGTGCAATCTAGTTATGATAAAATAAAACATATTCAATTAAAATAAAAATAAAAGCAGAAAGAAGATAAAGGGGAAAGCAAAATAATTGAAAGCTCAAGCATACGTATTACAAATTTAAAAATCTTTAATATGCAAAAAATCGGTTGTAATTTAATTCTGATGCTATTTTTTAATATAAGTATGCTTGTTACTTTAAAAACAAAGTAATAGTATCATCGTATTGACTTCCCTTGTTAAAGAAATGCATAAATGATGTTAAATCACGAATTGACACAATTGTTCAATATCATTGCATCGATAAAGAATATGTGAAATACATTTTAAAAGTGATTTAAAAAAATAATAGTTTTATGATGTTTTGTACAACTATTTATTTAAAAGTAAAAAAGTAAATAGGTTAAAATTTTAATTGATATACAATATTATAAATTTTAATTGACAATGAGATTATTAAGTTATAATTACATGTATATTTATAAAATAAAAAATGAGAAAAACCAAATGTAGCGTGTTCGGATATCGAAACCGAGCCCGCGGATCAGCTAGCCAACACCGTACCAACTGAGCTACGACCAACCTATCCTTTTTGCTACAATGTAAGTAATTAAGTTGTGTACTGTGTGGAAATCAGGATTATGAAATGAGGAAAATGAGGAAATGATTATGAGGAAAATCGACATAGGATTACAAATTAATGCTTTTCGGATTTTTTTCTCTTACAAGTGCTATTATACATTTATTCTCGCCAAATTTTAAAGTTCTACGAAAACTGAAAATATCCTATAGGTTTTGAGAGGAAAAAATATAGGGTAAATCTGGTTGACCTAGAACCTTGAAATTTGGCACAAAGAAAGGATGGTAGGATAGCACATGTAATTTATAACTGTATGTTGATTTATTGCGTGACAGATTCGTGAATTTGCATAATTAAAACTAACTCCAAATTAATGTATTGTTTTTTGTCAAGAAAGTAGTTACTTACTAAGCTCTACGGTAATATGACATAAAGGTATGGAACTCCCAGTGTGCAAGTACTCCCACATGTCCTGTTTTAATTTTTGTACTGTGAAACTCTTCACTAAAATGTATTTAAAATAATTATTTGTGTTTAGGTAAAGAAGGTATCCTGAAATGGAATGGAAACTGGATTGTCTATCTGGATACTATATTACACATATCATTACTTAAAATCAACAGGAGAATAATGTTAGTGCCGATAGGAGTTGAAAAGTTAACGATAGATCCAGGATTTCACAAAAAAGTTGCCGAAGAAGCCTTGAAAGAATATGAAGGTTATTATAATAAAACCAACCTTTTAATGCACGAGGGCTGTTCAATAAAGAATGATCATTATTTTTTATATCAACATACCCTCACTCATCGTCTAAATTTTAATGGCGCTTTTCAAAGTAGTTCATATGCAATGCAATTCACTTGTCCAGCATTTTTTCACACATCAAAGACACTTTAAAAACAAAGCAATAGTATCATCGTATTGACGTCCCTTGTTAAAGCAATGCATAGATTATGTTAAATCAATAATTGACACAATTGTTCAATATCATTGCATCGATAAAGAATATATGAAATACATTTTAAAAGTGATTTTTAAAAAAGGAACAGTTTTAGGATGTTTTATACAACTATTTATTTAAAAATAAAAAATTAAATAGGTTAAAATTATAATTGATAGGAATAGGTCCCTCAAAATCGCCTCCGCCCTCATCCCCAATGCTTTTAATGATGAAAAATACTTTCCTGAAGTTGTTTCCTCACATTAGAGATTTCATCTGACCTTCCTCTAACATCACCTTCAATTTCGAACAAACTTCTGCGCGAACGTCCTGTTGTTCGAGTATGAGGAGTCTCGGAACTCGCAGAGCCACAAACACGTCTTATGTTCACTTCCCTGTTACCATGTGGGCGGCACGCAATCATAAGTACAATATTTTTAACAGTTCTCATATCTAACGATCTTCTATGACAATAATAGCGACAGTATCAATGCTGACTTATGTAAGCGTAGTTAGAGGATCTCCGTGTCCAAATTCCTTTGAAGATGATTGCCGTTCACTTCTTCAAACCATCTTCCAACTGTGCTACAGGGAAGAGCAGACTCTCCATAAGTCTCCTATAACATATACTTCGACTAACGATTTCTTCAGGCGAGAGCATACTGCACATTGTGTGTTGCATCCATCGTTGCCGTAGGCTATACTGAAAGCATCTTAACTTTCATGACTACCAGTAATGTACTACTGGAAATAAATGAAAAAAAATATTAGCACGTATTCATTACACATTAAGCTAACAATGAAACATAAAAGTAAATTTGTGTGCAATAAAGTATGCTAATGAAAAGTTATGATGGTTCTTTATTGAGCAGCCTTCGTATTTTATTCAAATTGTGGTAAAATGACATAATATTTGGCAAAGGGACATATTTTTAACACTTTCCAACAGAGATGAAAAATGTTTAGGAATTCGGTTTGTCTGGCCCTCTCTGATTCGTGCATATATACTCGAGTTGCCATGTAATTGATATATGTTACTGTGGTTCATCATGGCATATTCGGTATTGAAAATGGAGTATGTAGCACTTATAGTTCGTTTACTGGGGCACTCAAAAGAATTCCATTACAGTATGGTCTCTTGGGAAAAAATCATTTGCAGTGTATTTTAATGACGTTACACTATTTAAAACATGGGCAATTGATATACATAGCTTATATGCATTACAAGATGTTTACTGTAGAATATGTTGTGCACAGCATTCATAATTCATTAACAGGGACACCCAAAAGAATTAGGTTACAGTGCTGTTTGTGAGCAATAATTGCTGGAATTGTGTTTTCAGTTGTGATATGCGTTTTTAAATTTAACTAATTTTTTTGCCTATTACTAGGAGTGTATAAGTTTATTGATCATATACAGGACTTCAAGAAAGAATTCGAGTACGTTTCCGCTTTTCTACGAAAATTTTCAGTTGTGTTATGCGTTTTCTAACTCAACTAAATTTTGGCATAACTATGTAATGTAGTATACAAAGAATTCTATAGATCATATATAGGACCGCACAAAAAAATGTGGATATTTTTCTGACTATAGAGGGTAATTACTGAAATTGTGTTTTCAAATGTGTTATGCGTTTTCTAAATTGTTTACTTAAACCTAGTATTTCACCTAATTAAACGGCAATATTTTTACAGTATTCTGAATGTGTTGGAAAGTGTTTCATAATCTATACTTGACGCATGATTTTTCTTTCTTGTTTCTATAGTCGCTGAAACAAATTATAACCTTAAACGACAAGTATTTGACATTTTTCTTTTGTTTTTTAAACTATTGAATGAATATAATTTAACTACACTTATTTTTATAGGGATACCAATAAAGCACGACGCGTTGACTGGAGAATATTTCACTGGAGGAATTTATATAAAAAAAATGAGTGCTGGTATTATACGCAGAAGACCAGACAGGCAAACGCCTCTATTAGAAGAATATAAATTTTTACCATATATCGAGCATTGTTCTTTGTCGAAGGCTGAATTAGAACATTTAGAGGAATATAATATTATTTGTTTGTCTGTATCGAAGAAAATATTGAACTTGTGTGAGATGAATAACGACAATAAGGACGATAAAGATGAAAACGACAATATAAACGATGTTGAAAGTAAAAAAATAGATGACGAATTGCAAAGAGATGAGTATTTAAAATCAAATGCATATAACAGTGTTTTATTGAAATGCTTATGGAATATCAGAAATAGTTTAAGAAACGATGGGATGACAGATGATATCAAGAAATTCATTGACAGTTACATCGAGGAACGTGCAAATGACATTCTCTCTCAAACACTAATTACTGAAGCTCACTTAAGACCACTTATTGATATTGCAATCGAAAACATAGCTTCTAGAAAGTTAAAAATTGTAGAAGTCACTGAAGGATGTACTTGTTTGATTTCCAAAATCAATAAATACATTGCTATTCCAGAAATGCTCAAAATATCTTTTTCAGTTGCACACCCAAACACAGAGTTAGTAAAAGAAGATGATTTGCCACCAGGTACAGACGTCAAATCATGGGAAAACAAAGAGACTCTTGACTTTAACGACGTTGATATTCTCATTCTGAATTATCTGAACAGTTCAGATGAAGATTTAAAATCTGTACTGGGAAAGGCTGCAAAGTGTGTTAAAAATGAAGGATTCGTTATTCTGCTGCAGAAAACACAACTAACAGCTTCTGAACATATTCTATCTTCAATGAACTACACACCTGTACCATCTATAAAAGAGGAAAATCTGGAATTGATGTTTAAAGATCTTAGTTTGGTTGTGATTGGTAAAAGATCTGACTCGTTGACATCTTCATTATATCTACTTAGAAAATGTCCAACATCCTCATTTAAGGACTCTGTTATTCATGTAACTACTCAAAAATATGATTGGGTAGTTGAGTTAAAAGCAAAAATGGTTGAGTTGAAACAGTCGCAGGATGTTTCTGTTCCAGAGAGAGTTTGGATCGTAAGTGAAGAATCTCATTATAGTGGAGTTATCGGATTGGTGAACTGCCTTCGACAAGAACCAGGTGCATTAAACTTGAGGTAAGTAATTATGCTATAAACATACATATTTGGTAATGTAGTAATGTAAACAATTTGGTAATTATTGGGCGGAAGAGTTTAAAGCAAAAATGGTTGAGTTGAAACAATCTCGGGATTCTTCTGTTCCGGAGACAGTTTGAAATGCAAGTGAAGAACCTCATTATAGTAGAGTTATCTAATTGGTAAACATATTTTCCACAAAAAACATGTGGATTAAACTTAAGGTAAGTTTTTATACTGTAAACATACATATTCGGGAAAAATATTACTTAAATTATGACAAAAATCAGTGCAGATATAATTAGTTTTGCATACTAAGCTAATCTAGAAGGTATTTTATATTGTAGCATACAACTAAGTGTGTGCTTTCGTTCAACGTATGACAGTTAGCACCCTTATCGGAAATTAATAAACAGTGCAGTTGAGTCAAATTCCATAGTCAAGTTATTAAAAATAAAATTTTAAAGTGTTTTTTTAACTATGTAAATATTTAAAAAATTTCTTGCTATAAAGATATTTTGTTAATTAATCAAATAAAATCAAATAATTAAACCTTGGAAAATCTTGATAATAATTGAAAATTTGGTTATCTCACTTAATTTATCCGCATCTTTACTGTTTTTACTAAGGTATATAAAGACTAAGGTATATGCTCACAATTTGGCATTTAGAACGTTTTTAGAATGCTTTTCGCGAATTTTTACCCCTTTTAAATTTAAAATTTAAAAAAAAATGTTCTTAAAGATCATTTATATCTAATAAATATGTACCATGCAAAATTGCATGAATCTAGGCCCTTCCATAATTCAAAAATCGCATTTTTATAACGTTCTTTGCTCCTGCATCTGCTCTGGGGTAGTGGAAACAGACATAAAATATAGCCTATCTTGGAGCAAGAGCTGTCACCATCATTTTTACACCATTATATTTGAAATCGGTTCAGTACTTTCTGAAATTGCAAAGAAATCGCAATTTAGAAAGTTTTTTAAAACGCTTTTCGCGCATTTTCACCACTTTTAAATTTAGTTTGTTTTAGAAATGTTCTTATAGATCACTGCGTAAGTATAATTTAATTTTGTTTTCTTTTAAGAGTTAATATTGACGTTTTCGAAAAAATCTTGTGTTCTCATAAGTATAGTGGTATCGTATGGCATAACGGTAAATCCAAATTGGTTCAATTTTGGTTTACTCAATAAGGAAAGCTTTGTTTTGAAATTTTATGTGAAATAAATAAAAATTTTCATATTTTAGTGATATTACAGAAAATTGCATTTGTATTTATATTGTATTTTGAATATTCTTTTCCTATGTTACGATTTCCGTAAAGATGAAATCCTGGAGTATAGGGTTAAGATTGCTTAACAAATCTAAATTCTTATTTTTGAAATTTTTAAATTGAAATCCTTATTCTTGAAATTGAAATTTTTTAAGCAAAATTTTTAAATTGAAATTCTTATTCTTGACGTTGAATTTTTTAAATCAAAATTTTATTTTGCTTGTTAGTTTGTTAAATTTTAACAAAACGGCATTTTTTGGAACGGGTAAAAAAGAAGATATACGAGTCCTTTGCGATGAGTTTGGCTAAACTGCCACTGAAGAAATGAAAATGGCCGATTTACGTAATTTGATTACTAAGCGCGCTTATTACGAGAAGAATTATACTAAAAATTTACTTACAACTATATTCGAGAATCGAAAAACTGAACAAGAACGCTTAGATTTAGAAAATCAACGTCGTTTCGAACAAGAACAGCGTAAAATCAAATAAGAAAATTTAGAACGCGAACGGAATTTTGAAATCGAAAAATTAAGCCTTACCCATCCGACTTTGGCCTCTAACGCAGATATGGAATGCAATAGATGTACTTAAGAAAAGCCGCGAATCGATCTACAGTAACTTGATTCCTCATTTTCGCCCAAACGAAGTTGATATGAACATCTTCTTTCTCCTGTCTGAGCGACAGTTCAAGATACTAGGGGCCCCGGAGGAGAATGGGTTATGCATCTCATAAGTGCTTTACCTAGTGATATTGCTAGACTCATTGCTACGGAACCAGAAGAATAGGCCCAGGACTACCAACGCATCAAAGAGATGTTGCTGAAACGAATCAAATTGACAGCTAAAAAATTTAGAATTATATTCGTTCAGCACGAGAAAATTTCAGAAAGTACCTAGAAAGGTTATTTTCTCGAGCTTAAAACACTCTTTGACGGTTAGCTCTCTGAGCCCAAGAGAACTTCGTTCGTAAATTTGAAAAGTCTTATTTTATCTGACAAATTATAGAGAAGATACTCCCCACAGCATAGAGAATATTTCTTAGACGCTTGGACCGATTTAAATTATCCAAATGAATTAGTAGAGAAGCTAGACGCTTACGATGTTCTAAGAGTAAATCCCGTAAAATCCAAAGTAGTGGAAGTCAACCACGAAAATAAAAACTGGTCAAAATCGAAAGAGACCGTACCATCGAGTTCTTCTAATAAAACTTTTCAGAATAATTTCTACATAAAGAGAAAAGCAATCGCCCAGCCTTGAAATGTTATGGCTCAGGTGATCCCGAATTTATTCGTGCTAAGTGATCTACTTGCAATCCTGTGATAAAACTGAATCTTCTAATTTCGAGCAAAGCAAATTTATACATGCTCAACAACTACCATACCTTTAACCGCCGTAAACCTGTACACTAATGGAATCCATAGCAAATTCTACGTAGATGTCGGATCTAGTCACAATCTGGCTAGTGAAACGTTGTATTCTGTGTTAAAAGAACTAGGTAAAATTTCAGAAGATTCTTTGATCATGTCCTTAGGAAATGGGCAGTAGTCAAAAGAAGATAGTTTGACTACGACTTTTACCGTAGAAACTGAAGAAAGAAAAATTTGTACAGATTTTATTAAGTTACCTAAAGCTCAGGTAAACAGAACCCTTTTAGGAAGAGACTTTCGTGATAAGTCAGGGTTTGTTCTAGAAGTAAAGAACAAACGTTGGTAGTTGAGCGATATGCCGCATATAAAATATGGCTTTTTAGATTCTGTTTCAAAGCCTCATGAATAGTCAGCTGATGACATTTTTTTAAACGCATGTACCTTGCGTGAAAATGGAGTTAAAGAGTTGACCAACCCAGAAGTCACAATTAAATTACTTTCTTAAAAGGTATGAAACCATCTTCCAGCGATGACAGCGATGACCACCTCGGGAACTCAGCTTTCGCTTTAGAGTGTTAGTGCAATCCCGAGGGGTAGACCACATCCACTCCTCCCGACTCTCAACCAGAGTCTGAGAGGGTGCGTCGGGTCCCTGATCAAGCTGCTGAGATTTATTTCGGTTACTGTGAGATTTACAATTACAATCACAATTGGTTACCCAATTTTTCGGGGCGAACCGAAGATTTCACATCGAGATATAGGACTGTATGTAGTGATTACATGAGGATCATTTCACCTAATGTGATTGCATAATTGTTTACAATTCCCTTGGATATATATACGTCACAGTACATTAAACACACAATAGTTAACATGACAATTAGAAACACATTACAACACAATATCAAACACCTACTATTTACATGACTGTATGTAGTGATTACATGAGGATCATTTGAATGTGATTGCATAATTATTTACATTTTTCATGGATTTACAGGGATTTCACAGTACATTAAACACATAATATTGAACATCACAATTAGAAACACATTACAACACACCTACTATTTACAATTTGCTCATACTAGAATTTGGAGAGATTCACAAGATAAAAATTCAAAAGTGATAGAAGTTTCTGGCACCCGCTAATAACCCGTTTCTCCCTCCATGCTACACCCTAGTGATGGAGTCGGACTAGAATGGCTCTGGATTTGAAAAGATGTACTCGTTTGTTTCTATAAACCTCATGCATTGTATGATCTTGTTGAGTAGTTGTGGTTTCTCTTTTACATCCCGCCACCAACTTGCTAAATTCATACGTGTGTGTTTTTTGAGATGATAATGCGATGTTAAGGTACAGTATAATACATAGTGTAACGATGTTGACGGCAAGCCACAAATGCATAGTGGGGAGTCTCTTTTGTTAATTTTGTATAAGTGTTCCTGAAAGGGGCCGTGATTTGTTAAAAATATGCGTAAGTATCTGTTGTTTACGAAATACTTGTGGTCAACCAATGGCAAGAATTCCTTCGTATATCGGCCTGTGTCTGAATCCGTCCAGCGTTTTTGCCAATTTTTTAACAGATTCTGCTTTGTCTGTGATTTTAGTGAAGAAGCTGGATATGGTAAAAATGTATGTATTAGTGTTTCATCCGTTTCTGCCGATTTTGCCAGTTGGTCAGCTGCCTCATTGCCCTCAACACCTGAATGTCCTTTTGTCCAATTGAAGTATATATCTTTTACTGTTGTTTGTAATTGTTGAAGAATTTTTAGTATTAAATAGTTTGTATTGTCAAAATTGTTTAATGCTTTTAAACTTGATAGGCTATCCGTTATGATTAAGTATTGAGAATGTTTGTCCGACTCTATCCACTCTAATGCTGAAGAGATCGCGAAGAATTCTGACTGGAAGACGGAGTTATCCTGGGACAGTTTCGCTCTCCAAGTATAGATTTGCTCGTTTTTTTCGTACACACAAAATGCCGAGGCTGTGCCTTCGGACATTTTGGAACCGTCCGTGTATATTGTAATTTTGCCTACATAGTCGTTTATTTCACAAATTTGTATTTCACTTGTTAGTGGTGATGTTTTGTATTTTGAGCATTTTGGATAGTTTAGTGGAGCAAAAGCCTTTTCTGTTGACTTGCCGAGACGAATCGTCCCCGAATACTCCGCCTCCGCCTCCAACTGCAAATCCAGTGGGGGGTGACCTGTGAGGACCTGCAGGATGTTTGTTGACGTATTGCGATATGCTCTCGTTATCAGCAACAAAGCTTTCCTTTGTGCCGAGAGCAAATGTCGACGACCGTGATATTGCGCCATACGCGGAAACCAGACAGCACACGCGTAGGCCAGTTTCCTTTCTAAGATCGCCGAGTACCAAATCTTAAAAAATTCCGGAGGGAGTCGACCTGAGATTGATGAAAATTTATAAAGATTTTGAGTTATTTTTCCGATTTCTACTCTCTTTTGTGCCACATGTGGAAGAAATAATAGTTGTTTATCTAATATTACCCCCAGGTATTTTAGTGTTGTTTCTCATTTTATTGATTTATCTTGAAGTTTAAATGTGGGGCCCCGCTTAAGGTGTTTGGGTTTGCCAAAAGTTAATGATGAGGATTTTTCAAATGAAATTTCTATTTTGTTGGTTTCTGCCCAATTCTGAATAAATTTTAAAGCTTTCTGACCTTTTTGTTCAAGTTGCTGTCTCGACTGTGCCCAGATCAGTAATATCACGTCATCCGCGTTGCCACCAGTTCACAGTCCTGTGCATCAAAGGTCACCAACAGAGTCTCCAACAGAACCAACCAAAGAAAAGGACCCAGACACGATCCCTACGGGCAACCCTTACTAAAGAAGTACAACAAAAATGGTGCCATCCAGTCCACCTGAGCTCGCCTACCCGAAAGGAAGGAAACGACAAGATTAATGAGTTGTTTAGAAATACCTAGTCTTTGCAATGCTAGGATCACCTGGTCCCAAGGAAGCTTGTCAAATGCTCCTCTTAAATCCAGTGACACCAGTGATGTGTATTGTTTATTTTATTTGTGTTGTTCTACTAATGAAATCACTTGCTCCAAAGCCGTTTCCGTAGATTTATTTTGCGTGTAGCCGTGTTTCTTACCCGATAGCAAATTCGTTTTGTCTAATGCGTGATGTATTCGTCTTAGAATTAATTTCTCTAAGATTTTTCCGAATATTGGTAATAGAGTGATGGGGCGATATGAAGAGCTCTCATTCAAGGGTTTTCCCTCCTTTCTAAAATACACGAGCTCTCCCAATTTCCAGTCATCAGGAAAATAGTTTAACTTTAAAAGACTGTTGTACATATCCAACAGAATATTAGGAATTTTTGAAAAAATGAACCTGACCATCCTGTGATCAATTTGATCAGGTCCTGGCGCCTTGTTAATATTGAATGAGAAAATAACATTTCGCAACTCTCTTTTCATGAATTTAGCCTGGTCGTGCGAGTTTAGTCGCTGTGGTAGTTGCTTTGGAGTTTCATCGCCAAAAATGTCCCTCGTTAGTTTTAAAAGGGTTGATGACCTGGAAGTGGGTGACAAAGAATCAAATTGGTAACTGATATGTGAGTCCTGGAATCGCTGGAAGGCGAACTTTTTCGTTAAACCAAAAGGATCCGTCTCTCTGCGACACAAGTTTGTCCAAGCTTTTTCCTTCTCCGATAAAATCTGTTTTTGATAAATTGCCCTTTCCCTTTTGTATTGCTGGTTTATATTTGACTCGTAGTTTGAATTTTTTGCTCTTTTTAAAAGAGCTGCTACTTTATTTCTTTGGGCCCTCAATTGTGGAGACCACCAGGAAATTTTAAATTTCTTGAAGGGGGCTTTCTTTTTAAAGGATTTATTGGCTTGTAATAATATTTCTTGTTTAAAAGTTTCGTATTCTTCGTTAAACTGGTCTATAGTTTCTATGTCATTAAAGTTAATCTGTGAGCATTTTCGAGTTAGTTGTTTGGAAAATTGTATCAAAGGGATTCCCTTTGTTTTGAATCTTATTCTTGGTAGTTTGGGTATTGTGAAATTTAGCTCTGTTTCTATTGGGTAGTGGTCTCCAAAAAGGGAAGGAATTACTTCCCAGTGTTTTATGTGTGAAAACAAAGCCTGCGTACAGATGGACAGATCCGGCCTCCCCAGGTTCTTCCCCGACTCATACGTTGGTGGACTGGATGAAGAGTTTAGAATAACTCGTTGATACTCTATGACTCTATCGATAAGAACTTTTCCCCTGGTGTAGCCCCAAAGCTGACTGTGAGCGTTAAAATCACCGAGAACCAACTGCAATGGGCTCTGATTTTTAGAACCCAGCCAGTTCTCAATATCCTCATCAAAGTCAGCACTCGGGGGGCTATACAGGCTGCCAATGCTTAAGGTTAAAGGCTTAAGGTCTAAATTTATAAAAACTGAGTTATAGTGTTTAGAAGAGAGATTATGTTTTAAGTTTTGGTCTAAGATTAAAATATGGGCTTTTTTAGAGCTTGAACTATAGCATGGTGTTGTTCGAGGAAGTGATAGAGGCCTATTTTCATAAAGGTATGCATCTTGAAGACAAACCAGGGAATAGTCCGAGTCTGAGAGGAATTTCATAAAAGCAGCGGTTTGTGATCTGTTGTTCTGTAAATTTTGTTGAATTAATTTTAATTTTTACCTCTATAAGACAATGACGCTAGCGCTTCTTGTTTCTTTCGCTGATACACGCTGCAGGATGGATCGTAAGATGGATGTTTTTCATATAGTCCAGCTTTCCTATGGTCCCCCTTGTAGTAGTCGAGCACATTTTTGCAGTTAACACACTCTTCTTTTTCTGAGGCACAATCCTTGATGTTGTGGCCTTTGCCACATTTAGCGCAGGCCTCTGCATTCTGGCACACTCTTGCTGTATGCCCTATTTCCTGACAGTGATAATACCTTTGAATGAAGATATACCGTCTTACCGTGCACCGGTTAAATCCTATGCACAATTTTCCTGCCATTAGTTGCAGTGCATCTCTCTCCAGTAGCTGCAACACCAAGTGTGAGGTTTCCTCGCCCTCTCTTCCTTTCAATACTCTTATCAGCTTATATTGCACCTTCCTCCTCAGAGCTCTTTCGAAAGCCGGATAGAGTACTTGTTTTTCATATAGCTCTTGTTGCTCTTCTAAGTTGTTCTATGAACTGTCTGCTTCTCTTTCGACGTTTTTCTGTGTGACTAGCCAGGGGGAGAAGCCACCCCGTTTGTTGAGCATCACATAAACACCATAAACCACCCGCCTGTATTGGTTTTACATTACTGCATGACTCCTGCAAAAAAGGAAGTTCTTCAGGCACAATTAAATGACCTTTTGCAGAAAGGAATTGTTGAAGATTGCAATTCCCTTTGCGCAGCTCCTGTTATTTGGATCCCGAAACCAGATGTCTTTGTGCTGGCAACCAGAAGCTGAATGCCATCACCCAGTTGGACTCTTACCCACTACCTAAGGCGATTACATATTTCATGAAACTAAACATACAGCATTCTTTTTAACAATTGATTTAAAGTCTGGTTACCATCAAGTAAATGTTCATGCACTGGACATGGACAATGGACAAGACTGCTTTCATTTGTCCTTACCTTTCGCTTCTTGAGAATGCATTCGGGTTGACCAGTGCTTCAGCCAGTTTTCTGAGGTTAATCGATCGATTTCGATGTGGCCTACTGGACATTCTGATGCTTTCCTATCTAGATGATATAATTGTATTATCAAAGACTTTTGATAAACATTTAGCAGATTTGACGACAATTTTTTACACATTTGGAATGTAAACTCCGTGCAAGTTGATGAAAGTGTAATTTTGCCTGTTCTTGCGAAAATTATTTAGGTCATTGGATTACAAATTCTAGAATTGAAGTCGATCCCGATAAAACTGCAGCAATCCAAAATATGCCATCTCTCCGAACTGTCAAGCAAGTTCAATCATTCTTGCAACCTTGCTCCTGGTACCGACTGTTCATTCCCAATTTCTTGGACATTGTTAGGCATTTAAGTAACCTGATCAAGAAGAATGCCTCCTAGAAGTGGGAAATTGAAGAACAAACTCTTTTCGAAACATTAAAGCAGTCATTCACGTCCTCTTGTATTAAAACAGAATGATCCCAGAAAGCCATTTATCTTAGGAACAGATGCCAGTGGTACGGTACTTCTTCAAGCATACAAAGAGGAAGAGCACACAATCGAATATGCAAATCAGTTGTTGAATGCTGTTGAAAGAAATTATTCCACAACAGAACGTGAAGCACTTGCAGTAGTTTGGGTCTTAAACAAGTTTTGTGAATACATAGAAGGACAAGAAGTAACTGTCGCCTCGGATTACCAAAAACTGAAAGTATTGATGAGTTTAAAGTCCCCATCTGGCAGATTGGCTCGATGGGCACTACAAATCCAATCTTACAACCTGAAGATTGAATACATTCCTGGTAAAATGAATGTTGTTGCTGACATGTTGTCACGCCAAATTGCAGTCGCGAGGAACCTTCCTGTGAAATCTGTAGTCTCCTTTGAGATACTCAAATGATCTCCCATTTGAAAAGAACAGTTAAAAGATGATAATGTAAGGAAAATCATTGAAGCTTTCATATCCTATTAAAAAGGCACAGACTGTGCAAACTGGACTGGGTGAAGATATCTTTTAAACCAATGAGTCTTTTATCGCTATCCTCAAGATTCTTATTCTGAAGAAGCACTACTAGTCAGTCCTGTACATGAATGTAATGAAATTTTAAAAAGTCATCACGATTCACCAACAGCCAGACATTATGCAGCTGAAGAGACATTTCACAGTACAGCCAAAAGATACTATTGGACTGCTATGAGAACTTTCATAACCAACAATGTCAAAATTTGTGCAGATTGCCTTCGTTACAAAGCTAGTAACACGAAACCTGCTGGACTCTTAAACGCACCTATTTACTGTCAAAGGTTCGAAACCCTTACCATTGATTGTTTGGACCCTTACCTAATCCAAAGACGGTAAGAAATGGATTTTCATTGTGGAAGATTGCTCTAGAAAATGGGTAGAACTCTTCGTACTCAATATTGTCACAGCAGGAATTTGCGCTGTAACTCTTCTAGAAGACGTTTTCAAGAGGTACGGTCTTCCTAGAAGAATAATTAGTGACAATGTTCGTCAATTTGTCAGTGAGGTAATGCAACACTTGTGTTATATCCTTGATGTGAAACAATCCTTAACTCCAGTGTATCACCCACAAACAAAATCCGGTTGAACGAAAAAATCGTTATCTCAAACCTCGTTTTGGTATTCTCGTTGGACATGAACACTCTTCATGGGCAGGAAAATTGCTTACATCTGCTACAGTTTGCTATGAACACAGCTAAATGCGATACGACAGGCCAAACGGATGCTTTTATACAGTTTGGTCGCAAACCTCGCACCATTGATGACATTTGCCATGATATCAAACCTATCATAAACAATGGTAACTTTGTGCCAGAGATAACTCCTCACCTAAAGAAATTTGCTAACTTCACTAAGCAAGTGAAAGAATTGGTCGAACAGTGCCAAGACAGAAAAAACAGTAGGTGCACAGAAGCCGGATAGAAGGACCTCAATATTCTACTGGTGACCATGTATGGTTAGACCTCCATCCCGTTAGCAAGGCTGGTCAGAAAAGAACCGCCAAATTCAGTCCCCGACGTGACGGACTCTATTTAGTACTCACCCAGCGATCATCTACTCCCCATGAAGTTGCCAGTTTACAAGCTCTTAAAGTTTGCTTAGGAACTTACCATTCATCTGCCCTAAAAGTTTGCGACAATGTTACCGACTAACCAGAAATTGTCCTCAGGAAACGTGGTAGGACAAAGAAAAATGTTCCTTGACTCTTGCCGAGACGTCTTAGGTACCAGAGGGAGAGGATATAAAGAGTATATTAAATATTTTAAGATTATCACGATAAGCGGCAGCACTAACTGGCACTCTCCTCAGTTTCCCGCTATTCCATGCTGTCATAGTTCAGCATGAACAGGTGGTGATAAAGTACGTGTGTTGTTTTCCCCGCGCGGAACGATCTTAAAACAAACAGGATCTCTTCTGCTATATATAAATTTATACATAAGTAAATAGATATGTGTTACAATCCAAGTATGCAGACATATTTTCCTATATTAAAGGTGTTCAAAATGAATTCCAGAGTGGCGTTTGATCTTGAAGTCATGCGTCAATTATTTAAATTGTGGAGCCTACTTTTGGAAAGTGACTGTCATATAACTAAATATTCTTACACATGGTATAACAATTACTTGAAATTTTGTTGATCTGAAATTGGGTATTTCTCTAATTTTTTGCTTCTTTAATATAACATCTGATCTTGTTTTTTGTTTTTTATTCATGAATTATTTTAGATGCGTTTTCATTGGTAAAGAAGCAGCCAAAATTCCAAAATTCAGCCCTAATCAATCATTCTATCAAGAACAGCTTGAAAAAAATCTTGTTATGAATGTATACCAGAAAGGATCTTGGGGCTCTTTTAGGCACCTTCGCTGTAAAAAAGGTAATTCTGATTATTTTATTTAGACTTTATCTTAAATAATCATTAAATAACTTGCAAAATAATTTTTAAAATAATTTTACCATTTTATAAGAAACGTAAAAGAAGCATTTTAACAATAATCTCATATATCAAATACACTGCTCAAAACAATTAAAGTATATTGTACGTCTTATATAAAATAATGGTATAAGCGAAATTTTTTTTTTGCAGAAAAGGGAAAGGGAGAGTCACAAATGCAAATTTTTCTCATTTTCAAACTTCGGAGTATGCAAGTTTTGCATTTTATTTCTAAAACAACTCTTTAGCGGTAGAGATTGAAATTTAGCTTTCAACTTACTGAGAGATAAAGCAGAAAACAATGATCGACATTCAGTAAGTACTTTGTTTCGATGAGTGCGATATCACATCGAAGTCATCTAACTGAATCAGAAGCTTAGGGTGTTGTTGGTCGGTTAGATGGAGGCCAAACTTAAGCCAAATTAGCAGAAGTCACTGGAGATTCACAAAGTGTAATTTCGAGGATTTTGAAGCGTTTTTTGGAGACTGGAAATGCAGGCCGAAGACCACGGAAGGTCTTATACGTGCGACAACGCCCAATAAATATCGATATTTAACGCTAACGGCTCGGAGACACAGATATATGAATGCCACTCTTCTTCAACAGCACCTTCGCTAGGCTACTGGCACCACAGTTTCGACTCAAACTTTCCGACACTGGCTCCACGCGATAGGTCTGTATGCTCGCATACCAATGGTATGTGTTAAGTTTACAGCAAGGCACACTAGCGCCCGCAGGGAGTGGACAACAGAGCTTGTGAACTAGAGGGGAAATGAATAGCGTAATATTATTTTATCTGACGAGTCCCGTTTTTATGTTCATCCTGATAATAGACCTGCTTTCACTTGGAGTGAACGTGGCAGTAGAAACAATACTGCGTTCTTGGAAAGGGGGGGGGGGGCATCAGATTTGGCTGTGGAGGAGGGATGGTGAATGCTGGCATCCCCATTGATGGGAGCACCGACCTCCATATCATTCGAAATAGAGCTCTGACCAATCAGCGATATAGTGATAAGATCCTCAGTTCTACCGTAGTCCCTTACGCTGCAGCAATTGGAGATGACTTCATGTTAATAGAAGGGAATTGCAGGCCACATCGTGCTCACTTGGTGGGTGATTTCCTTTTCGAGGAAGGAATCATACGAATAGAATGGCCAGCGTGTTCTCCGGAGATAAATACAGTAGAGCATGTCTGGGACTTTCTAGGCAGAAGGGTTCTGGCCGCCTACGACCCTCACAAACTCTCCAAGAACTGAAAAGAGCTCTGCTGGAAGATTGGTACAGAATACCCCAGCTCCGCATTAATTATTCACATTAACTCCATGCCTCAAACGCGTTCAACGTCGCTGGCCACCCTGGAAAACCATACCCCCTATTAAAAACGATTTTATTTGAAGGAAACACCTTTTTTATTCGCTTTTTCTCACCTGCAAAAATTGTGTTTTTTTCCTTTTTGTGCCCAATACACTGCATTTTTATCAGCCAAACATCTTGATATTTTTATGTTAGCGGGACGCAGGTAATAAATCGCCAAACATTTTCCCGGTCGCATTTTTTTTTTTTTTTTTTTTTTTTTTGTATTTCATTAATTTTATTTAAAAAATAATCCTTTCATTCATTTTATTTAAAATACAAAACTTTCATTTAAAACTGAAACATTTAAAATTAATGGCTTTCACTTCTTTCTATTTTTTTTTAAATGAAACGAAAAGAAAAATATTAGGCACATATTCATACACGCACCGGGTACCTAATTGGCGCCAAAATGACGTTATTTTGCTTGACATGGTAACCCGGTTATTGTTGTTTATTTATTATTAAATGTTTATTTACTTTTCTTTTCTTTTTTTTAAATTACATAAATTGTTTTGTTCTATAGTTATTAATTAATTGTTTTTATTATTGTTATTACATTTTAAAAATAATAGAAAACAGTTTAAAAATACACATGTAACTGTTATTCAGGTTTGCGCCAAATTGTCGTAAAAAAAATCACGCCTAACCCGGTGCTTATGTAACATCTGTACCAAATATTAAATAATGCAGCAAACCATGACATTTAATTTCAACTTCAAAACAATGTTTTAATTTACCACTCGAAAAACTGAAAAAAATGCTAACAGGCGAGTTTAAAAAAAAAAAAAAAAGCTATTGACGAGATTTACACCCGGCTAACATAAAAGTACCAAGAATTCTTTGCGATCATGGGAACTTTTATGTAGTTTCATCCGAAAAAAAAAATTATTTGAATTTTTAATCAAAATGGAAACCTTTTATAAGAAAAGAAAAGGGATCAGCCCATAATTGTTTAGGGCAGTTACATGACTTGGGCTATTATAATATAGATGAAATGATGGCGATAGAATAATATTTGGCGACTTATCACCTGTACCTGGCTAACATTAAAGTACCAAAGTGGTACCTGGAATATAAAAAGTGAATAGTCACATGACATAGGCTATTATTATAGATATTGTTTCAGTTGTAAAAACAACGCAAAGAATAATATTTCCTTACGACTAAAAATTTATTTACTCGTGACTATTAAAAACGGAAAAAAAACTTTAAAATTACTATTAAATGAGTACGTGTTAAAAGCAGGAAAGTATTGAAAATTATGCCATGAAAATTGTATTTACATATTGTGAATACTACATAAATGTGAATATTAAAAGTAAAAGGAAACTTTAAAATAATAAATACATTAATATGCGTTTAAAGCAGTAAATGTAGTAATTACGTCACATTTAAAATTGCCAAATAATAACATTGACAAGCAATTTGAATATACCTATGCGGGACATTAATTTCATATTTCGAGATGATTATTTTAATTAATGTTCCCAATTCTAAGACACCACAAATAATAATATTTCCTTAATAAAAACAAATTTTTTCATATGAATGCTAAAAAGAGAAAGAAAACTTTAGTGAATCTTAGGTCAGATTTAAAACGGTACATTTAAAATGTCTGTATTGTATTATGTTTATCGTTTTATAACGTTGTTAAAAATACCGGGAGGCAAAGACTCTGTTTACTTAATTCATTTTATTTCAGCTTCTTTTCAAATGTTTAACTGATCTTCTTTAATCAAACACGAAAACGACTATTGGATGTCTTAACAGCAATTGATTCGGCCTTAAATTTTAACAATCAATGAGATTTGAATGGAAACCCATTTACAGGGAGATAGCCACAAGTTTTTTCATTATAATTCAATCTTCTCTAATATTTTTAAAGCCGATCAAATTAGCGAGTTTTTAGTTTCTGCGGTGTCTGAACGGGGGTTGACGAGCGTATCTTGCAGGGGGCAGAGCCCCCTAGTGCACATATAAATAAATACACACTTATATATATATTTATATGTTTCATATTTTATATATTTATTATGCATGTGAAATTAAAACTTAACATTGTATTATAAATGTTAATTTTATATACCTCTTAAAACATATAAAAATGCACAAAAATGTATATTTACATAATATTACATATACAAAGAAATATCGTTTTAAAAATCTCCGGAAAATTATAAAAAAAAATTTATATATATTGAAAAAAATTAATTATAAAAAAGTCTTCAAAATTATTACTTATCCACCAGTAGCATTCAAGTTATAAATAAGGCAATCCCAAATGCTGGAGATCGCAACAACCACATCGAAAAATTTATTGCCAAAAAAAAAGCTCGCCATAAAAGCGGGAACAGGTGTGGAACTCTTCCCTATATTTATGTAACTGGTTTAGAATTTTAAAATTTTTAACCAAGGATATTGAGATATGTCGTCGCCAAGATTAAAGAAATTTAATGTTGGAGAAATTTAATGGTAAAGAAATTTAATGTTTTGCTACCGAAATAAGCAAATTTTATTACCTAAAATCATAATTTTATATATTGGAACCCGCGAATAATAGCCCTAGTTTCTCAATTTTTGACTCTCAGCCAAATTGTTCATTACTGCCTTGACTTCCAAATTCTAACAACATAATTTATACGCCAATTGGGTGGGTTACTCAGTTACGGAAGATTTTTCAAAAATCCTGCAATCACCTATCACAAAAATGGGGATGTATACGCAGCTATGCTAAAAAGTAAGCAAGTAAAAATATATATATTAAAGTTTATTTCACTATGAAAATTCTTTTAACAATGAGTAATTACACAAATCTCAATAAGATTAATTCTGAGTTCCCTTAATTTCGTTTTTTTAATTGTATTTTAAATAAAATTACTACCAGTTTTCCCATGCTGTTCGTATTTTTTTGCTAAATTATATAGCCGTTTCAATTCCTCAAAAATAGCATAATATATCGTCGCCAAGATGAGGAACAATGACCAACTACAACCTCTGCATTCGAAAAAAAAAGAGAAACACACAACTTTAATTAAAAAAATAATAATAGTTATATCGGTAAATCATGCATACAAATGATTCTGCAAAGTTATCCAATGGTGTAAATGATAAACAAAATGCACCCAGTACTTTTGAAATCAACCCTGACATACTTAAAAAATAAATAAATAAATAAATAAACGCTATTTTATTGAAATAAAATTTCAGTAAATGTTTTATTATCCTGGTGCATATAAACCACAAAGAGGATAAATCGCCAAATATTGTTTCGATAGATGGACTTTGAAAATTAATATTTCTTTTAAGCTTTTTAAAAAATGTTTTCATATATTTTTGAGTATGCGCTTTTGGAGATTTTTTTTTTTAATATTATTTTATCAAACTTTCAGAAGTAGATTTTCAGTAAATATTCTCATACCCAGGTGCCAGACATAGGCAACAAAGAGGATAAATCGCCACATAATGCTTCAATAGATCTTCTATGTATATTCCACTCATATTTAAATAAAAATTTTTTCTTTTTATACTATAATTTCTCATTAAAACTGTATTTCTTTGTATTTTTAATAAAATCAGTAATATTTTTTTTCCTTTTTTTTCGGCTGTTTGTATATTTTATTTTCTAATAAATATAGGCGTTTCAATTCTTTAACAAAAAGATACCATAATATGTCGTCGCCAATATCAAAAACATATGCCAATGGCAACCTTTAAGTCCAAAATAACAGAACTTTCCATCATAATTCTATAATTAATCTACGTACAACGATGCGTTATATACTAAAACCTTCCATGAAATAATATCTATCTAACAGTGCAAGTCCCATCAAAATGCATTCAGTTGAACTAGAACTATAAGAAACCGGAACGAAATTTCTGTTTGTATTTTATATATATAAAAAGTAGAGTAGATTACGAACGATTCCTTGAAAATTGGTTTTTATTTTTTTCTTAAATGATACCTTTGTGCTTCATCCTTTTTCTTTCTTTCTTTTTCGAGATTTTCAAGCAGTTCTACTACTTAAAGGTTGATAGTTTTGAAATCAATAAAAAATCGCCTTTAAGGGGCTGGTCACTCAGCTTCGGAATTCCCCTCCGTAATACACTGCTCAAAACAATTAAAGGATATTGCAGTTTTAGGTGGATTTTGTATCTGGTAAACTGTTTAGCTGATTGATACATGGTCGACAGGCATTGTAGGTTATATGAGAATAAATTACACACGTTTGGCAGAAAAAAATGCATTTTATTGCGCATTTGTGTACTAAAAGAAAAAAACACAATTTGTGCATATGAGAAAAAAAGAATAAGAAAAGGGGTTTTCTTCAAAGAAAATCATTCTCAGTAGGGGGTATGGTTTCCACGGGCGGCAAGCAACGTTGAACACCTTTGAGGCATGGACTCTATGAGGCTATAAATGACGAGTTGGGGAATTCTGCCCCACTCTTCCAGAAGAGCTCTTTCCAGTTCTTGGAGAGTTTGTGGGGGTTGTTGGCGGCCAGAAACTAGTCTTCCTAGAGCGTCCCAAACGTGCTCGATTGGATTCATGTCTGGAGAACACGCTGGCCATTCCATTCGAACGATTCCTTCCTCGAAAAGGAAATCCTCCACCAGGTTTGCACGATGTGGCCTGCAGTTATCGTCCATTAAAATAAAGTTATCTCCGATTGCTGCAGCGTAAGGGACTACAATAGGTCTGAGGATCTCATCCCTATATCGGCGACCAGTCAGAGCTCCATCTCGAATGATGTAGAGGTCAATGCGCCCGTCAATGGAGATGCCACCATACACCAACACTCCTCCACCGCCAAATCTGACACTTTCGTGCACGGACGCAGGATTATCCCTACTGCCACGGTCCCTCCAGATGAAAATACGCCTATTATCCGGATGCACAGAAAAACGGGACTCGTCAGAAAACAGAATATTGCTCCATTCATTTCTCCTCCAGTTGACATGCTCGGTTGCCCACTCCCTGCGGTCGCGACGATGCCTTGATGTTAATCTAACACATACCATCAGTCGGCGAGCATACAGACCTACAGCATGGAGCCGGTTTCAGACAGTCTGAGTTGAAATCGTGGTGCCTGTAGCCGAGCGAACGTGTTGTTGGAGAAGAGTAGCGTTCATGGTTCGGTGTCTCCGAGCTGTTAACGCTAAATACCGATCTTCATTGGGCGTTGTTGCCCGTCTACGACCTTGCCCTGGTCTTCGGCCTGCACATCCACTCTCCAAAAAACGGTTCCAGATCCTGGAAATGACACTTTGTGACACTCCAATGGCTTGCGCTACTTCGGCTTGAGTTTGGCCCCCTTCTAACCTACCAACAATTCTCAAAGCTTCTGAATCTGTCAAATGACTTCGCTGAGTCATCGTACTCATCGAAACAAAGCAATCACTGAATGCCGATCATCCTTGTCTTCATTCTCTTTTATCCAGTTGAAAGTCAATTTTTTTTTCGCTGCCGCTGAAGCGACGTTTTTGACGTCGAACTCAAAATTTGCATACTCCACAGTTTGAAAACCAGAAAAATTTGCATTTGTGATTCTCTTCTTCTATTTTCGGCAAAAAAAATTTCGTTTATATCTTTATTTTATATAAAACTTCAAATATCCTTTAATTGTTTTGAGCAGTGTATTAAGTCTATGGACTTTTGATGCATTGGTATATATAAAATATCTTCTCGGGTAATTCATATTTTTAAAATATTTTTTCTGTGTACTCTTCTTAAAGGATGCCTCTTTTTTTCTTAGTTCACAAAATATTTCTAAAGTCTATGCTGAATTTAATATTTTATGTGTTAAAAGCGGTCTAACTGTGAGTAAGATTTTAACACTTCATGTAAAATAAAGCGTAGATTTTAGAAATATTTTGAGAACTAAGAAAAAAAGAGACATCTTTTAGGAAGTGTACACAAAAAATAGAAGTTTAAAATATTAATTTCCGAGGAGATATTTTGAATATACGAATGCATCAAATGCCCATGACACTGTGTTAAATATGGAATTGCAATTAATTTTGAAAATGTGAATACATGCTGATATTATGTTTTCAATAGATGTCGCAAAACTTTTGCACGAAGCTCTACTTAAAGTTTAACATTGTCACATTTGTTTTTCGTTTAGCTATTTCAGAAGTCGAAACGGAGCATGCGTACTTGGACATTTTGACAATAGGCGATTTGTCCACCTTCACCTGGATCGAATCTCCTTTAAAGCACTTCACACCGGCAGAAAATAACGTGCTTTGTTATGTCTATTATGCTTCTCTGAATTTCAAGGATGTAATGATAGCAACTGGAAAGATACCACTTATAGGACATTTAGGTAAATATTTATCTTAAGTTTAAATGGAAATAATATACTTATATGTTGCGAAATTTCTTATGTACGTACTCTAATCTGACTGAAAAATCGACACGATCGACGTTTCTCAGCAGCGGCTTGATCAATTAGAATGTAGCTTATCACAAACATAGATCTTAGCAAAAGAGGATTAATAACGTGGTCTGGTTTTTGAAATTCAATCTGTGCCTCAGTAATTGAAGGTAATTTTTTATTGCAACCATTATGTGGAACAATCTTCCGTAATCAGGCTAGGTATATAACTGCGGTGTATTTATCTACGGGTTGTCTGCCCCTCTTCTCTGAACCAACATCAAGGATATATAACTATGGGCAACAAAATATGTGATTCTTCGCAAATTTATTGAAGCGCAGCAAATCGTAGGTTACCGAAGCATTTTATGTATCCATCCACTCCAATCTCACAAAAAATGGAGACGATTTCACAGCAGTGGCTTGATCAATTATAATATAGCTTACCACAAACATAGATCTAAACAAGAGGCCCGGTTTTTTAAATTCGATCTCTGGCGTTAGTAATTGAAGGTCGAAATTTTAATGCAAACCCTATGGGAAACAATCCTCCAATCAGCCTAGACATTGCCGCAGTGTAGATTGGCGATGGCTGGACTTCCCATATTCTTCGGACCAGCATCAAGGATATATAACTGTAAGTAACAAGCTATGTAATTCTTTACATATTTATTGAAGCACAGCCAGTCGAACGTGAGCGAGGCTTCCTATATGACCACTCCAAACTGACAAAAAAAAGAGGAAACGCTTTTGAAGCAACGGCTTGATCATTTACAAAGTAGCTTAGCACAAACATAGATCTTAGCAAAACAGGGGTAATATTGTGGTCCGGATTTTTTAAATTCGATCTGTGTCTTTAGTAATTGAAGGTCGGATTTCTAGTGCAAATCCTATGTACAACAATCTTCTGTAATCGGGTTAGATTATCGTAGTGTATACAGGCGACGGTTGATTTTCCCATCTTTTCTGGATCACACCCAAGGATATATATACATAAATTAAATAATAAAACATGGTATAAATCACCATAAAACTATACTAACACACAGGATGCGTTTCGAACTGGAAATTTTAACAGTCGGTCATCAGTTGAAGTAAACACGTGTCCGTAAGAGGACAATTGCGTTTCGAACTGAGTATTTTAATAACCCGTCATCAGCCAATGTAAACACGTGTCCGTAAGGGGGCGAATCCTTGTCCCCTTGTGTGTCCTGTGTGTTTTTATAAATTTTTGGTGATTTATACAAAGTGTTAATATTTAATTTTTGATCATCGCCAGTTTTTTGGTGCAAATTTATCTAATATATACCTATACGCTAAAAAATATGTTATTCCTTACATATTTATTTAAACACAGCCAGCCGAAGGTGGGCAAAGCTTTCTAAGTGTCGGCTGCAATCTGACAAAAAAATAAAAAATAAAAAATCAATTTCTCGGCAATGTCTTAATCAATTACAATGTAGCTTACCACAAACATACATCTTAGAAAAACAGAGGAAATAATTTGGCCCTATTTTTGAAAATCGATATGTGGCCTGGTTAATTCAAGAAAAAATTCTAAATAAAATCATAAGACGCAAAATTACACCTTCCGCAATCTTCATCGGGGATAAAATTTTCATAAACTCTTCAGTTGATGAAAATTTTCTTCCTCATGAAGGCTGTAGATACCAAACGAAAGTACTCGGCGGTTAAATAAAATGCACATTTTAAACTTTTAATATCTGTGCTGTTTACGAGCATAAATCAAACATTTTGTGCGAATTTTAATACATAAGCTAGAATCTTTAACAACGATTTAACGCACAAATACGTACAAAGACGACACAAAAAATCACATGCGATCTTTTTGAGGATTCCCGGATCCCCTCGGTTATAGCAGCCCTGAGTTTCAATCAGTCCATTAGCCAGTACTCGGGGTTATAACCGAGGAACATAGGAACCCATTTTAATTCCTTTTTTTTTTCTTTTTTCTCGCACTGAGGAAGGGGATCCGGGAATCCTCGAAATGATCATGTGTGATTCTTTGTGTCGTGTTTGTACGTATTTGTGCGTTAAATCGTTGTTAGAGATTTTAGCTTATGTATATTGTTTATAGTCACTTTTCAAATAAACGATGAACTTTTAAAGTTCACATTATGTTTTATGGTCCAATTTCTAATCAAAACCGTATGTGTAATAGATATGTGTCATTTGTTGAAGAACGATTCCGGCAGTGAAACTGAAGGAACGATTCTAGTCTGTAAAAAGGAATAGGTCGTTTTCGCGCCGATTCCGAACAGGAACTAATCCTCGGAATCGGCCCGAAATGTAACGACTCCAAAAAGGAGCGATTCCTTGGAATTGGTCCGAAATGCACAGGCAAAAAGGACCAAAGAATAGGTCTGAAATGTACGAATCCGAAAAGGACCGATTCCTCGGATTAGGTCCAACTGGTCTGACTGGCCAATTTTAATAAATTAAAATACACTATTTTATTTTTAAATGACAGATTTTGGTTCTATTAAAGCTAGAATTTCGTGCCAAAATGTCCTTCTAATGTGTATGTCATAAAAATGAAATTGAAGTGCGGGGCATGGGGAGGGCGATTGATTAATAAACTACAATTGCGTATTATATCCTCTTGAATTTTATCTTTAGAAGAATAGAAGTATATTATTTTACTTCAATTAAAGCATTATCTATTATAAAATCATGTACTTATCACATGTGACTTAATTACATTACTAATGGACCTTTTTCTGCTAAATTATTCTGAAAGAAATAATTTAAAAAAATATTTTATACGAATTGGATTTTTTCCAACTGAGTAAAAAAATACCCAAGCTGGGATTCCAACCCAGAACCTTGACTTCCTCTACCGGTTGAGCATCTAAGCTGACAGCCAGAGGGCGTATCACACTCAGATAACCCTTTTGTCGTTATCATCTGGCTTACTATGTAGACAGAACATACCGAAAGTAATGGAACACCATTAAACGAGGTGTAAAAACACCATTAAACGAGGTGTTGATATACACTGCTCAAAACAATTAAAGGATATTGCTGTTTTAGGTGGATTTTGTATCTGGTAAACTGTTTAGCTGATTGATACATGGTCGACAGACATAGTAGGTTATATGAGAATAAATTACACATGTTTGGCAGAAAAAAATGCATTTTATTGCGCATTTGTGTACTAAAGGAAAAAAACACAATTTGTGCATATGAGAAAAAAAGAATAAAAAAAGGTGTTTTCTTCAAAGAAAATCATTTTCAGTAGGGGGTATGGTTTCCACGGGCGGCCAGCAACGATGAACACCTTTGAGGCATGGACTCAATGAGGCTATTAATGACGAGTTGGGGTATTCTTCCCCACTCTTCCAGAAGAGCTCTTTCCAGTTCTTGGAGAGTTTGTGGGGGTTGTTGGCGGCCAGAAACTCGTCTTCCTAGAGCGTCCCAAACGTGCTCGATTGGATTCATGTCTGGAGAACACGCTGGCCATTCCATTCGAACGATTCCTTCCTCGAAAAGGAAATCCTCCACCAGGTTTGCACGATGTGGCCTGCAGTTATCGTCCATTAAAATAAAGTTATCTCCGATTGCTGCAGCGTAAGGGACTACAATAGGTCTGAGGATCTCATCCCTATATCGGCGACCAGTCAGAGCTCCATCTCGAATGATGTAGAGGTCAGTGCGCCCGTCAATGGAGATGCCACCATACACCAACACTCCTCCACCGCCAAATCTGACACTTTCGTGCACGAACGCAGGATTATTCCTACTGCCAAGGTCCCTCCAGATGAAAATACGCCTATTATCCGGATGCACAGAAAAACGGGACTCGTCAGAAAACAGAATATTGCTCCATTCATTTCTCCTCCAGTTGACATGCTCGGTTGCCCACTCCCTGCGGTCGCGACGATGCCTTGATGTTAATCTAACACATACCATCGGTCGGCGAGCATACAGACCTACAGCATGGAGCCGGTTTCGGACAGTCTGAGTTGAAATCGTGGTGCCTGTAGCCGAGCGAAAGTGTTGTTGGAGAATAGTAGCGTTCATGGTTCGGTGTCTCCGAGCTGTTAACGCTAAATACCGATCTTCATTGGGCGTTGTTGCCCGTCTACGACCTTGTCCTGGTCTTCGGCCTGCACATCCACTCTCCAAAAAACGGTTCCAGATCCTGGAAATGACACTTTGTGACACTCCAATGGCTTGCGCTACTTCGGCTTGAGTTTGGCCCCCTTCTAACCTACCAACAATTCTCAAAGCTTCTGAATCTGTCAAATGACTTCGCTGAGACATCGTACCCATCGAAACAAAGCAATCACTGAATGCCGATCATCCTTGTCTTCATTCTCTTTTATCCAGTTGAAAGTCAAATTTCATTCGCTGCCGCTGAAGCGACGTTTTTGACGTCGAACTCAAAATTTGCATACTCCACAGTTTGAAAACCAGAAAAATTTGCATTTGTGATTCTCTTCTTCTATTTTCGGCAAAAAAAAATTTCGTTTATATCTTTATTTGATAGAAAACTTCAAATATCCTTTAATTGTTTTGAGCAGTGTAGATATCATACGAAATGAATTTTCTCTAAAAGTATTTTAATATATTTTTCAAAGAAAAACAAAGTAAATGTTTCATTAAATAATAGAGGAAAATATTTTTTTTTTAATTTGATTAGAAACAGTTTTGAATAATATAAGAAATAGATCATTATGCCATAAAAATTGCATTTTAATCAAATAATAGTGACTGATTTTCAATTATTTTAATAATTGCATAGTTAAGCAGCATCATGTATATTTCACTGTTTCATATTTTTCATCAAGCATAATTTCAATTTGAGAATCCTCTCTCTCAAAAGAAAAATAATACCAGCTACGATTGCTCGAGCACCACTTTGTTTCTACACTTTGGCGAGAGTGTACTTAGATACACCCCCGTTACCTTTAATCATCTTCGAAGATGATTAAAAAAATCTCGAAACTCTAGTAGATTATTTTAATCAACTTACATCGGGATGTAGGATACATACAAATCTGTAGATCATTTACAGGATTGCAGAAAAATAATTAGGATATTTTTCTCGTTATTAGTAGTGATTGCTGAAATGGTGTTTTTAAATGCATTATGCGTTTTCCATGTTGTTTATTTAGGCATAAAAATTTCACTTTATGAAATGGTGAAGTTTTGTTACAGTATTCTGAATGTGTTGGAAAGTGTGTTATAATTTAGTCTTGAAGCGTGGTTTTTCATTCTTGTTTTACATTTTCTTTAGGAATGACATTTTCAAAGGACTCTTTAATGGGATTGGAATTTTCTGGCCGGACTTGTGACGGAAGGCCTGTTATGGGTATTGCGAATAAAGCAATGGCTACAACGTTGGTGGCGATTCCAGAACTGATTCTTGATGTGCCTGACGAATGGACACTTGAAGAAGCTGCTAGTGTGCCAGTTGCATACGGAACAGCATACTATGCCTTGATAGATAGAGCAAGGCTGGAAAAGGGACAAAGAATACTGATACACGCTGGAAGTGGTGGAGTTGGCCAAGCAGCGATTGCCATAGCAATTCACATGGGATGTGAGGTTTTTACCTCTGTTGGTCAGTACGATTTTTTACACTCTTTTATTTAACTCAACTTGGTTTTTGTATGTAAAGATGGAGTTTTGTAACGTGTATGGCGATTTTTAAGCTACTGAACAGGTGAACAGGTGATTGTTCTGATGGGATACCCAGTAGCAGTGCTACTCCACTCCCTGTTGATGAGTTATTATATATCACATCATTGAAGAACAATAAAAATAAAGTCTAGCCATAGCATAACAGATGTGCTCTAATTAAATTAAGATAGGATAAAGTAAAAAATGCGTTTATAGAGAAAATAAAGCGAACAGATATAGGAAAGGCTAGAAATTTCGGAATAGTTAATACGAGATAAGGAGGCGGAGCTACTTGGAAAATCCAAGCGAAAGAGATATAATTTCGGATTGTGTAATCCGAGAGAAGGAGGCGGATCTTATTAGGTTTAAGATACTTTTTGATATGCTAGAATTATAAAAATTACGTTCGCAGGTATGTTTCCGGTCACAATACAAACTTTTAATAATTTTAGAATTTAATTACAAATTATTACATTGATTTTAAGGAATTTTTCCGTTAGATAGCCACATGTGATAAATTGCTAAAAATTATCTTTAAATCGTACAATTGCATACGAGTTGAAAGAACAGTGGATTTAATGATACGCTGATAAACGGCCGCCAAAATAGGCTGGATGGCTATAAAACTACAAAAACAAAACCTTTTAAAGACTAAATAAATAAATAAATAAATAAATAATGAAGAGTGTAATATTTTTAAAAAATATGCTTTTATCAATTAATAATTCATAATTAATTAATTTACGTTTGTACGCAGTGAAATCAATTTAGAAATTTTAAAAAGATAATATAAATAAGGTTTCATTTTTTTCTATTACTCTATCTTAAATAAAAAACAGAGCATAAATGATATATATACTAGAAAGGTAGCCCGTCAAAAAGGCGGAAAATTTTATCTAAAAATATGTACAACACATGTGCAGTTTTTCTCGCTTGTTCCGCAGTGATAGATGAAAATAACACATTTTAAAAACAAAACACATTTATGGGAAACTATGTACTGTAGAAGACCATTAAACCGCATAACTTGGTTCCAAGTGTTGTGCGGATTTGAGACCTTTGCGTATTACAGGTCATGTCTATTCAATCTTTGTCTAAATATTTTTTCTATTTATATTTTGGACATTTTAGATTTATAATTCTTAAAAATAAATAAATAAACAAAAACCTGATTCGAAGAACAAATTAAAAAAACAAAATTTATTTCCTACATTGTTTAAGCACAAGAAGGGACAGATATTAAGATATTTCATTCAATTCGTTCTACATTTAATGTTAAATTTTTGTAACAAATAAGTTAAACCAATTGAACATTAAACAATAAAAATAAAATTCATGCAACATGATACTTTAAACACCCTAAAAACTTAGATTCCGTTCAAATGAAATCGATATATATCTTAGACCTTTCCCATTTTTCAGTTGTAAATATTTGTATAGTAGATGATGTATTATTTTTATGATAAATGTACATAAAATGATAAGATACATGCAAAATACAAAACTTTAAAAAAGTCTAAGATTTATGACGATTTCATTTGAACGGAATGTAAGTTTTTAGGGTGTTTAAAGTATCATGTTGCATGAATTTTATTTTTATTTTTTAATGTTCAATTGGTTTAACTTATTTGTTACAAAAATTTAACATTCAATGTAGAACGAATTGAATGAAATATCTTAATATCTGTCCCTTTTTGTGCTTAAACAATGTAGGAAATAAATTTTGTGTTTTTAATTTGTTCTTCAAATTAGGTTTTGTTTAAAATGTCAAGTTTTTAATACCTACTGCATTCAGACGAACACATTTCAGAATTAATGGGGGGGTACGATCATCAGGATTTGATTCATGCGGTATCGTATCACAATTTGTGATGCAATTTACCTATGTATAATTCAAAATGTTTCATCAGTGCAGTAATGCAAGTTGCTGTACTTTAGGCAAAAACTTCCAATCTGAACGTAAAAAATCTGTTTGAAAATGTCATTTTTATTTCTACTATGACGCCATATTCAACTTCTTTTTAATTCTTTAATTCTAAAAAAAAAAAAAACTATTTCAGTAATTTTTCACGCGAAAATCATTCAGCTAAAAATAGACAAATTATTATTACGGCTTTTGAATTATTGGCAACAATGAAGAAAATATGTTAAATTTTATTGGAAAAATGCCCGTTGATTCCCAATGAAAAAAGCAAAATTTGGAATTATTAAGAAAAATATTTAAAAAATGTAAATAAAAATTAGCCCATGTTACTCTCTGGGTTCTAATTCACCCATATGCAAATGCATTTTATCTTCCGTTTTGACCCTCACGTCAGGAAACATTTTCGCACTTTAAATTTATAATATTATTAGAATTAGTAGAGAATTAAAAAAAAAAAAAATGAGTGGAATCAGGGACAATAAAGGTAGGAAGAAAAAAATGAAAAAGTTATGAGCTCCATAGGCTTTCTATGTTAAATTAACATTGAGAAGTGACACTGGAAATAAATAAAGCGCAATACTTAAATTACATACTTAAATCTATAAGTAGGTAAACAGTATTTTAAAAATAATAATAATTTTTTTTTACACATGGCATCAATGCTTTTATTACAATTAGTTTTTGTTGTTGAATTTTATCTTGCAATCTACAAATAGTCATAATTTCTTGCTAAGTTACGAAATTTTGTTGCTCTAAAAATTTGAAATATTTTTGGCCTAATGTCACGAAAGGTATTTTTTCCTGTGCTCAGTGTCTGAATTTTCTTTGTTTAGGATTGTGAAACTCAGCGATTTGTTTATCAATAGATGTCTTGTGTCACCCTCTGTTAGTGAAAATCTGTACTAAAGATTTTATGTCTCAGGATGTTATAAAAATAATCTTCGCGCAATACTTATTTATTTCCAGTGTCACTTATCAATGTTAATTTAACATAGGAGGAACCTAAGGAACTCATAACTTTTTCATTTTTTTCTTCCCACCGTTTTGTCCCTGATGCCACAATTTTTTTATTCTTTGCTAATTCTAATAATATTATACATTTAAAGTGTGAAAATGTTTGCCTGACGTCAGGATCCGAACGGAATGGGCAAATTTTTATTTACATTATTCAAATATTTTTCTTAATAAGTCCAAATTTCGCTTTTTTCATTGAGAATCAGCGGACATTTTCAATAAAATTTAGCGTTTTTCCTTCATTGTTTTAAATAATTCAAAAGCCGTAATAATAATTCGTCTAATTTCAGTTGAATGATTTTCCCATGAGAAATGAAACTGAATTAGTTTTTTTTTTTTTTTAAGAATTAAAAAGAAGATGAATATGGCGTCATAGTGGAAATAAAAATGATATTTTCAAACAGATTTTTAAGCTCAGATTGGAATTTTTTGTCCATACTACAGTAACTTGCATTACTGCACTGGTGAATCATTTTGAATTATACATAAGTAAATTGCATCACAAATTGTGATGCGATATAGCATAAATAAAAGCCTGATGATGATATCCTCCATTAATTGTGAAATGTGTTCGTCTGAATGCAGTAAATATTACAAAACTTGACATACTAAACAAAAACCTAATGTTGTGAAATGACTGTTTTCCTTATAACTATTGCCTGAAGATGGCAGCACCAAAACTGATTTAGACTATATTTACAGTTTGCAGTTCTTTTAATTTTGAGTTTGTCTTATATCTTTCTTTATACTTTTGTATATGTGTGCAAATTGTATCATTAATGTTTCTTAATTTCTGTTTCAGTGTAGATTTAATAATTATTAATATTCTGTTAAATTATTCCTTGATATGTAATAATTGTGTATTATTTAAGATATTATTTTGATTCTTGCCGGTAGATGGCCTGGCGAGCCCAGGAATCATGTTTTAGAAATGTACGTGTTCTTTTTCTGCAAGCTCGCAGAATGTAGTAGTAAGATGGCGGTTCGGAGAAGTTTGTTTAGAGAATGTAGACAGTTAAAAATGTGAAGGTGAAAATATACGTGGGGCGAAGTCATGTGTAAATCCCCTCAGTGTAAATAGTAAATACAAAATGTTTGAATATGTGATCGTTTGTGCATTTATTCGTGACTGTTCGTGTTTATTTCTTCTGAAGTACGAGGCCGGCTACCCACGTAAGACGTAAGTACTATTTTCATTGTCTGATTAATTTTCTTTATGTACAAGTGGAAGAAGTGATGAAATATTTAAAGTGATATAAAATAGAGAGTTGGCCCATTTTCCCTCAATATAAAACTGGTAGTTTTATCTAGTTTAAATAAAATGTTTAGAACAGTAGCCTTAGTATAATTTTAAGTTTCGTTTTTCGCTATTGTTCTATTATTAGTGGCGCCCGATTACAGGGACTGGGTTATTCTATTATTGTTCTTAAGTGTTCTTAGGCTCTCTATGTATTTTTAAGGTACTTTATTTACTGAATTTATTTGTTTATTTGTGATATTTTTTATAAAAGATTTTTTGAAGAGTATTATTTTTTGTATTATTATTATGGAAGCTTTAAAACTCAAAAGAACCGGCGTTCGCTCGTCTTTCACACGCACAGCAAATATTCTGAAAACAGAACTTGTAAAGGATGATTGTGACGTAAATTTAATTAAAGATAAATATGCAAAATTACAAAACATACAAGCGGAATTAAATGATTTAGATAATAGAATTTTAGATTTGATAACCGCTGATGGGACGGCCGCGGGACAAATTGTTTCCAATGAAATAGAAAACAGAGAAGTTTATTCGGATGATTTCATCACGCTGACTCGTCAGTTTAATGAAAAATTTATAATTACAGAGGCGAGGCCAGACGGTGAGTTCAGCGTTACGGGCAATAAGATGAAGTCGTATAAGCTTCCGAAAATAGAATTAAAGAAATTCGACGGAGAATTAATTAATTGGCTGCCGTTCTGGTCCCAGTTTCAAAAAATTCACGAAGACCCAGATTTGCATGATAGTGATAAATTTTCCTATTTAGTACAAAGTATGAAAATAGGGTCACGCGCTAAGGAATTTATCGATAGTTACCCGATTACTTCTGATAATTATAAAAATGCAGTTGCGGCGCTGACAGAACGTTTTGGGAAGCCCGATTTATTGATTGAAGTTTATGTAAGGGAGTTGATTAAATTAATTATTTCGAATGTAAAAGCTGACAATAGAAATAAATTGCCTCTTGATAAGCTGTACGATAAAATTGAAGCCCAGTTGAGGGCTCTAGATTCATTAGGCCTAAAATCGAGTGAAAACACATCATGGTTATATCCGATGGTTGAGTCTAGCCTAACAGAGGATGTCCTGAAAGCGTGGCAGAGAAGTCCATTTTTCAATCAGCTCGAGGGAATAGATCTCTCTCGCCTCAATAATTTAATGAAATTCTTAAAAGCGGAAGTTGAGGGTGAAGAGCGATTAAAACTAGCACGCAGCGGTTTTGAAAATAACAATCGTAGGGAAATATATCATGAAAAAGTAAGAGGTGAGGTAAGGGATAAATTCAAAAAACACAATATTCCAACTGCATCAAATTTCCTAACGATTAAAGAGCGTTCGTGCATTTTTTGTGATAAAAACCATGAGAGCAAAAATTGTTACGAAGCCCGTTTATTAACTTTAGAGGAAAAAATCGCTAAAGTTAAAGAGAAGAGGTGTTGTCTAAAATGTTTAGAACCTAACCATGTCGCCAAATTTTGTAAGCAATTTGTGCGTTGCTATTCTTGTGGCAGACCTCATTTGATTTCACTTTGCCCAGAAATGCATAAAAAAGGGGAACCACCGAAGGAAAAGGCGGTAACAGAGCATGCACAAATGACCGCTGCCAGGCAAACTTGCACCGCGGAAGTAGCATTAATGACTTTGCAAGTAAAAGTCGCGGGTGCGAATAAAGTGAAAAAAGTCAGAGTACTTCTGGATTGCGGTTCGCAAAAGTCATATATTTTAGAGTCTTTGGCAGTCGAGTTGGGTTTACCAATTGTTTCTAAAGAAAGCATAGCTCATACTTTATTCGGGGGTGCTAGAACTGCTCCGAAATTGCATAACAAATATCGGGTAAAATTATGTTCACTAAATCAAAAGAAATATCCAGATTTAGAGTTTGATTTTTTGGACCAAGACGTAATCTGCGGTGACATTCCGCGTTTACCTAGAGGACCAATTTTAAGGGAATTGAAACGTAATAAAATTTGGTTATCTGATATGGGTGCAGATCATCCTAAAATTGATATGCTTATAGGTAGTGATATATATGGGAAAATTCTCACGGGTCTAGTTAAGCAATTAAAAGGAGGATTGACCGCAGTTTATACAAAGTTGGGTTGGGCCGTTTGTGGTGCGTTGGATGATTTTTCTCCTCCTAAAGAGCAAGGGTCTACAACTTTGTGTACGAATTTGGCTATCAGAGATTTGAAAATTTCCGATCTTTGGGATTTAGAAACAATCGGAATATTAGATACGCCACAAAATTTGACTAAGGCTGCGGAAGAAGAAATGGCCCGGGAACAATTCTTAGATTCTCTTTCTCGAAACGAAGAGGGTCGTTACTGTGTAGGTTTACCATGGTTGGGAACCAATGTAGCGTTACCATCAAATCGTCATGTGGCCGAAAAGAGGCTTTTCAGTGTTTCCCGAAAACTTAAATCTTTGAATAAATTTGAGGAATATAATAGGGTTTTTGACGAATGGATGGAAGAGGGTGTAATTGAGGTAGTACCAGAGGCAGAACTAGATAGGAAAGGGCATTATCTTCCCCACCACCCAGTGTTTAAACCAGATAGTGCCACAACTAAGATAAGACCTGTTTTCGATGCGTCATGCAAAGTGGGTAGAGCTCCCTCTCTCAATGACTGTTTATTTAAGGGACCAAATTTAATTGAAGGAGTTCCTGCGATTTTGTTGAGATTTAGGGGGAAATGCATTGGGGTAACTTCCGATGTTAGACGTGCATTTTTGCAAATAGAATTAAGAAAAGAAGATAGGGATTTTTTGAGATTTTTATGGTGGGAGAGAGAAAATGTTATAAAAGTACTCCGCCATACTAGGGTAGTTTTTGGGGTTACCTCCAGCCCATTTTTATTAGGAGCGGTTATAAGACACCATTTGTCACAGGTGCCACCCGAAAAGAGGTTTTTGGCTCAGAAACTAGATAAATCTTTATACATAGATAATTGCGTAACATCCGTTGATAATCAGCAAGAACTCGAAGACTTTATAAAATATTCTACTCAGGTTCTCACCGAAGCGAAGATGGAGCTACGCATGTGGACCTATAATTCAGTAGGGACAGATATCGGTGCAATGTCACATGTTTTGGGTACAGAATCCGTGTTAGAGGATCCGGTATCAGTTTTAGGAATTATGTGGGACAGGAACGAAGATAACCTGCGTATTAGTATTAAGACTTCACCGATTTCAGAGAATTTGTCAAAAAGAGAGATTTTGTCCGTAACGCAGACTATTTTTGACCCATTAGGTTTCCTGACACCTGTTTTGTTGACGGCAAAGTTATTGCTTCAGGAAATTTGGACTATAAAAGTAGATTGGGATACCCCTTTACCTGAAGAAATTAAAGTTAAATTCTTAAAGTGGTATAATAATTTGGGTATACTCACGGATTTGAAATTGCCGCGGCGCATAGGTTTTGGAGATAGGAGTTCCTGGTCACTCCATGTTTTTTGTGACGCAAGCCAACACGCCTATGCGACCGTTATTTTTTTGAGATGTGAACATAAAGGGGAAATAGTCGTAAGTTTAGTTATGGCTAAAGCGAGAGTCGCACCATTAAAAAAGGTTACAATCCCGAGACTCGAACTTATGGCGTGTGTTTTAGGGGTGCGTCTTTCTAAATATGCTACAGAAGTTCTTTCTCTACAGGACTGCCCAAAATATTTTTGGACCGATTCCACCACCGCGTTATCCTGGATTAAAAGAAATGATAGTTGGGGAACTTTCGTGGGCAATCGGGTGAAGGAAATTTGCACTGTCACAGAAGTAAATCAGTGGTCTTACGTTCCGAGCCAATTTAATCCGGCAGATTTGCCTTCTCGCGGCTGCTCCCCTCGTCGGTTTATGGAATGTAAATGGTGGTATGGGCCTAACTGTCTAAAAGAGCATAGCGACAACTGGCCAAAGCTAGAAATAGAGCCAGATGAGACTTTAGTTTTTTCTGAACGCACGAAAGGAGTAACCGTAAATTTAAGTTTAAATATTATAAAGGATCCTAAAGAAATTAAATGGTATGAGAGATTCTCTAAATTTTCAAAGATGATAAAGGTTTTAAGTTGGGTAAAAAGGTTCATCAGTAATTCTTTAAAACGTAACATTAATAAAGAACCATTTCTATCTGCTTATGAAATTCAAGAAGCTAAAACCACACTTCTTTCACTTGTACAGACGGAGAGTTTCTCAGAGACTGGAGATTCAGTTCATGGTCTCCTGACGGAGAGAGATCAGAGGGGCCTACTTAGAGTAAAGACAAAAATTATTGAACGTGATGATCATTACGCTTTTAGATATCCTGTTTTGCTACCTTCCAAACATTATATTGTCCACTGTCTAATACGAGATTATCACTTGAAAAATTCTCATGCTGGTATTCAAACTCTTATGGTCATATTACGTGAAGAGTATTGGATCATAGCCGCTAGACGAACTATTAGATCAGTAATAAAGAAATGCGTACCATGTCAAAGATTTACAGTAAAGCCGCCAACTACCGCACCCATCCAATTGCCATTGGACAGGGTTCGTGATGCCTTTAGTTTTGAAATAACAGGAATCGATTTATGTGGCCCTCTGATTCTCAAAAATAAAGTAAAAGCGTGGGTAGTTCTTTTTACGTGTGCTGTGTACCGATGTGTACATTTAGAACTTGTCACTTCTATAAGCACCGAATACTTTATACAAGCTCTTCGTCGATTCATAGCCCGGAGAGGCCGTCCTTCTGTTGTGTACACGGACAACGGCACCAATTTTGTAGGAACGTCCACGGCATTAAAGAAAATTGACTGGGAGAAGGTAGTCTCTCATGAAACTTTAAATCCCATAAAATGGAAATTTATTCCGCCTACTGCCGCATGGTGGGGCGGATGGTGGGAGCGACTAATCCGCACCACCAAAAATCTACTTGTCAGAGTGCTAGGGCAAGCCTCAGTAAATTATGAGGAACTGCTTACAATTATTTGTGATGTCGAAGACGTTATCAACTGTAGACCTCTCACTTACGTTTCAAACGATACGGAAGATCTTGCACCATTGACTCCGTCGATGTTTTTACGCGATCTTCGAACATCAGGTGTAGTGGATTTGGACTTCGTCGATAACAACAAACTGTTTGTTCGCCAACGTCGATGTCAAGAACTTCGTGAACAATTTCGGATGAGGTTTCGCCAAGAATATCTTAGCCAATTGGCACAAAAACATGGTCAAAAGGACTGTGATATCCACGAAGGTGACATTGTGCTTATCGGTTCAGAGAACACCAAACGCATCAATTGGCCAATCGCTCGAGTACAAGAACTGTGTACAGGTCGAGACGGACGGGTAAGGGTAGTTAAAGTTAAGACAAAAAATGGCACATTAGTGCGGCCTGTGCGCAAGCTTTATCCTTTAGAAGTGTGCTCCTGTACTAAAGATACAGAAATTAGTTTTTGATTTGACTCTCACCAAATCAAAAGGTGGGAGTGTTGTGAAATGACTGTTTTCCTTATAACTATTGCCTGAAGATGGCAGCACCAAAACTGATTTAGACTATATTTACAGTTTGCAGTTCTTTTAATTTTGAGTTTGTCTTATATCTTTCTTTATACTTTTGTATATGTGTGCAAATTGTATCATTAATGTTTCTTAATTTCTGTTTCAGTGTAGATTTAATAATTATTAATATTCTGTTAAATTATTCCTTGATATGTAATAATTGTGTATTATTTAAGATATTATTTTGATTCTTGCCGGTAGATGGCCTGGCGAGCCCAGGAATCATGTTTTAAAAATGTACGTGTTCTTTTTCTGCAAGCTCGCAGAATGTAGTAGTAAGATGGCGGTTCGGAGAAGTTTGTTTAGAGAATGTAGACAGTTAAAAATGTGAAGGTGAAAATATACGTGGGGCGAAGTCATGTGTAAGTCCCCTCAGTGTAAATAGTAAATACAAAATGTTTGAATATGTGATCGTTTGTGCATTTATTCGTGACTGTTCGTGTTTATTTCTTCTGAAGTACGAGGCCGGCTACCCACGTAAGACGTAAGTACTATTTTCATTGTCTGATTAATTTTCTTTATGTACAAGTGGAAGAAGTGATGAAATATTTAAAGTGATATAAAATAGAGAGTTGGCCCATTTTCCCTCAATATAAAACTGGTAGTTTTATCTAGTTTAAATAAAATGTTTAGAACAGTAGCCTTAGTATAATTTTAAGTTTCGTTTTTCGCTATTGTTCTATTACCTAATTTGCAGAACAAATTAAAAAAACAAAATTTATTTTCTAAATTGTATAAGCCCGAGAAGGGACACGTATTAAGATATTTCATTCAATTCGTTCTACATTTAATGTTAAATTTTTGTAACAAATAAGTTAAACCAATCGAACTTTAAAAAACTAGAAAAGAGGAATTCTGCTTTTTCAGAATTTAGTGTCGCCCCCAATGAAAAAAAAATAAATGTATGTATAAATACTACAAAATATATTTCAATTTTAAGACTTACAGCACACACTTTTATTTTATGTAAAATGACGTCATTCGCATCCGCTTAAAAATTCCACATTTGCGATCCACTCTTAAACATCTACAGTAAAGTACGCATAGGACGTCACTATTGCGAAATAATATACAAATGCAGCAAAAAGATGCCGTCATTAAAAAAATTCGACAAAAAAACGATTATCAAATTATTCATAGGCCTCCATTTGTTTGTAACATTAATATAGATACAATTAAATATATTTTATAACAGTCGATTTCAGTCGTGACGTCAGTCATGAAGTTTTGGTTGGAAACTGACTCCAAACAAACGGTTGCTATGATGTGTTTTCTATTTTATTTGTATATTATAGTTATATCTATACCTCACATCTAAGGGTTTTAATACTTGATATGTAGTGGTAAAATTTTCTACAATGTATATTTAAAAAGAAATGACGCATAGCAACTGTTTGTTTTGAGTCAGTTTCCAACCAAAAAGCCACAACTGACGTCACACTGAAACCATCTATAGCTCTATGTTTTAATATAAATCATTCGTATATATTTTTTCAAAACAGAACGTATTTTAATTACATTTTCTTTCGGTTGTTATGAAAAAATGGCAACAAAAAAATGTAATTTCTATTTTACAACTATTTTTTTTATTTTCCTTTACTTTCTACAGAAATGGAGTACTTCCGTTGCCAATATTAAGCAAATGGCTCCAAAAACAACAAAAAAATTAATATTTCAAAAATAAATGGAGATGCAGTTTTCAAACAAATTGCATTTAAAAGCACTTTTTTTTTTTTTACGACGGTATAAAAATTGAAATTGTGCGATTCTTAGAAGTTTCAAAAATTGCTATAGAGCATTTAATCGGGCTGCTTTGTTTTACGGCTGGCTTCTGTAAGGTAACGTTATTTTTTGGAGACATATATTAAATAAGCTGGGAGAAAGAAATAACATACCGTACAGGGGGCTAATAAAAATGAAGTTCATACAATATAACATTTTAAACACTCTAAAATCTTAGATTGTGTTCAAATGAATTTGAAATAAATCTTAAGACTTTTTAAAGTATTGTGTTTTGCATGTATCTTATCATTTTATGCACAATCGTGATAAACATAATACAAAATCTGCAATACAAATCTTTACAACTTAAAAATGGAAAATGTCTAAGATTTATTTCGAATTCATTTGAGCAGAATCCAAGTTTTTAGGGTGTTTAAAATATTATGTTGTATGAATTTCATTTTTATTTTTTAATGTTCAATTGGTTTAACTTATTTGTTACAAAAATTTAACATTAAATGTAGAACGAATTGAATGAAATATCTTAATACGTGTCCCTTCTCGGGCTTAAACAATTTAGGAAATAAATTTTGTTTTTTTAATTTGTTCTGCAATTTAGTTTTTTGTTTAATTATTAATATAAGTCTTTAAAATGTTTTCAAATTCCTAATCATTGTTTAATGGTGGGAGGGGGGCAAGGGGGCGGCCGCCCCGGGCGCCGACGTCAAGGGGCGCCAAATTATGAGAGGTTTAAACCGAAATTTTTTTCATATTTTGACAATAAATAAGAATTGTTGATGTTGAGTGTGTGTGTGAATGTTTTCTTTAGTAAGAATTTTGTTATATCCAAATAATGAAGAAAGAAAAAGCTTCTGTAAACGTTTCTAGGTATGACTCAACACACTTGGTACCTAATATAATTATGTACCTGAATTGAGGCGCAAAAAGATTAAATAGGGGGCGCCAAATTGAGAGGATGTTTAAACGATATTTTTTCGCATATTGTGACAATAAATAAGAATTGTTGATTTCTTTCCCTTTTTCTGTGTGTGTGTGAATGTTTTCTTTAGTAAGATATTTTGTTATATCCAAATAATGAAGAAAGAAAAAGCTTCTGAAAATGTTTCTAGGGATCTCTCAACACTCTTGATAATATGTATCTGAATTGAGGTGCAAAAAGATTAAATAGGAGGCGCGAAATTGAGAGGAGGTTTAAACCGGAATTATTTCAAATATTTTGACAACAAATAAGAACTGTTGACCTTTTCTTTTTTTGTGAGTGTCTGCGTGAATGTTTTGAAGAAATTTGGTGAAGGTGGGTGTGGAGAATGGAGAGATTGATAAATGTCAATCGCTGATGGAGGTTTCTAACAATCTAGCCTCCAATTTATAAGTCAAAAGGCCTGTTTGCGACTTGGAGTGACATTTCTAGTATTCACAGAACTCCTCTGGAATGGGTCCCACTGCCTTTGGTAGCGTAGACCGGGATTGCGACCCACGCATCTCTAACCACTAAAAACCTCCGTTCAAATTTATTTATTTCAAAATTAATCTCCGGCATGGGTCCCCGCTGCCTATGTCTCCGTATAGCAAGCGTGCTGCGCACGTGCTGGAAAATCTGCAGAGAATCGTAAGATGAGTTGAAAGAAAAAAAATTCCACAGAAATCAGCCCCATGAAACCAGAGATAAAAATTCCCCTTGGCGGTGAAAGGTACAACTAAAAACTGTAAGACAATTGACAACCAAGTGGAATGTGCAAAACCAAGTTGAATGGAGTCCATAGAACCCGAGATAAGAATTCGCCCCTTCCCTGGAGGTGGAGCTTAAAACTGCAAGAAAATCGTAAGCTACATTGAATGAATCAATTCCCGCTGAAATCTGGCCCATAGAATCCGAGAAAAGAATGCGCCGTTAATGTTCGATAACTGTGTATAAAAGAACTCTTTATTTTGGAAAACATACTTTTTAATGTAAAAAAAAAGAGAAGAAACCCTTGTGGGTGAACTTTTAACTCATATCACGGGACTCTTGCCACAGAACACACTAATAATATTCGATTAAATTGATATTGATACAATGCTTTTAAATTGCGTTTTTAGAATTTGGCAACGTTTAATAATAAAGTTGATTGTCCACATGTCGTATAATCTCTGATTCATCGATTTTCGGAAATTAAATGGAGTGGTCGACTGGGAAAATATCTCGGGTTTTTTTTTTTTTTTTTTTTTAATGAATGTTTGCCCTGTATGGTTCTTTCTCCGAACATTTGTACTGTCGCTGTCAGTTTTTGAAAGCATTAAGAAAAATTACCGACCGATTTTCAAAAATTTTATACGCAGGTGTAACATCTTTTTTCTAAATGTGCTCTCAAATTTTCAAATCGATATATTAATTAGTTTTCTTAATTTTTCCTGATTAATGAAAATCGTTAATTTCTTCTATTTCGGCTGTGAATCAGGTTCAGATGAGAACACGATTTTGCCATTTTGAAAAAAAAAACGCGTTTTTGATGAGTTTTTAAATAATATTCTCGGCTAATTATAAAAAAAAAAAATAGAAATCTGAGCCTCATGTGCATCAGGGCCTGCCTTGGACTACCCTCACACAAATTTTCAGGCTTCCATGTGCGGTAAATATTTCTAGCCATCTCCGTCACACAAACACACACATAGATTTGTTTTTATGCTGATTTTTGCGTTCTTCATTCCATATGAATATTTTCGTGTGATGGGGACTTCTGTGAACTAATGCAAAATAGATTTAACTGGAAAAACAATAAATAAAGATATAATTTTTTCTTTATTGGAAATTCCACATTCCCATTAAATTGGCATTGAGAAAAGCCAAATAATAAAATGTAGGCGACCTATCCCCAAATTTTCCCTTCTTAAATCGTATAAAAACAAAGTAGGACTTTTCAGTATTTCTAGTACGACCAGTACAAATTGATGTTTTCATCGTTTTAAAAGTTAAATATATTTGATATATACTTAAATTCAGTGCATATGGATTAGAGAAAACTATGTCTATATCTATCCATGTAAGGAATAACTGGGAGATTAATGGGAGAAATGAATTTAACTCGGGAACCGCTTTGTGGAGTGAACTTGTTTATTTCGGAGCTGCATCTTACAATAATGTCCGCTCGTGCATGTCTCACGAGCCATTTACGTCAATTTCGAGACCTACATGGTCGTAATTTGTGCAGCCATCTCAAATGGGCAAAATCTAATCTTTTTCGTGCGTGTTCTTGCTAATATGTTGGCAATATTTTCCAACGGGGGGCGAAGATATCAATTTGGGTGAAACATTTAGTTTAATTGGTTAATTCGCTCTTGATTGGCATGTGGTCAAGATCCGCAAAATTCCCGGGATTTGTGACGTACAAGACTTTAACCACAAACGAAGGAGGATTGCCCAAACGTCAGCATTTTCAATCTTAAGTTAGTCTCTGAATTTAATGGTGAGCGCAATAAATGTTTAGCTGGGAAACAAAGTTACAAAGGCTAAGAGGGATTTTAGACTAAAAGATTTAAAGTTAGGAAAAAGAACTTAAAGATTTTAATTTTAATTTTTGAATTTTTATTTTGAATTTTAAAAGGATTTTTATTCTTGTCCTTTTCATCTATATATATATAGTATGTATTTATAAATATCTGATAATTGTCATGCGACTGCGCCCGTATTTATAATCCGATTTATATGTGATTGAGCATATGTTAAGAGTTTATTAAGATCTCGACCAAATTCTTTTGGGCATATTGATCCGCCATCCTGTTTCAAAATGGTGGCTCCTTAAAAATTTCAAACTAAAATAAAAATGTACGAAAAATTATAAATGTAAATTTATTTCTTGCATAATCGTTAAGTCTTGATAGAAGTATTCAAGGAAAATTTTTGGTTTCCCCTCTATATTAAAAAATAGCATAGCAATTTGAAATTCTTGGGTGCCTGCCGTTTTGAAACAGGAGATTTTTTTCCATAATCAGGCGAATTTTAGGAGTTTTAGCAAATGTTTTTTTTTTTTTTTTTTTTTACAATTTATTTTCAATGTTGCTACCTCAATACGCTTAAAACAATGTCATATCCGTGAACGTTCCGCTAAGTATTTGAAATTTCCATGGAAAATTAATGTGATTATTTTTTGGGGGAGGGAGGAAAGGGGGGTTCAAAATTTCTTCCTGTCCCGGACGCCAAAAAGTGTAGCTACGCCACTGGGGGGGGGGAGGAAATTAAAAACATTAGTAAGTTTTAGATGAAAGAATCTGAAACTGACTATTAACAAAACTATCAGAAAATTTCAAAAATAAATAACAAATGTCAGAAAAAAATAACAATAACAATGTCTTGATAACAGTGAAAAAGAAAAAATCCGGATTTTATTTTTTTAATTACCACTTTAAGACTATTTTCATAATTACTTGGCAAGAAATAGCGAAATTAAAGAATTTTAGGATTATGTGTGATACGCCATCTATTGGCCAAAATCAGTAAGAGATGCTTTATTAAGATCTCACAATTTAATGTACCATTAAATGGCAATAATGATTGTTCAAATATAATAAATGAAATATTTTAAAATGTTTTTTGAAATTTTATAATTAAGACTTAATCTAAAAAAAGATAAATGATTAAATATATTATCTAAGTAAGCATCTTTCATTTAAAACAATTACTTTTTCATCTCAAATTGTATTTTTCATATACTACTACATGAATAAATAATTAAATAAAATAATATACTAATTAAATGTACAATCATTTTAAGCTATAAAGAAGAATGTTATATGATGTATGAAACTATATACAGAGAGAAGAAAATATTAAAATTCGTTAACATTTTTTTCAAAATTTTGACTCCATCGAAATATTAGGGCTACCGGAAAATTCTGTCGTTTAATGTTCTTTCACGCCTACGTTTTTCAAATTTAGATTTCTTCATTAGCACCACTTTTTTGAAATGCTAAAATTTCTATAGTTTTCACATTTCACATTAAGGTGAAAACATTGAGAATTTCATCATTTCAAAAAAGTGGTTCTAATGAAGAAATCAGAATTTTAAAAAAGTAGACGTGAAAGAACGGCAGTATTTTCCGATAGATATAATATTTTTCAAGAATCCAGTTTCTTTGCTTACATCGAATAACAGATTCGTCGATTTACTGTACTCTATTGTATAATGAATACATAAAAAAATGCAATTTAAGGATAAATTAAAATGGTTACAAAACTTCAGGATATACAATGTTTTTTTTGTAAAAATTTTTCATTATTTAGAAGCTGACCTTGCTCTTCAGTATCTTCGATATAAATTATTAACTGTCCTTCCTCTTTACATCTGGCCCCACAAGTGGCCGAGAGGTTCTGCCCTCGAAGGTGGTAGACGGGAGGTGCTGGGTTCGATACCAATCGCGCCCGTCGGCCTAATCGTTCGGAGTTTTCGTGGTTTCCTTCGAACCTTGGATTTTCCAAGCGTAAATACGGGTTAGGTTCCCTTAGAAAGACCCCCACGGAGGGCACCCCCCCCCTTAGGGCCTATATACCTCGTGATGATAATTGGCCGTCATAAATACAAACCAAACCAAATCCTCTTTACATCTTGAAGTACTTACATATAGTTCTCCATGAGAAAAAAACGTTATTTTAAACACAGTCAAACTGTAGAAATTTTTGTCGTTAGGACTTATTAGGACAATATAACTGGAAATTTCCTTCATATCAATTCATTTCATTCATTTCAAATAAAATAAATGAAAAAAAAAATAAGACAGGCTTAACATTCACAAAAATGTAGGATATGTATATTCTAAAAACTAGAAAATAATTTTTGTGCTAAAAAAAAATTGTTTTATTTTCTCGTGTCCAAGAAGAAAAATGAAAGAGTAGGCGCCAATGTAATTTAACTTTTTTAAATGTAATTATTTTATGATGTTATATTATATACGTATGTATACATATATATAAAGTTGGCGCGCACGCTTTCACTTTTTTTCTTGGACATGAGAAAATAAAATAATTTCTTTTCTAGCCTAAAAATAATTAGTTACATTTTAGTGCATTTGAATATATACATACTAGGTGGTTACAATTATTTGCTTAAAAGGCATCATTTCAATAAAAAAAAAATAAAAAACATATAAAAAATATTAAAAATTTACATGTTTCGACTCTTTCATTGAGTCCTCTTCAGAATATTAAAAAAAAACTACAAGCAAAAGGCCAATTGTGACATTATACTGATGATGGCAACGACCTAACCCATAAATTGAGCCTTTACTGTAATTTTTCTTAACTTATGAACATCTTTCACACTGTCGAATAGAAAAACGTTCTTTCAAATGAAATTTATTTGAAAATTGTATCTCAATTTTTTTTTTTTTTTTGAAGGGATTTTAAAGTAATTTTCAATCATGGATATTTTTTAAATTGCATGCAGCCCAATTACGAAAGATATACCTGTTTGTTCGTAATACAATATTATATGGAAAAGACATTGCTATGAGTAACTATAGCATCATATTGTTGGTGGCAGCAATCTAATCCAACAATAAATTTTAACTTTTACTGCAATTTTGATCTTTAAACATCGCACATTTGATTATTCCAATGTCTAATAGAATACAAAAGTACATTCAGTATATTTGTTTGAAAAGCTTATCTCAATTTACAGATTGTTTATCCATTTTAAATTAATTTTCAATCACAGAGATATTTTTAAATATACCTGCAACAAAATTAAGAAAGATATATCCGTTTGCTATTAATGCAATATTGTGAAGAAAAGACATATCTATGAGTAACGCCTAGCATAATATTGTTGGTGACAACAACCTAACCGTACCATAAATTACGCTTTTACTGAAATTTGATCTCTAAACGTCATACATTCGATTATTTCAACGTCTAAGAGAAAACAAAAACACTTTCCGTAATTTGTTTGAAAAGTTTATTTCAACTTAAAGATTTTTTATGTTTTTTAAAGTAATTTTCAAGCTTGAATCTTTTTTTAAATAGGCTTGCAACCCAGTTACAAAAGATTAACTTAATTGCTCAAAATCATTTTAAATAATTCAGTATTTGTTTGTTTTCGTGTACTTTTACATAACTAAATTGGCAAATTTCAGTATTTGTTTGTTTTCGTGTTGGAATCTTATTCCTTCTGATTATAACTTAAGTTCTTCTGAAATAATTTTAATTCAACTTGCACTATTAGTTTCCAGTTAAGGTTTTGGTGCGTAACATTGTTATACGCTGATTAGTCATAGAATTATGGGGGAAAATTCCATAATCATGTGGAACGCGTTTATGAAAGTTTAGTCTTTTTAAAAATTCTGAATGTATTTCATTGGAACTTGTATTGTTTGTTAGATAATTTTTCACGAATGGTTTTAAAATATTGCATATAGTTTTACTTCGCTTTGCTGTAAAATTATAGAAGAAAGTTCAATAGTCAGGTGAAACCGATTATAAAAGATTAGCCTTTTTTTAAAGTTCTACTCGACAGATTTTGATGAAATTTGCACTATTACATTGCACCTAAATTTCTGGAATAGTTTTAGCATATAACATTTTGTTGTACATGCTTTGTTATAGAATTAGCTGAAATGTTCTATAAACAGGCGAAACCAATTCTGAATGATCAGCCTTTTAAAAAAGTTAGAAAATTTTTGAGGAATATTTTTAGTATATAGCATATTCGTCTATCATTCTTAGGCCAAATCCTACTGTAAATGATCAACTAAATAATTAGGCCCTTAACAGCCGAAATTTTGTCTTGCACATTAGAAAATATAACAGCGCTGTGATGATTGTATCGTTTTCAGCTATACGTAAGGACATTTGAGATAAAGATACATATTGCTTTAAAATGAAGGATGAAATTGACCCATATATTTCCTTTAATTCAAGATTTGCTCGGAGAAACTGATCACCGCAGCGGAAGAAATGTGATACTCAGTTAAATAAGATATCGTTAAAACGAAAATACCAAAAATACTTTTCCCTGTAGTTGTTGAGAAATCTAACAAATATACTAAGGGTTAAAAATATATTCGTGTTTCAAATTAAAAACGATTTTTATTTATGTTCTATTAACAGACAGTATATCAGGTATCTTGAACACATGTATACAAAGACTCACTGCCGATAATTTTTAAATGGAAACTCATACTTCCATTCGTAAAATCCAAATCCGCAGCCGTTAAAATGAAAACGACATCAATTTCCAAGAGCGTTCAATCGTAATGTCAGTCATGAATTTTTGTTTAAAAAAGAAAAAAGCTTACTCTAAAAAATAGTAGCTATGTTATAATTTCTATTTAATATAAATCGTAGAAATATCGTATTTTATATAACCGTAGAACGATTATAAATCGATATAAATCGTAGAATGTTATCACTGCCTTTCAAATATTAAAACGTTTATCAAAATGATGTAATTAAATATACAGCATTTCAAAGAAATAGGAAATAAATTGTAGCAGCCGGTTTTTAGAACCAGTTTGAAATCATATTGACGAAATTGACATCGTATCTAGCAAACGATTCTTTTTATTATTATATTTTTCCTGATTTTTTTTCTTGAAATTCAAACGCCTGTATTCAAATAGATTTTTAACTTTAAAAACATTCAAATTAACATTCTACGTCATTTTAACACACTTTTATTAAAATTATACTTTTATATAGAGAAATTTTTCGTTTTCCGATTAGAATGACGTCGATTTCAAAAATGCAAAAACATAGCGAGAAAATCTGAATTTTTAGTGTCAAATAAAAACAAAATACACGCGTTATCATTTTCTTTAAATTATTATGACTTTTTTAGGGTGTGGCAACAGGAAAGAAACGATTGAATTTGAAAATTTAAAAAGAGATATTTCTATAATGTTAAATTACGAAAGGTGGTCGAAAAAAGTGGTAAATAGTGGTCTGATGATTTTTTTAAAGTAGACAGGGATCTTTTCCACGTTCTAAAACGTATGTACATCAAGTTTCGTGCAAATCGGTAAAAAACTGAAGATTTGTATAAAGTACATACACTCAGAGAACGGCTTTTATAAGATAACGAAGGAACAAATAAATTAGTAAAAGATTAATAAAAATACAAATAAAATGTCGAATTAAAAATCACTTGACGACACAAAAAACACCTGTAACGTGTCAAGTGAATGTGACATTTACGATAGCCATTATTGGCATTTTATCTTATAGTTTGGCGATGGTTTTTTGGTCGACGGGATAATCAAGTAGTACCAAATTCCGTAAAAAAAAACATCTCCAAACTCCAAAAATTATAATCATATAAAAAATGTTTTACTTGCGTCGGATTGGACGTTTCATTTGCAATTAAAATATATCTTTGAATTGAAATTTGAATGAAATACAGGGTCATAAAAAATTGAAGATTGTGAAAAATGTTATTACAAATATCTCGGCAACTAATTATCCGATTTACTTCTTTCTTTATGCAAAATTTATGATTCTTTATTGTCTTTTATATTCACCCCTTAAAATAAACAATTTCGAAAAATTTTATACACCTTTTATCAGAACAAATATTTCGAGAGTCCGAAAAAAATGTTCCGGATAATCGAGGTTACTGATATTTAATAGGCTTCGTCCCATTATTGCATACTAAGTACACACAAAATTTTAACTCTCTATCTCAATTTGTTCGGGAGATAGAGCGTTTACAGACACATAGACAGATGGACGGAATTTTTTTTTTTTCTAAAAACATATTTTTCGGAATCTCCAGTGTCTGAAACGTGTAAATCCGTCATTTTTTTTTTCAATTTTTAAAACGAGTACAAGACTTACCCTATATTACGTATGATGGGTAAGTAAAAAAGAGCTAATCTCGATCATGATATTCAGTAAAATGAATAGTTTTTCAGATTAAGTAAAATAATGCTCTAAAATATCTTTATTAAGATTGACGATCGTTTCGTCGCGCCAACGGCAACATTTTCAAAATCATTCACGATAGAAAATATTTTCACATTTATTTATTTATTGAACAACAAGTATACGACTTGTATGCTTGAAATGAGATCCCGCTTATAAGTCGGAGACAAGATAGCACAAGGAAATATTACAACACAAGAGAAATACACCCTGGGAGTTCCACACAAAGAGTGTGTGCAATGGAACTAGCGGGAATCGAACCCACAATCCCTTACGCTCGCAAGCGATTAGCAGACTGGTGCTTTGACCATTCAGCCACAGATACCCTATTTTCACATAATTTAAAAACAATAAACATAGTAAACAATTGTCACGAGACGTGATGCATAATGAAAAACATTGCAAACATAAACAATTAAATTTTAAAAAATCAAACAACCCGACTGCGTAAAAAGCGAACTAATTAATTATTTCTCATCAATGTGAAACTATTTTTTTTCAGTTCCTACTATTAGCTCACACTCTCACTATATATATCTTGTTTAAATTTTCAATCGTTAATAAAATACTTATTATTCATCCAATCAAGCTCAAATAAGTTTTTTTAAACTTGTAGTGGATGACACTTGATGTTAATCCAGTTTTTTTTCAAATATTAATTCATTAATTAAATTTAATTAATTAATTTTCAATAATCGAGAGAGCTCTCTTCTTGATCAAGGTATTTTAAGTTCGAGAGAGATTCTCTTCTTGATCAAGGCATTTTAAACGCCACCTAAGAGAAAGAAGAATGGGAGAAGAAAAATTCTCTTATTGGCCTAAGTAGGAATTGACTTTAAATATTTTCTTTATTTTATATTACTTATTTATATTACTTACCTATTTTTTTTTTACTTACTTATATTGATGACTTTTAAGTTGTGTTTAATTGTTAGTTCCTATCTATAAACAATGCTTTGATGAGGTCTATAGATATCTATAATGGTTAGAGTTTCAGTAAAGCTAGAGATCCTACATACACAACTTCCAGGTTGTATAATATTGGGTGAGTGCAAAAGTTCTACCCGTTTTGAAGATATGCATTAGTCCAGTGGAGTATAGACGTTGAGCTGACGTTTCGAGGACAGGAAAGTGGTCTATAACGCGTAGAGTAGTAGAGTATACATAGGCACAACATTTGTCAGACGAACTCATGCCGGACGGGAAACAACATGGCAAGCAAGAAAGACCACATCAGACATTTTTTACTGTAAGTAAGTAAGTAAGTAAGCACCCACCCTGGGAACCCGCTTTTGGCTTATGGTTAGGTGTAACCCCCAAGCCCAGGGCAGGGAAAAGTTTTACTACCTGCGGAAACAACCCCAGAACCCCAGTCTCCGGGAAAGAAGACTTCAGAACGACCCGCCTGACACGCCGAAGAGAGCACAAGAGGCAAGTGCCGTGTCCCCGGACCGCCTGTGAAAATTTATGATTATTTAAGATGGCGATTCTTTACCAATCACAATTGGCTACCCTATTGTTTCAGGGCGAGCCTAGAAATATATTACGATTATGATTTATATGTTTTGGAATTTACGTACTATTTGAAAAAAATTTAAGTATTTACATTCATCTTTTCATTTGATAAGAAGTATTTTTTTTCCTTTTTTTCACCCTTTTAAACAAAAATATTTATACATATTTACAATAATTCTAGTGGTATTTAAGTTCTTAAAAATAAAACAATCTCAAAAACACCCTTCCATACACCACGTGGACCCATGACATGTCCACCACAGGCAATCAGAAGAGGTAATTATTGAATGTATTTATATTGAATAAAAGAATAATGGCTATTGAGAATATCGTAGTTAGCATAAAGTTTTTTAAGTTGTGCCGGGTCATTAATTATTTTTAGGATGTCCTGAAGGATTGTCGTTTCTGTTCTGTGAAATTTAAACTTCATGAATTTGCAGTTGCCGAAAATGTAATGCATCGGGTCTCCTCGACCACCACATTTACAAAGGTCGTCATCTTTTTTGCCGATATTATAAAGGAAAGACGGGAAGCTGCCGCGGCCTGTTAAAAAGTAAATAGATACTTTATCTTTTGAAATTATTTGGTTCTGAACTTTTGGTACCAGCCCGTGCGTATATCTGCCACCCCCTGAGTGATGCCAGTTGTACTGCCACCTGTCCAGTAATTGGGTTCGAATACATTTTATAAGATAGGACCGAGGCAATTTAACTCCTCGATCCACTGGTAGGTCGCAGTACTGGGCGGCATAATTCGCCAGCTCATCCGCCAGTTCATTACCCGCTATGCCAATGTGGCCTTTTATCCAAGTAATGTAAAAAATTTTATTTTGATTTTGTTTAATTAAATTATGGATGTAATAAATTGAGGGGTTAGTTGGAAATAAATTGTCTAAGGCTTTAATAGTAGATTGACTGTCACTTAATATTTGGAATTTTGTATAAGGGGAGTTAATGGCCCAATTAATTGCCGAAATTATTGCGTGCAGCTCCGCCTGAAAGATTGAATTTTCTGCTCTCAGTTTGACTGTTTTTTCATAAATTTTAATGTTATGATTGTAGGCTACCATTGCATATGCTGTGCCAGAGTCCACCTTAGAACCATCTGTGTAAATCGAAATAAGATTAGTTTTTGTGATAATTTTGTCTGTAACTATTAAGTTATTTAAATGAATTTCCGGATTTATTTCATATTTTAGGATTTTATTTTCTATATCATCTTTACATATTGGTTTGGGTTCTTTAAGTAATAAGTTTTTATTGTGTAAAATATTGTATTTTAGATTTTTATATTCCAGTGTTATTAAGATTGGTGGTATTCCTAATAGGACCTGTAACGTATGTGTTGCAACATTTTTATATGTTTTGGTTATTGACGTGAGACAAGTTCTTTGGATGGATTGGAGAGCGCGTTTATCTTTTATCCTGAGGTCTCCAAACCACATCTCCGAACCATAATCTATAATTTTTTCTAGTACTGCTATGTACCAGGTTCTAAGATAGCCTCTGTCCACCCCCCAAGTAGCCGAGAACACCCGTTTAATGGATGAGGTTAGCTGTAAAATTTTGTTTTTTATGCTAGTTATGTGCTTGTCCCATTTTAAAGTACTCTGGAATATTATCCCTAAAAATTTTTATTTCCTTTAATGGCTTGATGGTATAGTTACCCAATTTAAAGGTTGGTGGACGTTTATCCAAAGTGTTTTTCCCCAACATAATAAAAGTCGTTTTTTCCTTTTAAATCTGTAAATTTAAGTTATTGCAAATATTATAAAAAAGTTTTATTTTTTGGTTGGTTTCGGTTTCTAAGATGAGTCTGCTCCTCGCTTTGACAACCATATTGAAGTCATCGCAAAAAACATACAGGTCTTCGAATTTACTGTAAAAGTTTATTAAGATTATATTTGCTATGATTAGCCACAGAAGCGGCCCAAGGCACGACCCCTGTGGACAGCCTTGATAAGTTGGTCTTTTAATGTTATTTGATAAATAATTTGTTATTAGTTCTCGTTCGGATAAGAAGCTAAGAAGGATACATTTTAAATATTGCGGAATTGGTAATTCGTTAATTTGTTGACCCAAAGTGACCCAATCGATATTGTCAAACGCCCCTACAATGTCGAATGAGATAATGCTGCAGTATTTATATTTTTCAAGATACGTTTTTGCTTTATGTTTTAATTTGTTTAATAGTTGAATTGTGCTTCTGTTCTCACGGAAGCCATACTGGGCCCCGTGAAGAACATTTAATTTTTCTAAGTAGTGATTAATTCTTCGTTTTAGGATCCTCTCATAGATTTTTCCCAGCATGGGAAGGAGACAAATGGGTCTATAGGAGGAAGGTTGGCGTGGATTTTTATTACGTTTTGCGAAGAAGATCACATTTGCTATTTTCCATGATTTAGGAAAGTAGTTAAGAGTAAGACATTTGTTATATAAGTCACGTATTAGATGTTTAAAATTATTGTATATGTTTTTAATAATAAATGCATCAATTTTATCAAATCCAGGGGCTTTTAAATTATTTTGCTCATTAAGTGCTGATTTTATTTCTTTAAAAGATATTAGGGGGGGAGGGGGGAGGAAGATCTTCCTCTGCCGCTGGGTCCATGAGAGGTGGATGCGGGTTTTGATGTATTGGGAAATGGTGGTTAAGTAATATGTTGAAAGTGTCTAATTTTGTAGTATATGGGGTTGAACCCTGTAGTGTTGTGTGTATGAAATGATTATTTTTGAGTCTTTTATTCATTGCTATTTTAAAGGCTTGGCCAAATTTGTCTTTTGTTTTAGAGCAGAAACTCTGCCATGATTTAGTTTTTTGTTGTTTTATACGTTTTTTGTATATTGCTTTTTCTCTTTGTAGGAGGGTTCTCCACTTTGGGTCATTTGTTGATTTAAATCTTTTCCGTAATGCTGAGATTTTATTTCGCTGGACCTTCAGCTCTGCCATCCACCAGTCAAATGTTGGATATAATTTGAAACTTTTTGTTTTTAGTGAGGATTTACAGGTGTCTAGAATTACTTGGTTAAAACCATCAAGCCATCCAGTTCTAGTCGAGTTTTAGTATCAGATAAGGATTTAAGTAAATTATTAATTTTCGGTTTCAAGATGTAATTAAATTTTTTAAAATTTGAGTATCTTGTTTTAAATCTTTTAAGGTCTAGAATAACTGGTTTAAGATTTAATGAGAATCTGATATACCTGTGGTCCGACGTGCTCTCTACTGTGTCATCTACATACCATGAGTCCACGCAGTCCACCAGGTCTTGTGTACAAAGGGTTACATCTGGATTCCCCTTCATGGGACGATTCGGCTGTCCTATAAATGAATGAGGTGCCTCTATATCATTGATCAGAGTTAAGATAATAGTAAGTATGTCAAAATTTTTCCCCGTTCATCTTCTTTCTGATATCCTAAAAGTGACAAGTGGACATTGAGGTCTCCTCCCATTATGATGTGATTCAATGGTTCGAAGAAGTCCAGCCACTTCATATCACCTCTGAAATCACCTTTTGGTCTGGCATACACAGAGCCTATTGTGATCTTGCCGGATTCAGTAGTAAGATTGACGAATACTGCATTATCGTCTTTATATGTCTCTATCACTTCCACGTCCTTTCGAGTTACCACAACTGCCGCTGTTTTATTTTTTGAGATAAATGCTTGCCAATTTGACGGAATTGACCATATGGCTTCGTTAAAGTAGTAAAAGTCCTGTAATAGAAGAACTAGTATTTTATGCTGATTTGCAAATCCCATTAGTGTGGATGTTGCAGAACTTGATCCCTGTAGATTAATTTGAATAAAGGTTAGTTCATTTGGAATACATATTTTCTGTGGTTTTGCAGGGTTATTCAGAATTTCTGTTATTATTTGTTCTTGGTTTACTGTTAAATTTTCATTTTGAGTATTGGAGTTGTTTGAGTTTGTTGAGTTATTAGAATTATTTATTTCTTCATTTATCGGATTGAACTTTCTTGATTAATTTGTATATTTTTATTTCTCTGTGACAGGTAGTACTGTAGTGTTGGACAGTCTGATGAACTCGATCTATGCGGGAAGTCGCTATTTGTTCCAGCACAGTTTCTGCCTATATCGAATTTATTTTATTTATTTGTGCTAGATTGCTTCGCTGTAGTATTAAATATTGTAAAGTCGGACATTCACTAGAACTAGCTGCATGCGGGAAGTCACTCGCACTCCCCATGCAGTTTCTGCATCTGTGTTGTTGTGGTTTATTTCTGTAATAACAATATTTTTGATCATGGCGTTCTGCACAGTATTCACACGTTGGAGATTGTCGGCAATTCTGATCCACGTGTCCGGAAGATTGACAGTTCTTACATCTTAATATAGGTTGGTAAGGTGCAATCCTGACCGATGTAAATCCCATGACGATCTTTCGTTGTCTCAGTAGATGAATCGCAACTGGAGCTTCTGCTTCAAAAATTAGTTGGTATGTTGAAGCTTTTTCTCTTTGTTTTCTATTAATGTAGTTTATTGGAATATCTGAATCATAAAGATTTTTTAGATTGGTTATTATTTCTTGTGGATCCATATATGTCGGGATCCCTAAAAGAATCAGTTTTCGGAGATCCGCAGCCTTATATTCTATATCCACAATGTCTTTAAGGTTTCTATCTTCTCAATCGTCTCAAGCAGCTTATTCGTGTTTTCATCACTAAACGTTTTAATTATTAGTGTATTTTTGTTTTTGGCAAGTTCACAATATATTTGTTTATATTCAATTGTGTTTCTAGTTTCTCTTGTTAGCATGATTTTTATGTCATTGAGCGACATATTCGTGTTTTTCTGCCGAGTTATCAGGATAGCTGCTTTTGAATACTGTGCATGTACCGTTGGAATTGTTGTCTTCTTAGGTATTGCAGCCACCTCCGAATATAGTGAATTATCTGTATTTGCCTGTATGTTTTCTTCTATATTATTGCATTTTATGATTGGTTGTTGTTCCTCTACTGTTTCTATTTTTTCTCTTATCTTTTTAAGTTCTTCCAAGATGATTCTAGTATAAGGTATCGTTTCTTCTGTATTTTGCTGTTGAATTATGTCTTCTATTACTTTATTTTTATTTCTAATTTCTTTTAATTGTTTTTCTATTTCTTCTTTGTATTTTAATTCTTTTTCTAGTAGTTCATTCAATTCTTTATTGCATTTTTCCAATTCATTTGTTAGAGTGGGCTGTTCTTGCAACTTCTTAATCGTTTCTAATTTGTTCGTGTTCAAGGATTTTTTGACGTTGATCTAACGTCACCTTATTGACGGTGTTGAGATTCGCCGTTATTCTATTATTTTCTTCTCTTTGTATTTCAAGGTCTTTCACCATTTCACTTGCTTTAAAGATAATTTTGTCTAGGTATTTTTTAGCTTCTTCACAATCACCTCTTCTTCTACTTCTTGTAAGTGATTTATAAATCTCTATCATTTGAGTCATTGTCATCTTCTTTATAGCAAGTTCACCATACCTCGGCGTGGCTACTTCCTCCGGAGGATCTTGAGTCGACATTGAGGAATTTTGTGTGTTGTCTTCTTGTATAGATATTTGAGTTGCTCTTTCTTCTGTAGTTTTTAAGTCATGTCTGCCCGATTTTCCTGTCCCCGTTCTTCTACTCTTCTCCTTTAATTCTCTAATCATCTTTTCCTGCTGTTCCGCTCTTTTTTCCAGATTATTTTTGTTGTCATCTAATTCTCTTATTTTTTGTTTTATTTTGATGAGGTATTTTTCTGCCATACTAGACGCTCCTTTAGCATGAGTGCTCTTCGTCTTGCTGTAGCTATCTATAAATTGTTCCAGCGACATTAATTTTGCCATGGGTTCTGAATATGTTGTCAGATTTTTTGGAAGGTCTTTAGTATTTAATCTTGGTGTTGAGTGTATTGATATACTGGAATCAAATGATCCTTCAGTTTCATGCTCCACAAGATCCTTTACTCTCTGTGGCTTTGGAGTCGCCTGGGCAGTTATTAACTGATTTTCTAATTCTTGGATTGTCTGATCCAGTTGTATCATCATTCTCTCTTTTTCCTCTACGATTTCTTTCAACTCCATTATTTCATGTTCTTTTTCCTTCAAGTTTTGCTCAATTTCGTCACTTTTCATCAGAGCACATTCTAATTTTTCTTTGTACTCTGCTATTTTAAGTTCGTTTTGTTCTTTATTTAATTTATTCTTCTTTTTATTTTTTAATTTCTGACTGTATTCGTGAAATATTTGTAGGAACGTCGGTTCCGAGCTACTTATTTCATATGAATGTTCGCCTATTAAAGAGCTTTCTTCTGGGGCATTCCACGTCAAATCAGGCAGTAAAATATCAATATGTAACCCACCATCACAGATTTTAATGAAACTGTGTGTGTTTGTTCTTACTATTAAGATATGATCACCAGTAATTTTTTTTGCTTCTTCGTGAAACAGTTTCTGAGAAAAAAATTGCCAAAATTTTGAAAAACTGCCGTCAGTTGGCATTCTTGATAGCTCGGTTTTCAAATGTAGCATGTCATATATATAATCATATTTCAATATCTACTCTACAAATCATCTTCAAATAATTTATGCACAATATTTAGGGTACGCAGCGTATGAAAAAAATATATTGTTACGCTTATAACCATTTTAAGTGTGTCTAAAAAAATATTTAAACTTTGAAGTCGTGAATTTTTTATGAAAAATAATACATTAACAAAAAAAGCATTATCAACAAAAGGCGGTATTTTTATTAAATTTATTTTTTATGGGAGATATACTTAAAGGTGTCCTTTACCTGATTCTGAAATAAAAATAGTGGGATTTTGGGTGTTTTTGGTAGTATTTCCTATTTAAAAATATTTTGAGGTGCATTTCATATCAAATCAAGCAGAGTCATTCCATGTCAGTTCCCCTAAGCCATTTAATCACTGTCACAAATTTCAATGAAATTGGGTTTGTTCATAGCTTATTTTAAGACGTAATCACCTTTAATTTTCTTGATCCTAAGTAAAATATTTTTTAAGATAAAAAATATCAAAATTTTGAAAAAATTTTTTAAATTTTTTTAATGACAGTTCGATATTCAAAGACTACATTAAAAAAAAAAAAAAAGTCATTTCAATATAAAATCACTAAATAGGTTTCAAATAATGTATATGTGACAAATAATGTAGGCTGATTATTATTTCTTGTTTTTTATCGTGTTTAAACACTAAGAGTGTCTTTTATCTTATGAATTTTTAAAATCAAGATTTTTGTCAAAAATAATGTGTTAATAAAAAATTTATTATTAACCGAAGGCAGGGTGTTATTGCTTTTTTTTAATTGTACGTAAAAATATCTTTTAAATGGTTATAAAATAAAAATAGTGAACATATGAGAAAAAAATATCAAAATTTTGGGAAAATGCCACGAGTTGCCATTAATGATTGTTCAATTTTCAAAGGCCTCATTTTATATATAAAATCATATTTCAATAACTAATAAAGAAATCTTCTTCGAATAATTTAAGCAATGTAAATAAAGTGTGTAGATTATGAAAAAAGTATTGCTGTAATGTTAAAAAATATTTAAATGTGTCTAAAAAAATGTATAATCTTTGAAATCAAAAATATTTTACAAAAAAAATAATGAAATTATTAAAAAATCTTTATCAATCAGAGGCGGAGTTTCTATGACTAATTTTTTAATTTTAAATTGTACATAATACTACATTATAACTGGATCTGAAATAAAAATAGTGGGATTTTGGTTGATTTTAGTAGTATTTAAATCATATTTAAAATTATCAATATTTTCAAATGTAAAACCTATCCAATGTATCATCCCTGGAAATATTTTTATTTATACATTTATTTTATTTTTCAAATTATCTTTTATGTTCGTTTCCTAAGGAAAAAAATAAACAATATTGTTTTTTAGTAAAACTTCTAGGGCGAAGAGCAATTATCCCTTTCCAAAACAGAGAAAAATCACTAGCTCCTCACCGCCCAATAGAATTTTTCAAAATGACAGTCCTAATCTTTAAACTCATATTTGGCTGTTAATATTGAAAATTTAGCATTGAGCTGCTACTATTGAAAAAAAAAATTTCACTCTGTTGAAGAAAATTTTGACATATTGTGCTTTAAATATAATCAAAAAATGCATAATCCATTATATTTATATCTTTCAAATAACTATATCTAAAAAAATATTTAAAACTTAATGAGTTGCACTTTTGTAACTTTATTCAGTTTCTAATGATATGTACCGTAATTTCGGGTGTATAGCCCGCAGATCAAACAATTCAGTTTGGACCCAGAAATTTTATTCAGTATTCGAAGACCAATATTTACTGTGATCTAAAAAGTTACATTTTATTTTTAAAAATTTCTGGGTCGAAACACGATTGCATGATCCGCGGGCTATACACCGGAAATTACGGTAATTTGATTTATTTCATCACAATGTTGCTAAAAGATGTATTTTCAACATATATATGTGTGTATATATATCCCTGTTCTCAAACAAATTTATTTAATAATTATTCATTTATGTTTAATAAAGCATATATATATATTGTTTATGCACTTACAGAAAATACATATAGCAAATTTTATGATATTATGTCAATAATGTCTAAAAGTAAAGAACTTATCTAATAGTATGTAACGAAAAATTTAACATCTGGTGTAATGACAACAAAATTTTATAATTGTTTTACTTAATTTGGATGAATGAAAAAAGCTTACATGTTTATATTTTATTGAAGTACAGGTGAAAATGTCACAAAGACATACCTCAACAACCACTGAGTGTGTCACATTCACACTACAGATGATTTTTTTTTCTTTTGATCTTTCGGGTTTGATTTCAGATGGTAATGAATTAATTAGTTTTGTTAGAAGTGTCATTGCAGTCAGCATATTAGGCTCACTATTTTTTTTTATATAATTTGTTTTGATTGACTCGATGAACAACAATATTTAAAGGGACCATTTCATGACTTTTCAATTAAAAGCTGATTTATAAATTCATCATGTTGTTTAGTTATTATTATCGTCTTAAGATAATAAGTTGATATTAAAATTTTTAAATGCAGTTCATTTATTATTTGAACAGTTGAAAGTATTTTTCAATAAGAGTGCGGTCTGTTGATTTTAAGTCGGCTGTTGAGCAATGTAGTGTTGGTAAAGGAACTGGTACTATTTAATTTAATTTTTATTGCTGTAAATAATATTTGTTATTTTATTATTGTATGTATTATATTTAAGCAAGAGTAGAAATACACGATAGTACATTTTAGTACATCTTAGCATGAAAAGCTTCAATATTTATCATTAAACATTCACATTTTATGAAAATTTTGTTAAAATGGCTCATATTTTCACTATTTTTATTTTATAACTATTGAAAAGATATTTTTACGTACAATTAAAAAAAGTAATAACAGCCTGCCTTCGGTTAATAATAAATTTTTGATTAACACATTATTTTTCACAAAATTCTTGATTTTAAGAATTCACAAGATTAAACACACTCTTAGCATTTAAACATGACAAACAACAATAAATAATAATCTGCCTACATTATTTGTCACATATACATTATTTGAAACTTATTTAGTGATTTTATATTGAAATGACTTTTTTTTATGCAGTCTTTGAATATAGATCTGCCATTAAAAACATTTTTAAAAAAATTTCAAAATTTAGATATTTTTTTTATCTTAAAAAATATTTTACTTGTAATCACCTTTAATTTCCTTGATCCTGTCTTAAAATGAGCTATAAACATACCCAGTTTCATTGAAATTTGTGACAGTGAATTAAATATCTTAGGCGAACTGACATGGAATGACTCTGCTTGATTTGATTTGAAATACGCCTCAAAATATTTTTAAATATGAAATACTACTAAAAACACCCAAAATCCCACTACTTTTATTTCAGAATCAGGTAAAGGACACCTTTAAGTATATCCCCCACAAAAAATAAATTTAATAAAAATACCGCCTTTTGTTAATAATGCTATTTTAGGTAATGCATTATTTTTCATAAAAAAATCACGACTTCAAAGATTAAACATTTTTTTAGACACACTTAAAATGTTATATAAGCGTAACAGTATTTGTTTCATAAAATACGTACCCTATATATTATACATAAATTATTTGAAGATGATTTGTGGAATAGATATTGAAATATGGTCATATTTATGTCATGCTACATTTGAAAATCGAGCAGTCAAGAATGCCAACTGATGGCAGTTTTCAAAATGTTGACAATTTTTTTTCTCAGAAACTATTTGACGAAGGAGTAAAAAAAAATACTGGGAATCATATCTTAATAAAAGGAACAAACACACGCAGTTTCATCAAAATCTGTGATGGTGGGTTACATGCCTGCCTGAACTGACATGGAATGACCCTTCTTGTATTTGTGACTTATTCATTATTCCACTATTATTTTGGACTTTTTATAATCTATTATTTCGTGAGAATTATTTATTTAGTATATTTATATCTGAAAGTTATATTGTAACTGGATCGGGGAGCCACTAGGCCCCTGCCACACATCTTTGAAGGAAAGGGAAATAGATAGTTAAAAGCAAAAACCAGTGGTCGTAACCACCGAAGATGACTTAGAATAAAATTAAATTGCCAAATGGGGGGTAATTTTGAATTTAAAAAAAAAAAAAAAAAAAAAAAAAAAGATAGTGATAGTAAAACCATTACTAATGGGAGAAAAAGAGGGAAGTATGTGCTATTGCTCCCGTGCCACCAAGACCATACACTTAAATTATTAATTATCAGTTATTATCGTAATTATGTACAATATAAAGAATTATATAATGTAGTATATAATATAAAATGTAATTTAATTCAATTTTAAATAATAGACAAATTTACATATGTACATTTCTGATGTTGATAATTTGTTATAAATCATTGAAAGTAATTTATTAGTACACAAATTTACATTTAATCACTCTTAATGTTGATCTGTTATGTACAACTTCAGCAATATTGTTCTAGTATGAGTATTGCACGTCGAGTCTCGATTTCCCATAAACGAACCAAAAAAGGAGTAAAAAAGGAGTAAAGGGAGTAATGGTAGATTGGGTGGACCTGTCAGATGGAAAACATTTGGAAAATATTTCTTAATGTACTGCAGTAGGAAAGCAAACAATACCCATCCAACACTACAAGGGTCCCGCCGACTTGCCTGTAAGATAATGTAAAACACAATATAACAGATTTAAACTTTAAAATTTAAATGTAAGTGCGCCAAAATCAGTGCAGGGACCTCCCAAGGACCAAGGAGGGTAAAATGAGACGGAGAGGATAATGCCAACAGCAATGTAGTGCTAAATGTAAAATAGTAAATGGGAACAAGAATGTAGGACATGGTATGACTCAAATTTAATAATCGTTTACATTAAACCCAGTAATCAAAAAAGTTGCTAATAATAAGGAAATGAGTGCTAATTGTAGTAGTGATTAGTGGGAAAGAATATATGACGTATGGGAAATCCCAATGAAAAACAGAAGAATAACTCAAATAATAAAAAAAAAAGTAGTCAATGCTAAGCCAAGAAATGTGTGCAAGGTCAAATAATTAAAATGAGAATAAAACTGTTGGCAACCTCCAGTACATTCAAGAAAAAACCAGAATAGTAATCCAGTAACAACAGAATGTATGTCATATGAGTAATCCCAATGATCAGTAGAATAACTCAAATAATAAAAAAGTAGTCAATGATAGGCAAAGAAATGTTTGTATGGTCAATTAATTATAATGGGAACAAAATTGTTGGCAACCTCCAGTACATTCCAGAAAGAACCAGAGAAATAACCCAATAAACAAAAAAGTTGCTATTGTTAAGGATAAAAAATATTAAATGTAAAAATGTATATTGGGATCAAGAAAATATGCCATATGAGTTATCCCAGTGAAAAAATCAGAAGAATAACTCAAATAATAGAAAAGTAGTCAATGTTAAGCTTAGAAATGAGTGCAAGGTCAAATAATTTTAGTGGGATCAATATTGTGTGCAACCCCTAGTACAATCAAGAAAAAACCAGAAAAATATCTTAATAATTGTAAAAGTTGCCAATGTTAAGGAAAAACCTTAACAACTTATAAAAAGTGTAAAAGTTGACTTGGGACTGTTATAACAGTCGAAAATGAATGTAAATTAGAAAAAACCATGTCTCTAGCCCAATTAAGAAAAAAGTAGCAACTGTTATAGATAAGGGAGGGAGGCAAAAAATGGTGCAAAAGATGGTGACAGTAGAAATAATAATGTAGTATATAAAAAAGTGTCAAAAATATGACAATAACAAAAATAAAAGCTATTATAATGAAGAGCCACATTTGACCCCTCCCCGGCAGGCCCCTAATTGTGCTAGAGGTAAACGGAATAGTGGAAAAGACGGGGGGAAAAGTTCACTTAGGCTGCAAGCAGCTGATTTTGGCGCAGCAGAATACCCCTACGACCAATACTTTTCGAGTTATTTAGCTTTTTATGCAATAATTCAAGTGTAAAATACATCCATCAGAAACAAAATGGCGTGTTTTAGTGATTAGATGGCAAACCTAGTAGTTAATTATTGTGCTAAAAGTTGGAGAAGACCTTCTTATACATGTTGCCATTGAAAAAATAGTTAAGTGTTCATTATTAGTTTTTTATTATAATTAAATTATGTATTATTTTAAAGCGTTGAGAAATTTTTTGAGAAGGCAACCTACTTGAGTTTTCAATTATTTTAAAGCATTAATATTGACTTGCCCTTACAGAACATGAATTGTGTGAGAGCAACCAGTGTCCACCCAACCGCTCCAAATCAAAAATTTCCAATTTTAAAATTAAAATTAAAAATACTTCTAGGTATTCAGTATTAAAACAAATAGTACCGCTAAAAAGAGTAAAGATTCAACTTTCAGAATATGTAAATATGTAAAAGATCGGTACATAAATAGTAGTTAAAAAATTAAATTAAAAAAGTAAACAACCTAATACATTCCTATGGGAAATCGGAAAAGTTTCTTTAAAAAAATGACACTTTTTCAAAAATCAATTAAAAAATATCAAATTGACCTAGAGAGACACGGGTGGAGGCGGAGAAAAACTAAAAGTTCAAAATAACGAGATCTGGCGTTAGTTTTTCAAAATAATAAACAGATCATAAAAATTAAGCTATGTTAAAAGTATAGAATATGCCTCCAAAAACCCATGTTTCTCTATGGGAATGAGGGTTACTTCAGTAATCAAAAATCACAAAAAAGAATACTTTTTAAAATAATCATTTGGCATAGTAAATATCAATATTTTTGGACATAATAGGTATCAAATTAAAGCTTATAGTCTTATCTAAGTGAAAAATACAATATATTATCATTTTGAAGAGTTTTAGGTAGTTTTTAGGACAATAGAATTCCATTGTTTAACCCATGTTAAGTCTATGGGGAAAATGTTCAAAAAATGCAGTTTTTGATGTAAAGTTTAAAGGGGTAAAACTAACCGTTAACTTAAAACCAATGGTACTAAAATAATCTACGTACTTTAGTTAAGGTGAATGAAACAATAGATTTTAGTTAACTGAAAGATTTAGTTGTTTTTGAAGGAACTGAAAAATGTCATTTTTGAAAATGGCTCCAAAATTTTGAAAGTAATTTATAGAATTTATGTTAAAATTAATAGAAAGAATGACTTAGAGATACAAGATAGGACTTAGAAGAGAGCTAAGAAGAGGGTGAAGGGCAAATGAGCCATGAAAAAAAACATTAGGTAACTTAACATGGTCAAAATTGCAATGGAATTCTATTGTTTTTTCCCATGTTATCTCTATGGGAGAAAAACATGAAAACTTCACTTTTTAAATTGGATATTTAAGGCTTAAAACTTTATGAAAACTCAATGAAAATAGTACCAAAATAATCTACAGAGTTTAATTGACACAAAATGTGCCATTTTATTGAGTTATCAATTAGTTATGTGTAACTTGTAAGCATATTTAAAACACTTTAATTTGAAAATGGCTCGAAGTAAACATAAAGTGCATAGTCTTTAATGGGTTAGCGTTTTTTTTTTTTTTTTTACTGTACGGGTATGACAAAGCCATTACAGCAGCCGCAGCTTGTCGCAGCATTTGTCAAGTGTATGGGGAGGTTGTCAAGGACGATAGCACCTGCTGCCGATGGTTTAGGAAATTTCGGGACGGAGACAGGAGCTGTAAAAGTCATTCCCATTCTGGACGCCCGTCAGAGGTTTCTGATGAGGATCTCGACACAACCATAACAAATTCCCACATCCAACAGCCGAAAAATTAGCGGAAACATTCTCTGTACACAGAACAACAGTCGAAAGACTAATGCATCCACTTGGCTTCATCACCAAGCTCGATTAGTGGGTACCACACCAGCTTACAGTAAGGAAACGAGAAGAGAGTATCAGCACCTGTGTTTCTTTGCTTTCCTGGAACAATAGGGAACGATTTTTGAACGAAATTGTAACGGATAATGAGAAGTGGATACTGTACCGTAATGTGAAGCGTCGAAGGACCGTGTGCCGATGTTGCAGAGGGTACTTCATCGACCTAAACAGAAGGACTTCATCCCGAAAAGGTTTTGCTCAGTGTATGGTGGGATACCAAGGGAATAACCAAGTAGGAGGTCCTCGCACCAAACCAAACGATCAATGCAGACATCTACTGCCAATAACTGGACAGACTGTGAGCAAAACGCACATCTAAGTGGCCAGCACTCATCAATCGCGGAAGAGTTCTCTTTCATCACGGTAAAGCCAGGCCTCATGTTGCTTTAAGGACTCGTCAAAAATTACTGGACCTTGGTTGGAAAGTTTTACCTCACAAGGCTTATAGCCCCGACCTTGCACCTGCGATTTATCACTTTTCTTGATCGTTACACAATGCCTTCGTTCGTCAAACTTTCAATGATGTGGAGACTGTAAAAAAGGCGTTGCAACCATATTTTAACTGTAAAACAGAGGAGTTTTATCGTCATGGGATTACTTACTGTCAGACAGATGGCAAGAGGTCATACATAATTATGGTGCTTGCGTGAATTCATAGGTGCTTAACTTTTTGTGTTCTCCGTGTTTCTGTTTTCACTAAAAAACTGTAGAACTTTTGCACTCACCCAACATTTTAACGGAGCATCTGACTGTAAAATAGTCAATGAAACATCGTCTTCCTTTTGAAAGACAAATCCAATGATATGCTACTCAATAGGGTGCGTAAATCATTTTTTCGTCTCTACCGCCGTTTTGTATTTTACGGCTGCCATTTTGAATTTATAAGAACAAAAGCCTATAAAAACGAAACCTATTATAAAAACAAAACCTAGCCTATAACCATCGGGCCGTTAAGATGAATTGATAGAGACCTCATTCATTAAAATCTATCCAGCGTTGAGATGTTTCGAGGGTTTAAAGAAATCCACATACATAGATACGCGTGAAACACATAACCCTTCTTTTCAGTCGGGTAATAAAATAAAATTAAAATTAAATTAGCTATTTGTGAACGTGGATTAATTTTCATATAATTTAACAAAACAATAACATGGTAAACAATGTTACGAGACAACATGCATAATGAAAAACATTGCAAAACATAAAATAAAAATAAAATTATCTTGACTATTTGCGAGAATGATTAATTTTTACTATTGCTATTAAAATTACATAGCATCTCTTTCCAAATTTTAGGTAAATCAAGGGACACTGAATCATTGCAAATATTCTTGTTGCGTAAAAATACCTCTATTAATTCTCGGGTTATGGATGGTAAACAAAATTTGATGTATAAATTAACTTGCTATTTTTAAAATCGATGTGTAGCGGTTTTTCACTGCATAATCTTGCCAAAGCTGTGGTTCTTCTGTTGTATTTGATGTCTGCTATATGTTCTTTGATTCTGGTTTTAAGTTTTCTACTTGTCATACCTATATAAAACTGCTTTGTTCCATCTTCTGTGGTGAAGGGTATTTCGTATACTCCTGATAACTGGTTTGTCTCTATTACATCTATTTTCTTGCGAACTATATTTTTTAATTTCACAGAAAGTTTTGCGACTATGGAGATATTGAATTTATTGAGTTTATATTTCAAACGTTCGAAGAAACCAGGAAAATATTGTAAAGTGGATAACATGAAATTTTGTGGATTGAAATTTCTTTTCTTTTTATTCTTCAATCTCTTTTACTTACACTTTCTTACACTTTTTATAGCATTATTTTAGTTAATCTGTTTATAAGTGATTATTATACGTGTTTTTATAGAATAGTTTTTTGTTATTCTGTTGTACAGCTGTTTGCGAATATCTGACTTAATAAGGTGCGTAGTCACTGCACGAGCCACCGATGGACAACAAAACTACAAAAAATCGAGAAAATTATACAAAAATCGCTATCACAGCGCTCCTTTCCGGCGGAATATTGCCAAATTCAAGGAGAAGCTGTTGGCCATAGCCAAAAACATGCACAAAAAATTTCGTTCAATCCTATGCATAACTTCATGCACTTTTCGGTGATACAATAATGAAAATGGCACAGTCATCGCTATTACAGCGCCCCCTTCCGGCAGAATATTTTTAAATTCAAGGAGGACCTGCTTGCCACAGCCAGATACATACGCAAAAAATTTGTTTCAATTCTATGCATAACTTCATACACTTTTAGATGGTTCAATGACGACACACGGACAGACGGACAGACAGATATTTTGTAAAACATGTTTTTTGGGATCTGTGACCCCTAAATGTTGTAAATCCGTCAAAAACCGGAATTCGAAAAAAATTTCGATTACAATACTTTCTTTTATTGAAGATAGAAAAAAGTAAAAAGCATTACTTTGAATGTACAAAATAAACCCCTTTCAACTGCTAAAGGTGGCCAGTGGAACAATATTTGTTCATATAGGCTATGTTTAAAAAAAAAAAAAACCTCAAATTCAAATAAAATTTCAATCATTATAAAGCAATTTTGGCTGATGCACAACCCGAAAAGCTGATCGTAGTGATAAATTAACGATTTTAGGTTTATTTGGGCAACAGCCTGATAAATAATGACGTCTTGAAATTAACAAGCATATTTATTTCCGTGTTATTATGCTCATTAGAGAATTGCGAAAACAATTTTCGGTTTGCCAAAAACGTCATTACTAAAAATTTTGCATAACTAACTTTATTTATCATTCGAAAATAGTTTTTATAGTGAAAGATCTAAAATTCAATCAACAGCAATTTGACATTACTTAATGGAATTTGGTTTAGCATGTAATTAACTCTGTTTTGTAGCTAGCTCTGTTACCTTCGTAGCCATACCGTTACAAACATTTCTAACGTTTGACGTCAAACTTGGTTGTGAATCCGATTACGGATGATTAGGAAGATTTTATTGGATGAAAACTAGAGGTTTAGTTTTCTATCTGAATCAGTTATCGAGATTTTTTTCCTAGGTTAATAGTTGCATGATTGAAACTGGTATATAAAAAGAAACGGCAGTTAAAAAGACATTATTTTAATTTTATTCAAACAATTCAGCTTTAAAAATCCCTGCCGGCTCGGGCCTACAGGCGGAGGTAGATTTCGAAGTTAAGTACTAAATTCATCAAAAAAACTTAAATCAAGATTAGAGATAAACCCAGTTCCTTCATTAAGAATGAGCTCTAGTGGGCTAAACATTTTGTGAAAATTCTAATATACACGAATACACACACATATGGAATAGGTTTAAAAAATAGCTAAAGCAAATTCAGAGAATCTCAAAAAAAAATAAGTTAATATTTCCATAGTCGGGTTTTTATCATATTTTAATACGTTTATACAAACTCACATGACGTTACATATTCACCTGCTGAGGTCCATTTTATCTCCAATATGACGCAATATTTCGTTTTTTTTTAATTCGTCAAACTATTTATTTCATTTTGAGTTTTCATGCGGAAATCTTGCTCTAGAAAACTTATGACGTAATATTCAATTTGTTTTCAATTCGTCAAACTATTAATTTCATTTAGTTTTTCACGTGAAATAGAAATGCAATAGAAAAGCAATTGATGTGGTGAGAATTTTATTGCTGTTTTTTAATTGTTGGCAACTCAACTGTCATAACGAAAAATATTTATTTTTTCCTGTCACTGTTGTGTAAGAGCTGCTTTCATCAGAATCATGTTAAGACGGTATTCAAAATTTTGAACTCTCCCTATTTCCATTCCCTTCGGCCGATTTTGCCCATTTTCAATCCCCGCCGAGATATTAGCAATCTCAAAGTTGTTGGCGAGTTTGAAGATGATTCGTGCATAATTGCGACTTTTATCGTGCGGACAAAATTTAGTACATACATACATACATATATATATATATATATAAACTTCTCAGATAGGGGTGATTTTGGGTTCCTGGGGTCCTATAATGAAAAGTTATGAAGGAATTGTTAAAAAGCCGCACCATGGTAACGACTGCAATAGGTAGTATTTCTTACGAAATCTACCTAAAAGTTATGAAGGAATTTTTAAAAAGTCGCACCACGGTAACGACTGCAATAGGTAATATTTCTTACGAAATCTACCGAAAATTTACTTTTATATGATTCATATATTTTTTTTTTAAATATGAAAGATAAGTACTGTTTTGACTGCATTTACTCTGCTCGAATTCGAAGATAAGAAACTGTGGAAAACCTGCCTAAAGAAGACGTATATCTATATATATAAAAGCCGTTCTCTGAGTGTATGTCCTTTATACAAATTTTCAATTTTTGACCGATTTGCACGAAACTTGATGTACATACGTTTTAGAACGTGAAAAAGATCGGCGTCTACTTTAAAAAATCATCAGACCACTATTTATCCCTTTTTCTACCCCCTTCCATAATTTAACATTATAGCAATATCTCCTTTTAAATTTTCTAATTCAATCTTTTTTTCCTGCTGCCAGACCCTAAAAATTGACACAAGAATGTGAAAGAAATATCGATAACGCGTGTATTTTGTTTTTATTTGCCAATAAAAATTCAGATTTTCTTGCTATATCTTTGCATTTTTGAAATTGACGTCATTCTAAACAGAAAATGCACATTTTTTAATATATAAAAAAAAAACTTCAACTATAAGAGCGGTAAAATGACATAGCACCTTAATTTGAACGTTTTTTATTTTTTATTTTTATTAAAACATCTACTTTATACAGACAATCAAATTTCATGAAAACAATTTAGGAAAAAGAAAAAAAAAGTCTAGATATGACGTCACATTCTATCAAATCTTTTCAACAACGTGTAGTCAAACTCACTGTAAATTAATGGCTCCTATATTTTGTTTACTGCTTCGATTGTATACGACGGCCATATCTTAACAGCCATACGTTATAGCTAAGTGTTGTATTGGTTTGGATTAAGTGGTAACATTTTCTGTGACTTATAGTAAAAAGAGAGAAGTTATTTCCCTTTTCAATAAAATTCTTGACTGATGCCACGATTTAAAATTTATGGGAAATGACATCATTTCATCTAATCATTGTAGTTTTAATTTCTAATAATGAACAATTTAAGTTTACGTTTAATAGTGATGTTTTATTTAGAGTGGAAACCCTCTTTATCTAATACTTTAATTAAAGCTTATAATTACACGTAAAGTGAAGGTTTTAGTTTTAAGCAAATAAAATTTCAAATTTTCCAAATAAAATTTCCAGTAACTGCTACCTTATTTGGATGCATTTATTATATTTTTCCCCGCATTATGAGAAATCTTATACTTCTGTTACGCGTGCCAAAGAAAGCATGTATTTTAATTTTAAAAATTAAAATTACCGCAATGTGTCAAAAGAACATCCTTTTTCTCAATTTAAATTTCGCGAGTTCCAAAATTAAAACTAAACATGTGAGTTTTTTCATAAACGTCAAGTTAAGGCTGTTCCATTTTATATACTTATTAGATTAATTTGAGTAGTTTGATTTGATATCTGATAAATTCGTGTTTTACTTTACTTTATTTTTGGCATTTTAATTTCGTTTGCTAGTTTAGTTATTGAATATTACACGAAAACAAAAAAATTCAGAATTATTTGCAATGTTTTTGAATAATTATGTTAATATTTTGTAATTGGGTTGCAAGCATATTTAAAAAATATTCATGCTTGAAAATTACTTTGAATTCCATAAAAAATCTGTAAATTGAGATAAACATTACAAACAAATATTGCTGAAAGTACTTTTGTTTCTTAAAAGACGTTGGAACAATCGAATGTGCGATGTTTATAGGTTAAATTGCAGTAAAAGAGAAATTTATTGTTGGGTTATATTGTTGCCACCGAAAATATGATACCAGCGTTACTCATAGACATGTCTTTTCTTTATACTACTTCATTAAGAGTAAACGGATTCATCTTTCATGATCGGATTGTCCACACCTTTAAAAATATCCATGTTTGATAATTACTTTAAAATCCATTAAAACCAGAAAATTGAGATACAATTTTCAAATAAATTTCATTTGAAAGAACTTTTCCTATTCGACATTGTAAAAAATGAAATTGTGTGATGTTTAGAAGTTAGAAATATTGCAGTAAAGGCACAGTTTATGGGGCTCAATTTATGGGCACTGACATAGTATTTTTACTTTATAATGTAGATATATACTATACAAAGGAGAATTTCACTAAATGCTGCGCGATTCGCTGAATTTATTTTTTTTTTTTCATATTGCAGGAAAATCACATTTTTCTTTTACACCGACTAAAGAAAACGCGTAGTCTGTTATTAAAGCTTATGGATTTTACTATGGTTGCGAGACAATAACGGCATGTTTTCTGATATCCTTTTTAACGATTTGTGAATGGGAATGCACAAATTTCAGTCATTGAGATTGACTTATTATTTCGTTTTAATTTATTTTACCTGAAAGACTCCTTATAATTGACACAGGCGAAGCCGGGTAGTTCTGCTAGTAACCAAATATAATGTAACATAGAGAGAGATTGTATTTATGTTACCAGATCCACATATAGCACCAAGCTGAGAAGCCCGGAGTAAAAGATCTAACAAAGGAAAGCTAATAACTAAAGCATTTTTTAAGTTAAATGGTCAATCTCTGCACTCACCGTAATTCTCTCTTTTTTTAGTAGTGTGGTGATTAGAGAACATTAGAGAACATAAAAGAGTTGCTTCTGAATTGCCCGAATTTCATCTAGCGCATCCGATAATATAATAGCGCAATGGTGTTCGCATCGTATTCAGAAAATGCGGAAGGACTTTCCAGGTGAAGGTCATATTAATTTAAAATACAGGATCGAATTCTCTATTTCGTTTGATTGAAGGTTTATTTGAAACGGGCTCAGCCCGCTAGTGTAAAATAAACGCGTGTGTTTTAAATCTTACAACTAAAATATGTTTTGCCCTTACCTATATTTATATACATATATAAAAAAGAAAAAATTCATCGGGGGCGACACTAAATTCTGAAAAATCAGAATTCCTGTTTTCTAGTTTTTTAAAGTTCGATTGGTTTAATTAGATCGATTAGTTCGATTGATTAGTTCTATTGGTTTTCTTTCATGACAGCCATTTTACGAATCAAACAAAACAAATACCATTATACAACAAGTTGGAAATTATACGTCAAATGTGGAAAATGACTATTTTCGTACTATAAGTACTTTTATAAATATTCAGATCTTCATGCAACAGCTTTTGCACTCTTATGCAAAAATGCATGAATACAAAATATATTACGATTTAATTAAATTATATTAAATTCAGAATATTATATTAATTCAGATTTATATTAAATTCAGTAATACGGAAATGATAGGACTCCATCTTAAATAGGATCATCATGGCAACCTAAATCATTACCTATCATGGGATATCATTGAATTCATTACGTATGATAGGATTTAATAGAAGGAAGAAAACCTTGATTAATATCTTTTTAAGTTTTGGATTCGTTTTTCATAAAATCTCGGCAAAAATCTGCAACGATTAAATGTATTAAATTTCAAACCATTCGGTTGGGCATATTTTGCGCTGTTATACGCGGACAGGCGGACAGACAAGACGACGACAATACGTGCTACGTATTTATATAATTACGAACGAACAAACAAATTTTTTAAATATCGCATTTCAAATATAAATGTAATTTCAAAGTTAAGAACAATTCGAAATCTTCTTAAAAATAAGCTTCTTACTTTCCGTTATTTATTGTTTATATTTTTAATTTTATTTGATTTGTTTTACTTCGAAAAAGATTTTAAAATAAACACTAGAAAACAGGAATTCTGCTTTTTCAGAATTTAGTGTCGCCCCCGATGAAGAAAAAAAAATATGTATATATATATATATATATATAGATACATATTACAAAACATATTTCAGTTTTAAGACTTAAAAACACGCTTGTATTTTATATAAAGTGACGTCATTCGCATCCGCTGAAGAATTCCTCATTTGTGATCCAGTGTTAAACAACATCTACAGTAAAGTGTGCATATGACGTCAATATCGCTGAATGTCAAGAAACCCGACAAAAATATCGGCTATCTAATGATTCATATACCTTCATTTGTTTGTAACATTAATATACTTAAAATTAAATTTAGTTTCTAATAGCTTCATGTTTTATCGGAAATCATTGATTTATATTTTTTTCAAAATAGCAAGCATTTTAAGTACATTTTTTCAGTTTTTATTGGAAAATGGCAACAGAAAGCTATAATTGCAATTTTTCAACTATTTTTTGTCTACTTTATACAGAAATGGAGTACTCGAGTTGCCAAAGTTAAACAAATGTCGCTAAAATCTACAAAAACATTAATATCTCAAAAATAATTGGAGATCTAGTTTTCAAACAAATTGCATTTAAAATACTTTTTTTCCAATACGACGGTATAAAAATTGAAAATGTGCGATGCTTAGAAATTAAAAAAATTGCAGTAGAGTATTTAAGAGTATTGTTTTATTTCACGACTGGCTTCTGTAATGTAACGTTATTTTTTGGAGCCGACACAAAATAAGCTGGGAGAAAGAAATAGCATACCGGGGACCGGGGGCTAATAAAATTATAAAAACACAATAACCTTGTCCAGAATGGACTTTTGTACTTCAGTATTTTGTGCAATTTTATATGATAATGTACACTCAAATAGGAATAAATTTATCTAGGAACGGAAGAGAAAAAAGAATTCCTAAAGAAGAAATTTCCTCAATTGGAAGAAAGACATTTTTGCAATTCTAGAGACACGACATTTGAACAGCATATTTTACGGGAAACAAATGGTGAAGGTAAGAATATTTCTTATAGTATATAAGTATAAGAAAATTTTTATTTTATAAACATTTGGTTGGTAAGTAAAAACTTTTCTTACTGGGGTAAAAATGTACATATACAAGGTGGCCATAATTAAACTAACAGTGCTCAGAGAGTTCTGTAGCGCGATCTAATTGAGAGAATGACACCAAATTTTGTAAGAAGATTAAACAACACGGGGGACGAAGGAAAAATATTAGTTCCAAAAGTCACCGCTAGGTGAATATGTGGCGCTGTGTAACGGAAAAGAGAGTATTATTGCCGTATTGAATTAAATCGTTAAATGTGCTAAATAAGAGGTAATTTTATTTCAATATTGATTCTGCATTTTTTAAACTCTCTTTTCTGCCACATATTTCCCTAGCTGTGACTTTTGGAACTAATATTTTTTTTCGCGGAATCCTTCGTCCCCCGTCTTGTTTAATCTTCATACAAAATTTAACGTCATTCTCTCAATTAGATCGCGTTACAGAACACTATGAGTACTGTGAGTTTAATTATGGCCACCTTGTATATTACTTGAAGGCCTTTCCGTTAGCTGAATGATAGTTGCAATTTTGAACCAAAGAGCCAAATATTATAGATGAAACAGCACGGAAGAACTGGCGATAAACCACAATTAAATGATAAAACTTCGTATAAATCACCATTCGCAAATACATAAGTTTAACTTTCTTTTACCGTAAGATCTCCTATAATGCTGCTTTCAATAAAATTTAATAAATAGTATATGAAAGTCGATGTAAAAAAGTTTGGCAAGCAATTTTAATTGGAGATTTGGCTTTACATGTGACATAGTTTCGTGTAAAGAAGTGCCGATACCACAAATTAAGCAATAAATTAACTTTTCACCTCATGTCCACCTTTAGTTTTTGAAGGCATCATGATTATCGACAGCACAAGAGAAATGGCCTTAAAAAATTCCGGTAATAATCATTATTTTCTGAAATTTTCTTTCGATTTTAAAATATCTAAATCTACAGTTAAAAATATCAAACAAAAACATAACTGTGAAAAAAGTGAGCCAAGTTCTGTAAAGACAATGGCAAGAAAAGAAATGGCACCCTAAGTGGGTGCCAAGTTCAAATAAAATTCACTCAAACTTACCTACTGAAGTATTATAGCATTTTTTAAATTGTTTAGAAATAAAAATTATTGATAGCATATTAATAATAAATCTAGAACTTGGCAAGTTTTTACCTACGAGTCATTTATTTTTATTAATGACATTATTATATCAAAACTTGGTATTTCATGTTTGGAAGCCTTAATTTGAGTGAGCTCCTGCTCCTTCCCTTTGAAGCCCCTTAACCCAAAAACGCTGACGCATGACATTAGCCAGAGCAATTTTAGAAATAATGGTTTTATTTAAGTGTACGATAGCATTTTGAAGTGCATTTTTATGTTCAAATGTAAATTATATAAATAGCAGTTAAATTTATAGTTATGGAGTGAAATATTTAAATTCAATTGTAAATGTCTGCCAAATACATACGGATGATAAAATAATTTAATTCCAGACATTTAATATATTTTCCACCATACAATGAAAGCTATAGAAACCATGGAAACATAGAAACATCACCATGGAAACATGACGGTTTATCTCTCCAAGCATGTGATAGTCTTCACTAATCAGCAACAATTGTGCATTCTGCTATTTTTATAACATATTGCCAAATTCACTTATAGAAACATTCAAATGAATGATGAAATTATGCAGTACTACTGTAAAAAAGAACATTTTGAAATGCAAAAACTGCTTGCTGAATTAAATTTTTGACATTCTTTATTATTTGTCATTTCTTTTTCTTTTTTTTCAATTCCTACTATTAGCTCACACTCTCCCTATATTTATTTATTTATATATTTATATATTTATCTTGTTCAAATTTTCAATCGTTAATAAAATACTCATTATTCATCCTATCAAGTTGAAATAAATTTTTTTAGACTTGTACTGGATGACAATTGATGTTAATACAGTTTTTTCAAATATTAATTAATTAATTAAATTTTAATTAATTAATTTTAGTTTTGCATGGGAAACAAAATGGCGGCCATTGGTTATTGAAGTTCAATGAAAGTATTTTCAATAAGGGGTTATCATAGGGGGGGGACCCTGTTCTGTCGCCAAATACTGACAAGTTTGTCGCCAACTTGGCGATATATCGCCAAATTTGGCGGCCAAAATGAGTCGCCAAAAGTGACGCCAACTTGGCGATATCTGTAATATTTCGCCAAATTCCCATAGAGTTCCATTGTAAACCTACTTGCTTATAGAAAATCAACAAATTGAGATATTTTAATGCAACAAAAACTAATATTAGCTTGATTATATTAAATTTTTCTTTGATGGCCTAAGTAGGAATTGACTTTAAAAACAAAATTTTTATATTACTTGTTTCTGCATAACTTTCATTCTTTTAAGTAGGTTTTGTTAAAGATACTGGACTAATCTTCCCTAATCGGGTCATCCGTCAAATAGCGTATTTTCTATGTTGTTGAAAAATTCGTTTACGCCTGAAGGGGACTTACGTAAAATTAGACAGATTTCTAATTAGAGTATACTAAAATTATGGTTTTTCATTATGATACAAAAGAACAAGAGAAGATTTACTATTATACAATATTTTGCATCTCCGCTTATTTTATAATCAACAAAAAAGCAATATTATCCATATAAGAAAAAAACATTGGAATGTCAATTTTGGCAAATGGAATAGTTTTGTCGACATCATTTCAGCCTAAATAAGAAAAGTACTATTTGAAATTGTGATTAGATAAAATTTCTATCATTATAAAGCGCTGCTGACACACACCTTAGCAACTAATCTTAGTGAAAAATTAACAATTATTTTCGGTATTACTTGATTATCCCGTCGACCAAAAAACTATCGCCAAACAATAAGATGAAATGCCAATAATGGATGGTCGTAAATGTCGCATTCACTTGACATTAAACACGATACACGTGATTCTTACGTCATCAGGTGATTTTTAATTCGAATATTTATTTGTATTTTTATTAATGTTTTACTACTTTATTAGTGCTTTCGTTATTTAAAATAAAAATGTCAATTTGTATAATTTGGCGAAATTAGTCGACGGGATAATCAAGTAGTACTTTATTTTTATTATCGGCGTTATATAAGCAACAAACTAAGGATAATTTAAATTAATATAAAGAATATAGAAATCTTATTTAATTATTCATGTTTTAATACAAATTTAAACAAGTAAAAATTAAATTCAAAAAATCAAAAAACCCGACTGCGTAAAAAGCGAACTAATTAATTATTTCTCATCGATGTAAAACTATTTTTTATATTACTTAACTATTTTTTATTTACTTGTATTGATGATTTTTAGGTTGTGTTTTATTGTTCGTTCCTATCGATAAACACTGTTTTGATGAGGCCTATATATGTCTATGATGGTTAGAGTTGCAGTAAAGCTAGAGATCCTATCTACACAACTTCCAGGTTGTTTAATATTTAAACGGAGCTTTTGACTGTAAAATAGTCAGTGAAACATAGTCTTCATTTAGAAAGACCTATCCAATGATAGGCCACTCAATATGGTGCGTAAAAATGTTTTTTCGTCTGTACCGCCATTTTGAATTTATAAAAACAAAAGTCTAGCCTATAACCATCGGACGCTTAAGACGAATCGATAGAGACCTCATTCATTAAAATCCATCCAGCCGTTGGGATGTTTCGAGGGTATAAAGAAATCCACGTACCCAGATACGTGTGAAACACATAACCCTTCTTGGCAGTCGGGTAAAAATACAAAGCAAATGTTCCATTCAAATATTCGTCAAAAAGAATATTACTTAACATCTTGCATAACTAACATTATTTATTGTTGTCGATTCTATTGAAGGCATGGAGTTTTGTTGCTAAAAAAATCTCTAATTCAATCAACAGCGATTTTACATTATTTAATGTAACATAGCTTGGCCCATAATTATTACATTGCATGCCGATATATTTCGCGGTGGACTTATACGTGTAGCGGTTGCGTTTTTTCGTGGAAATTTAGTCATTCAATAAAAGGGCAATAAATCAAAAACTACTTTTTTTAACAAACATTTTTTTGTTTCACACTCAAATATATACTCAATAAACTACAGAATGGTGAAGTAAAAATGAAACCTCTCCAGCACAAGGCTACTAAAAACGTACGTGGGAAAAAAAAAGTAAACACCCACTGCTAACGTCTCAACAAATTATCGTAGAAGAAAGTTACTGGTACCGAACGATTGTAAATAATGTCTACTTTTAAATGATGTATATAAAATTTGCGTAGGGGTCCATCTACATATTAAAACGAACCCAAACTTCATTTTTCAATGGCAATACCCAATTTTAACAAGATATTTGAAATCTTCGGTTCAAACTATACCTAGACACCAAATGCCAAGTCATTTGAATGATAAGTTTTTGAATTATAAACATTCAAAATTTAGTGCTCCTAATGTTAAATTACATTTTCATATTTTCATTAATATCCCCTGAAATTATACTCCTAATCTGCTGATTTTTTGCGCAGCAATAATACTAAAATACTCAAACATAAATAAGTTGAATTTGCAATTTTTATAATTTTATGATATGATGATTTATGAAATTATTATTCGAAAAAATTATAAATTGCAGCCTACATTTTTTTTGGTGGATTTAGATTTATTAAGTCCTGCTTTATGGAAATCCAAAATTTTACATTTTTCTTCCATGCAGTTTTCAAATTATGCTTAAACAAGTAAGAAAAATCATACCTTAAGCATAGATTATGAAACACTTTCCAACACTTCCTGAATGCTTTAACAAAACTTCGTTATTTAGGGAAATAAGGTATATAAGTGAACTAAGTAAACATTTTAGAAAACACATAAAACATTTAAAAAACAGATTTCAGCAATTACCGTCCATAGCAAATATGTATTCCAATTCTTTTGAACAGCCCTGTATTTGATCTGTAGGTTGATATATATACTATATAATGGAGAAATTTAGTTTAGCAAGAAAACACATAACAGGTTGAAATTTCTCTTTCAGCAATTTATACTAATAGATTTAAATATACTTTTGTAAAACTCTGCAGTTAACCTAATACCTTTATTACACGGCACTATTTAGCTAAACTTTAATTCAAAGTAAAACACTCTTAAAACTACCGGAATCACTTTCCAGAAATTATAATTTATAGACGGCCATGTATCCAATTCTTTGCGTGACCCCGTATGTCATTTTATATATGTTTTACAAACATTTCTTAGTAAACCAAATGCGGTTCAGCGTAAAAATGCCTAACATTTAAAAATCACCTTTATGCAATTTGCAATCATACCCAGTAACCATTACGAATTCTTTAGAGTAGCCCTGTATATCAATTACAGCATTTATACACACCATATACAGTGCATAAATATAGTGAAACATAAAAGCACATAACATAATTAAAAATGCATTTCCAGCAATCATCACTACTTTACAGTTCTTCGGGTACAATATAGTATCTGAAATCTTTTGTGTGTCCCTGTAAATGCTCTTCATTTCGTATTATCCATGAAATAAGTTATAGTAAACCTTAGCGACGTATATCTATTTCATCATACATGTAATAGTTTAACATAATTAAAATGCGCCGGAAAAAATTACCTCCACTTCTATAACATTATGTAAAGGAATTCTTTTGTGCGGCCCTGTAAATGAATAATAACTAATGTTTGGGCCGCATATTGTACAGAAAATACACATTTTAGTCAACTTGATAAATGCATATCAATTTATTATGTTTGAAAGCATGTAACATCATTCAAAATCATTTTAAACGATTTTTTCCCATAGGCCGTAATGTAACGGAAAGCTTTTGACTGTCCCTGTAAATGAACTAAACATGCTACAAACTTCATTTTCAATAGGGTCCGTGATATGATAGAGGTCACTAACATCCAAAAATTTCAGAACGATCCGAGTATATTTACGGGAGTTAGAGCGCGTACAGACGGACAGACGGACAGACAAACCGAAGTCATAAACACTTTTCAACTTTGTTGGAAAGTGTTAAAAACCGCAAAATGATGGTTTAAGGGGCTGTCTATGATGGAAGTGACTAGATATTTTGAAATTTCTTACGCTATCCTGTAATCTAGCAGTCTTCAATGACTGATTGAGTGGCGCTTACAATGCCCTGATCAGGAAGGGTGCTCTCTCGGTCAACAATCGAGTACCGGACTTCAATTTGGATACAGCCTCTAAAATACGCTCGTTTTAAAACAATTAATTTCTCGACAACTTATCGTACGAATTTCAAAAAAAATTTGTTTTTTGGCTAATTGAAGGTTGTAGAGTTCATTTATGCTGTCAGAAGTGTGTACTGCTATTGAAAAAAACAAAGTTATGGTTCGTTTTAATACTTAGATGGCCCCCTAACTACATATTCTGTATGCATCATTTAAAAGTAGCCTTCCTTACCAATCGTGCGGTACCAGTAACTTTCTTCTACGATAACTTTTTGCAGAGTTAGTAAGGGGTGTTTACTTTTTTTTTCCACGACTGTACTTTTACGTGACCAGCGCTCAAGTGACAGACCGCAAAAAAAACCGAAAAAGTATGTTTTCCGCATAAAATGTGTTCACTTTATTCAGTAACTAACTATGGTGCATATGGAAGCATATTTTTAAAGCACTTCTAATGTTTCGGGTCAAACTTGGCTATTGAGCCAATTAGAAAGATTTTTATTGAATGCAATCTAGAAGTTTATTTCTCTAGAAGAATAAGTCACTGAGTATTTTTTTTTCTTCAGGTTAACGGTTACATGATTGCAACTGGTCTATAAAATGAAAAAGCAGAGAAAATTATGTCAGTTTAATTTTATTTAATCAAATAAAGCTTAGCAAATCCTCTTTTTGAACCGGCAACAAAAAAAGTAGGAGGTTATCAATTCGATGCGTATGTATGGTTGGTTTTTTTTTTATGTATGTTCACCAATTACTCCGGAACGTTTTGTCCGATATATGTGAATTTTGTTTTAATTGAAAGAGGATACTCTCAAACTGGTACCACTTCCGTTTCATCGAAATTGTTTCAGTAGTTTTTTAGTAATTCAACAAAAACCAACAAAATGAAGGATTTCTCGCAAATTATCTTTCATTATTGTAACCGGTTTCTCAATCATAAGCATAAAACTATGTATTCATGTACGTTAGCGCCAAGTTGTCGCCAAACTTGGCGTCATTTGGTGAAATATTGCCAACTTTGGCGAACAAAATAAGTCGCAAAAATGAAGCTAACTTGCTGTAACTGACTAATTTAGCGATATTCCCATTCAAATTCAGTACTGGATCTTCTCCAATCTGTTTCTTTGCAATTTGTAATCGGCAGTCATATTTACAATTCTCAATTGTCAATCGCGTTCTAAATAGTAATTTAAGGTACATTAGTTAAATGTATAACATTATTAAAAATGCTAAATAATACAGAAGCAAACTAAATTAATACAAAACAATAATTTAGTATACAGCAATTTAGTATAATTAAACACATAACATCAGACTGGCGGTACATAATATATATAAAATATTATATACATATCTATATTATATTATATTAGTCATATGTATGAATGCTTTTTGATTGCCTTTAATATTTCCACTAGATAACATCGGTAAATCGCAGTTTACTCTCCTTCGCCAAGGCGATTTTTGTTTGCGCGATAACTTCACCAATGTGACAACCCCGGTATTTCGGACTGCTCCTGGGACTTCTCCTAATATGGCAACCCTAAGATGTTAATTTTTGGTGTTTTTTGAAAATCGTGCCAAGAAGGAGATTAAACTGCGATCGCACCGATAATTTTCCTCTATAGAGGACTTGGTGAGAGAAAATGAAATTTTCGCGCATATTTTCTGACAACTTATTCACTATCTCATATACACAAGCAAGTTATAAATTTATTTATTGTAAATAACCATTTTTCTACTTTTATATTGAAACAGAAGCTAAGCCAAGATCCCTATGCTGGAAAAGTACAAGATTAACAACATAGAAAGAAAAATATGATGGTTACAGAATTTAAACATCAGTAGACATAAGCATAATTGCGAAAGCTAGTCAGCGAGTTACGCAGTTATGAAAACACCTGAATTGTATTAAGAACTGAGAGCAAGTAAATTTTAATCAGATTGCCCGGTAAAAGCAAGAAGTGCGCGATACCAACAGCAAATATGGCTTAAAGGATATGCGAATATCATAAGTTGCTTCCGAAAGTTCCATGTTTTGCAGTACTGTACTCACTAAAATACGCCAATTAGTATACAGACCGATTATAACACTTTAACTAAGACTATTAAATGAGCATGAAGATGAATTTCTAATCTTCGGTAATCGAGCCCACAGTTAAAACTAGCGTGAAACTAAAAAGATTCGGCAACAATGTGGTTTAATGTAAATGTGAGTATCATAAAAGGTTTATTTCACAAAAACGCTTCAATGCACCAAATTATATTAGCCCAGAAACGCCAATTGGCAGTGGACTCAATAATGGTAGATTACTTAAAGAATCTCCACTACCCAACATATTGCAAATGATGATGCAATAAGAAGCATAAATGCCTAAGTGAGTTAAGCTGTTTTTTTTTTTTTTTTTTTTTTTTTTCAAGAAAGATGAAATACATAACAATTAAAAATAAACAAAATGCCGCCATGATGCTATGAGTTCTCGATTTCTCTATCAGAATCTTTAGATTTTGAAAAAGATTAAGCAAATAATTCAAATTATAAATAAAAGTACTATGCTGTAATGCTTAGCATACATTTAAGCACATTGGCATTACATATCTAGACACACGGCAGTGTGTCAGCCAAGTTCGCCTGACATAGCCGTGTGATATATTACACGAACCATTTCGAGCTGTTTTCGTCAAATTTCAATGCTCTACTACTGAAAATCTATGAGACCAACGCACTTGTTATACGAAATGTGTAGTAAGGCCACCCTAATTACCTAAAATCCAAAACTTTATAAATAACGCATAATTAGTTTCCGAGATAATGACATTTGAAAATGTCTGATAATCGATAATTTTATCACTGCCTGACTGACTGATTGACGGACTCACTCATCAGAAAGATCTCGTATATCTACTGCAACTACAGACTTCAAATTTGCTGCGAAGTTCGTTTACACTATAAAACTAAGGAAAAAATTAAAAAAATTGTGAAAATCGATGAATTACCCACCTGGGGGTGCCCATTTTTACTTTAACATTACGTCTATTAGGCGAAATTTTAATTTGCCGTAGGAGAGGATGTTATTCTGTCGCCAAATACCGCCAAGTTTCTTGCCAAAATGGCGATATATCGCCAAATTTGGCGACCATAATTAGTTGCCAAAAGTGACGCCACCTTGGCGTTATCTCTAATATTTCGCCAAATTCCTATAGACTTCCATTGTAAACCTATCTACTTGGGGTTTATCTCGATTTACTTGCTTACAGAAAATCAACAAATTGAGATATTCTGTCCGTCACAGAGCCCGTTCTCAGAAACTATACATGTTGGAGACTTGAAATTTTGCATACTTATAGATGAACATCACACATCATACGACAAATCATAAAATTTTGAAAAAGTCGTACATTTAACCCTTTGGGCTCCCACGTGTGTATTTTAAACAATTCTTTCTATGTGAGCCTCTAACTAGGTTGGAGGGGTGAAATTTTGCATGCTTATAGCTGAATACCACACATCATACGAGAAATCATAAAATTTTGAAAAAGTAGTATATTTAATCCTTTGGGCTCCCACATGTGTATTTTAAACAATTCTTACTATGTGAGCCTCCAACTAGGTTGGAGGCGTGCAATTTTGCATACTTATAGCTGAACACTTCACATCAAATGACAAATCATAAATTTTTCAAAAATTTCTAAATTTAACCCTTTGGGGTCTCACATGTGTATTTTAAACAATCCTTTCTAAGTGAGCCCATAATTAGGTTGAAGGGGTCAAATTGTACATACTTATAGCTGAACACCTCACATCAAACGACAATCTAAAAATTTTTGAAAAAGTCGTACATTTAACCCTTTGGGCTCCCACTTGTGTATTTTAAACAATTCTTTCTAAGTGAGCCCCTAATTACGTTGGAGAAGTGAAATTTTGCATACTTATAGCTGAACACCTCACATCAAACAAGAAATCATAAAATTTTCAAAAAGTCGTACATTTAACCCTTTGTGCTCCCCCATGTGTATTTTAAACAATTCTTTCAAAGTGAGACCTTATTTAGGTTGGAGGCGTGAAATTTTGCATACTTATAGCTGAACACCTCACATCAAATGACAAACCATAAAATTTTCAGAAAGTTCCAAATTTAACCCTTTGGGCTCTCACATGTGTATTTTAAATAACATTTTCTAAGTGAGCCCCTATTTAGGTTGGAGGCGTGAAATTTTGCATACTTATAGCTGAACACCGCACATCAAATGACAAACCATAAAATTTTCAAAAAGTTCTAAATTTAACCCTTTGGGCTCTCACATGTGTATTTTAAACAACATTTTCTAAGTGAGCCCCTAATTAGGTTAGAGGCGTGAAAATTTGCAAAATTATAGCTGAACACACGTCAAATGACAAACCATAAAATTTTGAAAAAGTCGTACATTTAACTCTTTGGGCTCCCACATGTGTATTTTAAACAATTCATTCTAAGTGAGTCCCTAATTAGGTTGGAGGCGTGAAATTTTGCATACTTATAGCTGAGCACCTCACATCAAACGACAAATCATAAATTTTTTTAAAGTCGTACATTTAACCTTTTGGGCTCCCACATGTGTATTTTAAACAATTCTTTCTAAGTGAGACCCTATTTAGATTGGAGGCGTGAAATTTGGATACTTATAGCTGAACACCATCATGCAACAAATCATAAAATTTTGAAAAAGTCGTACCCTTTGGGCTTTCACATGCGTATTTTAAGCAATTCTTTCTAACTGAGCCCCTTATTAAATTGCAGATTTGAAATTTTGCATACTTATAGCAGAACACCTGAGGCCAGGCGACAAATCATAAAATCTTGAAAAAGTCTTACGCTTAACCCTTTGAGCTACCACATATGTATTTTAAGCAATTCTTTCTAAGGGAGCCCCTAATTAAGTTGGAGACATGACTTTTTGCATAGGTATAGCTGAATACCTCTGACCACACGACAAATCATAAAAATTTCAAAAATTCTTATATGATTTACTTCTCCGGTCTCTAACTTGTGTATTTTATGCAATTTTTCTAACCTCCGCCCTTTTCATCCGAGCGGCACTTTTCCAACTTTTGCCGACACCCCTTTGACCATTCTTTCATATTATGCACCATAACCTTAAATATTTTAGTTCCACTTTTTACCGCCAGGGGCGCCTACTTATCTCGGGTGCTATGGGCTCAATCCCCTCGACTAACATATCTACGGATAGTATGTAAAATGGAGTTTCGGTCGGATAGAGGTTTGTTTAGAATAGAGTGCGCCCCTGGTTGCGAAATGTGGAACTAACAGATTTTTGAAAAGGATAAAGTGTTTTGAAAGGATTATTAAATGAAACCCTCTGTGCGATCTGTGATCACGCTTACCCACTTGTTATTTTCAAAATCATCAGAGAAAAAGATATTTAGTTAATTAAATTTAAAAATCCAGGGAGGGGCAATGTCCTTCCTCTGCACTACCTCTTTGCCGACACCCATGGATGAATGAAACATAGTGTGGCATAAGCACATAATTTTATTTTTATATAACTTTATTTAATAGGAAAATTTAATATAGGAATTTAATAGGAATTGTTGTTTCAGAAACAATAAAAATTTCGAATCAATACATTTCGTTTCAAATCATGCATTTAATGTAGCAGTATTAAAATATAGACTTCTGCCGCAAATTGACAGCCAAATAGTTTGTTGTAGGAAATTTAAATTAAAACTGAATGTTGCTTGGTGAATAAAATAGTCACATGTAAACACATTAAAAAGCATTAAGTAAAGTGTCTAAATATATTGTAACTTTAAAAAAGTAATGATATCTAACAAAAACATAGCTGTGAAAAAAGGGAGCCAAGTTCTGTAAAGACAATGGCAAGAAAAGAAGTGATATCTAAGTGGGTGCCAAGTTCAAATAAAATTCACTCAAACTTACCTACTGAAGTATTATAGCATTTTTTTAAATTGTTTAGAAATAAAAATTATTGATACCATATCAATAATAAATCTAGAACTTGGCAAGTTTCTGATAAATGCTATGCCTATCAATTTCATGTCTTAATAAAATGGTGATGTTAATATTAATTTCAATGACACTGCAAAAAAATTAATATAGTTATTATTATAAACATATGACTCATGTTAAAGATTTGATAAACCAATAAATACACAGATACACTCCCGCTCATCTTTGGATATCACTCTACCAACCACCCTCCAGAAACCTCAATGCAAACAGATAAGATGCCTGACAAAGAGACACATATACTTGCGCTTGTTCTTGGTCATCACTCTAGAGACTGCACCCCTTTAACCCTTTCAGGGCAAATAACTTTTATTCGTGAAATGCTAAAATGATTGAATCACACTAGAATTTAAAAACAAATTTATTTCAAAATGGGTAAAATCTTCTTTTCACGTATTTAATAAAATTAAACTTTTTAGTCCTGAATTCTGGTGTCAATGTGGCATTTTGCAGTTAAATTAAATAGGATATATTTTATCCCACCGCCCTTCAAGGGGAAGGAGGTCACTCAAATTAAGGATTCCAATCATGAAATAACAAGATTTGATGTAATAATGTCATTATTAAAAATAAATGACTCGTAGGTAAAAACTTGCCAAGTTCTAGATTTATTATTAATATGCTATCAATAATTTTTATTTCTAAACAATTTAAAAAACTCTATAATACTTCAGTAGGTAAGTTTGAGTGAATTTTATTTGAACTTGGCACCCACTTAGATATCACTTCTTTTCTTGCCATTGGCTTTACAGAACTTGGCTCCCTTTTTTCACAGCTATGTTTTTGTTAGATACATTATACATTACGTATTGGCACTTACATAATATCTCCATATAATAAAACATTATTGCCACCCAAAATTAAATTGTTTTTAAATTCTTGAAGCCTCGAATGAATTATGCGTAAATTCTCTTTTGACACTATAGACATTTCATCAATGACCAGCCATTTGAGACTTTCACCCTGTAATCTTTTTACGATCATTTTCTGATAATTCATCGGGTTGTATTGTACCCTAATGGATCGTGGTGCATGTAAAATCCATCGTGGGTGCGAAGACCTCGAAGTTACCTATGAACTATACCTCTGAGGTGCCTTGCCAGGTGAAGGTCTCGTCATCTTATCATCATCTTGATAATATAACATTTTTATTAAATTCATTAGGCACTCTCGAAGATTTTTTTCATTTGATATTACTTCAAAAAATATTTATTTAGCATTTTGAAATATATTTCGTCTATTCGCATTTGCTGCTATTTCACCTAGTCGATTCACAAAAAGCTTTTTGGTTTTAGGTGTCGACGTTGTTCTGAATTCACTTGCTGATGATAAGCTTTTTGCAAGTGTGAACTGTCTCGCTGTTGATGGATGTTTTCTAGAGATTGGGAGATACGACATGTTTAAAAACAGCTCACTTGGTAAGTTCAATTTGTTAATCATTCGCTATCCTCTCATCTTCAATTCGAAAACAGTGGGCTATTAATTTGCTTTTAAATTTTGCTTTTGCTTACATTTTATGCCAACACATAGTCTCACTCAAATCGCAATTTTGAAACTTTTTTTTTTTTTCCTGCGCACTCGAAATTTTTAGAAACCGTTCTGTGCAAACATAACGTTATAAGAATAACAACAATGTCAAATTTCAGTTTTCTAGCCCTAACACTTCCAAATAATTTTGAATATTTTACGCTCATTTCACGCTTTTAAATTTCGAACTTTTTCGAAACGGTTCATAGCGATTGTTTACATCTTAAAAGTTACTACAACACCAGAATTCAAGTTTCTAGTCCCAACAATATCACCGAAATCGCAATTTTAGAGCGCTTTTCGCTCCTTCATGTCCTTGAGAGTTGCAGTACCGACATAAAATGTAGCCTATGTTGGAGCAGAGATGGTCATCAGCAATTTGCTAACATTATTTTTGAAATTGGCTCGGTGGTCCGGATATTGCATTCTACAAGCAAATAAACGTTACTTCTTTATAATATTAGCATGATTTCATTAAGAATCAACAGTAACCTTCCCCGATATATACAGGGATGAGATTCTTCCAAATTTTATCGGAATTTCCGACTTTTCGTAAATTTTTGAGAAATTTTTCGGTTTTTATCTACAAATTAAAACTACTTTTGCTTTTTTTCCCTTCTGGTAACGAAAAAAAATGCGCTAAACGAGTCATATCTCGCCAGCATTGCACTCTCTTAAATCTCGCCAAGCTGAGAAGTCCTGACAATCTCTGCGATTCTTTGACGAAATTCACATTTTCTCTGAGATTTTTTGACGAAATTCTGGTTTTTCCCCGATTTTTTGACGGAATTCGCGTTTTCCGTGTTCTTTTGTCGGAATTCGCATATTTTCCGCGATCCTTTGAAAAACAATCGCATTTTTTCGGCGATCTTTTGACGAAATGTGCATTTTTTAGCGATCTTTTGACGAAATTCACATTTTTCCCTCGGTCCCTTGACGAAATTCGCATTTTTTTTCAGTCCTTTGACGAAATCCGCGTTCCTTCCGAGGTTCTTTGACGAAATTTCGAGTTTTTTCCGCGGCCCTGTGACGAAATTCACGTTTTTTTTGGCGCCCGTTGGCGAATTTCAAGTTTTTTCCGAGTCCTTTGATGAAATTTGCGTTTTTTCGGCGATTCTTTGAAGAAATTTGAGTTTTTTCCGCCATCTTTTGACGAAATTAGCTATTTTTCCGCGATCCTTTGACGAAATTTGCTGTTTTTTCTGCGAACGATTGAGAAATGGATTTTTTTCGGCTTCCATTTGTCGAAATTAGCGACATATTTTTATTTCCGAGTTTTCGGACTCATCGATTTTTTTTTTAATTTTTCGAAACCAAATGCGTTAATCTTCCGGAAAATTTGAACGCAATCACCGCTGCGAGAAACGACAAAAAATCTAAAAAAAAAGCAGAAAATGACACAAAGGCGGAAAACGCGCATACGCGGAAGAATCTCATGCCTGTTTTGTGAAAAATATGATTCCCCTCACAGTTTTTTAGTTTTTTACAAAATTCGAACTTACGCATATTTTTTACTTTTTGTTATTTAGCCACGTCTCATGGTTAATAAATCAGTTCCTTAAATTCAACCCACTTTCCATATGTAAGGAAATAATAAAATATTTACTATTTAATTTTTGCTATTCCGATCCCTTCAGGCATCCCCTCTAATTTGTTTAATTCTTTGCTAAGGTAAATTTTCACTACTGAATACTTTGCAATAAAATTTATCTATATATATAAAAGCCGTTCTCTGTGTGTATGTCCTTTATACAAATCTTTAATTTTTGACCGATTTGCACGAAACTTGCTGTACATAGGCTTTGGAACGTGGAATAGATCCCTGTCACCTTTAAAAAATCATCAGACAAATATTTATCCCTTTTTTCTATCATCTTTCATAATTTAACATTATAGAAATATCTCATTTTAAATTTTCAAATTCAATAGCTTCTTTCCTGTTGCCACACATCTAAATAAAAAAGAAAAGTGCCCAGCTAAACTGATGGCATTGAGCTCACAGGCTATTCACACTAATTGTATATTATACTCTTATTTTAAAGAATAATGCCCCTCAAAAAAATACGTGAAGGGGAATTAGCCGCCGTTTCCCACTTTATACTTAACCAGAGAACCTCCAAATCTAATCAGGGAAGCTCCTTAACATAATAAACCGGTATACCAAATTTGGAGCAAAACGAATAATTCTGCATGAAAAACCCGTTTATATAAATTAAGGGGGGGGTGGACTAGCCCCCCTTCCCCCTTTATCCTTAACCAATGAACCCCCAAAACTAATCAGGGAAGTTCCTTAACATAATAAACCGGTATACCAACTTCGGAGCAAAGCGAATCATTCTGCATGAAAAACACATTTATCTAAATTAAGAGTAGCGGGCTAACCTCCCTTTTCCCCCTTTATCCTTAACCAGTGAACCCCCAAAACTAATCAGGGAAGTTCCTTAACATAATAAACCGGTATACCAAATTCGGAGCAAATCGAATCATTCTGCATGAAAAACCCATTTATCTGAATTAAAAGGGGTGGACTAACCATCCTTTTCCCCCTTTATCCATGACCAATGAACCCCCTAAATTAATCAGGGAAGTTCCTTAACATAATAAACCGGTATACCAAATTCGGAGCAAATCGAATGATTCTGCATGAAAAACCCATTTATCAGAATTAAGGGGGTGGACTAACCACGTTTCTCCCCCTTTATCCTTAAACAATGAACTCCCAAAACTAATCAGGGAAGTTCCTTAACATAATAAACCGGTATACCAAATTCGGAGCAAATCGAATAATCTTGCAAAAAAAAAACATTTATCTAAATTAAGGGGGTGGACTAGCCCCCCTTTATCCTTAACCAATTAATCCCCAAAACGAATCAGGGAAGCTCCTTAACATAATAAAACGGTATACCAAATTTGGAGCAAAGCGAATAATTCTGCATGAAAAACCCGTTTATATAAATTAAGGGGGGTGGACTAGCCCCCCTTCCCTCTTTATCTTTAACCAATGAACCCCCAAAACTAATCAGGGAAGTTCCTTAACATAATAAACCGGTATACCAAATTCGGAGCAAATCGAATCATTCTGCATGAAAAACCCATTTATCTGAATTAAAAGGGGTGGACTAACCACGTTTTTTCCCCTTTATCCTTAACCAATGAACTCCCAAAACTAATCAGGTAAGTTCCTTAACATAATAAACCGGTATTCCAACTTCGGAGCAAATCGAATCATTCTGCATGAAAAACACATTTATTTAAATTAAGAGTAGCGGGCTAACCTCCCTTTTCCCCCTTTATCCTTAACCAGTGAACCCCCAAAAGTAATCAGGGAAGTTCCTTAACATAATAAACCGGTATACCAAATTCGGAGCAAATCGAATCATTCTGCATGAAAAACCCACTTATCTGAATTAAAACGGGTGGGCTAACCATCCTTTTCCCCCTTTATCCTTGACCAATGAACCCCCAAAACTAATCAGAGAAGTTCCTTAACATAATAAAGCGGTATACCAAATTCGGAACAAATCGAATAATCCTGCAAAAAAAAATTATCTAAATTAAGGGGGTGGACTAGCCCCCCTTTATCCTTAACCAATTAATCTCCAAAACGAATCAGGGAAGCTCCTCAACATAATAAAACGGTATACCAAATTTGGAGCAAAGCGAATAATTCTGCATGAAAAACCCGTTTATATAAATTAAGGGTTGTGGACTAGCCCCCCTTCCCTCTTTATTTTTAACCAATGAACCCCCAAAACTAATCAGGGAAGTTCCTTAACATAATAAACCGGTATACCAAATTCGGAGCAAATCGAATCATTCTGCATGAAAAACACATTTATCTGAATTAAAAGGGGTGGACTAGCCACCCTTTTCCCCCTTTATCCCTGACCAATGAACCCCCAAAACTAATCAGGGAAGTTCGTTAACATAATAAACCGGTATACCAAATTCGGAGCAAATCGAATGATTCTGCATGAAAAACCCATTTATCTGAATTAAGGGGGGTGGACTAACCACGTTTTTCCCCCTTTATCCTTAACCAATGAACTCCCAAAACTAATCAGGGAAGTTCCTTAACATAATAAACCGGTATACCAAATTCGGAACAAATCGAATAATCCTGCAAAAAAAACCATTTATCTAAATTAAGGGGGTGGACTAGCCCCACTTTATCCTTAACCAATTAATCCCCAAAACAAATCAGGGAAGCTCCTTAACATAATAAACCAGTATACCAAATTTGGAGCAAAGCGAATAATTCTGCATGAAAAACTCGTTTATATAAATTAAGGGGGGTGGACTAGCCCCCCTTCCACCTTTAACCTTAACCAATGAACCCCCGAAACTAATCAGGGAAGTTCCTTAACATAATAAACCGGTATACCAAATTCGGAGCAAATCGATGATTCTGCATGAAAAACCCATTTATCTGAATTAAGGGGGGTGGACTAACCACGTTTTCCCCCCTTTATCCTTAATCAATGAACCCCCAAATCTAATCAGGAAGTTCCTTAACATAATAAACCAGTATACCAACTTCGGAGCAAATCGAATCATTCTGCATGAAAAACTCACTTATCTGAATTAAAACGGGTGGACTAACCATCCTTTTCCCCCTATATCCTTGACCAATGAACCCCCAAAACTAATCAGGGAAGTTCCTTAACATAATAAACCGGTATACCAAATTCGGAACAAATCGAATAATCCTGCAAAAAAAAAAAAAAATTATCTAAATTAAGGGGGTGGACTAGCCCCCCTTTATCCTTAACCAATTAATCCCCAAAACAAATCAGGGAAGCTCCTTAACATAATAAACCAGTATACCAAATTTGGAGCAAAGCGAATAATTCTGCATGAAAAACTCGTTTATATAAATTAAGGGAGGTGGACTAGCCCCCCTTCCACCTTTAACCTTAACCAATGAACCCCCGAAACTAATCAGGGAAGTTCCTTAACATAATAAACCGGTATACCAAATTCGGAGCAAATCGATGATTCTGCATGAAAAATCTATTTATCTGAATTAAGGGGGGTGGACTAACCACGTTTTTCTCCCTTTATCCTTAATCAATGAACCCCCAAAACTAATCAGGAAGTTCCTTAACATAATAAACCAGTATACCAACTTCGGAGCAAATCGAATCATTCTGCATGAAAAACACATTTATCTAAATTAAGAGTAGCGGGCTAACCTCCCTTTTCCCCCTTTATCCGTAACCAGTGAAACCCCAAATCTAATCAGGGAAGTTCCTTAACATAATAAACCGGTATACCAAATTCGGAGAAAATCGATTCATTCTGCATGAAAAACCCATTTATCTGAATTAAAAGGGGTGGACTAACCATCCTTTTCCCCCTTTATCCTTGGCCAATGAACCCCCAAAACAAATCAGGGAAGTTCCTTAACATAATAAACCGGTATACCAAATTCGGAGCAAATCGAATGATTCTGCATGAAAAACCCATTTATCTGAATTAAGGGGGTGGGCTAACCCCCGTTTTTCCCCTTTATCCTTAACCAATGAACCCCCAAATCTAATCAGGGAAGTTCCTTAACATAATAAACCGGTATACCAAATTCAGAGCAAATCGAATGATTCTGCATGAAAAACCCATTTATCTGAATTAAGGGGGTGGACTAACCCCCCTTTTGCCACTTTATCCTTAACCAATGAATCCCCAAAACTAATTAGGGAAGTTCCTTAACATAATAAACCGGTATACCAAATTCGGAACAAATCGAATGATTCTGCATGAAAAACCCATTTATCTGAATTAAGTGTTTGGACTAACCCTGTTATTCCCCCTTTATCTTTAACCAATGAACTCCCAAAACTAATCAGGAAAGCGCCTTATCACAATGAACCTAGAAAAAAATTTTGAAGCAAATCGGATGTTTCTATCAAGAGTTATCTCGTTACGTAGATACATAAATGCATACATACATACATACATACGTACAGTGGACTAACCCCCCTTTTCCCCCTTTATCCTTAACCAATGAACCCCGAAAACTAATAGGGGAAGTTCCTTAACATAATAAACCGGTATACCAAATTCGGAGCAAATCGAATGATTCTGCATGAAAAACTCATTTATCCGAATTAAGGGGTTGGACTAACCCCGTTTTTCCTCCCTTTATCCTTAACCAATGAACTCCCAAAACTAATCAGGGAAGCGCCTTATCACAATGAACCTAGAAAAAAATTTTGAAGCAAATCGGATGTTTCTATTAAGAGTTATCGCGTTACGTACATACATACATACATACATACATACGTACAGTGGACTAACCCCCTTTTCCCCCTTTATCCTTAACCAATGAACCCCCAAAACTAATCAGGGAAGTTCCTTAACATAATAAACCGGTATACCAAATTCGGAGCAAATCGAATGATTCTGCATGAAAAACTCATTTATCTGAATTAAGGGGTTGGACTAACCCCGTTTTTCCCCCTTTATCCTTAACCAATGAACTCCCAAAACTAATCAGGGAAGCGCGTTATCACAATAAACCTAGGAAGAAATTTTGAAGCAAATCGGATGTTCCTATCAAGAGTTATCGCGTTACGTACATACATACATACATACATACATACATACATACGTACATACATACATACAGAACGGGCGGGCACATTAGCTCTCAGGCTTTGATAGCCTGTGAGCTAATTAGCCAATAAAAAGTCAGACTCGACTGCTATATTTTAACATTTTTGAAATCGACGTCATTCTAATCAGAAAATGCACATTTTTCATATATTTATGTAAAAACTTTAACTAAGCATGTTTTAAAATGACCTTAGAAGTACTTTAGTTGAAGGTTAAAAAATCTATTTTAATGAAGTCGTTTCAATATCAAGAATCAAATAAGGAAAATGATAATAGTAAAAAAAAATCGTTTGCTAGATATGACGTCAATGTCATCAATATAATTTCAAACTGGCTCTAAAAACTGGATGCTACAATTTATTCCCTATTTCTTTGTAATCTTTAATTATATCATTTAGATAAATGTTTTAATACCTGAAATGCAGTGATAACATTCTACGATTTGTATCGAATACGGTTATATAAAATACGATTTTTGTATGATTTATATTAAATAGAAATTATAGCTACTATTTTTTGGGGTAAGCTTTTTTTCTTTTTTAAACAAAATTTCATGACTGACAGACTTTTCTGTTAGACGTTGAAATAATAGGATGCATGATGTTTAGAGATCAAATTGCAGTAAAAGCGTAATTTATGGTACAGTTAGGTTGTTGCCACCAACAATATGGTGCTAGGCGTTACTCATAGACGTTACTCTTTTCTTCATAATATTGCATTAATAGCAAACGGATATATCTTTCTGAATTGGGTTACAGGTATATTTTAAAATATATCCGTGATTGAAAATTAATTTAAAATGGATAAACAATCCGTAAATTGAGATAAGCTTTTCAAAAAAATTACTGAAAGTACTTTTTGTATTCTATTAGATTTTGGAATAATCAAATGTGCGATGTTTAAAGGTCAAATTGCAGTGAAAGTTAAATTTATGGTTGGGTTAGGTTATTGCTACCAACAATATGATGCTAGAGTTACTCATAGTTCATCAATGTCTTTATTTTATAATATTGCATTAACAGGAAACAGGTATATCTTTCGTAATTGGGCTGCATGTAGGGATGAGATTTCCACGTTTTTACAACCTTAAAGAAAATGTTGTTCTGTTAAATCAAGAGAGTGTCCCGATTAAATGAAATATCATTTACTCTAACAAAATACTGGTGTGAAAAAATGCGGAAATCTTATCCCTGGCTGCATGCAAATCAAAAATATCCATGATTGAAAATTACTTTAAAATCCATTCACATGAAAAAATTGAGATACAACTTTCAAATAAATTTCATTTGACAGAAGCTTTTTCTATTCGACAGTGTGAAAAACGAAATTGTATGATGATAAGTTAAAAAAATTTTAGTAAAGGCAAACTTTATGGGTTAGGTCATTGCCATCATCAGTATAATGTCACAATTGGCACTGTGTTTGTAGTTTATATATATATATATATATATATATATATTCTGAAGATGACTCAATGAAAGAGTCGAAACATGTAAATTTTTAATATTTTTATGTTTTTTATTATTTAAATGACGCTTTTTAAGCAAATAATTGTACTTTAATATATGTTATGACATTTGTTTGGAATATACATTATTATGGTATAGTTAATAGTAGACACAATTAAAACTATTTTACTTATATTTCTTATCGGTCTTTTAACGATTCGTGGACGGTAATGCACCAATCTCAGTTATTGTCACTGCCGTATTATTTCATTTTAATGTATTTTACCCAGGTGGACCATTATTATTGACACGAGCGAAGCCGGGTAGATCTGCTAGTTTAAATATAAACTAAATAAACATAAATATATAACAAATTAACACCTTGTAATGATATTCTATTTCGAATTACTAAAAGGCGTTAGATTAAAGCTTTTAAAACAGTAAAATAGTTTTATCTGACTGTTTACAGGTTTCGACTCTACCCTAGCCATTTTCAAAACAAATAAATAATAATATTATGAAATTGCACGATCTATGATGGAATTATCTGAAAAGCTAGCATTCAATATTTCACGTAACACATACTTTTTTTGCCATTTCATAGCTGATTGTTATCGTTAACTACAAAAAATATTTTTTATAAAGTATAACAAGCTTTTTCCAAAAGTTCGTTTATTATGCCGAATAGACTTCTTTTTAGTCAACAGATTAGGAAAACGTCTGAAATCAGATGCTAGCTTGACGAAAGTAGTTATTGAACATATGGAACGACAGCAAAGTGCTGTGAACACATTGGCATCTCAAGTCAATGAACCGGGTTCTAATAGACGTAATCGGCCATTTGCAATCTTTAAATCGACGGATGTTCTTGATTTTCCAGAAATGACACAAAATGGCTTTTTTTTTTAACCATTTGGAAACATGGTTATTGTCCTCGTCAGGATAGGAAATCAAAAACATTTCTGAAGCTTTTTATTAGTTGAATCCGCATTTTATTCGTTTTCTGATTGGTCTATGCAGTAATCTGTATTTTCCCTTTACTTTCAACAGAGAGGGATACTTCTGTTGCCACTATGACAATAAAGTAATAAAAACTACAAAAAAAATTAATAACTCAGAAACGAATTGAGATACAGCTTTCAAACCAATTGCATTTAAAAGTACATTTTTTTCTCTATACGATGGTGTAAAAAGTAATAGTGTGGGATGTTTAGAAGTTTTAAAATGAAATTTCATTTAAAATGGGTCCAGGAATATTAATGTTTAATCCATGGCGTACGTAATGTATGACCATCTCCGTAGAAGTTTAAAAATTTACAGTACCGAAAATTGTAAAACTGAAATTTCTTTTAAAATATGTTCATGATGGGTCCAGGAATGTTAATGTTTTATTCATGGCGTACGTAATGTATGATCCTTGCGATTTTTTAAATCTTAAATTTTAGTCTTCGAAAAAATCATTTTCCAAATGGTCGTTGTAATTTGTTAACACATACACACACACGCATACACACACGCACATACATACGCATACACACATATACACGCATACACACATACATACACATACACACACACACGCATAAGATCTTGAATATAAACACAATGCACATATACGGTTAGACACATAGCAAATCGCTTTGATACTTTAGCAACAGACATAGTACAAGATTTAACTCGTTTGAACTTCTTTAGTGGATTGTACCTGCTTATTTGAGAAATTTCACATACACTTAAACATATACACATATTTACATATTCACACATATACACAAACAAACTTTATGAATTTACTTGCAGTAATGTATACTTTTTAAAATATATAAACATTTCTTACAAAATGTCTAACATCAATTAGATAAAATGATATTCGAAAAAAGGATACAGTCAGGAAAATGGTGGTCTGATCGCAGATTGCGCATCGATTGCGGATTGCGCACACTTCGCTCTTCCTGTGGCAGTAGAACTCTCCTTTCTTATCTACTGATGACAATACATAATGTTATTATTTTTCAACTTAATTATAAATTAATACACTAATTTTAAGTCTTTTTCTTCTTATCCCGACACAGGCAATAAATCGCCAATTTTTTTCGGTAACGCGTACTATTTTATGAGTTGAAAAAAAAACGGATTTAATTATCCGTCAATAGACAATCGCCAAAATAGGCGACACGGCTGCCATAAACTACAACAACGAAATATTTTAACGGCTAAAAAGTAGAAGACAAATTATAAATAAAAAATGAAGAATGTAATACTTAAAAAAATACGCTTTTATCAATTAATAATAGTACATTATTAATTAATTTACGATCATACGTTGAAAAATCAATTTAGAAATCCTAATATAGTTTAAATAATGTTTCCCTGTTTCTCTAATGTTGCAAAGAAACCGATCAAAATGTATATATTTTTTAATAAATTCCCTTGCTAGCGCAAACGTAAAAAAAAAAAAAAAAAAAAAAAAAAACAGTGAATTTTTCATAAACGAATTCAGTGTTCACGCCTAATTAATGTTCAGGTGTCGATAAAAGAATTTCCCAGTTATAAATTTTAATAGTATCAACTGTAAGTGTTATAAGTGTTGGTTCAAGGTCGCCAATAAAGAGTAACTCAAACCGTTTTAGGTAAGCGCATGCGCGAGTACTGCTTTGTCATGGACTCGCTTGCAGCGCCACATACGCAAATTGGCGACTCCTGAGCGTAAGGCATTATTGGTGGGCTGAAGATTTAAAAGCCATTAGAGCCATGCGATTTTTTTCCTTTGGAAGCTTTATAAAAGATCGTGTTTACGTTCCGCTGCTATCTTATGATTTGCCAGAGTTGAGACACAGAATTGAAGATGTTATTTCTTCCATTACTAACTTTATTGACTTGTTAACCGAAGTGTGGGAAGAATTGGAGTTAAGGATGGATGCGTGCCGTATAGCGACAGGTTCGCATATTGAACATTTTAAAGAAAAACTAGGTTAGTTTACCTTCAATTGGATGCATGATTTGTTGTAAATAGTCTAAATTACAATGTTATAAGATACCATTGAAACTGGGACTTTATTTTAGGAACACCCTGTATTATAACGGAATTTTTTGAGGAGAAACATGAATTGCAGTCAAACAATAAGTCGTGATTTTCAAAATGAGTATTGAATGTATAAAAAAAGTGTTTATTTATTTTTATTTTTATTTTTTTATTTATATACTTATTCAATTCCTACTATTAGCTCACACTCTCCCTATATTTATTTATATATTTATATATTTATCTTGTTCAAATTTTCAATCGTTAATAAAATACTCATCATTCATCCTATCAAGTTGAAATAAATTTTTTTAAACTTGTACTGGATGACAATTGATGTTAATACAGTTTTTTCAAATATTAATTAATTAATTAAATTTTAATTAATTAATTTTAGTTTTGCATGGGAAACAAAATGGCGGCCATTGGTTATTGAAGTTCAATGAAAGTATTTTCAATAAGGGGTTACCATAGGGGGGACCCTGTTCTGTCGCCAAATACCACCAAGTTTGTCGCCAACTTGGCGATATATCGCCAAATTTGGCGGTCAAAATGAGTCGCCAAAAGTGACGCCAACTTGGCGATATCTGTAATATTTCGCCAAATTCCCATAGAGTTCCATTGTAAACCTACTTGCTTATAGAAAATCAACAAATTGAGATATTTTAATGCAACAAAAACTAATATTAGCTTGATTATATTAATTTTTTCTTTGATGGCCTAAGTAGGAATTGACTTTAAAAACAAAATTTTTATATTACTTGTTTTATAATTTAAAAGGTAAATTATGTCAGCACTAATTCTATTTTATTACAGGTATGGCCGCATTTCTGAAAAATATACAATTCCATGGAATAGCGTTGGATAATGTAACTGGTAAATATGAGAAAGACATAAACAAAGTGCGTGTAATGAAGCTGATCGGACAAGGGATTGCTGAAGGTGTTGTTAAACCATTAAACACAACAGTCTTTAATCATGATCATGCAGAACAAGCTTTTCGATACATGGCAAGTGGTCGACATACGGGAAAAGTTCTTTTAAAGGTATTTAATTAGGAATTACTACGAGTCAAAACCCGTCGATTTCGACGAATGAAAATGTTTAAAAGAGCTGATTAACTCTTCCCTGCACGAAGTGCCACATCTGGCACATACGTAAAAGCACTGTAATTCTTATCATGTGCCATGAATTTGGCCAATATGATCTCTATCCCTGATTAAGAACAGTCCAAAGAATGGAATAACACTTATTTTGTCCATGTCAGATAGCTGCATTTGAAAAAAAAATTATAATTTGTTCTTCGGAAACAAAAAAAAAATTCAATCAAGCTATTAGGGTAAAATTTACTTGCATTATTTTTACTAAATACTTAAAAATAGTAATATAAACAAAGTTACAGGGTGTTAAGCAGATAAAATTAATTAATTTAAGCTCATTTATTTGTAAAATATAGCAATACAATATTTTAAAACCCTAAGTGTGTGCATAGGGTACACGCCATAAAATATCAAATTTGATTTCTGAAAATTTTGATTCTGAAAATTTGAAATTTATTTTTTTTTACTATTTTTTCCATTATTAGAACGATATATAGAATTCAAATAATTTTTTTCATACAAATAGAAAAAAACGTGCAGTGAAGGGTTAACTGAATTTATAAGAATAAAGAAAATTACAATAAATAATTAGTCTTATATTGGCTGGCCTAACTGTTAAAAAACATATAGTTTGTAACGAAAGTTTCCCGCCACAGCTAATACGGTCTGTGCAAACAGTTCACGTTGACGTGTTTGCTCATATTTTTTCAAACGATTTTTTGCATTTAAAAGAAAGAGACATGCTTTATAACACTGTGTTGTGAAATTTGTAAAAAATATCGTTATCATTAAGTACAACGTGTCTGAAATGGAACTATCAAGCTACCAGATTAGAATAATCATTTACTGCCAGTTCAGTTGCAAAAAGTCAGCTACAGAATAAAGTGTGTGTACTACTGCTGTATCATATGGCACTGTGAAGGCTTGGCAGAATGGTGGTTACATATAATATTACAGTTAATTATATATATTATAATTAGTATTATGTAATGGTGATTTGGCGGAAAACTTTTGTTACAACCTAATATTTTTAATTAAGGTTTAATTTCAAATTTTCAAATTATTGAAAAATTAAACTTTACATCTACACGTAATCAGTAACATGCAATTAAAATAGGAAATTAGGAAGTTGTTAATTGAGGCTTGACTTTGATCTTTGGTATTACGTATAATAAAAAATCAACGAAACTTCAGCTACTATGACACAATCATTTTTTTCCAAGGAAATCTAAAAATAACGCCGTTTTCAGCGTCGCACTATTTTAAAAATATTTTAACTAGTATTTATTAATAAAAATATTCCGAAACTTGATGGCACGTTTTCCAGATACAACTTTGCATGTGAATATTCACACTCTTGATTTGAGGTTCTAATCTAAGTGCGGGGAAAACCAGAAATTTACTCGAACCGTATTCGTAAGTAAATTATCTAGTTTTATCAAAGAAAATACTCTTTCCATTTTTACTATGACGTCATTTTCACTCACTGAGGCCCTCTGAAATTATCGTCTCAATCTCAGTATCATGGGAATGAAAAAAATATTGAAATGTAACAGCTTTATGAATAGAAATGCGTTTTTTTTCAATCGCAACGTCATTTTCTGCTCAAAAAATTTTAATAAGTTATTTTTGATTGTAATCCAAAAATCCGTATATGGTAATTCCCATTGTTTCTCTTCATCAATGGAAGTAACCTGATTGCCACCAATCTGAAGAAATTTCATAAAGGAATTAAAAAAATGAATTAATTAAAAAAAATAATGAATGCGGGCACTTTTAAAAATAAACTGATTTCATTGAAAAAAATAATTATTAAAATCGGTTCTGTAGAAAGCTCAAGCCAGATGACTAAAATAATAGCCTTGTTTTTAAATACTAGGGGGCTCTGCCTCCTACGAGATACGTTCACCAACCCCCGTTCAGACACCGCAGACTCTCAAAGCAGGCTAATTTGATCGGCTTTAAAAAGATTTCGGAAGATTGATTTATAATTTTTAAAAAAAATGGCGATCTACTTATAAACGGGTTTCTATTCATTTCTCTTTGATAGCGGAATTTTAAGGCCAAATCAGCTGGTTTTAAAAGATACAATGGCTGTTTTCGTCTTTGATTAAATAAAATCAGTTAAACATTTCAAAATAATCTAATATAAAATGAATTAAGTAAACAGAGTCTTTGTCTTCCCGGTATTTTTAACAAAGCGAAAAGAAAGTTCTTTTAAATAAGACATTTTAAACGTATCGTTTTTAATCTGACGTAATTTTCCCCAAACTTTTATTTCTCTTTTTAATATTCACGTGAAAATACTTTTGTTAGAAATGAAATATTATTTGCGCTGTCCTAACAAAAATTGTTGAAAAGATCATCTCAAAATATCAAATAAATGTCTCGCGCAATTTTTAAATTTAAACTGTTTAGCTATATTATTTTTTGTTCATTTAACGTAATAAGTGTAATGTCACGTAAATGTGACGTGATTTCTCCTATTTAAGACTTTTAATGCATGTTAATGAATTTATTATTTTACCATATCCTTTCTCGTTTAAAATTCACTTGTAAATATAGTTTTTATGACGTAATTTTCAATATGTTCCAGCTTTTTATACTTAATTATTTAATTCTAATTTGAAGGGGTTTTTTATGTTTATAATAGTCACGTGTAAATATTATTATTTTTTTTTTTTGAAGTAAACGTTATTGTTTGCGGTGTTTATACAGTTGACAACAGTTTAAAATAATACCATTTCTAAAATATGTAAAAAATATCTCTCGAAATGCTAAAAATTTGAATTTAAAATAGAAATAAAACCTCAAAAAATGAGTCAAATTAAAAAAAAAATGCAGTCTGCACACCAGGACCTTCTAACACATAAAATGATCTAAAAATGATTAAATTCCCATGTACAGTTTTTGCTCCTATAAAACTTTTTTAATGGAACGATTTTGTCCAAATTTATCATTAAATATCTCTTAAAATAATTCTTCGATTTGAAAACTGTCTGCATCAGCGTGTTTATCAAACATTTCTCTATAATACCACCGATTTTCATATTTTTTTAATGCAATAGTTTTCTTAATACATTAACGAAGAAAGACCTCCAGTCACAAAAAATTCAAAACCGGCGGCGGCGATGACAGCGTTAGTTACTTTTTTTTTTTTTTGAATAGAGAGATATAGGTTACTTTTTGAAAAACACGAGTACGCGCCTAAATATTTTATAACAAAAGGGAAAAGCTCCTTTGAAAATATTTATATATACATTCCTTATGTCGTAATACTTAATGAATTATTCCTTAATTCATTGGAAAAGAAAATTACTATCTTAACCTACATGCATTCCGTTGCAGAATAAATGGCCGATCTAAAAACTACACTTTATATGAATTCATTCTGTGATCGAAACTTGTTTCTATCTCCCCACTTTTTAAGATAATCGCTATAACTTTCACTTTGAATCCACCAGTATTTTTAATTGCCCATCAGACAGGAAAATGAACTGAAATCTGCTTTTAATTTTAACAAATAAAATTTCATTTGAATACTTACAATTCATAGAGATACATACAATACAACACATATTTCTAACGATTTTGACTTTCTAAAAGAATTACATTTAAATGAAAAAAATTAAACCTATATGGCATCAATTTGGCATAGGGTATAATTATCGTCTGCATCATTAAAAATATTCTTTGCTTTGACCCTTTATCTACTGACGGTACTTATAAGTACCACTCACTTTAAACTTTCATTCCACAGTGAATATTACTAATATTCTAATGATACGTTGCAAAACACTCTTTTAACCCCACTTTATCCTCATACATGGCAGCAGTAGTTCTAGGTTTTTTATTTTAACGAGGAAGCAGGCTATCTTTGAAACTGTCGATGTGTTTTGTGCCGACATTTTGAACATATTGTCACGCTCGCCTTTTTATTGTTGCAAACACAGTTTAGGATATAAGATAAGTGTTGGATTTCTTTTATGTGTTTCATTATGATCTTAGAACACGATCTGACTAGCTATTTTACGTGAACGGTGTATGTATTTGATTTAACAGTTGAATTACTCGGTGGTACTTTTAAGTACCGTCAGTACACTGGGTGTTAGAGAAAAACTCCTTGTTTACTTTTCGTCTGTATAGTTATCCATCTGCTTGAAAGTGTCATTACTAAAATGTAGTGTATTAATAATTTTCCTAGTTTTTCTTTTCTCTTTCATTATTATTTTTTATAGGAAATCGAAAAAGTTGTGGCACCGGCTCATTTTTGCTATGCTAGAAATGGCATATATAAAATCATATATTGCATATGTGGAGGTGCGAGAGAACATGTTGTTCCTGGAATATAGACGTCGCATAACAAAAGACTGCTAACAAGATCGAAACCTAAAAATAAAATAGTTTTTATTTTTGGGCCTTTCAGGGTCAAAGCATTTTCAATGCTAAATTGTTGAAATAAATGATTAGCACCAGAATTGCCAAAAAAAATTATTTGTAAATATGAAAAAACCTATATTTCACATACTTATTAAATAGAAAATATTTTACCACAATTCTGGTGTCATTTCATATACCTTGAGAGTTTTCAGTTACTATATTTTAGTCATAGTGTACTGACGGTATTTTAAACTACCACTTTAATTAATTACCTCTAAGGAATTAAATTTCTCACGGGTGAGTATTTATTTTATGTTTATCCTTTAATTTTCATTGTAGAAACTGAAAAAAAAATTGCAGTAGATCATAATGAAGTAGATAAAGGGTTAAAATTAGAGATGCGTCATTTGTTGAGGAACGACTCCAAAGGAACGATTCCGGCAGTGAAACTGAAGGAACGATTCCATTCTGTAAAAAGGAATCGGTCCTTTTCGGAACGATTCCGAAAAGGAACGACTCCTCGGAATCGTTCCTTTTCGGAACGGTTCCTCGGAATCGTTCCTTTTCGGAACGGTTCCTCGGAATCGTTCTTTTTCGGAACGGTTCCTCGGATTCGGTCTTTTTTGGAACGGTTCCTCGGAATCGGTCGTTTTGGGAACGGTTCCTCGGATTTGGTTCTTTTTGGAACGGTTCCTCGGAATCGGTCCTTTTCGGAACGATTCCTCGGAATCGGCCAAAATGTACCGACTCCGAAAAGGACCGAATCCTCAGAGTCGTTCCGAAATGTACCGACTCCGAAAAGGACCGATTCCTCGGAGTCGTTCCGAAATGTACCGACTCCAAAAAGGACCGATTCCTCGGAGTCGGTCAGAAATGTACCGACTCCGAAAAGGAACGACTCCTTGGGAATCGGTTCTTTTCTTGTAGACTGGCCAGTTTTAATAAATTAAAATACGCTATTTTATTTCAAAATAACAGATTTTGATTCTATTAAAGCTGACTTTATTTCCAAAATATCATTCTAATGTGTGTGCCCCCCCCCCCCCCCTCCTCAAAAAAAAAGAAAAAAAAGAAAAGAAAAGAAAGAAAGAAAAAAGAAATTGAAGTGCAGGGCAGAGTAGGGCGTTTAACAAACATTACTATTTGATCTTCTTGTGCTAAATTAATCTGAAAGAAATAATTAAAAAAAATATTTTATACGAATTGAATTTTTTCCACCTGAGTGAAAAAGTGCCCGAGATGGGATTCGAACCCAGAAACTTTACGTGCTTTACCGATTGAGTACCTGGACCCCGAAGGTAATGGAACGATATGTGTACTTTAATACACTAATACTTTTTCTAATTGGTAAATGTATCATACGAAATGATTTTTTTCTAAATGAATTCTTAAAGCTGTTCTCAAATCCAAAAGGATAACTTTGTGATAAAAGTTTTAAGTTATTTTTATTCGGAAATGCATGAAACGAGCAGGTGTTGTTCAGAAACTATGTAATCAAGCTGTTTTTTCCGTTTTTTTTTTTTTGCAAACGCAATAGATCTTTCAGAAAATAATGTCAAAGTGGACGTTTTGAACGAATTTCCGCGCGAAAGAGGCATAATCGCTCAAAAATGGGTGAAAAACATGTTTGTCACGTGATCAAAATCGATTATAACTCAATAGGTAATTTACTGATCAAAAGATGGAAAACAGAGTTCGATTCCAAATCGCTTCCATGGTCAAACTTTCCAATTTTATAACTTTCCGTTAAAAAATGAATTTGTAAATGTGTCAAAACTTGTTGAGCTGATCACTTAAGAACAGCGTTAAGAAAAACAAAGAAAATGCTTGTTTAATTAATAGTGAAAAATATTTTTTTTATTTAATCTGATTAGAAACAGTTTTGAATAATATAAGAAATATATGTCACTAGGCCATAAAAATTGCATTTTAATAGGATAATAATAACTGATTTTCAATTATTTTAATAATTGTAGAGTTACGCACTTTCATGCATATTTCACTATTTCATGTTTTTTCCTCAAACATAGTTTCAATTTGAGAATCCTCTTTGTCAAAAGAAATATATGACCAGCTACGAGCGCTCGAGTACCACTTTATTTCCACAGTTTGGCGTCTTGTTTTTCTCTCCTGAAGAAGATGATTAAAAAAATCTCGAAACTCTCGAAGATTGTTGTTTTAATCAACTTACATTGAGGTTTATTACATAGAATAAAATCTGTTAGAACAAGGAATTTTTGTAAAACGTTTCTTTCTTTCTTAAGATAATGAATATTTCAAAAAGCATAATGTCTAATAATAATAATAAGATATCAGTAACAGTGGTGGCTGGGATTGAAATAATTTAACCGCGGTTCGCTCTCTTAATGGCCGTTTTGAGTATAAAAACGGGAAAGAAAAATCATGTGCTACATATAGATTATCGGACTTTCTCCAACACTGCGACATATATGTAAAGCTGCGTATTTTATGCTTGTTTCGGTTTAATAGATTTATGTTAACCCTCCGCCTACCAGAGGGGTTCAATGGCCCCGACAGGTACATTTATAATGATATTTCTAATTAAAAACTGAAATTTCTGTAAATATGGGTTTTTTTCTGGGATGTTCTATCCTTTTGAGTAGAACATTCCAGAAAAAGTCACATATTTACAAAATTTTCATTTTTTTAAATGTGAAAAATCAATTTGAATGTACCTATCGGGTCTGTTGCACCGATCTGGTATGCGGAAGGTTAATAATGCATTTAAAAAGTTTTACAATATACGAATTTAATTATCGGTTTCCAAAGAATGCACGTTGTGATTTTGTACAGTTTTTTCATTTGTTATTTTATTTCTATTTCTTGCTAAATAATTAGAATTTAAATAACTGTGACTTTGTTTTAATTCAACGTAAAATAAAAGCAAAAAAAAATCGTTTATAGTAGTAATTTCTTATAATAATTCAGATTTTTTTATCGTTATTGATACTCACAAATCCCGAAATCAATGCCACGATTAATGCCTGTTACTGTGGTGATGGATAATACATATCTGAGTTTAATTTCGATCAAAGCAAGGCTCCCTTCATGCCAAACTAAATTTAATGTTTCAAGCCTAATACCAAACTTCCGTTTTTATTGAGGTAAAACTTACTGCAAATACGATACTAAATTTTATGTATTTTCCTTAGATATGTAGACCTTATGTATTTTCCTTCCTTTTTTTTTCACTTAGAAGATTTATTTATTTATTTTCATTTTTTTTAAATTACATAAAGTTTTCTGAAAAGTTCGAATTTAACAAAATGTTTTATCTATTTTAAATAGTTTTGACAGTAAAAAGTTTAACTCCGAATAAAAAATAGTCAAATTCTCAAAACAATAAGGTTGGTATTATCTATAACACGTTTACAACAGATTTCTTTCATTCAACGGCCGAAACATCGTCAAAAGGATAATTCTTTATATAGTACTGTAATAATAATGGACATACTTTTAATTTGTTTAATTTAATTAAACCAATAAACCGTTTTTCAGTTAAAATGTTAGGAAATTTCAAATTTAAAGAAATAGAACTTTGAAGTTTAGTGAATCACCATAGTGAATCATATACATATTACAGTATTAATATATATATAATATTATCTTATAATATCACTAGCCATAGCCATGCTGCTAATGAATCTGCAAATCATCTGAAGGAACTTTTACCCTTTCGTGTAACACAAGTGTTCCATGACTTCATGAGTTATGAAGCTCCAAAGATCCCTATCCAAACAAACATATTAGCATCGAAATTCACTTACACCGAACTGAAGTTTAGTATAAGTAGAGAGGGTGACGGCGGATGAGAGTGTGAAATTAGAGAAATTCCTGTAGGTTCTCGTGAAATTGGAGATTCAAAAAGAGTTGTAAGTTTATTAAAATTTTACGTAGTTAACAGCAGTTCACAAAAAGCGATGTTAGGGTGTAAGACAAGACATACATCAGTCACTCAGGAAAGACAGTGTACAAAAACGTGCTTTACTTTTTAACCCTTTCCAATAAAGTTAGTGTTTATGAATGCGGTTTGTCTGCCCTCAGACCGTCTGTTCACGCTCTAAGGCGACACATAAGACATGTCACTTGAATTCGCTAGAAAAACTGGTTTAAAACAAGTTTGTAACAACTTCGTTCTTTGTTTCGACCGGTTTTTGCACTTCATGTTGCGCTTTATGTCGTTCTGTCGTCTCAGTGTGTGATATGCCTAACTCCCGTAAATATACTCGGATTCCCATGCAATTGATATATGTTAATGATGTTTACCATGGGATGTTTGGTATCCAGTATGAAGAGGGTAGCATTAATAGTTCATTTACAGGGGCACTCAAAAGTGTTTCGTTATATTATGGTCAACGGGAAAAAATCGTTTGCAGTGCATTTTAATGACAATAAGCTATTTCAAATGTATTAAAATTGATATATATCACTGAATTGCACTACAAGATGATTGCTATATTGCTGGGTGTTCCACTTCTGAACCAGATCCTGAAGACAGTGATAATAATGTTGATGAATTATGTGAAATATCCTGTGTGCGTAAAGTTAGGGAACTGAGGAGCAAGACGATAAAGGGGATAAAGTTATTGAAAGTACAGACACTGGAACAAAACGAACTCTACTTTAACAAGTTACATATACAAACCAGTAGAGCCATCCAAATGAAAAAAAAGAGATTCAGAATGAAAAATGAAATTAAGATTACTTAGAGGTAGATTTGAAAGAGGAATCTATGAGACTAAAAATTCCTAGACCCTGGTGACAAATATCAGAGCAATAATAAAATTTCCTATACAGGATGTCCCCTCTCAGCGATGTCCAATGGCTAATTCCTAAACCGTTAGTCATAGCCATATAGTTCCAATTACAAAAATGTTTTAAATGGGGGTAAAGAAGTATTTAAAAAGTGATTTGGGTCAATAGAATCATTTCTTGAAAAATTACGAAATTTAATTTTTTATACGGCCCCCCGGTCTTTCAAGTTATAGTTACTAAAACTTTCCTATTACACTTACAAGTAAGACAAATAAAAGTCCTATTATTCTACGATTAAAACTGACCGAAGTAATGGCTGTTTAAAGTTGGAGCATGTTTTTTGCTGCGAAATAGAGGTCATTTACAAATTTACTAGAAATATAAATAATCTTCAGATATAAAAAAATATAGTTGATAGTAAAATTAACATTGCATTATAAATTTGAAATCTATAATCATTCTGAAATATTAATGCAAAATATACAGCTTGTACTAAACATATAACAGGAAAAAAAAATAGAATTTTCGTTAAATAAAATGTTGAAAAGCAACAGCCTCGATTCTTTACAAAATGACACATATTTTGAAATGTTATTAGATTACACTAGGATGCAAATTTGTGTTGTGTCATGTGTTTTAGCTTTTGATAATTAGTTCTTACGTATTTTGTAGCACTGAATCCAAAAATGGCCTTCATTTTTTATCATAAAGTACAGATTTTTTGCAAATCGTAAATTTGAAAGCTAAAAAGTGAAAATTTTACGGAAATCTGATAGTATAAAATAGACGTGATTGTTATTTCTTTAACTTTTGATAATTGATTTTTATGTATTTTTTACTATTGAATCCGAAAATGACCTTCATTTTTAACCATCACGTTAGAATTTTTTGCAAATTGTAAATTTCAAAGTTTAAAAGTTCAAAGTTTTAATTGAACCTCCCACATAATCGGATCCCCGAGTTGTTTAGCTGTAAGAATCTCAGTATAAGCCAAAAATTGAATAAATTCTTGAATTAAATAAACTTAAATTGAATAAAAGAAGTTTTACATCCATTTTATAGTATCTTATTTTCGCTATTTTTTAACTTTGAAATTTACCATTTGCAAAAAAGTCTAACATGATGGTTAAATATGAAGGTAATTTTTACATTCATTGCTAAAAAGGACATACAAGTCAATCGTAAAAGTTAAAAAATACAACCATCGACTCTATTTTATAGTATTAGCTATTTTCTCAATTTTGAAATTTACTATTTGCGAAAAATCCTGACATGATGGTTAAAAATGAAGATAATTTTCTGATTCAGCGCTAAAAAATACATAAAAATCATAATTTTAAACATACATAATTTTAAAAATAAAAAATCACAATCATCGCAGTCTTGTGTTATCTAATCTAAAACTTTTTAGTAAACTTGTTGGCAGTAATCTATCCGAAATTTTTTGTGCTATCCTGTAAAATAAGTACATATGTAAGCACTGAAAATCATAATAATATTACATTGTCATGTGATTTACGTCAATATGTAAAATTTAACCTCGATCGCATATTTTAAAGTGAGTTGAATTTCAAGTACAAATTTTGAACAGGAAAGACATACATACGATTATTTCAAGTTAACCCATTACCCGCTGGTGTTGCGTTCACGCAACGGTCAAAATAATTGCTCATGCTTAAATTAATTACTTTGTCACCACTAATTTACAATTAAAAAAATTGCCTTATTTATTGGCAGAAATTTTGATATTTTAATAAAGCGAAAATTACCTTTCTGAATTTGTGGTGACAAGCGACTTTCAACAAGAAATTTGAAAATTCCTACTTTATAGTTTTGGCGGTTAATAGGTTAAATAAAAGCTTATAAAAATACCATAATTTTTGTTAAAAAAATTATGAAAAGAAACAGCTTCAAATCCTTACAAAAATCTGTCATAATGCGATTTCTTTCAAAGCGCAGCTACACATGAAATAAATCCTTCAAATACTTTAAGCACTTTTTTTACGACCCCTAGGAGCATGGCTAAAATCATGTGTATTCGGATGCAGAAAAGTGGCATAAGTCTTGCATTTCAAAGTTTCGTATAACTTCATGAATTTTAGTGTTAGATGAATGGGACTTTTTTTGTCTTTCTTTTAAGAGAACAGGACATTTTTACAAACTATCACTTATAGGACCGGGGGACCGTATAAAAAATTAAATTTCGTAACTTTTTTAGAAATATTTTTATGAATCCAAACGTCTTTCAGAATAATTTTTTACCTTATTTAAAACATTTTTGTAACTGGAACTATAGGTCTATGACTAACGGTTTAGGAATTAGCCATTGAACATCGTTGAGAGTAAAGACACACTGTATAAAATAATAATATAAATGGACGGTCATTTGACGACATATTTTCAAGAGAAACCAATGATTACACTGGAAATCGAATAGATCTTGCGCCGCCCTTAAATTTCTAAGAGGAATTATACTTTATACCATAAAGCATAAAGTTAGAAATAACTGCAAATTAATTGCACACATTGATCAATGAAATGAACCTTTAAAAACAAAATCATCTGTCCAAAACATTACAAAATTAAGGCGACTGGGTGCGTAAGAAAATGGATGGGTACATAAGAAAATAAATTAGTAAAAAATATTATGGATTGCATGTGGTTCTCTTTATCTCGGAAGTGTTTTTTCCCCCTTGGAATCCTTTATTTTTCAAAATCGTTCTTTTTTTCTCGGAATCGTTCCTTTTTTCTCGGAATCGTTCCTTTTTTTCGGAACGATTCCGAAAGGAACGACTCCAAAGAACTCGTTCATTTCGGTGAACGATTCCGGCTGGAACGATTCCTTAAAAGGAACGATGTTGCCCATCTCTAGTTAAAATATCACTGGAAAATAAACAATGGATAGAGGGTTATGTATCTGTGGTTTACAAAAAGAAATACTCTTATTCGATTACTAAAAACTGCGTGAAAAGCATGATGTTAATACTTATGTTAATTGGACTTTCGAAACAAACTATTTTTAAGCGGCATCCAAACTCTATGGAATAACTTTAGAAGATTGCGGTCGAGACAAAAAACCAATCTTGTTATTTTACAAAAATCTGTTTTAACTTGGAAATTAAGATGTAATATGATAAATCAGCAAAGGAGCTATATGCTGAACATGTTGTAAAATAAAATTCTTATCATTGTTTAGATATTTGTTTTTCCAAAATCATTACAAAAATGTGTGAACACTCCTCTTTAGTGCAAGTTTGAATAACCTGAACTTGTTTCTGTTAAAACACTAGTAATGGTTAGATGCTAAATAAAACGAACTGCTTGTTTTCATTTTGACTGACTGTACCCTCAACAGTCTCAAGGTTGTAGTAATTAGTTTTTATATTGTCTATCTTTGTAAAGCTACCATGAACATAGAATAGAGAAGGACTTCTAACGAAACAGTATAATATCGAGTGGGGACATTCGAACAAATATGGAAGCCGGCCTAGAACCGTGGACAGAGAACATCTCTAGAGAAAGTAACAGTGTATTTAAGTTTATTGGCTGGTTCTCAGTGATCAAGCAGATTATTGATAGAAGCAGACAAACCGAGTAGAACCGTGCTACATGGCGCCACCTATTTCAAACGTTTTTTGAGGAACGATTTTCTTCTTTCAATGCTTATTTCGTTAGAAGTATTACTCTATTCTATGTTCATGAAATGTACAAAACTTATATTTCTGATTCAGGTAAGAGATGAAGAGGAGCGGAAGCAAACAGCTCCTACCTCCGTTCATGTAAAGGCGATAGCAAGAACAACCTTTGATCCAAAGAAATCGTACATCATTATTGGTGGTCTGGGAGGATTCGGAATGGAGCTTTGTGACTGGATGATCGACCGTGGTGCCAAAAATATAATTCTTACATCACGGTCAGGCATTACAACAGGGTATCAAGAACTGTGTTTACAGCGCTGGAAAGAAAATAATGCAAATATCGTGATTTCAAAATTAAATGCTTCAAAACTAGACGAAGCAGGCGATCTAATTGAAACGTCGTCTGAATATGGTCCAGTTGGTGGAATTTTCAATCTTGCTATGGTATGTTCAGTTGTTTTTCCAGAGCTGCCAACTCTCTGCTTCTTTTAATACCAGTCAGTATTTCCGAATAGCATTTGTCTTATTTCAGAATTTCTGTATTAACTCTTTGTGACTCAACAACTCCGATTTGAAAAATATTTTCTTATTTGTTAGAATACATCATTATATGCATGTAAAAAGCAATTAAAAAAATTTAGGCCACAAAAAAATATGCATATATTGAATAAAAATCAGTTTTTTCACATCTGCAATAAACAGAAAATTACACATTTCTCATAAATATTGTTAATTTTCTAATACAAAATTGTAAAGTATACAAATTTACCTCCTTGTAAGAAATCCATTTTTGGACATCTCCAGCCTTTTTAATTTGAAAAAATTTACGAAGTTCATTTTAGCAATAACGATGTGAAACCGATCAAATTATAATTAAAACTTTTTCATGAAAATTAGCTCACTATCGCCATGTGCGGAGAATTCTAGAAACAATTTATATTAACTGCTGAGTTGGAAGATAGCAGCAATAAATATAATCGCCTTTTAAAGCCCACTTTATGAGTAACATTGATTTGGAGGTATGTTTCAGAGATACAACGCAGTGATACAAAAGGTTAAAGGAAGAAAACTTTATATTAAAAAATAATGGTACTCAAAAATCCAGAGGATTAGCAGCTCTCTTTCTCTATGCTATTTACAGTTGTTGTTGTTTTATAAAATTGTAAAAAATCTATGAACTCATTTTATAATTTTTTTTCCGATCTTCCTGTATTTTTTAAAAAACACCCTAGATACTTATTATAAAAAATCTATGAACTCATTTTATAATTTTTTTTTCCGATCTTCCTGTATTTTTTAAAAAACACCCTAGATACTTATTATAAAAGTGTAAATTTTTAAATGGGATTTTATAAACCCCAATATTTTTTAATGTTAATTGAAAAGTTTTTAAGTAGATTTTTTACTATATTAATATGACATTATTTGAGTAGATTCTGTAAGCTTTTCTGTTTCTTGCTTCGATCCTCTGTTCAGATGGACAACCCTAAAATTTGGGAATGCAGTTTTTACTTTCTTCTACCTTCAAAGAAAGAAAGTATTGTAATCTAAATTTTTTTCGACTTCCGATTTTCGACGGATTTACACGTTTTAGGGGTCAGAGATCCCAAAAAAACATGTTTATAGAAAATGTCTGTCTGTCCGTGTGTACGTATGTTCGTATGTCTGTCGCCATTGTACCATCAAAAAGTGTACGAAGTTATGCATGGAATTGAACCAATTTTTTTTTAAGTTTTTGGATACGGCAAGCAGATCCTCCCTGAATTTGGGGGAAAATCCGCCGGAAGGGGGCGCTGTAATAGAGATTTTTGTGCCATTTTAATATTGTATCATCGAAGAATGTATGAAGTTATGTATAGAATTGAACCAAATGTTTTGTGTATGTTTTTGGTCATTGCAATGAGGTCCTCCCTGAATTTTGAAAAATTCCACCGAAAGAGGCACAATGATAACGATTTTTGTGTAATTTTTTTTATTTTTCATAGTTCTATTATACACCGGCTAGTGAATCGACGGGAACTTCCCATCCTGATAAGCCGACTATTCGCGAACAGCTGATGGCAACAAAATAAGGAAAAACTATTGATTATATTAAATCCCATGATCTAGATTAACTCGTTTTTACTCCGACTAATTGACTGAAGCAGAAATTTAAGATGAAAATCAATGTTGGTATAGTATTGAACTAATAATATTGAAGTATTAACATGTGTAACTACTTTTCGAAATGTTAAGATGTATCAGACAGAAGAAAGTTTTGGGATTAGCCCATTCAACTAGTTAAAATTACTTCCCTAAGTAGTCAATATTAGTCTGTTTTAAGAAACTATTTACTATGTGTATAAAACACATTGCTTGTAGATTATTTGCACAGATTGTTGTATTATCCTAATATGGATAATTTACGTTTAATGCTTCACCAATCCCCATGCGCCTATGTAAATATATGGTAACAATACCGATCGAGGCTTTTAAAATTCATATTACTTTTAGTACAACTTCTAGACTATATAGTGTGGAAATCAGTTATCCAAGTAATACTTTAAAAGTGCTAAAATAATGAATACCTTAAATGTCAAATGATGCTAAAATCCGAAGTGTCGATCGCAGCGACAACTGTAGGATATATTCTAAAAGTCCAAGACATAATAATATTACACCATTACAGGTCTATACACTGTAATAATACGATTTTCACATTGAAATTTGAAAATATACCGCAGCTGTCGCTGCGATCGAATTTTTGGATTTCAGCATCGTTGCACACATCGTTGCAGGTGGTTTTCACCAAGGTATGACTTGGCATGCTAATCGAGTTCAGTCAAATCCTAAAATTTCAGACGTCAACTGGATGAGGTGATGGTAGAGTGTCTAGATGATATACTATGGAAACCGACTATTCAAGTAATGCTTTAAAAAGTGCTAAAAATTGTATCCTATAAATGTTGAACGATACTTAAATACAAATATCGATCGCAACGACGCGACGTCCCACTGTTAAAAAACTGCAGCATTTGCTGCATAGTCACTCCACCGCTTTTATAGAATGTCTCTATTCTGACCAATGAGAATGCTCCAAAATATAGTCAAGTAACAGTTTCCTATAAAACGGTGGAGTGACTCTGCAGTAAATGCTGCAGATTTTTAACAGTGCTGCTAGCTCTTCACTCGCCGAAACGCCTTCTTAATTGAATCCTTATTCAATGTTTACGTTTGATCTACCAGATGTCGCTGCGATCGCCATTTATTGTTCTGCATCGTTCAGCATTTAAGGGATACAATGGAGGATATTCCAAATATGGGTTCGAGGCTGAAAAAAGTCACGTGATACCGGTAATTTACCCAAGGAACTTCTAACTAATAAGAAGGGAAGATACTACTGCTTTGCCTCATGAACTGTTTCATTGGCTAGCTGGGATTTACATTACACGCCTACGGAGACTTCCATTCTTTACGCTAGAAGTTTTTACCTTGATCACGTGATCAAAACGAAAATGGAATATCCTCCATTTTTTAGCAATTTTTGAGTGGCAGATTTCCACACTATATCTTCCAGAGACTATAGTAATGCTTTAAAAAGTGCTAAAAAATTGTCTTCATAAATGTTGAACGATGCTGAAGGACAAATGTCGATCGCAGCGACATCTGCCATTTCCTCACTGACCGAAACACTTTCTCAATTGAATCCTTATACAATGTGTACATTTGAACTACCAGATGTCGCTGCGATCGTCATTTATCGTTCTGCATCGTTCAGCATTTACGGGATACAATTTTTTAGCACTTTTTGATTGGCCGATTTCCACACTGCATTTTCTAGACACGGTGTGTGCAACTACCTCCCGGTCTATAAGCTTAGACTGAATATAGATTATAGAGAAAATAGCCGGGATCCAGATAGATTTTGCGCTGTTAGCGAAACGAGATTGACCAATCAGAAGCCTGCATTTTTGCGAAATTTTCGAACTGATAAGAAGGGAAGATACTACTGCTTTGCCTCATGAACTGTTTCATTGGCTAGCGGGGATTTACATTACACGCCTACGGAGACTTCCATTCTTTACGCTAGAAGTTTTTACCTTGATCACGTGATCAAAATGAAAATGGAATATCCTCCATTTTTTAGCAATTTTTGAGTGGTAGATTTCCACACTATATCTTCCAGAGACTATAGTAATGCTTTAAAAAGTGCTAAAGTAAGCAAATTTAAGTGTTTCAAGTAAGCAAATTTTCTGATTGGTCAATCTCGTTTCTCTAACAGCGCAAAATCTATCTGGATCCTGGCCTATATATTTTTATATTTTCAGGTACTTAGAGATGCTTTCATGGAGAACCAAACTTTGCAGAATTATATCGATGTTTGTGAACCGAAGGTTGAGATCACGAAGAATATGGATCAGTTATCTCGAGAATTTTGCCCTGATCTGGAATGGTTCGTCTGCTTCTCCTCTCGGTCCTGCGGGAGAGGAAATGCTGCTCAGAGTAACTACGGTTATGCTAACTCTGTCATGGAGCGAATATGCGAAGATAGGATCAGCAACGGACTCCCTGGTCAGTATTAAAACTCAATAATAAGTTTTTATTCAGATGTTCTTTAAATTGGAAAAATATTGGGTAAAAATGTTGATGCAAGCAAAGATGTCTTGCTTCACAGTTTCCGATTTCAAAGGTTTACAACACAACCTAAATAGTATGAACATTAGCAGCATGTTTGATTTTTCTGACATTATCTTGCCGTGACAAATTAGAATTGAGAAATTCGCAGGAAATTTCCCGCAAGGTATACCATTCCCCCAGTTGCATGAGTAGTTTGATGTGAAACTGATGGCAAGACTGTCTTTAATTCACGAAAGTGACGAAAGCAAAAATTCCTCTGTTGAGAGAACAGACAATCAGCACATATGCAGAAATTTTATTCGGTTGGTACCGCTTTTTCCAAACGCTACACTTATCAAATACAAAAAGTCTCATGTTGAAAATTACAAATATTACCATAACTTGTTTACGGTGATGATAACGATGCATGCACCTTCTGACGGTGTGTTCGCCTCAATAGGCCTGATCAGGTCTATCGGCCCCTCTGAAGGGGTTAACCGTATAGTGTAACAGCTGAAAACAGATAGTGGGGCGTCGAAAGATTACAAGTTTGCAGTATTTTTGATTACTTGTTTGCCAGTAATTTGCAATAAATTTTTATACAGCATGAATTTAACTTGCACAATAAGTTAGCTGCAAATTCAAAGTGTGGTGACTTCGGTGTTTGCGTTATGTTGCTGCAGTCTTGTTATGAACTTTCAGTCTTGTCATGCTGAGCTTGCTGCAACTTCGCAGGTTTTCAAAGCAAGACGGCTGCAAATTTTTTTCAAATTAAAAATGCTATTTGGTAACAGGTAATAGGAAGACAAAGGAGTGGGGTGTGGAGCTTTTAATCAAAATTAATATTCATAAATCACATAGTAGAACAGTAGCGCCAACTTTTGAAAAATATTGGGTGGGTTCAAAATTTTTTGAGTAAAATATTACATACAATTTTTTTTTTCCTTTTAGATAGTATGTGTGAAGAGAAGGGCGGGAGAGGTGCGAATGACTACAAGGAAAAATCGAATTCAAATCATGGTTTTTCTAAGTAAAATATAAAAATTATTATAATTTAGTTATAAATATATTTATTGCATCGGCACAAAAAAAAAAGTGGACGTCGGTAGTTCCAAAATCTCGGCGGGTATTCAAAATCATAAATATTCAAAATCAAAATCAGCCCTAACACTCCAAAGCGACGGATTTCAATTTTCCCATAGAGATAACATTGCGATTAATTCTATATATTTAAAAACCAAGGCTGTTTTTTTAGTCATCTGCCCTGAGCTTTCTACTGAACCAATTTTACAAATTATTCTTTTAATGAAAGCTGTTTAGCTGGAGATGTGTTCGCACTAATTAATTTTTGTAAAAAATCCTATTTTTATATTTTAAATTCAATTTTAAATGTTCTTTATGAAATTTCTTCAAAATGGTCGTAATCAGTTTACTATTGTTGTAGAGAAATAATCAGTTTTATTTATTCATTATATCTTTTATGATGCCATTTTCTCATTACAATTAAACGTAACTTAAAAATATATATTAACAGAAAGTGACGTCACACTTTTAAAAACACGCACTTTCCTTTATAAAGCTGTTAACTTCAATACTTTTTCATTCGACCGATACTGAGTGTGAGACGCTAGGCGAAGTGCTTCAGTGAGTAAAAATGAAGTCGCATTAAAAGAAATAGATTATTTTCTTTTAAAAATTAAATATTTTATCACAAATGTGTTTAAAAGACATACATTTCTGAACATTTTAGTCACCGGTACTGAGATTAGAGTCAAGAGTGCGAATGTTGGCATGACAAGTTATACTGGCTATAGCTGACAAAAGCGACTTCAAATTTGTAAATATATTTATTAACTAGCAAACCCCGCTGCTTTGCTCGCGTAATAGTTGAAATGTATGAAGTGATATTTGCATGACTATTTTTTATTAGAAGAACTCTTTTTGGAATAATTCAAAAATTACAAATTAAGTCACACTTTGACAAAACTTCATTATAAAGGTGCAATAGACAGAAATGAGATTTTAATTAATAAGAAGAACTAAAACTAATTCCAAATAAATGATAATTTAGAAAGTATTTTGAGACTTTTATGCTCATTAAAGTATTCATTTGAAGATTTGAATTTTTTAGAAACCATCTTAACACGTTTAAATCTTAAATTTAACCATTATGTCAATTTCCAAGCTTCTTGTCTAACAGCCTACCACCTCTCTGGTGTTAGTGGCACCAACACAAAATGCCGAAACAGAGTTGAAATAGAATGTCTCGAAAAATGTTGAAACAGAGACTGTCACCATTAATCGTAATTTAGGACACTTTTAGAATACTTTTCGCTCCTTTCCTTCGCTTCACCCCTTTTTAGTTTCGAATTTATTTTCGACCGTTCGTAGAGGACATTTATATTTTATAAGTAACTACCGTGCTATTTTTAAAGTTTCTAGTCTCTTCAGTACCGCAGAAATCGCAATTTAGAAAGTTTTTTTCTCCTGCAACCCTCGACATAAAATATAGCTTATGTTTGAGCAGGATCTATCATCCTCAGTTTGCAACCACTATGCTTGAAATCGGTTTCTTATTTCATATGATTGCATAAAAATCGTAACTTAGAACGCTTATAGAACGCTTTTCGCTAACTTCAGCCTTTTAAATTTGGAATTTTCTTTCGACAATTCTTAGAAAGTATTTTCATCTATGCAGTTATTACCATTCCAAATTTAAAATGTTAGACCCCCTCAGTAACACAAAAAACGCAATTTCGATCATTTTTTGCTCCTGTAATCCCCAGGTGGTAGTGACAACAACCTAAAATATAGGATATGTTGGAGCGGGGACTGTCACCATCAATTTGAAACCATTACTTCTGAAATCGGTTTATATTTCCTGATATTTCGTAGAAATCGCTATTTAGAATGTTTTCGAACGCTTTTCTTTCATTTTCACCCTTTTTAAATTTCTAATTTTTAAGGAACTCTTCTCAGAGAGCATTTACATCTCATAAGTAATTACCATGTCAAATTTCAACCTCCTTTCAGTATCACAAAAATCACAATTTAGACAGTTTTTTAAAATGCAACCGCAAGGTGGTGGTGACGCCGACATGAAATAGATCCTATATGGGAGCAAGGACACTAATCATCAATTTCCAACCATTACTTTTGAAATTGATTGGGTACTTTCTGAGATTGCGTAGAAATCGCAATTTAGAACGTTTTTTAGAACGTTTTTCGTCCATTATCACCCCTTTTAAATTTCGAATTATTTAGGAAATGTTCTTAGAGATAATTTATATCTTATAAGTAACTACAATGTCTAGTTTCAAGTTGCTAACCCTTGCAGTATTACGAAAAACGCTATTTAGATCGTTTTTTGCTGCTTCACCCCCTTTGGGATAGTGGCACCGACATGAAATACAGCCTATGTTGGAGCGAGGGCTGTCACCATGGTTTTCCCACCATTATTTTTTAAATCGGTTCGGTAATTCCTGAGATTGCGTAGAAATCGCAATTTAGAAAGTTTTTTAGAACGCTTTTCGCTCATTTTCACCCCTTTTAATTTTCGATTTTTGGGGAAATGTACTTAAAGATTATTTGTATCTTATAAATAACTGCTCTGCCAATTTTTCAGGATTCTAGTCCCTTCAGTAACACAAAAATCGCAATTTAGAATGTTTTTTGCTTCTGCAACCCCTTGGTGGTAGTGAGACCGACAGGAAATAGAGCCTTTGTTGGAGCAAGGGCTGTCATCATCAATTTCCAACCATTACTTTTGAAATAGGTTGGGTGCTTTCTCAGATGTGTAGAAATCGCCATTTAGAAAGTTTTTTTAGAGCACTTTTCGCGCATTTTCCCCCCTTTTAAATTTCGAATTTTTTAAGAAATGTTCTTAGAGATAGTTTATTTCTTATAAGTAACTTCCACTCCAAATTCCATGTATCTGGGCCCTTCAGTAACACAAGAATCGCAATTTCGAACGTTTTTTTTGCTCCTGCACCCCGTTTAGGGGTAGGGCACCGACATAAAATGTAGCCTATGTTGGAGCAAGGGTTGTCACCATCATTTTGACACCATTTTTTTTAAATCGGTTTGGTACTTCTTGAGATTGCGTAAAAATCGCCATTTAGAACGTTTTTTAGAACGCTTCTTGCGCATTTTCACCCCTTTTTATATTTCAAATTTTTTAAGAAATGTTCTTAGAGATCATTTATATCTAATAAGTAACTACCATGCCAAATTCCATGTATCTGAGCCCCTGAGTAACACCAAAAATCGCAATTTCGAACGATTTTTTGCTCCTGCCCCCCCCCTCCCTTTGGGGGTAGTGGCACCGCCATGAAATGTAGCATATGTTGGAGCAAGGCTTGTCATCTCCAATTTCCAACCATTACTTTTGAAATCGGTTTGGTATTTCCTGAGATTGCGTAGAAAACATTATCTAGAACGTTTTTTAGAACGTTTTTTGCGCATTTTCACCCCTTTTTAAATTTCGAATTGTTTAGGAAATGTTCTTAGGTATTTTTATATCTTGTAAGTAACTACCATTCCAAATTTCATGTTTCTAGGTGCTTCAGTAACACAAAAATCGGATTTTTAGAACGTTTTTCGCTCCTGCACCCCCTTTTGGCCAGTGGCGCGGACATAACATATAGCCTATGTTCTAAGTTGGGCTAACACCGTCATTTCGATACCATTACTTTTGGAATCGGTTCGGTAGTTCCAGAGCTTACTTCCTACAAATAAACAATTTTTACCTCTTTATAACATTAAGTATAGAATAGATAATCTATTGCACGTAAAAATATTTTTAAATGGTGGATACATGTATGAGAGGAGAGTATGTAAATTTTAAGGCAGTGAAAATGACGTTAAGTTTTGATTTCACGGGGGAAAAGGGTTCAGGAATTGAACCATATTTGGCGCGCAAATTTAACCAATTGGTAGCGGTCCCAATTACAAAACGTTACTGAATTTTTGTTTTGATTCCCTATCCATAAGTGAATGTGTTGCAGCTTAAATACAAATGAACATTCTGAAGTGAATGAGGTAAGCATTTTTTGTCAAGATGTACACTTGAAACCGAAAATATGCAAATTACAAAATAAAAAATTCCTGTAACGTTTGAAAGGGGTAGTTTTACTCTTTATTTATTTTAAGATTTTGGTTAATTTTACTGGAAAACACGAAGCTAAAATGCGAAGAACCCGATTAGAGAAGATTCATAAGTACTGAATTTGAATGGAATTTTTTCCAATTTAGTCACCTACAGCCAAGTTGGTTTCATTTATGGCGATTTATTTTTGGTCGCCAAATTTGGCGATAATTAGCCAAATACCGCTAAACATGGCGAAGTTTTGACGCTAATATATATGGGTATACAGTTTGGCACAGATGTCAGATACGCACCACGTTGGTACGATTTTTTTTCTGACGCTAATGTCATATACGCACCGGGGTATTTAACTGACGCCAAAGTGTCGTTATTTTGCTTGATATGGTAACCCGGATGTTGTTGTTTATTTATTACCCTCCGGTACGGTATGCTATTTCTTTCTCCCAGCTTATTTTGTATCCAAAAAATAATTTTACTTTACAGAAGCTAGCCGTAAAACAAAGCGTTACGATTAAATACTCTTTAGCAATTTTTTAAACTTCTAAGTATCGCACATTTTCAATTTTTATACCGTCGTATTGAAAAAAAATTCTTTTAAATGCATTTTGTTTGAAAACTGTATCTCCATTTATTTTTGAAATATCAATTTTTTTGTAGTTTTGGGGGCCATTTGCTTAATATTGGCAACGGAAGCACTCCATTTCTGTAGAAAGTAAAGGAAAAATAGTTTTAAAATAGTAATTATATATTTTTGTTGCCATTTTTCTCGTAACAACCGAAAGAAAATGTAATTAAAATACGTGTTATTTTGAAAAAAAAAATAAACGAATGATTTCTGTTAAAACAATGGAGCTATTATATACTATATTTAATGGTAAGTATCTATGAATCATTAGATAAATTGGGGAGTTTTTTTCGATTTTCTAGAAGGACGGAATCTTTTTGCTGCATTTGCGCATTATTTCGCAATAGCGATGGTTAACAATAAAAGGTTACAACAATAAAAGATACTTTGTGGAAAATCACGTTCACTAAAATTCACAAATTAATCTCTGATTTTTCAATTCCTACTATTAGCTCACACTCTGCCTATATTTTTCAAGTCTTACTATTAGTTCACACTCTCCCTATATATATATATTTATTTATATATTTATATATTTATCTTGTTCAAATTTTCAATCGTTAATAAAATACTCATTATTCATCCTATCAAGTTGAAATAAATTTTTTTAAACTTGTACTGGATGACAATTGATGTTAATACAGTTTTTTCAAATATTAATTAATTAAATAAATTTTAATTGACTAGGGTGCTCTGCCCCCTACGAGCTACGCTCGTCAACCCACGTTCAGACACCGCAGACTCTAACAGCACGATAATTTGATCGGCTTTAAAAAGATTTCGGAAGATTGAATTATAATTTGAATCTGACAATTATAATCTGACGTAATTTTCACCAAACTTTTCTTTCTCTTTTTAATATTTACGTAAAAATACTTTTGCTAGAAATGAAATATTATGATCATCTTAAAATATTAAATAAATGTCTCGAGCAATTTTTAAATTTAAATTGTTTAGCAATATTATTTTTTGTTCATGTTTTGTTGTTGTTTGTTTTTATATAATAAGTGTAATGTGACGTAAATTCTTTTTAAGACTTCTAACGCATGTTTATGAATTTATTATTTTACAATATTCTGTCTCTTTTAAAATTCACGTGTAATTATAATTTTTATGACGTAATTTTCAATGAATTCCTGCTTTTTATATTTTCTGTTTATAATAGTCACGTGTAAAATAAATTTTTAATTTTAAGTAAACATTATTGTTTGCGCTGTTTATACAACTGGCAACAGTTTAAATTAATAACATTTTCTAAAATTTGTAAAAAATATCTCTCGAAATGCTGAAAATTTGAATTTAAAATTGAAATGAAACCTCAAAAAATGAGTCAAATAAGAAAAATAAATACAATCTGCACACCGCGAACTTATAACGTATAAAATGATCTTAAAGATGATTAAATTCTCATGTATAGTTTTTGCTCCAATAAAACTTTTTTAATGGAACGATATTGTCTAATTTTAGCATTAAATATCTCTTAAAATAATTCTTCGATTTGAAAACTGTCTGCATCAGCGTGTTTATCAAACATTTCTCTATAATACCACCGATTTTCATATTTTTGTATGCAACAGTTTTTTTAATATTAACGATGAAAAGCCATGCTTAAGCATTCAAATTGGATGTGGATCTACCCGGAATATCTACGCAGATTGTCATTGGTCCATTTCCAAATCAAAACTTTTTTTTATATATAGAAGGATTAATTTTAGTTTTGCATGGGAAACAAAATGGCGGCCATTGGTTATTGAATTTCAATGAAAGTATTTTCAATCAGGGTTTACCATAGGGGGGACCCTGTTCTATCGCCAAATACCGCCAAGTTTGTTGCCAACTTGGCGATATATCGCCAAATTTCGCTGCCAAAGTGAGTCGACAAAAGTGACGCCAACTTGGCGATATCTCTAATATTTCGCCAAATTCGAGTTCCATTGTAAACCTACTTGCTTATAGAAAATCAACAAATTGAGATATTTTAATGCAACAAAAACTAATATTAGCTTAAGGGATTATATTAATTTTTTCTTTGATGACCTAAGTAGGAATTGACTTTAAAAACAAAATTTTTATATTACTTGTTGTTTATCAGTTTCCTCGATTTAGTGTACATTTTAAGAATATAAATATTTTTATCTATGCAACGTTATATACAGATGTTGCGAAAATGCTGATTTGCGCTAAAAGTACCAATATGTTTTAAATGATTCGCTGATTTACGAAGTCAGGAAGCAAGAAATCTTCACCTCAACAAGTGTCATTTCTCATTATTGATGAATTTTCAGTGATCGGATGTAGTTTGCTGGCTGACCTTGAACAAAGATGTCTCGAAAGTAAATTTGATAGCATTCAGCCTAGAATCCTGCGCGGGTCGGGTTCTGCCCGACCCGAACCCGCAAATTTCATTTTAAGTCAACCCGCAACCCGACCCGAACCCGCAAAAATAATTTTCGGGCAACCCGACACGAACCCGCAAAAAAATTTTCAGGCAACCCGCAACCCGACCCGAACCCGAGGTATATCAACCCGCACCCGACCCGAATCCGCAATATTTCAACCCGACCCGAAGCCGCAATGTAAGGAAAGCACATCATGTTTTAACCCTTAAATGCCTGGCCTTTTCGGCAACATACCCAATTTAGGCTCTAAAATACTATTAGAATAATATTGAAGCTATAATGCCTAATGTTGCCAATAAAATACATTCTGAAAATATTACTAAATCGATTTTCAACATGTAGGTGGCAACACTTGTGCTGTTTAACAATAAAGATAGATTTATTTTTTCAGTTGTTGGTACTTGTTCTTTTTTTTTTTTTTTTCGGAGCTTGCGAAATACCCTATTTTGACCTGCAGTGAGCAAGCGAAATTTATTTCTTATTATAGTCCCTAAAATTCTTGTGTGTTTAATATTATAGAATTTTATCAAGGCAAATTATTTTTTCATCTAAACACCAGTATTGCCGATTAGTTACAAACTGTTTTTTAGCAGTAAACCATACTTAAAACAAAATATGATTTTTTTAAGTATTTTTCCCATGATTTATTTAAAAAATGAAAGCCGAAAAACATTATTACGATGATTTTTGAAAAATCAGCCATTTAAGGGTTAATACCATTATGAAAAATAATTTACAATTCTATATGTTATAGAGGTCTGCATCAGGCCGGCCCGCGGAACGCGGCGGTGTGGCAAAATTTCAAACTGGCCAGGCCGCTTTATTAGGACAGTTTTTTCAACGGGCCGGGCTGATAAACAAAATAAACGGGCCGGGCCGATAACTACAATTAAGTGGGTCTACCAGCCCGATGTAAATATTTAGACGAAGCCTATAAAATTATAAACGGGCCATGCCGGGTTAGGGCCGAATTTTTATGTTTTACACGTGACGGGACGGGGCGGAGCGGACCTGGAAATTCCGCCCGTGCAGACCTCTAATTCCCTAATACCATTTTTATGTTTTACTTAGAAGAATGAACAACTCTATATTCCTTAATATTCAACTAAAGTAAAGCCTCTGACCCGACCTGACCAGGGTCACACTCGACCCGACCTGACCTGACCAGGACTCTAACTGGGACAAAACTAAAAATCTAATCTTTAAATATGCTTTAAAATTAGTTGCAGTTTCAAAAGTTTCACTTATAACGACACACCTTGTTTACACAAGTGGCCATTGCCTTTAGTTTATCAGCAGTTATTATTTTGAAAATTTCCCCTTATAACATAGTGCATCGAGTATCACCACAATTAAATTAGTCACTTGATGCATTAGACAGGAAGGACCATTTAGCGTTTTGCTGCGCATTGAATTTTTAAAATACGGTAAAAATATAATGCACATTGTTATTTCGAAGACTCGTGAAAGTATGACTAAAGACAAAACAGACAGGCACAGATTTTGCTTTTGTGAAACTTTGATCTGCGGTTTATATCGGCTTTTAATCGGATAAAAAATATTTTCCACAAACTTTTAAAAAAGCGGGTCAACACGAACCCGACCCAAGAGTAAAAAAGGCCCCAACGAACCCAAGAGTAAAAAAGGCAACCCGAAACAATAAAAGCCAACCCGACCCGAACCCTACTCGCACAAAAAAAATTAAAGTCAACTCGACCCGACCCGCCACGGGAAAATATAGCACCAACCCGACCCGACCCGAACCGCGGGTCGGGTCGGGTTCGGGTAAAAGTGGGTAACCCGACCCGATGCAGGACTCTAATTCAGCCTTTTAGAAGCTTATTTGTTTAAATCATTGGGGATATTAGTCACTTACAGCCTGGAAAAGTCATCCGTTTATAGAAAGAAATAGAGAGAAATTCTATAAAAGAAATTTTAGCTTTTCGCGGAGAAATAGCTCTCAGGGATTGGGGGATATGTTTCATTTTAACAACTACGTACCAATATCCAGACTGTGAAGGGACTGGTAAACGGTGCGCTGAGTACGGTAAAAGATACCATCTCTAGCCCAGGAACTCAGCCTCCAGGTTTGCCACAGGCTGTAATGGTTCATTTTAATGATTATCCTGGGCAATTTCGAACTAAAAGTCTTTTCCATATTATCGAATTTATTTGTAAATTACGGAAAGAAGAAAATGCTTCATGCTGTCAAACTCAGTTTCCTTTAATAGTTGCATGCCCTACCATTATATACAAATCCAAGATTTAAACTTTGTCAAAAACTGCTGTGGACATTGGTCTAAAGGAGTTGTCACTTAAAGCAACTTATATTACTTTTAGTTTGTAATTTGTAGTTTAGAGAAAGTTCTAACTGAAGCTCTTTTTGCAAAGCACAGGCTTGACCAAATTAAAAGGATGGAAGCATTTTTCGAGAGGTTAGCAGTTGAATAATAAGCACTACCTGAGGCTATTGAACAACTGAATTAAACACTTCAAAATAAAGACTCAACGGCTGTCATTTCAAACTCACTTTGGCACAGATGTCATATTGGCGCGATTTTTTTCCGACGCCAATTTGGCGAAAACATCAACAGCATAAACAACAACATCTGGATTGCCATATCATGCAAAATAACGACACTTTGGCGCCAGTAAAGTACCCGTTGCGTACATGACATTGGCGTCAGAAAAAAAAATCTAAAATCGTCAGAAAAAAAAGGTGCCCTTACTTTTATACTAATAAACAATAAACATGAACGTAAACATTTTTTTTAAATTATATTTTAAGTTTACTAGGGGGCTCTGCCCCCTACGAGCTACGCTCGTCAACCCCCGTTCAGACACTGCAGACTCTAAAAGCACGCTAATTTGATCGCCTTTAAAAAGACTTCGGAAGATTGAATTATAATTTGAATCTGACAATTATAATCTGACGTAATTTTCACCAAACTTTTCTTTCTCTTTTTAATATTCACGTCAAAATACTTTTGTTAGAAATGAAATATTATGATCATCTTAAAATGTCAAGTAAATGTCTCGCGCAATTTTTAAATTAAAACTGTTTTGTAATATTATTTTTTGTTCATTTTACGTAATAAGTGTAATATGACGTAAATTCTCCTATTTAGGACTTCTAACGCATGTTACTGAATTTATTATTTTACAATATTCTTTCTCATTTAAAATTCACGTGTAACTATAGTTTTTATGAAGTAATTTTCAATGAGTTCCTGCTTTTTATATTTTTTGTTTATAATAGTCACGTGTAAAATAAATTTTTAATTTGAAGCAAACATTACTGTTTGCGCTGTTTATGCAGTTGGCAACAGTTTCAATTAATACAATTTTCTAAAATTTGTAAAAAATATCTCTCGAAATGCTGAAAATTTGAATTTAAAATAGAAATAAAACCTCGAAAAATTATTCAAACTAAAAAACTAACTGCAATCTGCACACCGGGAAATTCTGACGCATAAAATGATCTAAAAATGATTAAATTCCTATGTACAGTTTTTGCTCCTATAAAACTTTTTAAATGGAACGATTTTGTCCAACTTTGGCATTAAATATCTCTTAAAATAATTCTTCGATTTGAAAACTGTCTCCATCAGCGTGTTTATCAAACATTTTTCTATAATACTACCGATCTTCATATTTTTGTATGCAACAGTTTCTTAATATTAACGAAGAAAGACCTCCGGTCACAAAAAATTCAAAACCGGCGGCGGCGGTGACAGCGGTGGTTACTTTTTTTCAGAATAGAGAGATACGATTCCATGCTCCGACATTTCGGCCTGACGGATGTTAGTTATACATCTATTTTCAGTGCTCCTGTAAGTCTAATTGAAGTCCTTGCTCTTTTTCAAACAGAATTATTTTGAGAATGTCAATAATCGCAATATTGTTTTCGCAATCTCTCTATTCTAAAAAAAGTATCTACCACTGTCGCCGCCGCCGGTTTTGAATTTTTTGTGACCGGAGGTCTTTCTTCGTTAATATTAAGAAAAATAATGCATACAAAAATATGAACATCGGTAGTATTATACAGAAATGTTTGATAAACAGGCTGATGCAGACAGTTTTCAAATCGAAGAATTATTTTAAGAGATATTTAATGCTAAAGTTTGACAAAATCGTTCCACTAAAAAAGTTTTATAGGATCAAAAACTATTCATGGGAATTTAATCATTTTTAGAATAATTTTATACGTTTGAAGTTCCCGGTGTGCAGACTGTATTTCTTTTTTTAATTTGACACTTTTTTTTAGGTTTTATTTCTATTTTAAATTCAAATTTCCAGCATTTCGAGAGATATTTTTTACATATTTTAGAAAATGGTATTAATTTATAATGTTGCCAAATGTATAAACAGCGCAAACAGTAATGTTTGCTTCAAATTAAAAATTAATTTACACGTGACTATTATAAACAGAAAAAATCATTTGGAATTAGAATTAAATAATTATGTTCAAAAAGCAGGAACTTATTAAAAATTACGTCATAAAAACTATACTTACACGTGAATTTTAAGAGAGAAAGGAAATTGTAAAATAATAAATTCATTAACATGCGTTAGAAGTCTTATATAGGAGAAATTATGTCATATTTACGTCACATTACAGTTATTACATAAAATGAACACAAAATAATATTGCAAAACAGTTTAAATTTAGAAATTGCGCTAGACATTTATTTGATATTTTGAGAGGATACTTTTCAACTATTTTTGTTAGGAAAGCGCAAATAATATTTAATTTCTAACAAAAGTATTTTCACATGAATATTAAAAAGAGAAATAATAGTTTGGTCAAAATTACGTCAGATTAAAAACGATTAATTTAAAATGTCTCATTTAAAAGAACTTTCTTTTCGCTTTGTTAAAAAATACCGGGAGACAAAGACTCTGTTTACTTAATTCCTTTTATATTAGCTTATTTTGAAATGTTTAACTTATTTTACTTAATCAAAGACGAAAACAGCGATTGTATCTTTGGTACTACTTAGTTATCCCGTCCACCAAAAATCTATCATTCGCCAAACTATAAGGTTAAATGCCAATAATGGTTAATCGTAAATGTCACATTAACTTGTCTTTAAGCAAGTTACACGTGTCTACGGCTTCAAGTTATTTTTATTTCGACGTTTTATTTGTATTTTTATTAATGTTGCACTAATTTATTTGTTTTTTCGTTATTTAAAATAAAAATTATGTCAATTTGTAATTTGGCGAGTGGTGTGGCGATTTATATAATTTGGCGAAATTGGTCGACGGGTTAATCAAGCAGTACCGCAGCGGATTTGGCCTTAAAATTCCCCAATCACAGAGAAATGAATAGAAATCCAATTATAGGGAGATCGCCACTGTTTTTTAAATTAACATTTTTTTTATATTATCTTTTAAGATTACGATTCCATGCTCCAACATTTCGGCCTGACGGATGCTAGTTATACATCTATTTACAGTGCTCCTGTAACTCTAATTGAAGTCCTTACTCTTTTTCAAACAGAATTATTTTGAGAATATCAATAAAGCCAAATATTGTTTTCTCAATCTCTCTATTCTAAAAAAAAGTAACTACCGCTGTCACCGCCGCCAGTTTTGAATTTTTTGGGACCGGAGGTCTTTCTTCGTTAATATTAAGAAAAATAGTGCATACAAAAATAGGAAAATCGGTAGTATTATACAGAAATGTTTTATAAACACGCTGATATAGACAGTTGTCAAATCGAAGAATTATTTTAAGAGATACTTAATGCTAAAGTTGGACAAAATCGTTCCACTAAAAAAATTTTATAGGATCAAAAACTATTCATGGGAATTTAATCATTTTTAGATCATTTTATACGCTTGAAGTTCCCGGTGAGCAGACTGTATTTCTTTTTTTAATTTGACTCTTTTTTTTTGAGGTTTTATTTCTATTTTAAATTCAAATTTCCAGCATTTCGAGAGAGATTTTTTACATATTTTAGAAAATGGTATTAATTTATACTGTTGCCAAATGTATAAACAGCGCAAACAATAATGTTTGCTTCAAATTAAAAATTTATTTACACGTGACTATTATAAACAGTAAAAAATCATTTGGAATTAGAATTAAATAATTATGTTCAAAAAGCAGGAACTTATTAAAAATTACGTCATAAAAACTATACTTACACATGAAATTTAAGAGAGATAGGAAATTGTAAAATAATAAATTCATTAACATGCGTTAGAAGTCTTAAAAAGGAGAAATTACGTCATATTTACGTCACATTACAATTATTACATAAAATGAACACAAAATAATATTGCAAAACAGTTTAAATTTAGAAATTGCGCTAGGCATTTATTTGATATTTTGAGAAGATACTTTTCAACTATTTTTGTTAGGAAAGCGCAAATAATATTTAATTTCTAACAAAAGTATTTTCACGTAAATATTAAAAAGAGAAAGAATAGTTTGGTCAAAATTACGTCAGATTAAAAACGATTAATTTAAAATGTCTCATTTAAAAGAACTTTCTTTTCGCTTTCTTAAAAAATACCAGGAGACAAAGTCTCTCTTTACTTAATTCCTTTTATATTAGCTTATTTTGAAATGTTTAACTCATGTTACTTAATCAAAGACGAAAACAGCGATTGTATCTTTGGTACTACTTAGTTATGCCGTCGACCAAAAATTTATCATTTGCCAAACTATAAGTTTAAATGCCAATAATGGTTGATCGTAAATGTCACATTCACTTGACTTTAAGCAAGTTACATGTGTCTACGTCATCAAGTTATTTTTATTTCGACGTTTTATTTGTAGTTTTATTAATGTTGCACTAATTTATTTGTTCTTTCGTTATTTAAAATAAAAATGATGTCAATTTGTATAATTTGGCGAGTGCTTTGGCGATTTATATAATTTGGCGAAATTGGTCGACGGGTTAATCAAGCAGTACCGCAGCGGATTTGGCCTTAAAATTCCCCAGTCAAAGAGAAATGAATAGAAATCCGTTTATAGGGAGATCGCCATTGTTTTTTAAATTATAATTCAATCTTCCGAAATCCTTTTAAAGCCGATCAAATTAGCGTACTTTTAGAGTCTGCTTTGTCTGAACGGGGGTTGACGAGCGTAGCTCGTACGGGGCAGAGCCATCTAGTTAAATAAATAATAGCATTAAATAAATGAATAACGAAATAAATAAATGGAAATTAGATGGAAGAAAATAACAAATTTTTACGTGGGCTTGCACCCCACTGGGCCATATAAATTAGCGCCACTGTCGTATAATAAAAAAAAAATGTTTTTGTTTTTTTTTTGTTACTCAAAGAATGTAGTGTAAGGGCCGAAATTTTCAGTCCCGGGATCGGTCTGTACAACAAACATTATTGGTCCTACCCGGCCCGTTATAAAAGCTAAAAGTCTGACCTAAACCTTTTAGAAATCTAAAATGACAGACAGGCCCGAACGAAATCTTTATTGTCCCCGTCCGGCCTGATATAAAAGCTAAAAGTTCTGCCATTCTTCCAGTTAGGATACTTGAAAACTCACAGCTGTTGGGTCCGACTCAATTTCAATAGAATATGCCGATACTTCTGAAGCAACTTTATCGTACAATTCAAATTCTTAAAACAGCACACTTACTTTTGCATAAATTTTATTTTCAGATTAGATATCCGCAATTCATGGAGTATGAGAAAACAATAATATTAATGACCACTTTGATATGTGTTTAAACATTTATTTAAAAAATTGACATAGATAATTAGATACAAATAAAGATTTAGGAATGTGGTTTCGAATGTAAGAAAGTTGCTTAAAAAATTCATAATTTTAAAGCGCTACAAAGAAAGAAAGTATTTTTTAAATATTTCTCTCTAATTTGTTAAATCAAAATAAATTTCTTAAGATTCCGTCATTATTATTTTTGGAAAAATAAATTAATTAATTAAATGCCAGGGCATCAAGGGGTCGGAGAAGAAGATGGAAGAATAAAGTCAAGACCCGGCTCTTCCTGAAAAAAAAAAAAAAAAAAAGATATCTCGCCCTGCATGTCTAGAATCTGAAGAAAAAAGTTCTATTACGCGGTCCGAGTCTGCAAAGGAAAAGATATCGGATTCAAGTCAGGACAGGGAAGACATCTACTGTAATCTTTCTTAACAAAATCAACGATATTGTATCTACATTTTATGCTAAAGTTTTCTTAACAAATGTAACTAGTCGGATGCGCTAATCACAAAACTTTCTTCTATCTGGTACATGTAAATACAGTAGAACCTCGATTATCCGTAGTAATTGGGACCGGCCATCTTCCGGAAAACTTAAATTTTCGGATAATCGAAAATGTTCCAATTTTAAGATTAAGGACAAATATGTGCGCTATGTCTTATTATGGTAATAAGTGCTTAATTAAAATAAATCAATACCGAAATAGAAACAAGAATAAACTACCCAAATTTTAATTTTGAAATTAAGTACCATTTACACATTTCTCACGTTTTGTTTGTTGAAGTTTCGACTGCCTTTGCTTTGCAGCTCTATCACGAAGCTTTTTTAATACCATTGGTTCACCAGTATCACAGTCATTCTGCTGCTTTCTGCATAAAACTTTTTCATTTTTGCAGGCATTTCTCTTCATAACACTAACCGCTGCAACACCAATGCCGTATTCTTGAGCTGATTTTGTCATACTCTTGCCGGATTCTACATGATTTAAGATTTGAATTTTTTCTTATACTTAAAGTAATGCGAGTGTTTTTAGCCTCCGGTACAGTATGCTATTTCTTTCTCGCAGCTTATTTTGTGTCCAAAAAATAACATTAAATTACAGAAGATAGCCGTAAAACAAAGCATTACGATTAAATACTCTTTAGCAGTTTTTTAAACTTCTAAGCATCGCACATTTTCAATTTTTATACCGTCGTATTAGGGAAAAAAAGTTCTTTTAAATGCATTTTGTTTGAAAACTGTATCTCTATTTATTTTTGAAATATTAAATTTTGTAATTTTTGGGGCCATTTGCTTAATATTGGCAACGGAAGTACTCCATTTTTGTAGAAAGTAAAGGAAAAATAGTTTTAAAATAGTAATTATATATTTTTGTTGCCATTTTTCTCATAACAACCGAAAGAAAATGTAATTAAAATACGTGCTATTTTGAAAAAAATATAAACGAATGATTTCTGTTAAAACAATGGAGCTATTATATACTATATTTAATTGTAAGTATCTATGAATCATTAGATAGCCGGGGGGGGGGGGGTTCGATTTACTTGACGGAATCTTTTTGCTGCATTTGTGCATTATTTCGCGATAGTGATGTGCTTTGCATGCTTTACTGTAGATGTTTAAAAGCAGATCGTACATGTGGAATTCTTAAGCGGATGCGAATGACGTCATTTTACATAAAATAAAACGTGTGCTTTAAGTCTTAAAATTGAAACATGTTTTGTACTGCAGTAGAGTCCCGCTTAACCGAGTTATTTTCTTCTGATGGACTGGTGGCTTCTATTATTATGAAACAGACATTATAAATGAAGTGTTAGGTGAAGATGAAAGAACAGCCGTAAAAAAAAGGCCTTTTTTCGCTCATTTCGACCAGAAAATCGGAGTTCTAACTTTTTAGGGCTGCTCTTTCATCTTCACCTAACACTTCATTTATAATGGCTGTTTCATAATAATAGAAGCCATCAGTCCACCAGAAGAAAATGAAGTAATGGAAATGCCGGTGGCGACACTAAATTCTGAAAAAGCAGAATTCCTGTTCTCTAGTTTTTCTTTTCTTTTTTCTTTCTTTCTTTTTTTTTTTTTTTTTACACATGATAAAAATGAAAATTTTTACTCTAGTAAAACTCTCGTATAGGAGCTCAAGTTAATTTCAAAAAAATTCTAAGAAAGGGGATCTAAAGTATTTATATGTTTTCGTGGTTCGAAAAGGACCGCCGCTTGCACTCGAGGAATGTGATAGAAAAAAAAAAAAAAGCTTTAAAAATAGATTTCGGTTAATCGAGAGTTTTGGCTAAAAGAGTTTCGGATATAAGAGGTTCAACTGTACTTCAAAATTCGCGATCACAGTGCCAAAATTAAATGACAATCTATGATTATTATGAGGATTTTAAAGGAACTATTTATGTGAAAATGTAACATAATATAAAGTTTGATTAAACTCCGTTCGTTTGTAATTGAGATAGAGCTACACTGTTAAAAATTTGCAGCATTCTGGCAGATCATTTGACCGCTTTTTTCCGAAAACGGTTACACAACCGTAATTTTAACACTATCCTGACCACATTATTGGCCATTTTATGGTCAGAATATAGTTAAATTATGGTTATGAAACCGGTTTTTCAAAAAACGGTCGAATGACCTGCCAGAATGCTGCAAAATTTTTAACAGTGTATCTCGAAAAAGGCACGTGAGATAGAGCTATTGCGGAAATCGTGAAAAATGCAGCATAGCAACACTACATGTTTCGTGATTTATACCAAAAACTAATTGGCATTAAATTATATTAAGGATTAACTGAATTTGAAGTTTTATAAAAATCCGTGGATTAGTTCTTGAGATAGAGCGCCCACAAAGTTTGTATTACATACAGACAAACGGACATTTTGTAAAAACATGTTTCTCGGGATCTCAGACCCCTAAAATGTGTAAAGACGTCGAAAACCGGAATTCGAAAATTTTCACTAATCCAATACTTTCTTCTTGTAAAGATAGAAGAAAGTAAAAAGTAAATGGGGGGGAGGGGCATAACGCCGTTAAATTAAGATAAATTTGTAAGCTTTTTGAAAATAAAATTGGAAACTTATTTTTAAACGGAAATCCCGTTACATTAGACAAAACGGATAACAAAAATTTCCACAAACAAAAGATTAATCTGATCATCAGGCAACTCTGATTCACAGTCTTCTTTCTGACTGGTGGGCACTACTGTTTGGTAACGGTGTAGTGTCTAGTTACCCTCTTATGAAAGTAGTCTATGGTCGAGGAGATTTTGTGTTTTGCGTTAGTTCTAAATTCTGACATTTGTTCGTGAATGCGTTATCAATTCTGTCGTCCCTTTAAAGTTCTTAAAGTGTGGCTGAATCTCCACATTCACTTTGATTTTCACTAGGTTTTTTGCAATATGTTTATATGCAATATGTTTGCAATATGTCTTGAAAATACAGAGTTATTATGGAATTTTTGGCATTCTACAAAGATCGTTTTAAATTTTCTTTACACTCTCAGAAATGGATACTCAGATTTCACGAAATTTTCTTCATTTTTGACGAAACAATTTCCTGGGATATGCTCCGAGCGAATATTTCGTCATATTGAGAAAATTACTTTCTTCGCTTGTTTGAGGATAACAATTTCGTCAAAAGGGCTTATTTGAAAAGTGCAATCAGAGGGCTGGTGGTGCCACCTATTGAACAGTTTGGAAGCTCTTGTATCGACAGGAGAAAAGTAATAGCTTCGGTCTTCGGGTTGATTCGAACTCACGACCTCCGGTGTGGGAGACGGTCACTCTAGCTATTACGCTATTGAGTCCTCGAACAGATACGATTTTACATGCATTTAATGGATTCTACTGTATATTTATATTTTTATAAGGTTGATTGTAATTTTATTGATGGTGTTATACTTATAATTCTTGCAAGTTTTAATTAGTAAGATTAATTCATTATTATTATTTCCTGTGGTTAATATGAATAATTATAATATGAATAATTATAATATGGCTTGATTAATATAATTTATTAGGAAAATTTTCTTTGCTCGATGAATGATTAAATATGGTCTGGTTAATTTGTTGCTCAGAAATAACGAATTTTAAAGTACATATGGGGGAGATTTTATCAATTTGAGTAGTTGGTTAAGATTTTAACACTTTACTGTTTACAGAAGAGAAGGGAGAGGGATCAATTATGCATATTTAATTTGATAGTTATATGAATATATTTCTTAAATGAAAAAGAGATCTTTGAATTTTGAAACTTTATTGACCAAATTTTCTTTTTGAACGATTTTGTAAAACACAGGAAATTTATTGTTTTCGAATTAAACCATAGCGAGCAAAGTAAAATAATAATAATAATAATAATATAAATAATAATAAACATTCTTAAAAACTTTAACAGCTAAAAAAAAAACTAATGCAGAAACAATAACTACCTGTGTTTTAGCATTTTCTGAAAAGCGCTAAAAAGTGCAATTTTTTAAATAAATTATGACAGGAATAACATAAACAAGCAAATATTTGCTTGCTAAAGTCGCAGGATTTGAGGAGGTACGGTTTCCTTAAAATGCATTGAGTCTGGCCGTGAGTGAAGAAACACCTTCGTCAAATATTTGAGAGTTTACGTGTCGTTAAAAGTCACGTGATTTTGATACGAAATGATTGTCAAAAACAACGAAATATAGCTCGAGGACTACTGAATCGTCAAAATTGAGAGTTTTATTTCTGAGAGTGTACCATCTTGTATTTTAAGTCGCTTGCCTTTCGAAGAAGTATTTCAACTACTTATATTTCATCTTTCCAAATGAATCTTAATTTGAACCCTATAATTAAACTTGCGTACATCAGCAATACATAAATAGAAATGAGAAAAACAATGTTACGCATTTAAATTCGGTCCATTTGAGAAAAATTAATTTTCGTTAAAATATTTTTATTTACATTTTCTATATATTGTATTCTAATATAAATGTGGGAATAAAAGATAATGTGTGAAAAAATAAAAGATAATAGACTTAATGGTTCAATGAACGTGATATCTTAAGTGAGACTCGTAAAAAGGAAGTGAAAAGAAGAGTGCGAGATATTATTGTTCTATAGATTTCAGCCACAGGTTGAGGATATTTTAACGCAAGGCTCAGGGAAGTTTTTGCGGTAATCACACAGCTATAGAAGGAAAAACTTCTCCTATGCCATCTTCTAAGCATGCTTGACCCCACCTTTGAAGTGGCCGCCCGGCGCTGCGCGCATTACATGCATCGCTTTAACATTGTTTTCAATACGAGTGCGCTATTATTTCCTTTATAAATTAATATTTTTACACTAGATTAATTTTAACACAATTATTCTAATTGGTAAATAAATCATATTAGATATAAATTTCTAACTGGGCGAAAAATGTCCGGACCAGGATTCGAACTAGGGATCTCCTGGCTGAAGCCGCCAGTGCTCTGCCATCTGAGCTACCCCGGGCAAATCTGGTGGAACTTTCTCACCCAGCTAACCTTAATGATTATAGAATCTGGTCTGAAACCTGGTTCAGCTCAACAGAATAAATCTCAGGTAATGGAACTCCAGAAAACACTGGATACGAAATTACACTAGATTAATTTAAACACAATTATTCTAATTGGTAAATAAATCATATGAGATGTAAAACATCTAATACTATTACATCTAATGACGCATTACTTGCGTTACTGTGGCATTTAAGAATTAAAATTAAAGTGTCCAAAAATGAACCACCGCCCTTGAAGGGGTTAAAGCAGTAAATTGTATTATTCAATCGTTTTATAACGCTGTTAAAATAGCGTTTTATAACGCTGTTGGGAGGCAAAGACTCTGTTAATTCCTTTTATTTTAGTTTTTTTTTTCAAATGTTTAACTGATCTTCTTTAATAAAACACGAAAAGAACCATTGGATGTCTTAACAGCAACTGATTAGGTCTTAAATTTTCGCAAACAAAGGAATTGAATGGGAACCCGTTTACATGGAGATCGCTACAGGTTTTTCATTATAATTCAATCTTCTCTAATCTTTTAAAACCCGATCAGATAAGCGTGCTTTTAGATTCTACGGTGTCTAAACGGGGGTTGGCGAGCATAGCTTGCAGGCGGAAGAGCTCCCTAGTGCAATATAAAAATATCAGTTTATATTTAGATTTGGGGAAAAAATGATCAATAAATGCTACTCTAAAAGTACAAAATCTCAGCATTAACATGATACTGTCTAAATTATTTTTAAAAAATCTGAGTACAGTAAAATTGAAAATAAAATAATTTAACAATGTCTAGGACTTGTTTTAAATAACAATTAATATTTTCTATCCATTTTGTGTTCCTTTTAAATAATGTAACAGAGAGAAAAAAAATTTTTTACTTATTTGTTTGTCAAATTTATTATCAAATTCATAAACTGAATTCTTGTTTTCCTGGATTTTTAACAAAATAAAATGCGAATAAAACATTGCAGCATGTATTTTAGTTTTAAAAAGTTATTAATTATTCATCTTATTGAAAAAGTTTATGTCTACAAGTATGGGGGCGAGACTCCATACTTAACTCACAACTCACTTTTAGGACGAACACTGACATTTATTGAGACGAATACATACACAAAAAATACAGATATAAACGCTCTTCTCGTTCTTTAATTACTTAAAGGCATAAACGTCGTTGAATACTTCTATGATTTTCTTACGTCGTGTAAATATTCAATCTTATTTCATCGAAATATGTTCTATTCTTTTTAACAAAACTCTGCGTCGTAGAAACTCATTTCGTTCTCTTTACTTCTTCTGCCTTTTTACTTCACACAGCTTCGTCAAGGCTCGTTTCCTTTTTAATCTCGAAGCGGAAAATACGGAGACACTCAGTCTAATGCAGGTGTTCCTTGCGAAATCTCCACAAGCGGCCGTCCTGACATCTGGAGCTGCCGCAGCGACATGTGGTAAAATAGAATCTGAAAAAACAAAAAACAAAAACCAGTAACTGTTCTTAGGGGAAAAGAGAAAAAAATTAATCTGCACATCATAGTTGAAGTAGCGTAACATCGATACAGATTTCTTTGAAAGCAGTGACTTGTAAAATGTTTATAGGACACAGAAAAGAAAAAATTTCAAAAAAAATTTTTTTTTTTTTTTGTTTGTTTCAGTTTTTGTCAGGCCAAGGTTTCATGTATTCAGCACAGGAGCTAGTATTTATCGGTCCTTCAGTTGATGAGATTTTCGTTACGTCGTAGGTGTCATTAGACTTCACTTTGATTACTTTATACGGACCTAAGAATTTAGATTTCAACTTTAAACCTGGTCCTTGCTGGGTTCTCTTAATTGCTACAAGGTCACCAAGCTTGTACTTACGGGGTTTCTTACGTCGTAAATTATAGTGCTTGCGATTTTCTTGTTGAATTTCCAGAATATTCTTCTTGGCTTCTTTACGGAGCTCTTCTCTGTCTTTCATGAATTGTTCTTCGACTGCACTGTTTAAGAGGTCAATAATTTGTACATCTTCTTTCTGTTTCATTTTTGTACCAAATAATATTTCAAACGGTGTTCTCTTAATGCTTCTTTGGTAAGTTGAATTAATGACTTGTTGAACTTTAGGAACATGTTTAAACCATTTGGTCGGTTCGTCTTTGTACATTTTAGAGATTACAGAAATTATGGTGGAATTAAGTCGCTCTACTTGACCATTGGCACGGGGAAGGCCAGTTGTAACTGTCTCGTGCTTTATATTTTCATCTTGACAATAATCAGCAAATTCTTTGCTTGTAAATGCAGGACCTTTATCGCTAATAATAATGGAAGGATTGCCAAAAGTATAACTTTGTTGTCGTAGTTTTGATATAACTTCGGTAGCAGAAGTACTTTTACATGGATACAACCAGACGAATTTAGTAAATGCGTCTATTAAAGACAAAATATGTTTATAATTTTTGTTGGTTGTTTCAAGAGGGCCTAAATGATCAATGTGGTAGGTTTGGAGAGGAGTCTCTTCTTTAGGTAAGGGATGTAATTCACCTTCTTGTTTGCCACGTTTGCGATTATACAAAAGGCATGTTACACAATTTGCTATAATTTTATCAATTTTATTTGACATATTAGGGATGAGAAATTCTTCGTTAAGGAGTTCTTCACAGCGTTTACGGCCAAAATGTCCTTTGTCATGAACGTGTTTAATGACATTTAGCTGCATTTCATCCGGCACAACTATCAGATCGATACCTTTATGATTTTTATAGAGAACGTTATTTTTAAGGAAATAGTTGTCATATGGCTTTGTTTTCAAAATTTCTTTGATGGCCTGTATATGTTCGTCAGTGTTCTGTGATTGTATGATTTTGGTAGTAAAACTATCTTGAATGACCATACATATTGGATTTCTACTTAAAGCGTCGACATGGCGCATGCGTGTACCTTGTCTGTGTTCGATTGTATAGTTATAGTCAGCTAACATTAAAGCCCATCGAGCAATCTTGGTGCAAAGATCTTTTTTATTCATAGTAAGGGCGAATGCGTTGCAATCTGTGACTATCTTGAAAGGAATACCTAGAATGTAAACGCGAAATTTTTTAAGGGCTTCTATGACAGCTAAAACTTCTAATTCATAACTCGAATATTTACGTTCGGCATCTGTGGTTTTTTTGCTCATAAAATAGACAGGGTGAAATTGATTGTCAATAGAAGACTTTTGAAGGAGGACTGCTCCGTAACCGTCAATAGATGCATCACAGTGAACTTCTGTTTCGTTACTAGGGTTATAAATGCTTAAAACAGGACCTGAAGAAAGGATGTGTTTCAGCTGATTAAATGCATTTCGTTGCTGGTCGCCAAAGTGAAATTTAGTGTCCTTTCTAAGAAGATCTGTTAAAGGCTTAGCTATTAAAGAGTAATCTTGAATGAATTTACGAAAATATGAAGTTAATCCGACAAATGAATGTACATCTTTTGTACTTTTAGGTTCTGGGAAATTAAGGACAGCTTTAGTTTTTAAGGGGGATGGGTGCAGTTGACCATTTTTAATGTGGTAACCCAAAAAATCAATTTCTCGTTGTAGAAAGTGGCATTTTTTGAGATTCAGTTCTAAACCATATTCGGATGCAGTTGTAAGGACGCGTTGTAAATTCTGGAGTCCTTCGACTTCGTTTTCAGCTGGTATTATGAAGTCATCCATATAGACAATAAGTACTTTTTCATTAATGAGGTCTCGAAAAATGTTATAAATATATCTTTGAAACACTAACGGTGCATCGCTAAGGCCATAATTCATATATAAGAATTCAAATTGACCAGAATGTGTTACGAAAGAAGTATATTTTCTACTATTTTCTTCTACTTCGACATGAAAAAAAGCATTTTTAAGGTCAAGAGTAGTAAATACTTTTGCAGAATGCAACTGATCAATAATGTCATCAATTACTGGGAGGGGAAAACGTTGTTTATGTGTTTTAGAATTTAACTTCCTATAGTCAATACACAATCTATATGAACCATCTTTCTTTTTTACTAGGACAATAGGTGATGAAAAATTACTAGTGCTTTTACGAATAATTCCTTTTTCGAGCCACTCAGAAATTTGTTTTTCGACGAAGTTTTTCTCTATTTGCGCCAAGCGCCTGGGAGGACAAGTAACAGGTTCTTCGTTTTCCAGATGAATTGATAATTTAACATCAGTTGTCTTTATTTTTTTAGGAGAATAATTTTGAATAAGTTCTGAAATTTTTAAACGTATTGTTTCATCGGTAATATGAGATAAATCAAGATTAAGATCGTCTAACACATGAGCAATATTAATCAAAAAATTATTGGACGTGTCGTCATTTTTCTCGATTTTTTGCATCGAAATATTATTTCCAGAAATTGTTAAAATACTTTGTTGAATGATATCTGTACCAATAATAAGATCAAAAGATATGGAATAATCTGGGACTACATAAACATTAGTTGTATAATTAAAATCATCTATCATAATGTTCGTAGAGAAAAAACCTAGGGGTTTGATTATAGTATTTCCTAATCCAGTTAATGTGATAGTTGAATGTTCAAGGTTCGAAATTGTAGGGAGTTTGCGATAAATACTTTCCTTTAGTAAACTTCTTTCACTACCTGTGTCTACCAATGATGTAACATTTACAGACGAAATAATGACTTGTTTGGTCATGAAAGTGTTCGACGTGACAGTGGAAACATTGGAGGGTTCTGACTTAACTCTAGGCCTCCTTGGTTGATCACATTGAGCCGATTTATGGCCAAAATTTGAACAATTAAAACAACGAGGGCCTTTATCTTTATGTCTGCATTGGCTACTTTTATGATTCGACAAACCACAATTAAAGCAAAAAAGATCAGATTTTGGTCGAAAGGATTTCTCTTTCGCTGGCATTTCAGGTTTGACTTTACGAAATTTAGTGTTCTCAAAGTCATGTCGAATTTTGTCATAAATTTTGAGCTTTTGCTTGAATTCTACAATGGATTGGCATCCATATAACATTGATTTTCTGAAAACGGGGTCGGGTATGCCGTTTATGATGTATTGCATTAATGCGGAATACTCGATTTTACCACGCGAGCATATTTGTTTCATGATAAGAAAATATTCTTCTATTGATTCATTTTCTTGCAATTTTCGTTTATTTAATATATCATGTAACTCGGCAGAATTATAAGTGGTGCTAAATTCTGATATTAAGAGTTGTTTAAGTTTATCATATGAATTGATATGAAATTCTGTTTGTGCTAATAACTGGGCTTTTCCTCGTAATGATCTTTTACAAAATATGAATTTATGAAAGTCAGATAAATTAAACATATTAGTAACATCCTCAAAATTATTAAACCATACCTGTATATCACTAAAAGAACTACCATCGAAAGGAGGTATTACACTTTCAATATCAGTAAAATTAATAGACGATTGCATAAAACTTTGAACTGGAAATTGCTGTTGTTTGTCAAAATTTGATAATTGAGTGTTATTACTTGAAGTCATATTATTTGAAGGCAGTTCGGGTTCCGAGTCGGTGTCACTTTCATTTTGTATAATATTATTTTGTAGTAAGGTCAAGTCTGAAAGGTATGTCACTAATCGGGTTGCGAGATCGTTTAAAGATCCCTCATTATCAATACAAAGTAGATTGCACACTGTAATCAGATCATTTAATGAAAAATCAGTTTGAACTTTAGTTGTTTTATTTTTGAATTCGGTGCTGTCGGTTTGAAAACCTAAACCAGTAAAATCACGTATTCTCTTTCTATTAGAGCGATCACCGTCAGCATCAAATAGGAATTTATGCAGCAATTTAATTTTATGCGTTCGTTCGTTTTTAAACGCAACTTCCAGTTCTGGTATTTCAACTAACTTCATAATAAAATAATAGCAATGAACTCACCGTTAGAAGAATATCCGGCTTGAATATGTAGGATGAATAACTCTAATTAATCATATTGGTGGGTTAACTGTCACTTCTGACTCCAATTTATGGGGGCGAGACTCCATACTTAACTCACAACTCACTTTTAGGACGAACACTGACATTTATTGAGACGAATACATACACAAAAAATACAGATATAAACGCTCTTCTCGTTCTTTAATTACTTAAAGGCATAAACGTCGTTGAATACTTCTATGATTTTCTTACGTCGTGTAAATATTCAATCTTATTTCATCGAAATATGTTCTATTCTTTTTAACAAAACTCTGCGTCGTAGAAACTCATTTCGTTCTCTTTACTTCTTCTGCCTTTTTACTTCACACAGCTTCGTCAAGGCTCGTTTCCTTTTTAATCTCGAAGCGGAAAATACGGAGACACTCAGTCTAATGCAGGTGTTCCTTGCGAAATCTCCACACAAGTGTTAGTCAGCCTTTTTTACCGCGAATTATTTACATCATTAAAACAGTTTACAATTTTACATCTGGAGTTCGTGGAGGCACTAGATGGCGGCTTATAGTTTAGGCATCTGAAGGGCCCAATTAAAAAGTGTTTACTAAGTTTCATCTCTAAGGTCATCTGGTTTTTGCATGAGCTCAGATGGAACGTCACACGGCGTACCAAAAGTCTCTAGCTGCTCGCCAACCAAAAAACCAATCTTGCCTACAATGTTCTCCGAATCAGCTAGTGTAAGGAAAACAGAAAATGAGTAGACGAAATGAAATCAATGCAAAAATGCAATGCAACGCACTAGAAAATCAATACAGAGTATTGCCTGAATAGCATATACGCCAGCTAAAAGGAATTAAGCAGCTTTAATTTCCGAATAAATTTTCAAATCCTCACCAATTCACAACTGCCATTATTGTAAAGCTAATGAGTTTTAATAAATTGTAAAAACTTAGAGCGCAAACAAAATCATAATGAAATGTGTAAATTCATAATGAAAAATTATTTAAATTTTTCATAGCACTACCTGAAATTTATTAAAAATAAAAATTTCATATTGAAAAATGACTGGTTTTGTCTAACTTCAAAACTCCTACAAAATTTTCCAATATTTCCCAAACTTACGGGTTTATTTCCAAAAATTTTCGGGTTTATTCCGGTCCTTAAAAATCTGCGGGTTTTTAGCTCACAGGCCATCAAAGTCTTGAGAGCTAATGTGCGCGCCGGATCTGTATGTATGTATGTACGTGCGAGTATGTATGTACAGGGTGTCCAGCGAATAAGACCCTGATTTCAAAATTAAATATCTCAAAAACAAAGATCAATAGAATTATGCGGTAAACGGTTTGTTTATTAGCTAAGCTGTAAAATGTTGTACAGAAGTTGCAAAAATTAGTTGCAAAAACCGCTAACAGATGGCGCTGTAATCGCAATGCCTATAAATTGTGTTTTGAAGTCGAGAGCCTTAGCGTCTCAATCCTAGATGGCTTCCTATGGAAGAACGAAAATTGGGAAAGACCGCTTTTTCGTTGGGGTGATGTGCAGAAGTGGAGGCATCTGGTCACAGATTTATTGCCTCAGCTTCAATTTTAGAGAATTTCAATTAATAGAATTTTCAATAAAAAGTTTAGCAATCATTATATAAGAACTTAAAAAATATTTCATTTGGGTAATGTGCAGAAGCGGAGCCATGTGTTGACAGAATTGAGATTTGTTTCAAATTTTGTTATAAGATACTTCGGTCCGGTTACCAATATCTTTGTGATATGTCTTTTCTCTTCTAATTGGTAGATCGAGGAATCGAATCCAAGTAGAGGAGGATTTGAAAAAAAATGGAAATCTTTACTTTTTAATATTTGTTTAAACTGTGAAAAAAGTTTGAAGAAAAAAATCTAAAGTTTCTGGTTTTAAAATTTAATTAAGTTAAAAGAAACCACTTTTTTAAAAACCATTGAGCGTTTATAATAATGATTCATAAATCATTTTTTTTAAATTATTGTAGAGAATAGTTTGAATGAAAAAATACAAAGTTTCTATTTTTTAAAATTTAATTAAGTTAAAAAATAATTTTTATTTTAAAAACTCGTTTTTATTTTTTTTTTATCATTGAGCACAGAAATATGGTGCAGCTTCTAGCGATAGGATCCGAAGTGTTCAAAAGGAGTGCAGCATCCAAAATACTTTTGCTTTGACGTTGATGATATGACTTATCATCAATTCCTTTTAAAAAAGAAATAATTTAATGCATAATTTCTGTCTCTAAAACTTTGTTTACAAAGAAAAGAAATATGTGTTGTGCTAAAACCAAAGTATTATGCCGTGATTTAAAAATAAATTAAAAGTGAAAAATTACTTTTTTATTTATAATAATTCAGGTATAAACAATAATACCAAAATATTATGCCGTGATTTAAAAATATAAAAAATAAAAAGTACAAAATTATTTTTCTAAATATACGCATTTTGATTTAAATAATTATATGGCATTAAAGATTGAATTTAATAAAATATTTAAAAAATTCTTATAATGATTTCCAAACTTTTTATTGAAAATTCTATTAATTGAAATTTTCTAAAATTAAAGCTGATGCAATAATTCTGTGACCAGACGTCTCCATTTCTGCACATCACCCCATTGAAAAAATGAACTTTCCCAATATTCGTTTTTACGTATGGAGCCATCTAGGATGAGACCCCATTGCTCTGGACTTCGAAGCAGTTTACAAGTATTGCGATTACAGCGCCATCTGTTAACGGTTTTTGCAACTAAATTTTGAAACTTCTGCATAACATTTTTACAGCTTGGTTAATAAACAAACCGTTTACCGCATAATTCTATTGATCTTTGTTTTTGAGATATTTAATTTTGAAATCAGGGTCTTATTCGCTGGACACCCTGTATGTATGTATGTATGTACGTAACGCAATAACTCTTGATAGAAATATCTGATTTTCTTCAAATTTTTTTCTAGGTTCATTCTGATAAGGCGCTTCTCTGATTAGTTTTGGGGGTTCATTGTTTAAGTATAAAGGGAGCAAGGGGGTTTAGTCCCCCTCCCTTAATTTAGAAAAATGGGTTTTTCATGCAGAGTTATTCGATTTGCTCCAAATTTGGTATACCGGTTTATTATGTTAAGGAGCTGCCTTTATTAGATTTGGAGGTTTATTGGTTCAGTATAAAGAGGGAACGGGGGGCTAGTCCCCCCCCCCTTAATTTAGATAAATGGGTTTTTCTTGCAGAGTTATTCCATTTGCTCCAAATTTAGTATACCGGTTTATTATGTGAAGGAGCTGCCTTGATTAGATTTGGAGCTTTATTAGTTACGTATAAAGAGGGGGGGGCTATTCTTCCCCTAAATATTTAGATAAATGGGTTTTTCATGCAGAGTTATTCGATGTACTCCAAATTTGGTATGCCGGTTTATAATGTTAAGGAACTGCCTTGCTTAGATTTGGAGGTTTATTGGTCAAGTATAAAGGGGGTAGGGACGGGGATTAGTCCCCCCCCCTTAATTTAGATAACTGGGTTATTCTTGCAGAATTAATCGATTAGCTTCAAATTTGATATACCGGTTTATTTCGATAAGGCGCTTCCCTGATGACATTTGGAGACTCATTGGCTAAGTATAAAGAGGGGAGACGGGGTGAGGCAACCTCCGTTAATTTATATTTCGATGGGCATTATTCTTTGAAATAAAAGTATAGAATTCAATTAATATGAATAGCCTGTCAGCTCAATGCCATCAGTTTAACTGGGTACTTTTCTTTTTTATTTGTAACTTTACTGAAGCAGATCTCGACTAAGATCCGCCGATACCAGCTTTGAATCCTATTTTTACACCGTACAGATTGACCAGTGTGCCCTATTTAGCATAAAACTACAGCGAAAACTACGAATCGCAAAATCAGTGACCCACAAATTCGCTTGAGAAAATTAAAGAAAAACGAAAGATAGAGGTCACTTTCACGTACACATGTTAACACTGGACAAAATGCTCTCTCTCAAAAAACTACAGCCTCTTTACTAAAAGAGTAGCTAGTAGTTCTTTGCAATTTTAGAAATATTTTGACAATTAAAAAAGAGAGGCACTCTTTACGAAGAATTCACAGAAAAAATATGCCAAAAATATTAATTTCAATATGAGATATTTTAAAAATAACAATTCATCCCACTTCCATAGGTTTAACATTACCAGTAGAATTTGAGATATAACTGACGATCTTCCTTAAGCTTTTACACCGGCATCCTGCTTATTTGCGTTCCAAATTCCGTAGAGAATTCTGAGGCAGCAACAACAAAAAAATTTTTAACGATATGATCAAACTTCTATAATATTTTTAAGGATATTTCTAAAATTGTTTTGCAGGTCTTGCTATACAGTGGGGTGCTGTGGGTGATGTAGGCATCTTGCACGAAACAATAGGTTCTGATATCGTCGCACTTGGTGCGCTGCCGCAGAAAATTACCTCATGTTTGACAGTTCTTGACGAATTTCTTCATCAAAACCATCCAGTAGTGTCCAGTCTAGTGCCATGTGAACCAGATGATGCCTCAAGACATCTCAGAAAAGACTTATTTACAAATTTGGCTAGCATATTTGGTAAACTTTCATCATTTAAATAATTATGTTTATTTTGTGATGTCTTCATTATAGTAATAAAACGCATTTAATATCTTTAAAAATAAGTAACACTAAATATCTCAACCAAAAATTAGCGCGGTATAAAAATATGGAAACTGTGCGTAAGAAATAGCATTTTTCTAAAAATTAAAGTTGAAATTTTCAATATATTTTTAATTCTATCACAGTATGTTTTGAACTAATGTTGTTTAAGAAATCGTATAGCAACAAATGTTGAATTAGATGCTTTATATTTTAGCATGCCAGTTTACATATTCGGTGGTAATCTATTTATCTTTTGGACTGTTAAATGGAATCTATGTAAATTTAGCTTTTATTGGTATAATATTTTGTTTATATATAATATTAAGGAAGGAATTTTGCTTGTGTATCTGTGCGCCTATCCGCTGTGTTCTGAATAGACTGCTGCACGCAGAGCTGCGAATAGTAACAGGAAAGTACAGTCGTCGAAAAAAAAAAAATGAACACCCTCAACTAACTCAACAAATTACCGTAGAAGAAGGTTACTGGTACCGAACGATTGGAAATAAAGTCTACTTTTATATGATGTATATAAAATTTGCTTAGAGGGGCATCTACATATTAAAACGAACCCAAACTTCATTTTTTTCAGTGGTAATACCCAATTTTAACAAGATATTTCAAATTTTCTGTTCAAACTATGCCTAGACACCAAATTTCAAGTCATTTGAATGATACGTTTTTAAATTATAAACATTCAAAATTTAGTGCTTCTAATGTTAAATTACATTTTCATATTTTTATTAATACCCCCTGAAATTGTATTCCTAATGTGCTATTTTTGGTGTAGCAATCATATTTAAATACTCAAACATATGTACGTTGAATTTGCAATTTTTGTAATTTTATGATATGAATTATGAACTATGAAATTAATATTCGAAAAAAAATATGAATTGCAACCTAATTTTTTGATGGATTTAGATTTATTATGTCCTGCTTTATGGAAATCCAAAATTTCACATTTTTCTCCCAACTGGTTTCCAAATTATCCTTAAAAAACGGCAAAATGATGGTTTAAAGGACCGTCTATGATAGAAGTGGCAAGATATTTTGAAATTTCCTATGCTATCCTGTAATTTAGCAGTCTCCAATGACTGCTTGGGTGGCGCTTAAGACGTCTTGATCAAGAAGGAGGCTCTCTCGGTCAACAATCGAGTACCGAACTTCAATTTCGACACAGCCCCTAAAATACGCTCGTTCTAAAATAATTAATTTCTAGGAAATTTTTCGTATGAATTGCATAAAAATTTGTTTTTAGGCTAATTAAAGTGTCTAGAGTTCATTTATGCTGTCAGAATTTGGTACTGCTATTTAAAAAACAAAGCTATGGTTCATTTTTATATGTAGATGGCCTCCTAAGCAAATTTTAAATACATCATTTAAAAGTAGACTTTATTAGCAATCGTGTGGTACCAGTAACTTTCTTCAATGATATTTTTTTTGAGAAGTTAGCAGGGGGTGTTTTCTTTTTTTTTTCCCACGTAGGTTTTTAGTAGCCTTGTGCTGGAGAGGTTTCATTTTTACTTCACCATTCTGTAGTTCATTGAGTATATATTTGAGTGTGAAACAAAAAAATGTTTGTTAAAAAAAGTAGTTTTTGATTTATTGCGCTTTTACTGAATGACTAAATTTCCACGAAAAAACGCAACCGCTACACGTATAAGTTCACCGCGAAATATATCGGCATGCAATGTAATAATTATGCGCCAAGCTATGTTACATTAAATAATGTAGGAAGTTAGTAGGGGTGTTTACTTTTTTCCACGACTGTATCTCTATATAGTTAGTTATGCACGTCGAAGAATAATTTTGGATTTTTTAATTACGTTACCTTTAATTTTGTATGCGATTTTTAGCATTTTTTAACGTTTGGCTGTGATTTTTTTTTTTTTTTTTTTTTTCATTGTTAAAATTAATCCTATTTCAATCTTTTAGCCAAATATACTAAATTTTGTCCTTTTTCAAAAAAGTTTATTCGGAATTCGTACAGCTTTTTTTTATATATATATATATATTTATATGCGATTATATGCGATTTTTAGTTGTTTTCTTTCCCAGTTCCACTGCGATTTTTTTGACATTGTTAAAAGAAATTCACTGTCAATCTTTCAACCTTAATGTAGTAAATTTTGTCTTCAGATATTTTTTTTAATTTTTAGCGATTCTTAATTTGATTTTTAATGCGATTTTTAGCATTTTTTTGCGTTCTGAGGCGATATTTTGTCGTGAAAGAATGTCGGTTAAAAAGTTTTACCCCCTATAGAAAAATTTATCCTCTGCGATTTTTGAATTTTTAGAGATTTTTATTGATATTTTTAGCGTTTGTTCACATTCTGAGGCGAGTTTTTGACATTCGTAAAATGAATATTGTTTCAAACTTTTTGCCTACCATAGTAAATTTTTTTTCTACAAGAATTTAGAATTTTTAACTGTTATAAATGCGATTTTTAGCGCTTTTCCAGATTCCGTGGCGATTTTTTAACATTCATAAAAGGAATTCATTTTCATTTTTTTTATCATTACAATAAAATTTGTTCTATGCGACTTTTAAATTTTAGAAATCGTCATCATACTGATATCGTATCGAATTTCGAAACTTTCAACACGAACACCTAATTTTTGCATCACATTTGTTTTATTCAGTAAATTTTACCTTGAAATATCAAACAAGAAGTCATTCGGTCTCGTGCAGGAATTACGAATGTTTAAAATTTGGAACTCCTGTGCTAAATTAACTTGTAACTAGCAGGAATGGCCGAGATAAGCTCTGTCAAAATTAGCTTTGTGTTTATCTCGATATATTATTCCCACTAAATCATTCTTGCTGTTTTAGATACAATTAGCTTGACCCTGAGATACAGTGACACAAAATGACCCACTAATCGAATTTTTCGAACATCCGACCTAACACAATGCTCTTCTCCAGCCTGAAAACGATGGAATACAAAATTTAGTGAAAATCGTTAGTCGTTTTCTAGATGAAATAAGCTTGACCGACGCGAAGCGACGTTGATTCAAAAACCCACTAACCGAAATTTATCGAACATGTGAGCTATTTCAATGGTCTTTTTGTACTGTGAAACGGTATAACAAAAAAAAAAAAAAAAAAAAAAAAAACAGTGGCACTCCGGGAGTGCCAATAGAAGTGAAAACTTCAACAATTACGTGTGTGTTTTTTTAATCGTCAGGAAATGTTTTATGCGTTGAATTGTGCAGCAGCACTAATGAAAGCATCTGGGGACACGGTAGTGCCCCTGCCAAGTCTTGAAAGCACAGCCGTAAGCATCTTTTTCTAGAAGCAACTCAGGGTACTTTTGACCCCCAATATCTTTGTGTTGGTGATTCCCAGAAACTTGAAACTTCGTAAATCTAAAGTAATGTGGAAATGGAACAAAATGCTGAAATTTCACGTTTCTAACTTTTTTATTTCAGAAGATATGAATTTAAACTTTCGCCTTTTCGACACTGATTCACCGATCATCAAAACTCAGAGGTACGTCCTGTATCCCTAGAATCTTGAAATTTGGTATGAAGGTAGTGTTTGGGATACAATGAAAGGGAAAATTTAAAAAATCCGGAAAATTTGGATAAAAAGTCGAAAAATCAAAAAACCGAGAATTTGGCAGAGATGTGATATACGAACCAGGTTTGGCGCGATTTTTTAACGTCAATTTGGCGAAAGCCCGTTTTCCAATACCAGTTACAATATATATTTTTAAATTATTTTCTATTGTTTTAAAAAGTAAACAACAATAAATAAACGGTAATTTCATTAATAACTATAGAACAAAACAATTGTACAATTTAAAAAAATAAAATAAAAGTAAATGAACAATTTATTAATAAATAAGCAACAGTAGTCGGGTTACCTTGTAAAATAAAGTAACGCCATTTTGCTATCAATTAGGTACCCAAGTGCGTATCTGACATCTGTGCCCCGTATTTTATCTTCCGTAATCGAAATTCCCGCCAATACTGTTGGTCATTGACCAGACCATCAACACGATAAAATACAGCGTTATCGGTTTTTAGTTACACGAAATAGGTAGGTCACGAATACGGTATAATTCATTTTAACTGACGAAAAACGAAATAATAATTTGTTTTAGCAATACGCCGGGAGAAAAAAGTGAGTTTTAGCTTCCTTCTTCTTTTGCGGATTGAGCTGAAGAGGGAAAAGTTCCTGTCATTCACCGCTTGGCGCGCTAGTGTCTATGTGTCAAAATGCTACCCTGTCGTTACGTTACAGTGTCTCGAAATCAGTGGTTTTTCCCCATCTCAAAAAAAGCTCAACGCGCCTAAAGAAGTTTTCACTTCAAAAATTGTCAAAATTGTTTGAACACTTTTGAGATGCCGTTAGCTTGACCCCGACCCATTATCACCAAAATGACCCACTAATAGAATTTTCTCTAGCATGCGACCCAGCCCTATGGTTTTATCTTGTCCAGAAACGGTGTAGTACAAAATTTTGTCAAACTCTTTTGAACCGTTTTTCAGATAAAGTTAGCTTGATCCTGATCCATTAGGACCAAAAATTACCCATTGATTGAATTTTCTGGAACATGCAACACTGTCCAATGGTCTTATCACGCCCGGAAACGGTATTATATAACATTTTGTCAAAATGTTTTGAAGCACATTTTAAATACAATTAGCTTGATCCTGACCCATTGTGACCCAAAATGACCCACTTATCGAATTTTCTTGAACATGCAACCTAGCCCAATGGTCTTCTCGACCCCGAAAACGTGTCAATACAAAATTTAGTCAAAATCGTTTAAGCCGTTTTTTAGATACAATTAGCTGGATCCTGACCCATTGTTAAGAATAAAACAAAAGTTACTCAATGACACCATTTTTAAGGAACTCTTCGCAGTGAACTGTATATTTCTTTATTTTAAAACAATAATTGTTAAGAGTGAAACAGTCTCTCTGGCCGTTTCCAAACCAAACATTCCATTATCTCAATAACAACAACAACAAAAATTCAGTGTTTCCACTCACTAGTAACTAAATTACAATCTATCGTCAACACGCAGACGATTGGAATAATAAATAAAATTACGGCGCTGACACAGCGCCCTCGTACGGGAGATTTTAATTACGATCAGTAACATACTCCCGACCGTTGAAACCTGCAGGTTTCAAAACTACTCTAATATATAATATAAATTACATAATACTACATATAACAATGCAAAGATATAATTAATAACAAAGGAAAAATGGCTAAATTACTTTACATTTGAATACAATAAAACATACTATAGAAATTAAACAACAAAATATATTCAAAATATACCAAATATATATTAAAGAAATTAGTTTCCATTAATTGGAAGAGGACAAATACTTCTCACATCTCTCTTTATTATTGTACCGTTAGGCAGACGAATGTTCACTACTCGAACTTTTTTGTCCTTACCGAGAAATATCTCGGAAATCCTACCTGTTGCCCATTTTGTGCTGAGCATATTTTCATCTTTGATCAATACGAGAGAACCAACATTTATATTGTTTTTATTTATTTGCCATTTATTACGTTGCTGCAAGGTGTTCAGATAGTCCCGCTTCCATAATTTCCATATTTGCTGGCTATATTTTGTTATTTTTTGCCAGTTGCTAAGTTTGTTTTCCGAAATTTCAGTGAGCTGGGGTTCAATAATAGACGTTAAGGGCCTACCTATAAGAAAATGACCCGGTGACAGAGTCTCGAAATCGTCGAAATCTGATGACAATGGGGACAGAGGTCTTGAGTTCAAAACACTTTCAATTTCTAGAATTACTGTCAGAAATTCCTCTAAAGTGTGGTGCGCGTTACCAATTACACGTTTTAGATGGAATTTGAATGATTTAACCCCTGCCTCCCAAAGACCACCGAAGTTCGGCGCTTTCGGAGGAATAAAATTCCATTCGATATTTTCTCTTGCAAAATAATCAGCTAATGCTTCATCTGGGTGTTTAACCAAATTGTGAAGCCTTTTCAATTCTAAGTTTGCCCCTACAAAGTTTTTTGCATTGTCAGAAAATATTTTTGAACACTTTCCCTTTCTGCTAACAAAGCGCTTAAAACAAGCAATGAAGGCTGCAGAAGTGAGATCTGAAACGAAATCTGGATGAATAGCTTTGGTGCAGAGACAAACGAATATACATACATACACTTTATTATATGTACCTTTCCTTTGATTTTTGAATTTAATGTAAAAAGGGCCACAATAATCAGTTCCAATAATGGAAAATGGAAATGAAGGTGTAACACGCTCTTTGGGCAAGTCACCCATAACTTGACTCGCTAATACAGGCTTGTTTTTAAAACAAGTGACACATTCATATGTTATTTTGCGACAGATGTTTCTACCATTAGTTATCCAAAATTTACGACGAATATGGTACAACAATGTTTGTGATCCTACATGTAAATACGTTAAATGAAAATATCTTACAATAATTAAAGTAAGGGGATGCTTACTTGGCAGAACCATAGGATGTTTTTCATTTGTTGTCAAATATGAGTTACCCAATCTACCCCCAACTCTTAAAATATTACTTTCATCTAAGAAACAATTTAAAGAATTTAGTTTACTTTTATTTGGTACCGAATTACCTTTCTGAAGACATTTTATTTCTTCCTGATACTCACTTTGTTGAACCATCTTTATCAGTGATAATTCTGCAGCATTCAATTCTTTAGAAGTAAGATGATCTTTCACTCTATTAACATTTCGAAGGTTATGAATAAATCTAAGCACATAACATAAAATACGAATGATAGTTATATAATTATTACTAACACTAATAATATAATCTAATAAATAATTTTGATCATAAATAGCTAGAGTAACTAAAGAGTTATCATTTTCACATTTAACTGTTTTCTTTAGTTCATCAGAATAGTCATCTGGCGAATTTTGGATGTTGCAGTCATTAGTTGGGAGAACAGTTTCTCTCAAAAAGGGGGGACCTTTAAACCACAAATCCTTTTCTAAGAGCATATCAACACTGACGCCTCTGGTAAGGAGGTCGGCTGGATTAGACTTTCCCGGACAATGAAACCACGAATTGGAGTCAGTCAAAGATTGAATCTCGTTGACACGATTCGCTATGAATGATTTCCATCTTTTACTAGAACCTCTAATCCAGTACAAAGTGATTTTCGAGTCTGTCCAGAAGAACACATCTGATGGCTTCTTATGATCTACTATTTTCTTGACTGCATTACCTAGTCGGGCAGCAAGTAAAGCTCCCAATAGCTCTAATCTTGGTAAAGTGATTTTTTTAAGAGGTGTAACTCTACTTTTTGAAGTCACAAGGTTAACTTCAATAGCATTTTCTTTTACAATTCTGAGGTATATGACAGTGCCGAAGGCTTTCTTACTAGCATCGCAAAAACAGTGAATCTCTACCACATCTGAATTTTCTTCTTTCGTTGAATTTAGCACAATTCTTGGAATTTTTAGGTCGGAGAGGCGTGGGATCTCAGAACACCATTGAAGCCACTTTTCTTTAACATCTATTGGTAGATCTTCATCCCAAGCAATTTTCCTCAACCACAGATCTTGAAATAGGCATTTCATGCGAATAGTATAAGGAGTGAGCAAGCCAAGAGGGTCGAATATTTTTCCAATAGCACGCAGGATGAAGCGCTTGGTGTTTTCATTTTTTGATAACATTTCTAATAAGCCTTTTACATCTACGATAAAGCAATCTTCACTCGTATGCCAAGACATTCCTAGAACCTTTGTTGAGTCAAATCCTAATTCAATTGGGTTGTGTAGAGGCTGAGTATCAAACCCTTCTTGTTTCCATTGCTCCATCAAATCGTTATCATTAGTTGACCATTTTCTGAGTTTCATACTTGCCTCGCTCATAATATAAACAGCATTTCGAGAGATTTCTAACGCATCTTGCAAGTTGTCAGCACCAGCGATGAAATCATCAACGTAGAGGCACCTATCTAATAACTTTGTTGTTGTAGGATATCTAACTTGAAATTTCTTGATATGTTTTCTTAGAGTAGCAGCAAGAAGAAACGGGGAAGCATTCATACCAAAAAGAACTCGGTTGAAGCGATATATTTCTATACCTCTATCTCCAATCCATAAAAACCTCACTGCATCTCTGTCTTTCTCCGCTAAGGATATCTGCAGAAAGGCTTTTTCTATATCACCTATCAATGCTATTTTGTTTAATCTAAAATTGATAAGTAGATCGAATATGTTTGGATTTAGATTTGGACCTGGCCAAAGACAATCATTTAACGATAATTCGCCAACATCGTGTGAGCTGGCATCGAAGACTACTCTCATTTTTGTTGTCAGGCTTTGTCTAAAGACAGGTTGATGTGGAAGATAAAAAAGTGGTTTCTCCACTGGCTTGTGCGTTTCCGTTATTTTTTCTATGATTCCTTTATTTTCATAATCTTTCAAAGTCTCACAATATTGAGCACGAAGCTCTAATTTTCGCTTCATTTTCACTTTAAGACAGTTTAGTCTATTATTGGCTATTTTGAGATTGTCGTTCATTTCTCGCCAATCTTTTTTCCATGGTAAGGTAACTTCGTAACGTTTATTTTTATAAGATACAGATTTTTCGAATATTTCTAATGCTCTATCTTCGTCAGTACATGTGGGATCGTCTTTTATCCCTAATGTTTCTAACTGAAAGAATTTTTGAACTTCTTTTGTCAAATCTTCATAGTTACAAACAAGCCCACAATGAGTATTTTGCGTGATTTGATTGTCAGGATTTAATACGCTTCCACAGGCAATGAATCCAAACACCGAGTTTTGGAATTTTAAATTAGAATTGGGGACTTCAATTCGACCGACTTCTAAAAGATCATAAAATATTTGAGCTCCCAAAAGAACATGAATTTTTCCAGGTTTGTAAAATTCTGGATCCGCTAATTTAATGTTATTAAGGTATTGTTCTGTTGGAACGTTAATCCGATTTACTGGAATAGTATCCGATATTTTTGGTACACAAAGAAGTTCTATTTCCGCCTTAAAATTTGAATTGTTCGAAATTAATGCTTTTACCTTGGAGTTAATATTCACGGAGATGCCATTTAATCCTGAAACCGCAACTTTTATTTTTTCTTTCTTAATTCCTAAATAATCAGCACACTGAATCGTAATGAAACTACTCATTGATCCAGCATCAATCAAACCTCTTAACGGCTTAAATTCACCAAATTTATTTTTAATATAAACAATGACAGTTGATAAGATGCCAGAACTTAAATAATTCATCTCACAAACAGATGTACCTGAAAATGCTCTTTCGTTAGAAATGTGAAATGTTGCAGCATTCGGGTCTAGATTTGAATGCGCTACGATTTGATTCTGGTTTTGGGTATTGCAATCACTGACCTCGGGTTTTGAAATAAATTCATTTTTTCTATCGCTGTTTTGAATTTGCTTTTCATTTTCATTCTCGAAATGCAGTAAACTCGAATGTTTTTTCATACATTTCTGACAAGAATAAGTAGATTTACAATTTCTAACCGAGTGGAATTTTAAACAGTTAAAACAAATATTATTTTTCTTTACGAATTCATATCTAGAAGCCACTGAAAGATTTAAGAATTCTGGACATTTGTGCAAACCGTGGAATTCATTACTCTGACACTTAACACATTTAAATGTTTTTGAGTTTTTACCATTAGATGTAGATACCATACTAGTGATTCGTTGTTGAGCATTGCGTTTAGGAGTTACATTATTTATAAGAGGTTTGGAAACTTGCAGTGTTCTCGCTTGTCTTTTTAAAAACTCGATTAATTCTTTTAATTTTGGTAGCTCGTCTTTTTTTTGTTCACGTTCAAACCATAATTTTGTGGACCCATCTAATTTCTGCCACAATATATAAGTTATTATTGTATCCGCAAACCCTTCAATTTTTTGATCGAGAATTTCTAGAGATCTGATACATTCACTGGCGGTATCTGCTAAATTAAGAATAGCACTAGGTGTTTCACTTTGTATTGAATTAATGGACATTAATTTTTTAATGTGAGCAAACACTTGTTGTCTTTTATTGGAATATCTTTCCTCTAATAAGGACCACGCTGTTTGATAATTATCATCTGAAATCGTTATACTTTGTACAACTTTTGCAGCTTCAGAATGAAGCGAAGATTTCAAATATGATAACTTTTGAGCACCCGAAAGTGCGCTATTATTGTGAACGCTAGATTTAAAAAGATCACTAAAATATATCCAATCCTGTACGTTTCCACTAAAAGAAGGTAGATTAATCGTGGGAAGTCGAACTTCCGTTACACTATTCTCTTATTTCGGCTTTGATTCATTAAGAACATTTATTTGTTTTTGTTTCGCTCTTTTAATTTTTAACCAAGTTTCATCTAACTCTTTTTCAATCGATGATTGTTCATCGATATATTTATCAATTTCCTCCTCATCGCACAATGAATAAATTTTATCAAACATTTCTTTCAATTCTGTATTGAATTGATCACATTTCGTATTTACAAGTTCTAAAGAACATTCATCAGAGTCACTTAATTTAATTTCACTCACAAATTACTGGATCCTGACCCATTGTGACCCAAAATGATCCACTAACCGAATTTTCTCGAACATGTGACTTAGCCTAATTCTCTTCTCATGCCCAGAAACGGTATAATATAAAATTTGGTCAAAATGTTTTGAGCATGTTTTTTGATTCAATTAGCTTGATCCTGGCCCATTGTGACACAAAATGATCCACTAATTGAATTTTCTCGAACATGTGACTTAGACCAATGTTCATCTCATGACTAGAAATGGCCGTAAATTAAAAAATTTTGTGGAAATGTCTTGAGTCGATTTTTAGATATAATTAGCTTGACCATGACTCATAATGGCCCACTAATCGAATTTTCTCGAACACGAGACCCATCACATTGGACTTTTCGTGCCCGAGAACAGTAGGGTGTAAAATTTCGTCAAACTCGTTAGAGCCGTTATGTAGATAAACTTACATTTATAGTTTAGATTTGTAGTTTATATTTTGCCTCAATAGGAACAACAGAACGCAACCCAGAACTATATTACCTAGAGGATATAGGGTGGCAAGCGTCCAATCAAAAACTGCTAAAAAATTTGAATCCCATAAATGTTCGACGATGCAGGACGATAAATGGCGATCTGGTAGTTCAAACGTAAACACTGTACAACGATTCAATGGAGAAAGCGTTTCGGACGGTGAAGAGCTAGCAGATGTCTCTGCGATCGACATTTATCTTTCAGCATCATTCAACCTTTATGGGATTCAATTTTTAGCACTTTTTAAATCATTACTAGCCATTTAGTGTGGCAGGGTGCCAACTAAAATTTCCGGTGTGCCAAATAAGAGAGAAGACTAACAATGAAGGTCTCCATACGGGCATATTCAGAAAAATCTGAAAAAATTACATAGTGTTCTTCTCATGTGGATGTATATGTTTATAAAAGATTTTTTGGCGGAACCTCGGTAGAACGTTTGTAAAACAAATGGTGAAAATTTCGTTAATTTGGCGATTTATCATCGGTTGGCGATGAAATGAAATTTCGAAAAATGCTTTTTTATGTCGAATACTCTTTAAGATAAAAATGTTTCATATTGAAATTATTTAAATTAATTTAATGTAAATAACTTTAGTTTTGTCAGTTTTAGTTTGATTTAACTATAGTTTTGTCATATATATATGTATGTATATTTATAATAAAAGTTAAATATCAAATTTTATGAATTAAAACAAAATTAAAATAAATTAAAATTGTTTCAATATCTCAAAATTAAGTCCGATTGAGCACGGTTGAGTCGATTCAATTTTGTTGATATGGAAATGACGAATTCTTTGATATTGAAATGAATAACTAGTAAATGAATCTTGCCTTTATTTTGGAACACGTTTAGATATATGAAAGTATTTTTTTTATAGATGAAATTGTTTTTAAAATAATAAATTAGATAACAAGCAACATAAATACGTAATACGAAAAAATGTATTTATTAAACTCTCTCACTGTTTATGTTTAAATTCATTAAATACTTTTTACACACATTCTAAAAATCAATTAACAAACAATTTTCATGTACATTAAAATCGTTTGCTTTTGGCGAAGAAAAGTACTGCTCGCCAAATCGCGTGGCGTTTACGTCTTTTCGCGCCAAATACTCGAAAGTATTTTATTTTTTTACAAACTTTCTACTGTAATTCCGCCGCTAAATTTGACTGATCCTTTATTACATACGTAAGTAGTTTAGTTGGTATTTTTTTTTTTCAAAATATTCTGAGTATGCCCAGTAAGGAAACTTTCCTTGTAAGATCGACAAAAAAAAAAAAAAATAATAAAAAAAAATACTCCCCATCCCACCCCATCCGAACCTACCGAAGCATTGATTTAAAGGGACGTAATTTGAAGAGACATATTGTTTAAATAAGCTGTTGTTTGTAGACTATATATGGTTTACTTAAACCATTTTAAATTCATTTTAAAAACGTTATCTGAAAAAGTGCGCATTTTTCTAAGTACAATAAATAAAAAAATTTTAAATAAAATACTTGGGAAATATACTTATTTACTTGTAAATCCCCATTACACTAAAATAGTCATAAGAAATGATAAGACCACAAAAAAAACGCAAAAACTAATAGAAAAATTAAAAAAAAAACCTTTTTTTAGATTTCAGAAACGGTGGGGTATGAAAGTTTGAGAATGCGCAGCAGCTAATTATGCATACGATGCGATGCCAGCAGGGCGACTATAACTACATTCATATTATGAAAGTTGAGTCACTTTTTTAACTTTTTTGAACCAAACAACCCGGATTAATCCTTAAATACGTAGTGATGTAAATCTGTATCACTTTTTATTTAACTTTTAGAAATAAATTAAGTTCTTAGAAACAACTATATTTATATAGAAATATTATCCCTGTAAAAATTACAAAAATATGCTACTAAATAAAGTTAAAAATCTATTTTAAAGTTTCTGGTTTCTAATCCTTAATATAAGAACAAAAATCACAATTCTGACATATAATTCATGCATTTCAGGGTTAAGACTTCACCTTTTCGCATTACCAAACATTTTAAGAGACTTGAATTAGTAAAACAGATATCTGGACATGGCAATAAATTGTTAAATTTGTAACTACAACTTCTGATTGTACATAAGTTATTACTGATTTTATTCTTTGCTGCGTGTTAAATAAATAAACGATTAAAAGGATCGTTTGAAAAAAGCTGATCTGGGAGCACGGCAGTGCGTCCGCCAAGTTCGCACAAGCCGTAAGCTACCTTTTCTTGAACCATTTTGGCATACTTTTTACCCCTTCATAACGTCGTTTTAGGGAGAGATATAGAAATTTTTCTTTTATACACATGTTCGTATGATCAAACTGAACTAAGGTTCCACGATTTCATGTTTCTATATTTAGTAGTTTTCGAAATATTAAATTCCGAAAAAGCGCTTTTTTGTCACTGACTCACTTCGCATCATCAAATAACTAATGTACTTCTAAAAGTCGTAGAATCTTCAAATTTCACAATCAAGTCGGGTTTATAGCACAATTAACCAGAAAAATCTGAAAACACAGAATTTCCGCCTCTAAACCCTTCAAACAGGGGGTGTTGATTTGGCCGTAAACAGTTCCTTAACACATTCAATTTTGCCAATGTTGGTCGCCAAAACTCGATTACAGAGTTTTGAAGGGGTCACGTAATTCCAAGCAGAATAAAATTTTATGTATATGCTTTTCCAAAGATGTTTGTTAAATAGAAAAAATGAATATACCTAAAATTTTTAATCAGTATAGGTTATGATATATTTACGATATTAAAACAATAAAACATTTAACAAAATATAACCGCAATTCGGTACGTTTGCGATATAGTAGCCTTGGCGAAATAGAGAAAATAGCCTTGACGAGAAAAGAAATTTGATAATAACGTATTTTCTGGCAACCTATTTACTGTGTCATATACACAAGCAATTTTTTCCATATGTATACAATTTATTTAATCTAAGGAACCCGTTTATTTATTTTTATATACCAACATAAATAATTTGTATATAAAAAATAATATCTTATACATGTATAAATAAAATGTTTATATGTATATAAATACATATATAAATAACATGAAAGTTCATCAGGTTTGTTTTCATAGTTGTTTATATCATTTTGCAACATATCTCAGTTTCTGAAGTCCGAATTGCGCCAAGATTTTAAAAAAATGCCAAGTTCCCTATAGTGGAAAAATATCCTGATTCCATATGAAAGTTTAAGTCCCCACCAGTGGCCGAGGGGTGCTGCTCTCGAAGCTGGTAGACGGAAGGTGCTGGGTTCGAACCCAACCGCGCCCGTCGGCCTAATCGTTCGGCGTTTTCGTGGTTTTCTTCGAGCCATGGATTTCCATGCGTAAATACGGGTTAGGTTCCCTTAGAAAGACCCCCAGGGAGGGCATTCCCCCTCGGGCCTATATCCCTAGAATAGATAATCGGCCGTCAAACAAACAACCAAACAACCATATGAAAGTTTAAAAATCTCCTTTTAATTAAATGAAATGTGTAACTAATAAACTGTCTTTAACGATGTGCGACAGATGCGGCGTCCGAAGTCCGCCGCTAATGTTATTATATTGTATTATTAGCCTACTTACTGTTAATTTATTGTTAATTTTAAACCTGTAAAAGAAAGTTTATAGTTATAGATAAGATATGTTGGTCGCCAAAACCCGATTACAGAAAATTATCCTGAGTTATAAAGGTGTTAAATGATTTCAAGCTGAATGAATTTTTATATGCTTTTACAAAAATCTTAATAAGGCAAATCTTTCACTTTATCTGTTCATCTTACTATCTTTTACATGCTTAAAACAAATTTTATTAAAGACCGGGAGGCGTCTGCACAGATCATCACCCCATCGAGTTGGCGGCTGAAATTTTAGGATTAGTTAAAAATCGATTAGCGTATTCAAATGTAACTCGCCTGCCAAGCCATATCTTTGTGGAAACCATCTACAGACCCAATTTTACCAGTTAATTGGTGGATTTTCCATTGTGTTTTCCTGCACCCATTCCTCCATGTTTCCATACTTTTGGATTCAGGAAAATACAATAGTAAACCTATCAGTCAACCACTAAAATTAGGTCTTCAGGTGGTTTCTACTAAGATATGACTTAACAGACCAGTTGCATTTTAATGTTTTAATCTAGTTTTAACTAATCCTAATATTTCAGCTGTAAACTCGATGAGGTGATGGTGTGTGCAGACGCCTCCCGGTCTATTATAAATGTCTGAATTCTAATCTCAATAGCACTCTGGTCAATCTGGCAAATATCCGTACTATTTATGGAACACTATTCCGTTAAGTGCGCTTTAGTGATGTTATGAGCTTTATGCATATGCATCATACATATTATACATACGCATATAATACGTAATACATTTGCATCATACATATTATACATATGCATATAATACGTAATACATTTGCATCTTACATTTTATAAGTATGTGTATAATACATATGCATCATAATGATGTCAGATTAAAGAAAACATTTTTGTCGCGAAATTTGAGAATTGGCATGATATATTACCAAGTTTGGCGACACGTCGCTAAATGTCGCCAGGCTTTGCGAGTATTTGACGCTAGTGGCTATTTTTCAATGAGTTAATTATTAAGGCGAACCATCTATTTATATTTTTCCGCATATCATCTGAATAGTTATATTGTATAACGTACGAATATTTCCAAAGTGCCAATAGTTTCGTCACTGCACAAAACCTCTGCTGTTGCTATTATAGTGCACTGTTATTACTCTTACTGTGACTATGTTATTAATCTTTACTCTTCTAAAACTTCTGTATTATATAAAGAGAATTTACGGCAACTATTAAAGCACCGAAACTGCCAGTTCTCCTTATGATTATTATAATTCTATAATATGTAACCTGTTAATCGATATGTACGTTAGAATGAATCTTCCATAATCCGGTTCCTCGCATTTTAGTTTTCAGGTTTCGAATAAACTTAGCTAAAGTCTTAAAACCATGGCACATTATTGACTAATTCTTCAATACGATCAGATGAGAAGAATGATAGATTTTCAAATGGATCATGGCAGTGAGCCCGTAGACCTTCTATTCTTCCGTAATCGAGTCTATTGAAAAGGTTAACGCGAAACAAAAAGATATTAGCATCGATATGGTTTAATGTAAATGCAGATATTGTCAAAGGATTTCATAAGAACCATTTCGCTTGTACCCAATCGTATCAGTTAAAATACAACAACTGCAGTGATCCCAACTAGAAAAGATTTCTTAATAGGATTTAAAATTTCCGCATTAGAGAACGAATCGTAATTGATAAGGAAACATGCATAAGTGAGTTAAGAGAAATTTGTCACGAAAGATGAAATACCATAACAGCACAATATATATGATGTGCTTCCATGATCGTAAAGAGTTCTTGATTTCTCTATCAAAAGCTTCCGACTTGGCGAAAGAATGGGCAATTAAATTAAATTATGAATAACAGTAACATGATGCAACGTTTAACATGCAATTAATAGAGTAAATACTGCTTCCTAGAGGCGGCTAGTACTTTAATTTAAAAAGAAATAAAGTATAAATTTGTAAAGCTCAATAAAATAAATTTAGGTATTTTTACGTTAGCCGGGTGCAAGTGGCAAATCGCCAAATACTGCTCCCAACTCCATTGTTCATATTGCATTCATTTCATTTAAAAATATAAAATTTTCAGCCGTCTCATTCAAAATAGATGCATTTCCCTCATTTTATTTAATAGAATATTTAACATAGAAATAAATAAATGAATAAATAAGAAATAATAACATAAACCAAAATATTTTATTGGAAAATCAAAGCATTATTTCTAATTTTTCACATGTGAAAAATGAAAACTGCTATTGCCGAAAAAACAAAATGCTAATGAGGAGATTTTCTCCTTGCTAACATAAAAGTACCGAAATTTAAGTTTTTTTATGTATTAATATAGTTTAGAAAAACAAACTTGAAAAAACGTACAAAAAGTAGTGATATCCCAACAAAAAGTTTTCGGTAAAAAATAAAAGCGCCAAGTTCTCTTTAATGTTTCGGCCAGAAAAAGTAGTGATATCTGAAGTTCGCAGAAGTTAAAAGCCAAACATCCCAAATCTTTCATTGAAAATGGCTTCCTGCGACTTGGCCGTTAATGCCTTCGAGAGGGTTTTTCAAATTTTAAAGTTATGTACAAATGAGCTACATGCCAACAACATTTTTTGATTATTTTAGGCATTTTGTGGCACAAAGTACAGAAATAAAATACACATTTAAAAAATGCATTTAAACCACTTCAGTCTATTTAAATGCTTAGAAGTTAAAAATAACAAAACACTTGTATTCAGAAGATAATATCCCTAATTGCTAAAACATAATTAGTATCAGCTTTTAACAGTTTATAAATCGAATATCTCTTAATGTCTGCAAACAAACTATAATAAATGTTCAAACGAATAAAATCTCTTTCGTCAATGCACAATATTTTAATATTATACAATAATAAAATATAATACAACATATTGTGAGATTTGAAGTAAGTAAATTTTGTTTTATTTCTTGGGTTTTACGTTAATGAATTTAGTTTTAGATCGTACAAAATGGCAATTAAACCACAAGTGGACTAAATGATCTGTAATTAAATATAATGTTTGTTGTAACTGAATGGTATTTATTAGTCTTTTACTTATAATGTCTTTATGTGAATTTGCCTCTTTGCATTTTAATATTACTTTTAATATTTAAATAATTCATAAATGCGTAATTTCTAATCATTAATTTTCAAATGCTGTAGAAGGCATTAACGGCCAAGTCGCAGGAAGCCATTTTCAATGAAAGATTTGGGATGTTTGGCTTTTAACTTCTGCGAACTTCAGATATCACTACTTTTTTCTGGCCGAAACATTAAAGAGAACTTGGCGCTTTTATTTTTTACCGAAAACTTTTTGTTGGGATTAATTATTTGTAGAACTCAACTCGAAATTTAAGAACAGTGACAAATAAGAAAAACTTTCCAGATAGAGTTCCACTCAACTCTTAGTTATGGCTCCTGTACCGTCAGGCAAAGACGAGCTAATGCTAAACCTATGAAGAGGTTTTTTGCCAATATCACATTTGCACTTCAACATTTTAAATAACTTTTTTTTGCATTGGACATCTGAGGTCAAACCCTACAGTTGCCTTTTTTTTTTTTTTTTTTTACTTTTTCGATTTTGGTTGCAGTTTTTTTATGATGACACTTTCACTTTCGAAACCGCATCCGAAAATGAAAATAACTTTATAAAAAATATCTGCAATCAAATCGAAAAAATCCCTGCCGGACCGGCCTACAGGCGGAGGTAGATTTCGAAGTTAAGTATATTAATTGCACAACCAAAAACTAAACCATGATTAGATATAAATCCACTATAACAGTTTTATCTGGCCGCTTTTCACGAGTTTTTATTTCATTTTTATATAATAGCTGGTTTTATCAGAATCATGTTAAGGCGGTATTCAAAAAAATACTTTTTCATGCTCAACAACTCGAAATTTTCTGGCATATTTTCAGATTCATTTTTAATAGAAAAAATACGAAACTTGCTGACGTGATTTTTGAAAAGATTTATAAGCGACAAGTGTTTTTATTTTTCTTTCAATTAATTGAAACTTGATTAATAAGCAATTATTTTCTCAGTAGGGCAATATTTTTTGTTTCTAACACAATCGCTTCTGGAAATTCTGCTCAAAATGCCCACTTTGACATCCTTTTTTGAAATATATTCTGCCTCTATCAAAAAATTGATCACAACGGTATATTATATAGTTTCTGAAGAAGAGAATCTATCAGTTGGATGCGTTTGAGATCAAAAATGAATTTAAAAATGAGTCAGAAAATAAGCAGTTTGGACTTGAATACACCCTTAATAATATGATTTTTTTCTTCAACCGCTATGTATTTTTAATTTGTTTTTGCTGTAAGAATTGGTCCTATCAAAAACTTGTCTATATAAATATTGAAGACAATATTAAGAAAATATATGATAAATTCATGGGGATTTTATATCTTGTGAATTGACGGAGTTATGGAAGTTTTTCTTCTTCACCCACCTTTTTTTGTTTTTTGTTTTTCGCTTTTTTTTTTTTTTTTTTTTTTTTTCAGTAAGAATTGGTCCTATCAAAAACTTGTGAGCGCAAAAGTTGTAGATAATATTAAGGAGATGTATAATAAAATTAATTGAATTTGATATCTTGAGAATTGACGAAGTTAGGAAATTTTTTTCTCCCAAAAACCCTATTTTTGCGCCCCTTGAGCCCATTTTTAATTTTATCAAAAATCTGTGATACATAAATGTTTGGTCCTATTTTTAGAAGCAATAAAAACTTCACAAAACCCCTCCCTATTTCCATCCCCTTTGTCCGATTTTGCCCATTAACGAATTTGACCGAGATTTTATGCCCCTTGATTTTATGTATCAGTTTGGAAGAGATTTGTTCAGAATTGTGAAAGTTATCGTGCGCAGAAGAAAGTGATATATATAAAGTTTTTTACTGAGTGTGGTTTGGGGTTCTAGGGGTCATGATCGGTGTAGATCTGCAAAAATATTTCAGAAGTTCCAACATAGGAACGACACCAATAGGTAGTATTTCATACGAAATCTACCTAAAAGTGAAAAAGGGCGACAGTATGGATCGACCTCAGCTGTCCAATGAAAAAAATTATTTTAAAATGTCGAAATGTAAGCAAGATATTGGCAAAGAACCTTCCCATAGGTTTAGCATTAGCTCGAGAGTGACTTCACTTGACGGGACATGAGCCTTAAGAGAGCATCAAAAGTTAAGTGAGCTTCAGAAATTTGTTCAAGTTAAAAATTTTGATTCCGGGTCGTCCGCTTCAAAAAAACTTTAAGTTAAGTGACTTATGTATCATAATCTGAACGCGATATTTCCCTTTTTTTATAAGCCGAAGCCTAGAGAGTTATGAGCCTCAGTCCACGATTCGCACTTCATGAATCTCTAAATACTCCCCTCTTTCGCGAATTTCTTCACTTTTGAACGGTGATACTTATCACAGAGTTCTAAGTATAATGGAGATGTACTATACCATCAAATTGCTTTGCATTATGAAGCCGGTCATCTCTCAGATTTAAATGCCCTCATCCGGCCCAAACAGGACAGAGTCAAGAATTCAAGCCTCACCCTATGTATTTACACAGGGTGAGAGCTGAATTCTTTCGTTGGGGAGCTTTAAAGGTCAGGTGTGTCAAAGCCAGCTGCAAGTGTTTGGGCCTAATTGTAACCGACTTTGGGGTTATATTTTTGGCTTCGCGGCAAAGCAGCAAGTTTCCTCTCTATTTTTATTCTACCTCTGTGAATACTAGCGGGAAGCTTATTCCTAGCGTCTGCAGACTCCAAAAAATAAATACTATATACAGTTATGTTATTTTTCGAGGGCTTTTGATAGATTTTTTTTAATGATGCAATGAACAGTTTCATATTGTAATTTTAAATTCCGTTTATATTAGAAATATTTTACTTCAGTCTTTGTTTTAATGCAATTTACTAAACCAGACCAAGTCTCCATTGCCTTCTATGATAAGCAGTCCTTGCCAGAACGCTTTAAAATGGCTATCTTTTTTTCATATAGCCCAGTACTTTGCATTTGAAATGAATTATGTTTATAGGTATAAAATATATTTCTGTACAGAATTTTATTTATAGGTATACAATTGTGCACATAATAACACTTCCAACAGTATCCTTTTGATAAAAGCCAGTAACATTCGCACCCTTTCTTCAAAAGTGGCATAATTCAAAAAACTTCGTTTTTCAGGAAATGCGAAAAATTGTTTCAGGCTGTGGAAGAATCAATGGCCATTTAGCAAACACCCCTGCTACGGTGGCTGGATTTTCAGTGCATTATCTGGTACTTTACGTGATTGGTAGAGTCTTAAAAACTAAGTGGAACGGCAGCCGTAACTCAGAAAAACCAATTTTTGAGTTGTGGCACTTTTGAAGCAAGGGTGAGATATAATGTTGTTCCCCTGTCATTTTACAATATTACGTTTCAAACTGAATAATTAAAAACATAATTATTATAAATTCATCAGTATATTATGTTACGAATAAATGATTAACGTATTATCATTAATTGATACACATTAATCACATAATCATATATTAACATGTTAAAGATATATTACATCATTATATTTAATATTTGCATCACATATTAAGATATTAAAGCATTGATATTTGTATAATAATTGATGCACATCAATTATATCATTAATTGATTAACGTGTTATAATTAATTGAATAACATAGCGAATAATTGATTAATATCAATTATGTAATTGTGATTCCATAATTGATTTCTGGTAATATTAACACCAATTACTATTGTTATTATTAAATGTATTATATATATTATTAATGTGTCTCATACCTTTACAATATAAGAGATGACCTGATGGTATGATAATATCGATTGACTTCAGAACAATGTTACTTTTATACACATAATTTATGAATATTGGAACCTTTTATTAATAGGTATAAAAGATATTTCTGTAAATACATTTACTTGCAGGCATTAAAGATATCTCTGCCATAAATCCTGAATCAACTCTCGGAGAATTGGGAATGGACTCTCTCATGGGTGTGGAACTCAAACAAATTTTGGAACTTCATTTTGATATTGTCTTGAGCGTTCCTGAACTTCGACAACTCAAAGTTAAACACCTGAAAAAACTTGGAGAAGATGGAAATTTGGATAACATAGAAATGATTCCTGAAACTCAATTGTTTGATGCGCTAAACTTCTTTGGGAAATTTCATGGTTTAACTAGTAAAGATCTTGTTCCCGAAGAGACCATTGTTCATATGAATGCAATTACCGATGGTATACCAGTATTTATGATTCATCCGCTTGAAGGCTCTATGTTTATGTTGCACACTTTAGCTGAGTTATTACCTTTTCCAGTTTATGGTATTCAGTGCACTATAAAAGCTCCACATGATTCAATTGAGAATTTAGCAGCATTTTACTGGGAGGTATGTATTAAATATAACATATTGTATATAATAATAGTTGGTACATAAACAATAATCCATACCTTTGAACAGAAATAGCAAAAAAATAGTTGAAGAATTTTTTATCTTTTTGCTTAAGAAAAACAATATATCTCATCCCTTCTACGAGCATAGATTTTAAGAAAAGATTAGAATTTACAATCCTTCTATACATAAAAATGTTTTGATTTGGAAATGGACCAATGACAATCTGCGTAGATATTCCCGGCAGATCGGCATCCAATTTGAATGCTTAAACATGGCCTTTCTTCGTTAATATTAAAAAAAACTGTTGCATACAAAAATATGAAAATCGGTAGTATTATAGAGAAATGTTTGATAAACACGCTGATGTAGACATTTTTCAAATCGAAGAATTATTTAAAGAGATATTTAATGCCAAAGTTGGACAAAATCGTTCCATTAAGAATGTTTTATAGGAGCAAAAACTGTACTAGGAATTTAATAATTTTTAGATCGTTTTATGCGTCAGAATTTCCCGGTGTGCAGACTGCATTTAGTTTTTTAATTTGACTCATTTTTTAAGGTTTTATTTCTATTTTAAATTCAAATTTTCAGCATTTCGAGAGATATTTTTTACATATTTTAGAAAATTGTGTTAATTTAAACTGTTGTCAACTGTATAAAGAGCGCAAACCATAATGTTTGCTTCAAATTAAAAATTTATTTTACACGTGACTATTATAAACAGAAAATATAAAAAGCAGGAACTCATTGAAAATTACATCATAAAAACTATATTTACACGTGAATTTTAAAAGAGAAAGAATATTGTAAAATAATAAATTCATTAACATGCGTTAGAAGTCTTAAATAGGAGAATTTACGTCACATTTACGTCACATTACATTTATTACGTGAAATGAACAAAAAATAATATTGCAAAACAGTTTAAATTTAAAAATTGCGCGAGACCTTTATTGGATATTTTAAGATGATCATAATACTTCATTTCTAACAGAAGTATTTTTACGTGAATATTAAAAAGAGAAAGAAAAGTTTGGTGAAAATTACGTCAGATTATAATTGTCAGATTCAAATTATAATTCAATCTTCCGAAATCTTTTTAAAGCCGATCAAATTAGCGTGCTGTTAGAATCTGCGGTGTCTGAACGGGGGTTGACGAGCGTAGCTCGTAGGGGGCAGAGCCCCCTAGTATTATAAAGCAAAATTGTGTCCGTGAATATTGCTAATTATATTGACAGTGGCAACGATTTCATCAATAAATTTCGCTTTTACTGCAACGTTTTTTAATTTCTATATATCGCAATTTTCAACTTTTACTCTGTCGAATAAAAAACAAATACATTTTCAAGTGTAATTTATTTGGAAGCAGCATCTACTAAAGGCAGCCCTTTACACCTAAAACAGTGTAAATAATTAAGCATTTGTTTGTTTCCGTGTAATGTTTCATAGCAAAATTACCAAACGAAATAAAGATTTTACAAATAAATAAATATACAAAATACGAATTTAACGGGCATGTAATCGAACTACGAGCGTAAATACCAAAATAATCAGAATACCGAAGGTTGCTATAAATAATTACATGTTTGCTATTGACCGTTGGCTTGCGGAATGTATTTTGGAGCATTTGGTGGGAAACGTAAGAAAATCTATTAAATGTAAACAATCGATTAACCTTTTAAATGAAATACGATTTTCATCTATGTTCTGTACACCGTGTAGTATATAGAGCATTTTTTTCCGATAGCTCGGTTCAATTCCGCAGTTGCATTAAAAAGTCAAAAAAGATATATATTATTGAAGCTCTGTTAATACTAGTAACAGTGTAATTTTAAAACAATCCGCTACTACGAAAGTTGTAATAAAAATGCCATTTCATTAAATGAGGGTTTTCGATTTAATTTAAATCTTGAAGTACTTTTGCCTTGCTAATTGGACTGATATTCAATAATTGCAGACAAATTTAATCCTTGTATATCTGTTTTTTTCTTTTTTTTTACGTAATTCTCCCTTTTATTGTATGTTTCTATTCTCCAGCTTGTAAACGGAATGACATATACTGCGGAATCTATTTATCTGGTTGGTTATTCATTTAGTGCAGCTATTGCTTTTGAAATTACTATTCAAGTGGAACGAGATTCAAAGCATTATAATGAAATTAAGAACCACATCTTTCTGGAAGAACCGCGTAATTTTAAGCAATCCGCTACTACGAAAGTTGTGATAAAAATTCCATTTAATTAAAGGAACATTTTGGATTTAATTAATTTTTTAATTACTTTTCAGAAGTTACTTTGCATCTTTAGTTACTGCTTTCTTCTACTTTTCAACGTGTAGTATATCGAACATTTTTAACCCGATAGCCCGGTTCGGTTCCGTAGTTTCATTAAAAAGTCAAGAGGATATCTCTTATTGAAGTTCTATTAATACTAGTAACCATGTAATTTTAAACAATCCGCTATTACAAAAGCTATAATAAAAATGTCATTTAATTAAATGAGCGTTTTGGATATATTTTGAAACTTTAGTTACCACTGTCTTGCTTATTCGACTGATATTCGATGAAATACAGGCAAATTTAACATCTTTGTATATTTTTTTTATGTAATTCTCATTTTTAATGCATGTTTCTACTCTTCAGCATGTAAATAGAATCAAATCTACAACGGAATCCATTTATCTGGTTGGATATTCACTTGATGCAGCTATTGCTTTTGAAATGACTATTAAAGCAGAACAAGGTTTAGAGCGTCCTGCTGAAATTAAGAACGTCATCTTTTTGGAAGAACCGCGTAATTTTAAGCAATCCGGTACAACTAAAGTTAAGATAAAAATGCCATTTAATTAACTGAGGAATTTGGATTTAATTTAAATCTTGAGGTACTATTGCCTTGCTTATTGGACTTATTCAATAATTGCAGACAAGTTTAATCCTTTCGTATCTTTTTTTTTCACGTAATTCTCACTTTTAATGTATGGTTCTATCCTGCAGCATGTAAACAGTATCAAATCTACTACGGAATCTATTTATGTATTTGGCTATTCATTTGGTACAGCTATTGCTTTTGAAATTACTATTCAAGCAGAATGAGATTCAGAGCATTATCCTGAAATTAAGAACGTCATCTTTTTGGAAAAACCGCGTCATTTTAAGCAATCCGGTACAACGAAAGTTAAGATAAAAATACCATTTAATTAAATTAGGAATTTGGATTTAATTTAAATCTTGAGGTACTATTTTCTTGCTTATTGGGCTTATTCAATAATTGCAGACAAATTTAATCCTTTGGTATCTTTTTTTTTTCACGTAATTCTCACTTTTAATGTAGGATTCTATCCTGCAGCATGTAAACGGTATCAAATCTACTACGGAATCTACACTGGTGTCCAAAATTAAGGACCGATCACAAAATGCTATTTTTTAAGTACGCGAATACTCGAAAGGAAATAATATAATTGGAATAATTACTATCTCTACAGCACAGCTAGTCCATATAACATCTCATTCATGTCACACATGGTCACAAGTGTCGCGGTGTTGCAAAAAAACAGGAAATTCCATACCTCTCATTATGAGTCTCAAATGATCACTATATGAGACTCCACTGAGACGTCACTGTGACTACTGCTTTGTGACGAGTCACCATGTGACTTTACAATGTAGTTACATTGTGACTCTCATGTGACTGTCATCTGCAGACTCAATTTCAAAGTGATCGTGAACGCTGCAGTGTGATAAGTTACCAAAAAGTGTCACATTAAAGTCACATGATGACTTTCAGGTGACAGGGAGACTACTGTGAAGTCACTATTGCGCTCTTTCGGAAAAAGTCACCATGTGACTATAATGTGATATTATTTGGTGACTTATCAGAATGCAACATTCATGATGACTTTGAAATTGAGTCTAAAAATGGCAGTCACATGAGGGTCACAATGTAACTACATTGTAAAGTCACCTGGTGACTCGTCTCAAAGCAGCAGTCACATTGACGTCTCGGTGGAGTCACATATAGGGATCATTTGAGACTCATAATGAGACGTGTGGAATTTCCTATTTTTGTGCTTCACCGTAGTGACTGTGACACTTGTGACCATGTGGGACATGAATGAGATGATATATGGAGTAGCTATATTGTAGGGATTGTAATTATTTGAATTATATTATTTTCTTTTGAGTATTCGCTTACTTAAAAATTAGCATTTTGTGACTGGTCCTTAATTTTGGACACCAGTATATTTATGTATTTGGCTATTCATTTGGTACAGCCATTGCTTTTGAAATTACTATTCAAGCAGAATGAGATTCAGAGCATTATCTTGAAATTAAGAACCTCATCTTTTTGAAAAAACCGCGTCATTTTAAGCAATCCGGTACAACGAAAGTTAAGATAAAAATCCCACAATCGTAACAAGATCCAGAGCATTACTCTGAAAATAAGAGCCTCATTTTTTTGGAAGGACCACATAATTTTAAACAATCTGCCACTACGAAAGTTAAGATAAAAATTCTATTTAACCTTTCTACCCTGAATGGGTCTAATTGACCCGTTTCTATAATTCCTTTTATTCTGTTCGAACCAGAAATTTTTTTTATAAAATGAAATATCTAAAGGGTTTTCGCTGGCTTTTGACCAACATTAGCGATTTCGCGAATAAGAAAAAAAAAACAGTAGCCAAATGAAAAGAAATGTTAACAAAATAGATTCGGCATGAAGCACTGAAAAAATCAATCTTTAGCCCCTTATTGTATCTCTTTTTTTTTTAATATGATCTAAAATAATCTAATTTTTTATAATTAATTAAAAAATAGAAATTCCACTATCGGCTACAGAAACTATTAAAAATAGGCATTCTTTTAGTACTCTAAGTAAAAAGTCAAAACAGCTATCTTTGATTTCTCGTTTTGAAAATATACACTAAAAATTTCTATGAAATTTCGACTCTAACCGATAGAAAATGTTGGCGGTCCAATGATAATTTACATACAATTAATAAATACTACGGTAAATGGTCTATTTCAACGCCCCATTCCAGCAAAACTTTCCTCCATTTGACCCTTGATGTGAGTAATTTCGATTGTGTTTTTACCAGTGTGACGCAGCGCATAGATAGTGATTAACTGACAATAGAGAAATACGTATCGCATAATCTTTTCCGTGTCTATGTCTGTTGCTAAACTGAATTAGTATTGAGTCAGCATCTCATAACCAGAGTATAAATAGAGCAATGTAAATAGCACGGTGCGTTTGAACATGTAAAGCGATATCAATTGTCAGAAAAGCGGATACGAATCTTGACTGTAATGGTACACACACACACACACAAACAGAGCAGAAATATTCGCCAAATGAAGCATTTTGTCTCGATTTGGCTCAGTGACGAGCAGCAGCGAGAACCCTGGTTGGAAGGTTAATTAAATGAGGGTTTTCGATTTCCTTTAAATATTTAGGTACTATTGTTTTGTTTATTGTACTTATATTCAATGAATTACAGGCAATTTTAACCATTTTTGTATCGCATTTTTATCAACGTAATCCCCACTTTTAATTCATGATTTTATTTTCCAGCATGTGAAGGGAATCAAATCTACATCGAAATCCATTTATCTGGTTGGCTATTCATTTGGTGCAGCTATTGCTTTTGAAATGGCTATTCAAGCAGAACAAGATTCAGAACATTATCCTGAAATTCAGAACCTCATCTTTTTGGATGGATCCCATAATTTTGTAACCAACTTTACACACAATATTACATCTCTATCTAATCATGCGGCGCCAAATGTTAATGAAGAGATTGCGGTTCTATACGTATTCAGTAAGATGTTTGAACAAGAGGCTCAACTGGTAAGCATATCAGCAGATTTTTTTTTTTTTTACTCTCTTTTATTTAGCTCAACCTGGTTTATTATACATTCTGTGCAAAAAATACCTGGAATTGTTAAATGAAACACAAAAAGTTATATTTTTATCAAAATTTATTTTGCCACATTCAAAGTAAACGCCATCGAGTTTAGTACAGCTATGCCAGCGCAAGGCCTAATCTTCCAAACTTTTAAGGTAGGTAGATTTTGGTACGGCCCAGCTCCTTCTGCGAATTTAGTTTTATAGCCTCAATTGACTCAAAACATTTTCCTCAAAGTAGTAATTTTAGCTTCGTGAACAAGAAAAAATTACACGAGACTATATCAGGCGAGTACGGTCCTTGGTCGATGACATTTTGGCCAAAAACTCTTGCAGAGCAATAGGAGAATATTGAAATCTTTCGAAACCAGTTGTGTGGCGATGCGTTTCATGTCCAAAATATTAGTTATAACGTTACGAATGGACTTAAAATATATGTGAGATATCTGGAGCCAGCTCTCTAAGACTCATACCACAATTTTTAAACAACAGCTTCTTGATTTTATCGATGTTTGAGACATTGATAGACGCAGAAGCTCGACCAGAACGAGACAAAACAACTACCTGTTCTCGATCCTGTGTGAATGCTTTATACCGGTATTCATATGTCTGTGTTTTTCACATGTATTATTCACCGTAAGTCTTCTTCAACATTTTCAGTTATTTGGTATACGAAATTTCCATGAAACATTAACTTTAAGGCAAACTATTTGTTCAATTAATTATAAAGTATGTCTAAAGGAAAATCAAGTGCTGTCAACACACTAACTCGCAGATGGTGCTCAAACTCAGCATTTTAACTCGACACAGTGGTTCTAAATTACAGAAAACAAATTGTCGTGATATCTTTTACGAACGTCTTTTAAATGATAAATTCCGGGTTCTTTTTACACAAAAGGTATTTAAGGTAATTTTAGATATAGTTAAAGTAATTCAAAGCAATGTCAGGTGATTTTGCTAGTATTCACAAAAAGAGGGGAAGGGGATAATTTTTAAGCCATTAATAATATTTACTGAATTCGTTGTACTTAAACAAAAATAATTTTACTTAACTTGTTTATAACAACTTACATTTTAATTAAATAATTTTATATAATATTTTAAATAATTTAATTTTTTAATTTAAAAACTTTATTTATAGTCCAGGCAATAGGGATTTTTACCTAGCAAAATTAATGGTAGTACTGGAAATCGGCTTTCTAGATGTTTTTTGGGTCGCTGAATCCGAATTTGTAACTTCCCACCAAAATTTCCCCCGGCAACCCCCCAAATTTTGGTAAAAAGCCCCCCAAAAAAGGTTTTTATTAAAAAAATCAATTTCTTTATTGTTTTAGAGAAAAAGTATCTAGAAATTCAGAAAGTAGACAAAATTTCCAATAAATTAGATACATTACATTATGACTTAGGATGAAAGGGAAGGGGGGATCTGATTTGGAACATGCGCGCGGTGCTGCATAAACTAAGTTGCGCAATTCGACTTAACCACTCACACGTTTACATTCGCCCTCCCATCTCCCCTCCGAACTTTCTCTATAAGGTATACTTTAAGTTTTTTGGGTTGCTGAATCCGAATTTGTATCTTACCCTCAAAATCCCCCCCCCCCTCGAAACACCCCCTAATAGTTGTTTTTAACTTAAATTTCTTATTGTTTTAGGGGAAAAGCATTACGAAATTCAGAAACTAGACAAAATTTGCAATAAATAGGATACATGACATTATGACGTAGGATGGACGGGGAGGGGAAGGGCTGTGTCTGAACGTGCACTGCGGCGCTACATGCACTAAGTTAGGAAGTCCAGGCAATAGGGGATTTTATCTGGCAAAATTAATAGTAGTTCTGGATTTCGACTCACTTTATGTTTTTTGAGTTGCTGAATCCGAATTTGTAACTTCTCACCAAAATTTCACCCGGCAAACCCCCCCCCCCAAAAAAAAAGTGATTTTTTGAAAAAAATTGGTTTTTGAGAAAAGCGCGCGGGGAATGTTCCGAGGCAGCCCCCTCTCTCCCCGTTTATCCTACGCCATAATGTCATATATCCTATTTGTTGCAAATTTTGTCTAGTTTCTGAATTTCGTAATGCTTTTCCCCTAAAACAATAAGAAATTTAACTTAAAAACAACTATTTGGGGGGGGGGGGAATTTTGGGGGTAAGTTAAAAATTCGGATTCAGCGACCCAAAAAACTTAAAGTAAACCTTATAGAGAAAGTTCGGAGGGAAGATGGGAGGGCTAATATAAACGTGTGAGTGGTTAAGTGGAATTGCGCAACTTTGTCCACGCAGCACTGCGGCGCATGTTCCGAGGCAGATCCCCCCTTCCCCTTCATCCTAAGTCATAATGTCATATATCTAATTTGTTGGAAATTTTATCTACTTTCTGAATTTCTAGATACTTTTACCCTAAAACAATAAAAAATTGATTTTTTTAATAAAAACCTTTTTGGGGGCTTTTTACCAAAATTTGGGGGGTTGTCGGGGGAAATTTTGGTGGGAAGTTACAAATTCGGATTCAGCGACCCAAAAAACATCTAGAAAGCCGATTTCCAGTACTACCATTAATTTTGCTAGGTAGAGTCCCTATGCGGTCTCTATTGCCTGGACTATTAGTGATTATGTACTATTAAGAGTTGGAACACGTCGAAATTCGACGAATTAAAATGTTTAGTGTGGGATGGTTAGATCGAATTTATAATAAACCTACAAAAATAATTACAATAAAAAATTCATCTTGCATTGGTTATTTAACTCTTAAAACAAATAATGTTTTAACCTAAAATACCAAAATATTATTTCCAAAAACTTCAACTGCTTAAATTATTCAAAAATTAAACTGTATTAGAGAATACGTAATTAAGATGAGTAATTATGTTGAAGTTATCGACTGAGACTCTTACGTTTGTTTTTACGGGATGAAAAATCAGTGAAAAGGATTTTGCCTTGTCACATCATAAAAATTTCCCCCATAAAATCTAAACTGTACGTTATTTTCACATTCTCAAAATTTACATACACACCACTCACATTCACAATTTTAAAGTATTTTAACGCGCAATACATTATTAATGAATGTACAGTAAAACCTCCTTGTTCGACCACCTCCATTAAGCAACCACCTCCCTGAACGACCCTTTTTTCATGAAACGAAATTTATTCCCATACGCTCAATACTAATTTTACCTCCATTCAGAGACCAACCTAGTTGAACTCCCTCCATGCGCGACCCATTTCTTTGAAGAAAATTAAACAAATTCCGTTTTTTCCTGGTCGCTTGAGGAAGGTTTTATAACAAAAATAATTCCGGAAAGCGCATTATTCATCAAACTTCTAAATTAAATTTAGAATTTTTTTTTTTATTCCGATAACTTTTATGTGTTTAAACCCCTTTGTGCCTTTTTAGCCAATGAATTTAACTCTGGTGACGAATTAATAATGACAGTCAATAAACTCCTCTGCCCTATTTTGCCAGGAAACTCTCAAAGAAATAGACAAATTAATTAAATCGTCATTATTTGTTCCCGTCAAAAAAAAAAAAAAAAAAAAAAAAATGCTTTTATTTACTAAACTTTGAAAAGGCTTGAAAATAAAAGTTATAAAAGGTAAAACCGTAAAATCAAAGCAAACGTCCATGTATTCATTTTTTAAAGTCTGCAGTGATTAACTTATGTAATTAACTTTTGTTTTGATCCTTAAATTTTCATATTTTTTCCTAATGTGAAAAATGAATTTTAGTAACATTAATTCCTTTTCCAACAATTAAAATCTAGATTTAAACATGCCCTCCATTAAGAGACCACCTTTAGGAGCGACCAATTTTTATTGGAACGGAACGTGATCGCTTTAGGGAGGTTTTACTGTATTTCCAAACTTTAAGTCACGTTTGTCCGATACAACTTTTCATATGAACATTCGCATAAAATTTAGGATATAATTAATAAAAGTAAATAAACCATGATTATTTTCCTTTTACTTTTAATAGAAAGGGTTTATTACATAGAAGGGGTTTATTACAAAATTGGTACTAAAAACTATAAAAAATATTAATATCTCAAAATTAAATTGAGATAGAGCTTTCAAAGAAATTGCATTTAAAAGTACATTTTTTCCCTATACGACGGTGTAAAAATTGAAACTGTGCGATGTTTAGAAGTTTAAAAATTTGTAGTAGTGAAAATTGCAAAACCGAAACTTCATTTCAAATTTCAAAGTGTTGCCATTCTCAGAATGACGTATGCGTTACGGACAGATATGTTTGTCCTTTATAATATAGATAGATAGCATTCACGTGTAACTATATGCTTATTTATAAACTATAGATGATAACTGTGTGTAATTTTCCACACAAAATTATACAATTGTAACATTTCATTCGGAGGCCTATATCAGTCCTAGAAAAATGTTGTTTTAAATCAAAAAAATAATTTATTATAAATTAATAGTTTTATAAACTTATTTATTAATGTAGTTTTATAAATTTATTTATTAATATAGTTTTATAAATTTATAGTTTTGAACATTGTGTTTTTTTCAATTTATGCTTCACAAAAATAAGTTTTAAACTCTGAAGGTTCTGACAAAAAAGGAAGGAAAAAGCTATTTGAATAAAATTATATAAAACATTGTGTAGTGGCGATGAACCTTTGGGAGAAGAGAAGGGGTGGTGAAGATTTTTCTCTGTCTGTATCCCCCTCTCTAAGCCACTGATGATTTGTTTTACTTTATTCTATCTTTACAAGAAGAAAGTATTGGGACCGTGAAAATTTTCGACTTCCGATTTTTGAAGGATTTGCACGTTTTAAAGGTCAGAGATCCCGAAAAATGTGTTTTTACAAAATATCTGTCTGTGAGTTTGTGATTGCCTGTCTGTCTGTCTGAACGCGACACAAATTTTCGTAGCACTTTATCTCAAGAACTAATGCTAATAATGATAATAATAAAAATTTATATTCAATTAGTCCCTGATATAAATTGGTGCTGATTAGTTTTTAGTGTAAATCGTGCGCTGCTATGCTGCATTTTTCACAATTTCCGCAATAGCTCTATCTCAAGCATTAATGCCCGGATTTTTTTCAAACTTCAGATTCAGGTATACCTTGATAAATATTGGTGCTGATAATGTTTTGGTGTAAATTGCCCAATGGGTTTCCCTGCTATGCTGCATTTTTCCCGATTTACGCCATAGCTCTATCTCAAAAACTAATGCACGACTTTTCATCTAACTTATGATTCAGTTAGACGCTGACACAAGTTGTTGCTGATTAATTTTCGGTGTTAATCGTCCAATCGGTGGCGCTGCTATGCTGCATTCTCAGAATTTACATGATTTTAGCAATAGTCAAAGCTCAAGAACCAATGCATGGAATTTCATATCTTTAGAACCCTCATAATGTGCATAGATTGCACTTTAATTTTGTCACCGTGATAACTAATTTTGAAGTATTAACATGTATGAGATTTTAAGATGTATGAGAAAGTTTTGGGATTACCATATCCGACTAGTTTAAAACTACGATAATGATTTTAATGTAAAATAATTCAAATGGACCCCATTATCTATCTATATTATAAAGGACAAACATATCTGTGCGTAACGCATACGTCATTTTGCGAATGGCAACACTTTAAAATTTGAAATAAAATTTTGGTTTTGCAATTTTCTCTACTGCAAATTTTTAAACTCCTAAACATCGCACATTTTAAATTTTTATACCGTCGTATAAGGAAAAATATGCTCTTTTAAATGCAATTTGTTTGAAAGCTGCATCTCCATTTAATTTTAAGATATTAATTTGTTTTGTAATTTTTATTACTTTTTGTAATTATGGCAACTGAAGTACTCCATTTCTGTTGAAAGTAAAGGGAAAAAAAGAAAATAGTAGATTGCTGTATCTTTTTGTTGCCATTTTCTCATAAAAACTCGAATAAAATGAAATTAAATACGTGCTATGTCAAGAATATCTTCTGTTTTAAGACCCGGTGAGTTTTGGCTTTAGTTCGTTTTTATTTATCAATTAAATGATTTTTAGTTTATTGCAATTTAACTTTATAAACGATACAACACTTTCTCTTTACAAAAATGTATTTTAAAGAATATTTGTGTGACTTATTTTCTCCGCATTTACTTAATTCGTATAAAAAATCTGAAATAATGCAATTTTATTAATCCGTGTGCAATTTCATTTTCCGAATTTTTAAAAAATGTAAATGGATGACTTCTGATAAAACATGGAGCTATTATAAACAAAAAAAATGAAGTCATATGTAAATCATTAGATACCCGAGATTGTTTTGCCGAGCTTCTTAAATGACTTAATATATTAAATGACTTATTATATTTAAAACTGAAATATGTTTTGTAAAAGTGCGTCATTTTCAACCCAGCTGTTTTGAAATTCTTCACAGGTGAAGATGCTTTATCTTTGAAAATAACGTAATAGAAATCACACACCGATAAAACATAATGTTTTACAAATATTTAGAGTGAATTTATGGAAGAGCAGTAACATACAGTGGGCATGTTCTTTGTCCAAAAAACAGCAATTTATCTTGCAGAAATTAATGATTCTCTCTTGGATGAATTCGCTTCGCCGACTTAGACAAGCAGTCAAAAAAGATCTTGGCAATTATTCGAGGTTTAAAATAATATCAGGTTCCCGAAGTTTCTGTCCAAAATTCTCTCTACTAATAAAATTTTATTGCGTTCTTTAAGACACGTTACTGTAATTTTTTCAAAATGACATAATTTTATAATGACATAATCTATGTATTTAAAATACAAGAATATTTTTTAGTTTTCTGTCCTGAGCTTTCTGCTGAACCACAATTACTATTTTTTTTAACTGAAAGCTGTTCATTTGTAGATGTGACCACACTAGCTGTTTTTTTTTTTAATATCCCATTATTATATTCTAATTTTTAAAGCATTCTATGAAACTTCTTCAAAATGATGGTAATGAGATTGCGTTCATTATTGCAGAGAAGAGAGAAATAATGAAGTTTATTTTTCTTTATTCATGTGATTATCTGATAAAAATTCAAAATTGTTGATAAAAATTGTTGTATAGGGTTTAATGGCGCAAAATCCCATTAGGGACATAATATTTTGAACGGAAAAGTACGTACTGCTTTTGAAAACACGCATTTTCCTCACAAAGTTTCCCTATTTTCTTTTTTTTCTGTATGTGTAATAAGTTTCAGATGCTAGGTGAAATGCTTAAGTAAGTGAAAATGACGTCATATTTAAAAAAAAAGATGATTTTCTTAGATGAAACTAAACTTTTTAACACAAATGCGTAAAAAAAACATAAATTACGGCAATTTTTACTCTTTGGTACTGAGACTAGAATCTCGAGATAAGAGTGCGACTGTTCGCATGCAAAGATTTTGCAGATAATCGTGACTTCACGTTTTGAGTTAAAATGATTTTTAAATTTTCAAATTAAAATACCAGTCTTTTAAAAAGGTGACTACGGGTATGAGAGGTTAATTTTTATATTTATCGTTTTCGCGTGGAGGAAAGATTAATCCGTTTGCCCTTAAAACAACATAAAACGTTCATAATTTTTTTACGTCTAATATTCCGTAAACAAAAAGTAAAGCTTTCACTATGATTAAATAAATAAAATAATATAAATAAAGCACAAATTTAACAGACATGTAATTGAACAACGCGCTTAAAGTTCTGAAACTATCAGAAAATAAAAGGATGCCGTAAGCAGCAAAATCTTGGGCTAATAACTCGTAGCATGCTGCTAATACGAAAAAATCGCTTTTTATAAATTTCAAAAGTTTATTTTATTGTATACCTCATATTTTCACATGAAAAATGCTTTTTTTTATTTTTAGTGGGCAATCTAAAAAATATATTTTATGTAAATAAAATATTACTTTTCAATTAAAAAAAATTAGCTTTCCCCTATATTCTGTAGCCCGGGATGCCCGGATATGATCCCCTAGTATATTTAAAAGAGAACGCTGTTTTTCTAATTATCAGTTCTGAGCTTCCTACTGAACCAATTTTGACAATTATTATTTTTTTTTTTTTTATGAAAGCTGTTGATTTGTAGATGCGCTGCTCGCAGTAGCTATTTTTAAAAATATTTCCATTTTTTCTATTTTATTTTTAATTTTGAGTGTTTTTTATGAAATTTATTCAAAATGATGGCAATTGGGTTACTTCTATTGTTTCAGAGAAATGAAAAATAGTGGGTTTTGTTTATTTTTATTGACTATATCTTTATTGATGCCATTTTCACATTACAAATAAAAGTAAATTTTTCTTAAATTTTGAACAGAAAATGACGTCAGCCTTTAAAAAAAAGACTCATTCGGCCTCATAAATCTTTTAGATTTCAATATTTTTTCATTACGCTGATACTGAGTTTCGGACGCTAGGCGAAATGATTCAGTGACTGAAAATGATGTCATATTTAAAACAAAACTATCATTTTCTTTGACAAAACTAAATATTTGACCACGAATGCGTCTAAATGGGGCGCTGCTTTTAACATCAATGTTTAAACTATATTCGTATTTTCAGATATTATAAATCTTACGATTAAATATATTTAAAATGATTCACAAATCCCACTTATTTATTCGTCGAACATCTTTTATTTTTACAAAACAAAAACTGAAACTTTTGAGCTGTTGCCAACTCAACAAAACTAAATAAATTTAAGCCACAACAGTACTCTCCTCCCAGTAACGAAGTTACGTTACAATATATACAAAAAATGTTAATTACAAAAATAACAATGCACTAAAATTTGAACATTACTTTAAAAAAAATGTATGTGATAGTCTCGAAATCTCACAGGAAGTTTAATCGTTCGTCCCGAACGTGACTGTTTTTCAGGAAGTTTTTGGTCTTGAATATGAGAGTCATGTGGTGCTTTTGCAGGTTGTATTTTCTGTGTTGGTTGCTTTGTAGCAAAGTCTGGTGTTTGCAAGAAGTATGCAGGCTTTAACCTATCAATAGAGACAGTTACAGTTTTGTCTTTGATTTTGAGCGTGAAATATTTTTCGTTTCTATCAACGACTGGAAATGGACCTTCGTATGGGGGTTCCAGTTGCTTTTTAACTCTGTCTTTGCGAACAAACACATGTGACGTGGTTTTTAAATCTTTAGGAACAAATATTTTTTGTACATACTTTTTTGACACAGTTCTTGGTCCGACTTCTTCCATCACTTTTTGAAGTTGTTTGGCAAAATTATCAGGTGGTGTAGGAATTGTACTTTCATGGAAAAATTCTCCAGGTAAACGTATGTTTTGTCCATAGACCATCTGGGCTATAGTATGTGCAGAATCTTCTTGCATGGCAGTGCGTAGACCAAGAAGAACAGTTGGCAGTGTTTCACTCCAGGCTACATTATTGTGTGCCATTAGTGCGGTCTTTAGAGTTCTGTGTAATCGTTCGACTTTTCCATTGGCTTGGGGGTGGTAGGCAGTCGTGTGCTGCAATTTTATCCCACACATTTTTGTCAGGATGTTTAAAAGCTCTGATCCAAACTGTGAACCACGATCTGTGACGAGTCGATATGGAGTTCCAAATCTAGAAATCCAATTACCGTAAAATGCTTTAGCAACTGTGTCGGCTGAAATGTTGTTCAGCGGAATCACTTCCATCCAGTTAGTATACCGATCTATGCAGGTCAGGCAGTAGATATTACCGTTTGATGGTGGTAAAGGTCCTATCAGGTCAATATGAACATCACTGAACCTTTCCGATGGAGGGTGAAATTCACCGAAGCTTGATTTGGTATGTCGATTGATTTTGCTCTTTTGGCAGGCCATACATGACCGGGTCCATAGCTGTACATCTTTTCGGATGTTTGACCAGATAAATTTTGATGTCAGGAGTTTTACAGATGATTTAACCCCAGGATGAGACATTCCATGCATTTGATGAAATATTTTCATGCGATAGGATTTAGGAATATATGGTCTTATATTACTTGTTGAAGTTTCACACCACAAAGACTTTCCAGAAGGTAGCGGATACTGCTTGAATTTCAGGGAAGTTTTGGATGTCTTCAAGTTTCGGAATTCTTCATCTTGACCTTGCTCATCAGCTATTTTATCATAATCGATCAAAGAAATTTCTTCAACTCCAGATAGTGTATCAGCAATGATATTTTCTTGACCTTTAATATATTGGATATCAGTTGAAAATTGTGAAATGTAGTGTAAGTGACGAAGTTGGCGAGGAGATGCTTTCTCAGGTTTTTGTAGGAATGCAAAGGTTATGGGTTTGTGGTCTGTATATATCGTGAATTTTCTTCCTTCTAATAAATGCTTGAAATATTTGATAGAGAGATAAATACCAAGTAATTCTCTATCGTAAGTACTGTAGTTCTTTTGTGCATCATTTAGTTTCTTAGAATAAAATGCGATAGGTTTCCATCCTTTATCTTCATATTGTTGAAGTACTGCTCCAATTGCTGAATCTGAAGCGTCTGTACATAGTGACAGAGGTAGTTCAGAATTCGGAAATGATAAGAGTGCAGTATTGGCTAAATCATCTTTGCATTGTTGGAACTGTTTTTTCGCTTCATCTATCCAAGGAATTTTTCTTCTATCTTTCTTTCTTGCTCCCTTGAGGTAATCATGTAAAAGAGATTGGTTTTTAGATGCATCTTTTAGATATCGACGATAAAAATTAATCATGCCTAGAAATGTTCTAAGTTCATGAATAGTTGTTGGAAGTTGATAGTTAAGAATGGCTTGAACCTTGTCAGGTAAAGGACGTGAGCCTTGAGGAGTAATTAAATATCCCAAAAATTCTATTTCTTGTGCTCCCATGATTGATTTGGAAACGTTTATTCGAAGACCGTAATCATTTAATCTTTCAAACACTAACTTGAGGTGATTTTTGTGTTCTTCTTCACTAGTAGATGCAATAAGAATATCATCTAAATAGGTGAAAACAAAATCTAGACCTGTAAAAACTTCATGTACAAATCTTTGGAACGTTGCTGGTGCGTTTTTCAAGCCGTAACTCATCACATTAAATTCATACAAGCCGAATGGCGTGATAACTGCAGTTTTACACCTATCTTCTTCGGCAATGGGAACTTGATAGTAGGATTTAAATAAATCAAGTTTAGAATAGATAGTTGTATCTCTCAAAATGTGATGAAAATCTTCGATTCGCGGAATAGGGTGTCTATCAGGAATAGTTTTTGCATTTAATTGTCTGTAATCTCCACATGGGCGAAAAGTGCCATCTTTTTTCGGAACCATATGAAGAGGGCTTGACCATTGAGAACTAGAAGGCCTCATTATATTATTATTGAGCATAAATTGGAATTCTTGTTTCGCTATTGCAAGTCGTTGATGATCTAACTGTCTTGCTTTAGAATGGACAGGTTGACCTTTTGTAATAATATGGTGTTTAACATTATGTTTTACACTTGATAAAAATAAATTTGGTTTGGTTATTTCAGGATATTGCCTTAACAGAGTATAAAATTTAGTGGAATTACTTACTGTGCCGATATTACTATCTTCACTGATGGAAGCAACTTCGCCATTAATACTTAGTTGAGTTACTCCATCAATTAGTTTCTTCTTATGTAAATCAATTAGCAAGTTAAATTTGTTTAGAAAATCAGCGCCCAAAATACCTTTGTTTATCTTAGCAACAATAAAAGGAAATTGGAATTCTCGCCTAAGTCCTAAATCAAGTGTTAGCATCTTTATACCATACGTTTCAATTTCTGTGCCATTTGCAGCATATAGTTTGTAATCAACGGATTGTTTATCTTGAGAAGAAGCTGGTAAAATACTAACATCTGCACCGCTGTCCACCAAGAAACGCACTTTCGATGTTTTATCTCTAACAAATAAGCGAAATTTGCGACAATCCGAAAATCTACCTGCAGTGGAATCTGTCGCTACATCTACTGCAGATCTTAGTTTTCCTGTTTAGAATCGGTCTTTTTATTCCAGGCACAAGGCTGGGTGCATTTATCAGGAAAACAACGATTGCCGAAACGGAAATGAAAATAACACAGTTTGCCATTAGGATTGTAGCGCTTACGAGATCTGCTTCGCGAGTCAGAACGGTATTCCTTATTTCGAGAATTAGCTCTGGAGTTTCGTGAAACGCACAGTTGCGAAATTTGCTGTTCCAGAGAAGCAATTCGATTTACAAGTTCATTATTAACGTGAGATCCCGCATTATCATTAATATCAGATTTATTATTTGTAGAAAAAATTTCAGGTTTTGAATTCATATCACTGATTTTATCTGCCATTACAGCTAATTTTTCTAATTTTTCTTCGCTGACCAGCAATATATTTTTTATGCCGTCGGGCAATTTTTCAAGCCAAAGTGTTTTAATTAGGTTTTCAGAAACGTCAGAAGTAGCTATAGTTCTTAGCTTTTGAAGGAGCTGACTAGGTTTCATATTTCCTAGTTCAATTCCGGTTATCAATCGCTTAATTCGCACGTTTTCGCTTTCTCTAAATAAATGTAGCAACCTAGCTTTGGAATCGGAATATTTGGTTAAACTGTCGCTATTTATTATATCCCATACATTCTCTGCGTATTTAGATTCAAGTTGAGCAACTAAATAATTAAATTTTGTCTCTTCCTTAGTAATATCATTAATTTTAAATTGTGCTTCAACTTGAAAAAACCATATTTCTGGTCTATCAGTCCAAAATGGAGGAATTTTTATGCTCACCTTGTTTAGTTCCGGCGTTTCTTTCACAGAAGGATCATTACTGTTCGGCGATTCACTTTTAGACATGTTTGAGCTTCACGGGTCACCAGTTTGTTGGGGCGCTGCTTTTAACATCAATGTTTAAACTATATTCGTATTTTCAGATATTATAAATCTTACGATTAAATATATTTAAAATGATTCACAAATCCCACTTATTTATTCGTCGAACATCTTTTATTTTTACAAAACAAAAACTGAAACTTTTGAGCTGTTGCCAACTCAACAAAACTAAATAAATTTAAGCCACAACAGACAAATTTCTGATTTTTTAGCGGTACTGAGACTGGAACCTCCAGTCAAGAGTGCGAATGTTCACGTGAAAAGTTGTATAAAGTTGTACAAACGTGATTATAAGTTTGGAAATAGCACTTTTAATAACCTATTAATAGTAAAAAAATAACCTATTGCGCGTTAAAATACTTTTAAATGGTGAATACGATCTTGAGTGGTACATTTGCGAATTTTGAGAATGCGAAAATGACGTAAGTTTATTAAGGGGGAAATAAATATTCTCTGATGTGACAAAACGAAATACTTTTTGCTGATTTTTCATCCCGTAGTACCAAACATAAAAGCCCTCAATCGATAACTCATCATAATCCCTCATTTTGATTGAGTATTCTAATAGTGTTTAATTTTTCAAAAATTTAAACAGTTGAAGTTTGTGGAAAATAATATTTTGGTAACTCCAGGTTTAAAATATTATTTGTTACAGCTAATGTAAGATGAATCTTTTATTGTAATTATTTTTTTAAGTTTATTATAAATTCGATCTAACAGTTCCTTTCTAAATATTTTTGTTCGTCGAATTTTGACGTGTTCCAACTCGTCTATATAGAATTTAAAAGACAACGCTGTTTTTTCAGTCATCTGTCCTGAACTTTCTACTGAACCAATTTTGATAATTACTTTATTTAATAAAAGCAATTTATTTGTAGATGTGCTCGTACTAGCTATTTTTTAAAAAAATATTCCCATTTTTATTAGTCCCCGATATGCTATTTCTTTCGGGCAGCAATTAAAGTGTCATCTCTAAAAAAAATTACGTTACGTTACAGAAGCCAGCCGTAAAATAAAGCAGACGTATCATTCTACTGTTAAATACGATTGACGATTGTACTGTTAAATACGATGTTTCGATCGTTTTAGGTAGAAACGTGAAATTCCAGAAAATAAATGCACTGAAAAATAATTAAACACGTATTGCAGCAATTTTAGAATCCCCCCCCCCCTTCCTAAACGGGTTAAATGTGGTTCGAAAATTTTAGATCATTTGGCATAGCTCATCAGCCGTTTTATGTAGGAGCGTGAAATTCCAGAAAAAAACTGCTAAAAAAATAATTAAACATGTATTTCAGCGATTTTAGAAATCCCCCCTAAGGGGGTTAAATGGGGGTGGAAAATGTTAGAACATCTGGCCATATCTGAGCAGCCGTTTTAGGTAAGAGCGGAAATTCCAGAAAATAAATCTACTAAAAAGTAATTAAACATGCATTTCAGCGATTTTAGAAATTCCTGCCTAAGGGGGTTAAGGGGAAGGTTAAAAATTTTAGTACATTTAGCCATATCTCAGTAGCAGTTTCAGGTAGAAACGGGAAATTCAAGATAACAAACCTACTAAAAAAATAGTTAAAAACAGTTATGTCAATGATTTTAGATCTATTTTGTCTATGTTGGCAACATCCACTTTGCTTTGGACAATGTAAGATTATACGAATAAGGCAGCAATTATGGATATTTGATTAGATACAGTAGAGTCCCCTATTCCGAACTAATTGGGACCAAACACTGTTCGGTTTAGCTGGAATTCGGTATAGGCAAATTTCATTAATAATAATCAACGTATTGATTTCTTAAGACGCAAATTAAGTGCGGGGACATCTGCTAGTATCAGCTCTATACAACGTTGACCACGTACTACCAGGCTTACTGAATGTCCGCTGCCGCAGAATATTGGCGTATAGATTCCATGTTTCCACCAACGTTGACAAATGATTTTGAAACTCACCTCCCGGTCAGTGTTTACTCTAGCGGAGTTTGATGAAATGTGTGCTCTTACTGCAAATTTATTGTGAAAAATTGTGGTTCTGTTAGTATTGAGTTACTACTTTACCGAATCACTGTGCCTTTTTTATTCATGTTCGTAGTCCTTGACGTCAGCTGTTAAACATTAAACATGCAAGTAAACGAAATCGTTCTTCGTGTACTTTAAAAGAAAAACTTGAAGTGTTAAAAAAACTGGACAAGGGAGAAAGTGCTACTAAATTATTACTCGAATATGGTGTTGAATAAGCAACGATTAGTGACTGGAAAAAAATCGCCTTAACATTGAGCAGTTTTGTTCTGCTTCAAGTGAGAAACTCTTGAAAAACGGCAAAAAACGATTGTGTATTCTATGTAAAACTGACCAGGCCTTATTCCTGTGGTTCACCCAAGAAAGACAGAAAAGAATCTCCATTTCTGGTCCTTTGGTAAAAGAAAAGGCGCTTCAACTTAACAAACTTATGGATGGTGTCCCACAACTTAAGAAACTTATGGATGGTGGCCCATCATTTTCAGCTAGCTGCGGTTTTTTGGATCGTTGGTAGAAAAGACGCGGAATTATACAGCTCACGATTTCTGTAGAGAAGCTGTCAGCTGACAACGAAGCAGCTGCGAATTACATAAAAGAATTTAAAGACCTTGTTTCTTCTCAAAACTACTCACCGCAGCAAGTTTACTACGCGGATGAAACCGGACTGAATTTTAAGGCTTTGCCTACCAAAAGTCTTGCTTCGCAAGAAGATAAAATCTGTCCCAGGGTATAAAATGGACAAACAGCGTCTAACTGTCTTAGCTTGCACCAAAAATATAGAAAAATGCTGCTTCGCACCTTACTTGAAGAGGTTGAAAATGAACTCACAATCCTACAAAAGCTTAAGCAAATTACAATAAAAGATGTGATTTACTGGGTGGCTGAAGCATGGGATAACACCACTAAAGGCGCAATACGAAAATCATGGAAAAATCTGTGGCCTATATTGGAATTCGTTGCAACAACATTTACACCAGTCAAAGACTGTCACCTTCTACCACTAATCAAGAAAATCCCTGGTTGTGATGACGCAGAAGAAAACTGCGTTGAGGTGTGGACTGCTGCTGATGACAATGGCCACCAGGCATACGGAGACGAAGACATCGTAGCAATGGTGCAGGACTCATCAGTTCAGATCGGCTTGGAGGAAAACGGAGAAGACGTGGACTCTCAAGCTAAACTCATATCACACACAGACGCGGCAAATAGTCTTGACCTCGCCTTACGCTACGTCGAACAACACGCTTCATCAACACCAAATGATGTTATGTTCATAGAGTGATGGCGGAACATTGCATCCTCCAGTCGATTCAGTGCTCTTCGTCAGAAATAAATTACTGACTTTACTTCTTAAGTGAGTGTAAATTAGTTATTTTTTGTGTTTAGCAGTGATTAAAAATAATTCTAAAAAATTGTATAGGGAGCCAACATATACTGTAAGTAACCAGCTTTAATTCCAATTTGGTTTCAGGCGTTTTCATCAAGCTTAGGCTCTATGTATGTTTCTATTTAACTTCTTTGTATAACAATAAATGTGCGTTTTTTCACGAACGTCTTTTTAATTTTTCCTGTTTTTAAGTTTTAAAAAAATCGGTATTTTTTCTGAACTCTTTTCAGAATAGCGGGACTCTACTGTATTAAGAAAAAGGGGTTTTTTTCTTCTCTTGATATATTTCGTTTGATTCCAGATTATTTTAGAGAAAACGACCCGCATAACGAGCGCAGGCTTCTAGTAATCAATAAAGATAAATAAACGCCATTATTATTCTTTTCTCTTCAATAAAGAAAGAAATCCGATTGCCACCATTTTGGAGAAATTTAATAAAAATCCGTTTAAAATTCTTATAAAATACAAAAAAAAATTCAATAGCTAATGCGGTGTAATGTTGGAGACGATGGTATACTTTAATAATGAACACACTTGATAAATGAAGAGGCCATCGTGTGGGTTTCTTGATTTAATAGACATTCACAAACATAAATTTACGTACACAAACAAAAATTATAATTAGGAAACATTTTCTTTTTTAACTACATCACTCTAATGTCGAGTCACCTTCACAACCAAACCAACACACTGCGCGCTCACTCCCGCTTCTCTTCAGAATTGGAAAATGCAGAACAATCTTTTTATCATCAGATGACTACCGCCATCTATCGATGGAAAATGTTAGTTTCTGTCAGTGAGTTATAACTGAGTTATTTCTTTACAGACTAGACTCCTCCCCACCTGGAGAAAACTTTTCACTGTTGACGGCGAAAAGTTTATTTCTGAGTTTTTGCTTTTCAAGCACCAGTTCCAAACAAAGTTTAGTACCTTGAACCACAACTGACTTATTCCCACCGTGAAAACATAAATATATATAATACAAATAAAATTTATAAATACTCAATCATTATACTCAAGATACAAATGAAAAATAATTTACACATATTCAAAACAATAAATTCAAATTTAACTGTTATACAAATTATCATATTTACATATTAGCATTCTAATCAAACTTAGGCTTTTAGGGCTCGACTCAAACTATCAGAATTCTGATGATGTTTTCCTTTTTTATGAACAATTTCATAATTGAAGGACTGTAAAAGTAAGGCCCATCTTAAAAGTCTAGGATTAGTTCCGCTGTTTTTGTCTAACCATACTAAGGGGTTGTGGTCCGTCTGGATCTGAAATTTTTTATGTCCATCCAAACAGCATCGTAGTTTTCGCACTGCAAACACAATAGCAGCACATTCTTTTTCGGTGGTACTAAAGTTTCGTTCTCTGTCTGAAAACTTTTTGCTCAGATACAATATAGGATGTTCTTCATTATTTTCATTCAGCTGGGATAACACTATACCAATTCCCAAATTTGAAGCATCACACTGAATGATGAAAGGTTTTGAAAAGTCGGGACTATATAAGACAGGATTTTCAGAGAGTTTACCTTTCAGTTCATCAAATGCCTTTTGACAGTCGTCATTCCAGTCTACTATTGAATTGCGAACCTTTCCTTTTAATAAATTAGTGAGAGGCGTTGCAATTACAGTAAAATTCGGAATATAGTTCCGATAATATCCGGCTAAACCTAAGAAAGATCGGATTTGAGTTTTAGTAGTAGGAACTGGAAACTCTTTTATGGCTTGAACCTTTAGTTCTCCTGGAGTTCTATGACCTTGACCCACTAAGTGTCCAAGATATTTTACATAAGCTTGGGCGAATTGACATTTAGATGGTTTAATATGCAGGTTTGCTTCTCTCAGTCTTTTGAAAACGTCTTCCATGTGTTTTAGATGATCTTCCCAAGTTTGAGAAAAGACAGCAACATCATCCAAATAAGGCACCGCATACTCTTCACAGTTTCTGAGTAATCCAGCCATAAGTCGGCTAAATTCATACGGAGCATTTTTTAAACCAAAGGGGAGGCGTAAAGGTCTGTACGTCCCAACATTTGTCACAAAAGTTGCATACCTTTGAGCACGTTTGGTTAACGGAATTTGCCAGTAACCTCTGGTCAGATCTAAAACTGAAATATATTTAGCTGAAGACACCTTTTCTATTAACTGGTCAATGTTGGGCAAAGGATAAAATTTTGTGCGAGCCACTTTATTTAAACGGCGATAATCTATGCAAGGTCTCGCTTCTCTGCCTGGAACTTCAACTAAAATTAACGGAGAGGCAAAGTCAGATTCCCCTGGCTCAATGACTTCCAGTTTCAGCATTTTCTCGACTTCGGCCTTAAGGATTTCCGTTTGTCTAGGTGACATTTTATAAGGCCGGGCATAGATTGGTTTTTCTGATTCCAGCTCAATATCATGTTCAGCTAGATTCGTGCACCCTGGTTCAGTCGAAAAAGAGTCAGCATATTTTCCAATAAGTTGTCCTAATTCTTCTCGTTCGCTTTCATTTAATCTGTTGTTTTTTTTTATTTCTTGCAATACTTCTAACAACGCATTGTCATTATTTTCCTCATCCAATTTAGGAATTTCATCCTCTTCTTCATCGTTAGAGGTTGTTTTTATAGTCAGTAAATTTATACTTTCTATTTTTCTTTGATGGCAGGGCTTTAAATTTGCGTGATACACTTGGGACTTCTTTCTCTCTGGATCGTAAATAACAAAGTTAGTTTCTGACGATCTCTTCATTACTTCTCCAGGTCCTATCCAACTAACTGGCAGTTTATTTGGTTTGGACGGGGCCACAATTAATACTTGATCTCCCTCTTTAAACTCTTGTTTTCTGGCTTTTATATCATACCAATATTTTTGGTTTTGTTTCTCTTTTTCCATATTTTCTGCAGCGAGCTCTTGGCATTTCTTCATTCTGTTCATTAAGTCAAATACATAGGATATCACACTATCTTCTTCTATCTCTTGCTCAGTCAATTTTTCATAGAGTAGCATCATTGGAGTTCTTAAGTTCTGGCCATGGACTAATTCTGCTGGACTGAACGCAGTGCTATTGTGAGTTACAGTTCTTAATGCAAAAAGGGCAGGAAGGAGTACTTTCTCGCAGTCAGCTCCAGATTCTAAACAAAGTACTCTGAGTATTCGTTTCAAAGTCCTGTGCATTCTTTCAACTGGATAACTTTGTGTGTGATAAACCGAACTTCGCACAACTCTAACTCCAAATTTCTCTAAGAATTCCGTTGTAAGTACACTCATGAATGACTTTCCTTGGTCACTTTGTAGTATACGAGGAAATCCAAGTCGACTGAAAATTTGCAATAAAGCATCAATAATCGTCGTAGAATACAAATTAGGCGTAGTAACCGCGTCAGTATATTTCGAAGCTAAACAAATTACAGTTATTATGTATTTGTTCCCTAGGGTACTGACAGGCAAAGGTCCACAAGCATCAACATTTAGCTTTGTAAATATTTCTGAAATAACTGGAACAATCTGTAAAGGTGCTTTCTTTTTGTCTTGAGGCTTTCCAACTCGTTGACAGTAATCACAAGTTCTTACATGATCTTCGATATCTTTAAAGCAATTTGGCCAATAAAAAGTCTTAAACAAAGCATCTTTTGTTTTAGCTACCCCCAAATGAGTTGCAACAGTTTCATGACAAAAATTTTTTAACTCCTCACGAAATCTTTCCGGGACAACTAATAATTTTCTTTCAGTACCATTCCTATCTTTTCTTCTATAAAAAAGCATATTTTTCTCCAAAATAAATTTGCTATCTTTGGTATTTTTCTTTTTAGCTTCTTCAATAAGAGGTTTTAGCTCTTTGCTCTTCTTTTGTTCTTCAGAAAATGTCTTAGGAGAAGTTTTTACAAGCTCTTGTATTGAGACAGTTTGACATACTGGCAAAATTGAGTCTTCTTGGTTTTCTAACTTCTCTTCTTCAGATTTATCTGTATCTTTTTCACTTCCATTTTTTTTTTCTCTTTCTATATTATTGCTATGATTCTTTTCTACAGTTTCATCAGAAATTTTGCGTATTTCAGGTTCTTCATGAGAAACCTTCTCTGCTTCCAGAATTTTCTTCTGAGCTCTGGTTTGAACAGCATTAATCATATGCTCTTCCACTGCCTTTTCTTCTTTACAATGTTCAAATAAAGCGGCAGTTATATTTCCTAACAAATATCTTCCTAAATCTACAGAGTCTCTAGAGACAGCAGCTTTAATTATCACATGTCCCATTTCACAGTCTAATTCAATCTCTGCAAGAGGTAAACAGAATAGACCATCGTGTAAGGGAACCCGAAGCCACACTTTTTCGTTCAGATACATATGCGGTTTGACATACCTTTGTGCAATTAAATCTATTGTCGCACCCGTATCCCTTAAAATTTCCATTTGTACGCCGTTTACTTTCCCCACACTAAGATAAGGCATTATTAAAGAATCTTGCCCAACTCCAACCTTAACGTGAGAAATGATTTCTGTGGATTTCTTAAGTTTATCACATTGAGGATGAAGATGAGTGCTTGATGCACATTCGTAACAACGTAACGTTCTCCTCTTATCAAATTCTCTTTCTCTATGATTCCCAGTTAATGATTCTGATTTAATTGGCAATTTAGGCTTATTATCCTTACTTTCTTTCTTGTAGTCAAAGTTATTTGAAATTTTAAACTGGGGTCGAAAATTAGACATGGTCTTTTTCGAAAGTTCTTTCTTTTTGAAACTTTCTTTGATACTTTCATAATCATCCAATTTCTGAGCCAAATCTAAAGGCGTCACAAAATTTAACCAATTGTCTAGAAAATGTCCTTTTGTTTCCGCGGGCACTCGAAACTTTAACTGTTCTGTAATAATTAGATCTTTAAGTTGATCAAACTTTTCAACACCTAATTCTTTAATCCAAGCTGTAAAATAACTAGTGAGTTCCTGCGCATAATTCCTCCAAGATTTATCTGGCGTTTTATGATGCCGATAAAAACATTGTTTCAGTTACTCGCTATTCAACTTATATCTTTCTAATATAAGATTTTTAACGAAATCGTAGTTAATCGCATCTTCAGGCGATTCCCTGGCTAACATGTTTGTAACCTCTGTGGGCAAAACAGCTAACAAGTATGCAACCCATTCACTCTTCGAAACTTTAGCCATCTCTGCTCTTCTCTCAAAATTAATTAAAAACAGACCCATCTCATCAGATTTTTCGTCGAATTTCGGAACAATTTGTGCCAACTGTATCTTTGGTCCGACATCAACCTTTCTTCCTGACCCATCGTTCTGTTCAGAAGTTCTTTGCAATTGCTCCAATTTTTTTAATTCTAGTTCATGTTCATGAGCTTTCTTAGCCATACGTTCTTCCCTTTCTTCTTGTCGAATTCTATCTTCTTTTCCTTTCTCTTCTTTCTCTCTCTCTTCTCTCGTTTTCCTATCTTCTATTACTCGGTCTAACATGAGTCTAACCTCTTCTTCCTTGTAAACTTCGGTTTCTAAAATAATTTTCTTAATTTCTGGAATCTTTTTCGAAAGATCAACTTCCAATTCGTCACAAATTTCCAACAAGTCTGCCCTTCTAGTCTTTGCTAAATAGGCCATCTTAATTTTAGATAAACCAAAACAAAATCAGAAAGCTTAATTTCTAATTAATAGAACTCAGAAGTCTCCTACTTAAAACTAGCAACAAAACTTTCAAGCCGATATAATAAATTTTAATTAATAAAGCAATTCTAAAATCCACCTCTATCAAATTCTTAGTAAATTAAACACTGTACAACTTTTTAAACAAATTAAATAAGTAAACGTGTAATTGTCACAACAATACGATCAAGATAATAAAAGAATATTTTTTTTTCAACATTCAGAACTGTATTCTATTCAATAAACACATTTATTTCAAAACAATAATTAATTTACGCAATTAAAATTAAACCAATCAAACTACATAAATACGAGAATTTTTCTTAATTCTCAAACCTTTTTATGCAAGCATAACAAATTACTCGCAAAAAAAAATTTAAATAACTCACTTAACATTTTCATTTCTTTACATGAAAAGAGTAAATTACAAAATATTCAACTCAATTTCTTTTTCCAAATGAAAATAACACTTTTATCTTTTACTCGATACTTACGAAGTTTTTATTTTTTTACATAAACTCAATAAACAAAACAGAATTATTTATTTTTCCGTTTTAAACTCAATAACGCTTCTCTTTAAAAAGTCCTTCCGGCCAGTGCCGGGAGGAAGAGGTAGCTTTCATATTCCTTATTTTAAAAAAGCCAACTTATGTTATTCAAACACACGAAGATCAATTAAGTGGAAACCGAATGTAGGAGATTCAATACTAATTTTTATCAATACTAAATCATTATGAATGAGAATTTCGCGAAATTAGTCAGCTTTATCCAAGCTGCTTTTATTTAAAGTTATATTTGGCTGCCAAATTCGGCGATTTCTTAAAGTGCCTGCCATTTTAAGACAACATGGTGGATGAGGCTAACCAGTGAACTTGGTCGAGACTTTAGTAAATGCTGTGCACATGCTCACTCACATCGGAATCGGTTGATATATACAAGTGCTGTCGCAGGCAAAAAATCAGATTTTTCAAAATGTCACCCACGTTAGAAATTGAAACTACTATATCTGAGCCATTTTTTAAGATAAAGTCAAACAAAAAATGCTCCTGAATCCTTATATCAAGGTCAAATACTTAAGAAAGAAACCTTTTTCAATTTCGAATTTTTTTGCACAGTTATTTAAATATAATTTTTTTTTAATTTAATGGCCGCCATTTTGAAACAAGATGGCTGATGAAGCTGGCCAGCGAACTTGGTCGAGATATTGATGTATACTATCCACATGCCTTCTTCCATTGAAATAGCCGAATACGTGTGGTATCGCGTGACAAATACAAAATCGTTTCAAAGTGTTAACCATGATAGAAATTCAAAGTGCTATAATTCAACCACTTTTTAAGATATAAACAAAAGAACAAATTTTCAGAAACAAAAACTGCTCCGGAATCTTTGTATCAAGGCCAAACACATAAAAAAATCTTTTTCATTTTCCAATTTTTTAATACCTCATTTTAAATTTTAAATTACATTTTTTTTAATGGCAACCCTTTTGAAACAAGATGGTGAATGAAGCTGGCTAACGAACTCAGTCGAGACATTGGTATGTACTATGTACAGACCAAGTTACATTCAAATCGGTTCATAAATACGCCTGTTATCGCGTGACAAAAATCAGGTCGTTTTAAAATGTCAGCCACAATAGAAATTCAAAATGCTATTACTCAGCCATTTTTTTAGATATAGACGAAACAAGACCTGTTCCGGAATCTTCGTATTAAGGTCAAACACATACGAAAAAAATCTTTTTCATTTTCCAATTTTTTGGTATCTCATTTTAAATATAATTTTTTTTATTTTTTTTTTAAATGGCCGCCATTTTCAAACAAGATAGTGGATGAAGCTAGCCAACGAACTCGGTTGAGTTATTTGTATGTACTGTGTATACACCAAGGTACATCCAAATCGGTTCATAAATACGTCTGTTATCACGTGGCAAATATCAGGGCGTTTCAAAATGTCAGCCACGCTAGAAATTCAAAATGCTATAACTCAGCCATTTTTTAAGATATAGACGAAACAAAAACTGCTCCCGAATCTTTTTATCAAGGTCAAACACATAAGAAAAAAATATTTTTTCAATTTTCAATTTTTTGGTACCACATTTCAAATTTAAATTTTTCTTAAAATTTTAAATGGCCGCCATTTTTAAACAAGATGGCGGATGAAGCTGGCCAACAAACTCGGTCGAGACATTGGTCTGTACTATGTATAAACGAAGTTACATCCAAATCGGTTCATAAATACGCCTTTTATCGCGTGACAAAATTCAGGACGTTTCAAAATGTCTTCAAAATGCTATAACTCAGCCATTTTTTTAAGATATAGACGAAACAAAAACTGCTACGGAGTCTTTGTATAAAGGTCAAATACATAAGAAAAAAATATTTTTCCATTTTTAATTTTTTGGTACCACATTTCAAATTTTAAATTTTTTTTAAATTTTTAAATGGTCGCCATTTTGAAACAAAATGGCGGATGAAGCTGGCCAACGAACTCGGTCGAGACATTGATATGTACTATGTACACACCGAATTACATCCAAATCGGTTCATAAATACGAGAGTTACAGTGTGACATAGGTCAGATATATATATATATATATATAAATTTTGAACGGAGGGTGGTTTCGGGGTCTGGGGTCGATGAAAATATACCAAAATTTTTGGACATCGCTTTCCTCCGAACGGCTGCAATAGGTAGCTTTTTGTAAAGAAAGCTACCTAAAATAACAAAACAGATATCAAATCCACATTCATTTTTCAATCAGAAACCAAAAAACGAAAATACCATCTATTCTATTTTTAGAATAAACTAAATAATCAAATAAAGAAAAAAAAAAAACAGAATTCATCTGCCTTCCAACATTTTCTTTCGAACTTTGTAATTTTGGCATTGATCCAAATAACAAAATGGTAAGATTGGAAATTTTTTTTTTCAAAATGTCGTTCCTGGGTCATTCCATACAAAATGAGCAAATCACCTGTGGCAGACATGTCACAGATTTTAACGAAAATCATTTTGTAAGTAGATCATATCTATTTATGAGTAAATGTAAAATAATAGATTTTAGGATTGTTTATTTAAGTATTAAAATTTATATTAAAAGTGGATGCAAAATCGTGGTTTTGGCTACATGCTTGAAGTTTCAATTTTGGTTATTAGCCTTAGGTATGGAAAGACTATATTAAAAATTATTTATAATTAGAAATGAATAATAAGTAACAGATTGACGTAAGTTAGCAATTGTATTTTTATTCCTTAATGAGAAAAAAATTATTTTTGAAAAAATTTGAGGGGAAAATGCAACGTTTCTATTGAGATGAAGGACACCTCCTATAATATCAAAATTGCTTCACGTTATAGCTAAAAGTATATATATTAAATATTTAAACTTTCATTCTTGCCTTTTTTATTCCTTAATGAGAAAAAAAATAAATAGTAAAAAATGTTGAGGATAAAATGCAATAATTCTATCACTTGTTTCGATCTGAAAGAAAGCTTTTTTAAACTTTTAATTCTTTTGATATTTTAGATAACAGTGTATATTTTAAATATAAAAACTTTTATACTTGCTTTCAGTTTATTTTTTCCTCAAGAAGATTTTTAAGTAAAGTAGAAAAAAAAGCTCAATTGAACAGAAAATTATATATTAATACCTAAACAGAAAATAGATGGCAGCACTAAATTTTTTCACCTTGAAATCGTGCAATATTTTAAGAAACGCGCGCGAATTTAAAAAGAAATAGCTCATGGAATGTAGTTAATATTGCCTTTTTTAACCCAATTTTGTGACGTTAGGAATGAAAAAGGCATGCTTGAAATTTTTTTAGCAGATTATGGACTTATTGATCTTTATGTCTGTGCAATAACTGTAATGTGGGACATTTCCTTCATTATTTTTTTTACCTATCAATAAGAGGAAAAATTACGATTTTGTCATTTTTTTAAAAGTTTCTAAATTTTTTTAAAGGTGAAGGAAATACATGGCAACCTAAAAACATTAGCAATTCGATCTTAATATGTAAAACTACATCAGGCATTAATTTCTCAGATGTTTTTGAATTCCTTTAATTTTTATTACGTTTTTAATTTTCTCAAAATTTGCAAATTTTCAATTTTTACAACCAATTAAAGAATAATCATGGTGTTACCAGATTATTATTGCTCAATAAATAAGAAGATAATTTTTCAGAGGTTACATTATTAAAAAAAAAATTCATTTCAGTTAAATGGTTTTCAAGATACAGAACTTCAAACCTGCAACTTTGGACGATTGCACACATGCCAATCTTTATCACAAGTTTTTTAAATGTCCATAACTGCTAAAATAATTTATTTTTTGTGAAGATATTTTGCAGAGCTCTATTTGAATATGATTTGAACCTGCATATCAAATTTTATTAAAATCTGTTACTATGTGGCCACGACTTTTTTTAAATTTTTGCTCATCTTACGTGGAATGACCCTCCTTTAAAGAATGAAATTATACCATTTTAATATTAAATCATTTTGATTCAAAAGAAATACCATCATCATAATTATCCCCGAAAATATATAAATAAACTTTATTTATTATTTTAATATTTCTAAGATAAAATGCCTAAGAACACAATATTTTATAAAGAGAACAGCTTAATGAAATAATTTTCAATATTATTCAAATTTTTTATTTGATTTGATGGGAATAAGTTCAGTATATATCAGTACATGAATTAAGCCCAATTAATCCGCACTTTTTCTAAAGTTTGAAATTAATTTACGCAAGCAAATAAATAGCAAATAAATCTAGTTAATCCAGATAAAAGAAATTTAATCGATAACAGATTGGAATTCAAGGTACTAATAAATACAAAAAATATGGAACTGGCTTACTTGCTAGTTGCATCTTTACTTAAGAACACTGGTCATTTTTTTCACCGTAGAATCGTACCGGGCTGCCACCATTTTTACGTTTGTAATGTTAGAGACGATGGTATACTTTAATAATTAACACACTTGATAAATGAAGAGGCCATCGTGTGGGTTTCTTGATTTAATAGACATTCACAAACCTAAATTTACGTACACAAACAAAAATTATATTTAGGAAACATTTTCTTTTTTAACTACATCACACTAACGTCGAATCACCTTCACAACCAAACCAACACACTGCGCGCTCACTCCCGCTTCTCTTCAGAATTGGAAAATGCAGAACAATATTTTTATCATCAGATGACTACCGCCATCTATCGATGGAAAATGTTAGTTTCTGTCAGTGAGTTATAACTGAGCTATTTCTTTACAGCGGGCTTATCTACAAATAGGCAGCTTGTAATGTACATTTATTGTAGACAACACGCACGCACAAACATAAAATTACACGTAGATTCGTGAAAATATTTCACACCAATAATTTCAGATATTTAAACACCTAGGAGAGGTGTGTTACGTTTTTATCGGCCGCCGGTGGGACCTTCTTTCACACAGGCTAATACCCTGTTCAGATCGGATATTTAAGATACCTTAGACCGCCATTTTGGAGGTGGTACCCTCCCGGAATTGGACGCCTGTTCACATTCCATAACTCACCTAAGATAACTCAGTGAACGAGTGAACGTCACTGTGTCTGAGATCTGAACAAACGTAACGTGTACACATGCGTATAAAATGAAACCGACTACAACAGCCAATCATTTAAAGCGGCGCTTTATAGCCAATCAGAGTGAATGGTAGTTGCTCTATCTAGTCAAAGAAAATTTAAACTCACTGAGAGAGATTGTGGAACTTTCTGAGAGAATTCGGCGGTATCTTAAGTGTCCGATATGAACAGGGTATTAGACCAGACATCTCATATACCACAGACTCTCCTAACTTTCCTCTGAGGATATTAGTCATAACTACGGGGAGTAAAATGATTATTCCGCCGAGGAACCAACGCTCTTAGCACCCTCTGCAAAGCGTAGAAAAGCAGTGAAAGTAAATTTGCGTTACAAGCTTTCATTTAAAACAATAATTATTAAAATTTGTTCAGTAGAAAGCCCAGAAAAATGACTAAAAAAAAAGCCTTGTCTTTTAAATATAAGATTATACACACTAACTCTTTTGCAGGATAAGGAAGAGATGCGCAAACTAAACAAGTTTGAAGAACGTATACACTACGTCGCAAACAAAATTGCGGAAAAAAGTCCCAATTTCCATTCGGAAGACATTCAAATCGTATTTAACATGTTCAGCAAAAAAATGGAAATGGCTTTCAAATACAGTCCGAAGCACAAGCTTAAAGCGGATATCTGTTTCATCAAAGCCTATGAAACATTTTCTGTGGCGAAGTCTCTTACAGAACTTTATGATTTGGAAAAAGTAAGTATTAATATTTTTGCTCTGTATTTGCAATCTTTTTTGTTTTGTATTGTTAAAAAAAGTCCTGGGGCATTCCCTAGGAAATAACAGGAAATAATGGCCAGCTAGTTGCTCATGAACAATTTACTGGAAATTTTTATTTTCTGACCTGAATCACTTCTGACAAACAACACATCAACAATATATGAACAATGATTCCTAAAAGTTTGATATTTTGAAGAAAAAAATCCTTGAAAATTCAAATTTTGTGTTTTAAAACATTCTTAATCACAGCTGACAAAAGTTGTATGCGAGTAGGCGTTCTTTCTAAAAGTTAATGATATTTTCAAGAAACGTTCCTTGAAATTTTTTGCTGATTAGCTGCCTGTTACTTCGAAAAAATGTTTCTGGATTTTTTTTAGATCATAATATATTTTACTGATGTTACAATTTGATTAGCATTTTTTTCATATTTTCTTGTATATCAAAATAAACTTCTTATGGGATACTGGAATTTGCCTCAATCAAAAATACTGAAAACTCCGTTAGTATTTGTTAAAGAACTGTTACACTGTACTCGTACATAGAAAGGATACTATTCTACTATACATTTCGCTGGTGTTACAATTTTATTAGCATTTTCTTTTCAATTTTTTCTTGGATATAAAAATAAATTTGTTACGGAATATTCATACTTGCCTCAATCAGAAATACTTACAGCTCCCTTATTTTTTTGTTAGAGAATTGATTTGGTTGTAGTGATGATAATTTGTAAAATTATTGCATAAATTAATTATCCAAATCATCTTTTTACAATTTCTTTATCAGGTAAAAATCCTTCTTTGACTGAAAATAATTTTAGAGCAGACTTTAAAATATTTGCCGACGAAATAAATTTTGAAATGGTCTTCAAATGTCAGAAAAGAACCAGGTAAAAATAATGTGACAAAATTTTATAGCAGGAGTCAAACGTAATGATTTACATTTTTCTACATTTAATCATAGCTTGATGTGTCTATAGACCATCCACGTACTTATCATATATTTTTAAAATTAATGAAATACAACACTATGACTTTAACAAGCTCAATTTTCTCATAATCTATCAAAACAGGAACGAAAAATCATTCGTACACCATAGATTATGAAACACTTTCCAACACATTCAGAGTACTATAACAAAACTTCATTGCTATTACCATAGATAACACTTATAAACAAAAATTGACTTTTTATTTTTTTCTTAAATTTAAAGCTAATATTCCAATTATATACACTCTTGAGTAAATAAGAATGATATTAGAAATTTTTACTTGGTTCACATTTTTTTTTTTTTTTAAACGAAGGATATGTATTTATAGGTTACTAGCTAAAGTACCCAGCGTTGCCCGGAATTTTAAGAATGTTTGTTTTGAAAAACCAATTTCAAAATTTAACGTACAAAAAAAGTCGAAGTATTGTACGCATGGATCAAATGAAAACCCATTATAAAAATGTATACATTTATATAACAGACGCAAATACAGCTAAAAATGAACTTATTTCCATTCATCATTGTAGCAATAATGTTAAAATACGCCAATATTTCCATAATCGAGTTTTTATCATGCTTCAATATATTTTTTCACACTTATATGACGTTATATATTCATCACGTTATTTATATTTCCAATATGACGTAATATTCCATTTTTTCAAATTCGTTAAATTAATTAAAAAATTAAAATTTTCCCATCGATTCATAAAACAGAAAAAAGTATGACGTAACATACACTTTTGTTTTTAACTCGTCAAACTATAAATCAGTTTCAACCACGTGATCACAAACCTGGAAACACCCGTGGCAACCAGTTTTGACGGGCAAACAAATAATAATACTGCACTGCAAATAGAAGCGTCTTAAATTTAGAAACATATGTGACTGAAAAAGAATTTTAGACACTTAAGTGTCTTAATCTGAAAATTCAGACATTATAGATGTCTTAATTTAAGATACATAAGTGTATTACTATGACCATGGTGCAAATGAACTGAGAATAATGTCTGAAATATCCTTCAAACGTCTTATTTTAAGACACTTCATTGCTTTAAACGTGTCTTAATTTAAGACGTTTTGATTCTTCCGACGCAATAACCACCAGGGGGCACTCGCACTCCCAGTTGCGAATGCGCTTTAGATGTCTTCCTTCGAAGAGGTATACGTTGTAATTCAAACGAAGTTTGTTTTTATGTACGCGTGTATTTTAATTCGTTTTTTGCGAAATATGAAGTACTGTGATTTTAATTCGTATTAACTTGGATTATTTATTTATTGAATACATACATCTGACGTGTGTGCTCGACATCAAATGTCTCTTAGAAGTTGTCGTCGATATAAGGGCGGGATATACACAGAACAGAAGTAGACGACGGTTGAAGATTACACCCGGAAATTCTACAAAGCGTGTGCAATGGGCTTAGTGTTAACTCGTATTAATTTATATCAATAATATTGTGTTATTCATCTTCGTCCTGTCGAAGCTGGCAAAAAAAAACCAAGAAACTTTTGTCTGGCAGGTCCTGTTTTGAGGATGAAACATCTCATTCTTTAAATATGGCTAGTCGGATGTATTATGGGATTACCTTTTAAACTGGTGCAAGTCTTTCTCCCTCACTGTGGTTGTGGTAGTTTTTAAAATTTCAAATCGAGGAATTTTTCTTACCTCTTGCAAACAGCGATTTAAGTAAGTGTTATAATTTCTTTATAGTACTAAAATTAGTGTCTTTTATGATTTTATTTATTGTACTAAACAAAATCTTACATGAAATTTAATTAGTTTTGAATCTTTTTGCAAAAAAAAAAAAAATAATAATAATTCTAGAAGTATTTTTTAATTTATGACGTTGTCTTTTATTACAAATTATGTATTATTTATTCTAATCTTTTTTCTCAAATTTAAAGTAATAGCATCACTAAAAACAGACATATTTAAAAGTTAAGTTCATTCCCTTGTTTTGTTTTGTTTTCAATATGGCAGTTCTTAGTTTCAATGACTAATGCTTATCTCATACTAAACGACCACAAGGAAATAGAAAAAAAAACTTTGAAAGATCTCATAAAGCTTTCTTACTTCCTAGCTAGGGATTAGAATCCCGGATTGATATCCCGGGATCCCGCTTCAATTTTAATCCCGATTTTCGGGATTGCCTTTTTTTTTTTTTTTTTTCAATTGAACAATATTTAGCTGAAACTAAAAAATATATTTATAGACTTTCGCTTTTGGGAAAAAAAATCAATTGATTTTTATGAAATTTATATATAATTGAAAAAGAATATTTATCTCAAATATTTCTTAAATATATTTCTAAAGCTATTAAATCTTTTACCAAGTAGATTAAATGTGCAAAGCTTTTGACTTGGAAACATAGATGTAACCCATAGATGATCAGAGAGGTAACATAGTCAGGAAAAAGGAAATCATTTGTTTATTTTGATTTTGCTGCGTGTAGAAAATATATTTCACTTCGAAGGTCATTTTCCAATTAGACTTTACTGATAAGCATCGCAAGTGTGTATCATAGTGATTATGTGGTAACTTCTTTTTTTGCGGCTTTATTTTGCTTTAAAGATATCTAATGAAAAGTGTTTAATAGGAATGATAACAATAAGCCAATGTGGCAATATAAATTTTTAAAAAATCTAATTTTTAAATGATAAGGATTTTCATTTTTTTCGGGGGGGGGGGGGATTTTGTGTGAAATTTTCGTAAAGCTGATACCTTAAATCTTGCACTGATTATAATTAAAGTTTTGAACTTTTAGAGTAGGACCAGATTAAAAACACAAAATATAAATAAACAAAATACCGAAGTAATTTTTTTCTCAATATTAATCCTTTGCACTCGAGGGCTCCGGAGCGGAGCCATTTAAAATTTGTCTTCAAACTCGAGGTCTCCGCTACGGAGACAATGCAAATAATTTTGTGATACCATGTAATCTTGGCTTTTCTAGAAAGGTATCACAAAATTATTTGCATCGTCTCCGTAGAGGAGCCCTCGAGTTTGAAGATAAATTTTAAATGGCTCCGCTCCGGAGCCCTCGAGTGCAAAGGGATAAAGTAGAATATTTATTTATTTATTCATAGTTGTGATTATCATCTGATATATATGTAAAATTTCCTATGTGGCAATATAAATTTTTAAAAAATCTATTTTTAAATTATATGAAGTAGAGTAGGACAAGATTATAAGAAATATATATATTTATCCATGTACTTTAAAAGCCATCAATAGCTCTTGCCGTTGAATTTGTCCAATAATCGGAGATGTCTGCTTTTGTGAGGTAAAAATATACAAATATGTATGCCATGCGGATTAAAAAGTATTCGCTAAATAGATGCTTCAGCTATTCGGGAATGTCCATTAACCTCCACAACGGATACTCCCGAGTACCGGACATCTCAATTTAGATAACAATAATGCAGGGTTGCATTTTTTTCAAAAGAACTTCTTAATTAAAGAATGGGCATACTGGGCCGTGCCCCGCCCCCCTACGATTTTAGTGCCCACAAATTTGATGTGCAATATTTGTAAAGCTTATGTTTTAAATCTGTTTCGAAATTGTACTGATTATAATCAATATTTTGAACTTTTAAAGTAAAATAAGATTAAAAATAAAACAAATTTTAAAAATCTAATATTTAGATAAATATTTTTTGTTTCAATCTTGTTCTACTCCTGAAGTTCAAAATATTGATTATAATCAGTAAAATGTCGTAAAAGATTTAAATTATCAGCTTAACAAAAATTGCATACCAAAATTGAGAGCACCAAAAAAATCAGGCTGTAGGGGGGGGGGGGCAGGACCCCAGCCAAATATTTTTCCAGGATTCAACGTGGTCAAACATGGCTACGTATGATGCTTGAAAAAAAAATGGATGCTATTAAGACGTTTGAAGTGTCTGAAATTCAGACACAAAAAATGTCTGAAAAAATTCAGACATTTTAAAATGTCTGAAAATTGAACACACCGTTTCAGACACTTAAGTGTCTGAATTTCAGACATTTTAATTTAGAGTGTGTACTCCGTACTCCTACTTCTATTCTACTTCGGTCGTAAGACGAACCACTTTGTTTTTGTTTAGGGAATTTTTCTCTCTATATCTTTTGCCATCTAATTTAGTGAAAGTTTTTAAACTTAATGAAATAAAATGTCTTCAAAATATTATGAAGAATTGAGCACAGGTGTCATAATTATAAACTATATTTAATTTTAAGTACCTACATTAATGTTACAAACAAATGAAGGCCTATGAATCACTTTAAACAGCCGGGTTTTTTTTTTCTTTGGTCGAGTTTCTTGAATGACGGCATCTAAATATTGGCTCGATTTTTCTCTGACGCCAATGTCATATACGCAACGGGTACTTAATTGGCGCGAAAGTGTCGATATTTTGCTTGATATGGTAATAGTAACCCAGATATTGTTGTTTATGCTGTTCATGTTTTTGCCAAATTGGCGTCAGGAAAAAATCGCGCCAATATGGTACGTGCGTATATGACTTCTGTGCCAAGAATTGAATGATACTAAAGCTAAGGAACGATATGCTTCCAAAATTAGTGTTTTTTCCGGTGTAAATCCATACAGTTTGAAAATAAAATGATTTGAAGAAATATGTAGCGGACTTATCAGATGTTAGTTATTTTGACATCGTAGGGGAAGAGTTCCATATCCTGTGCTGGTTGGCGCGATTGGCAAAGGAATCCAAAATGGCGCCAAAAAGCCATTTTAGCATCTTATAAAATTTTTCAAGATGGCGGGAAAACATGGCCTTTAAATATTTATAAACATATATATATTTATTAAATGTTATAAATGTCACATGTTAAAAAAATACGATGTTTATACAGATAGTTTAATATTTATGTATATATATTTCATATAGAGTAAGATTCATTGGATTCACCTTATACATAATGTACACACCTATAAATAAATATTATGTACTTATATATAATTTTATATATACACTATATTTATTATATATTTCAAATTAAAACAAAAGTTGGTGCTTCTTAGATATCCCGTCCATCAATTTCGCCAAATTATATAAATCGCCAAACCACTCGCCAAATTATGCACATTGACATAATTTTTTTATTTTAAATAACGAAAGAACAAATGAATTAGTAAAACATCAATAAAAATACAAATAAAATGTCGAATTAAAGTTTAAATTGGCCATTATTGGCATTGAATCTTACAATTAATTAATTAATGGCAACCATTATTGGCAGTTAATCTTACAATTTGGCGACAGTAATTTGGTCGACGGGATAACTAAGAAGTACCCAAAGTTATAAATTTTTCCGAAAAAAATATGCTAAATGCAAAAAATTACATAAAAACATATGAATAAAGGGTACTATTTAGTTATCCCGTCGACCTAAAATCTATCGCCAAACTATAAGATTAAATGCCAATAATGGTTGATCGTAAATATCACACTCACGTGACTTTAAGCAAGTTACACGTGTTTACGTCATCAAATGATTTTTATTTCGACGTTTAATTTGTATTTTTATTAATGTTATGCCAATTTATTTGTTTTGTTTTTTTCGTTATTTAAAATAAAAATTTTGTCAGTTTGTATAATTTGGCGAATGGATTGGCGATTTATATAATTTGGCTAAATTGGTTGACGGGATAACTAAGAAGTACCAAATAAAGTCCATTCCAGAAAAAAAGCAACCCCAAAGGCTGAAGATCGCAACCACGTCGATTCATTTAATACCAAAAAAAAAAAAAAAAAAAAAAAAAAAAAACAGCATAGGATATGGAACTCTTCCCCATCGTATACTATTTAGTTTATGAGCAAAGTTTTTATACTAAGAAAAACTTCAGGTGTTATAAAAACCTTGAATCTTATAAACAATTTGCATGCAACTGGGTAAGAGAAGTGCATTCTTTGAAAATCGGAGATTTTCACCTTGTTATTGGAAAAGTAAGCATACATTTCTGTGCATAAATTAATAACAAATTCCATGTGATTGTGATTTAATTCATAATAAAAATCTTAAAATTAATTCACACAATATTGCGAGGAAAACCATCCCTGTCGCCTTTCTTCACACAACCTTTTTCTCATAATATTATCTGTCTTTGAAATGCCTGGTAATCTATAATAGGATTTATTATGTTCCCTGGATTTATTATGTTCACAACAAGTCGCTGGCATGGTGATGAGAATAAATGTGATAATTTATGTGATAACACCTGCAATAACATATCATAATAATATAAATAATTGCTCACAAAAAGATGTAGGCTCAGATTTATAAAGTGAAATGTTTCACAACAAAAGCAACAGCAATGTGATTCACGACGACCGATGTGAAAGTACGAGTCAAAGAAAACTATTAATATTATTTGTTTGCCCACCAAGTTTTTGCTAAAGGTCACGTGCTTATATCCGTGACGTCAGTTGAAACTGATCTATTAATTTGAGTACATTAGTTCCTATTTTTGCGTTTATATTTATGTTCAGTATCTTCTCTCTTGATGAACCGACAGTAATCGGCAAGCATTGATGTGTTCCATTGTGATCGATAACGAGACTCCATAGCAGAAATGTTTTGGGGAAATTGTTCACTATGCTCGTCGCTAATTGCTCCCATATTGTCTGGGAAAAAATCAATGTGAAAATTCAAGAAATGAAGATTTAATGACGTGACAATTTAGCTTTTTAAAATTGTTTACGATATTTTAAGCTGTACACTTGTAATTTGTAGCTTTATTATTCACTAAGAAATTATGCACAGCGTCCTTCAATGAAAGCCATCAAACTTTAGATTCAGGTATGCCTTGATAAATATAGGGGCTGATTGTGTTTTGGTGTAAATCGCCAAATAGGCGACGCTGCCATGCTGTATTTTACAGGATTTGCAATATTTTAACAATTGTCATATCTCAAGAACTAATGCACGGAATTTCATATCTTTAGAATCCTCATGATGTGCATTGAGATTACCATTTAATGTTGGCACTCTGATAGTGAATTTTGTATTATTAACATGTATGAGGTAGAAGAAAGTTTTGGGATTGGTACATCCGACTAGTTTTTTCGTCTGTTGTATTTGTTATTTTAAAATTTTCTAAATTTCTACTGCCACACGCTGAAATCCCCCCCCCCTCTTCCCGGCCATTTGAATGTTGAAAACTTGTATTTACAAAAATGAAAACCTTTATTAAAAATGCACATTATAATTTATTAGTTTTGTTAATTTGTTGATCCTTAAATTTTTTTTTTTTTTGCTCCTTGAAAGTCCTTGATTTTTATTTAAAGAAATGTGTACGAACGCTGTATTATTCTATCTATATATATCTATTTCTGCTTTCTCCTTCCCCTGTAAAAAGTATACAAAATTAAAATAGTCCTTTATATGAATTGGTGCTGATTATGTTTCAGTGTAAATCGCCCAACAGGTGGCGCTGCTGTGCTGTATTTTTCATATGGACGAAACACATCTTATTGACGCCTAGATCTATTATAAGTAGCAGATATTTGTTCACTTTCAGGTTCATTAGGCTGTAGAAACAAAGTACTTTAAAAAGCAATAAAATAACATAATGTATAACAATATTTATGCACAGATATCTCTGAAACGTAAATCAACTTCACCTTTTTGTGAATATTTCCTAAATTCCTAAGGGTATAGTTACTTAAATCTGTTAAAATTTTCGAAGAAAAAATTTCTTGTTTATCAGTGAATCGTTAAAATATGCGATTTTTTATGCATCCCTGTATATGCTCTATAGATATGTGTGCTAAAAGTTAGTTTAGTTGAACGCATAGCACAATTAAAAATTTCCTCCCAACAATTTCCGCCAATAAACGGATGTTGTTGAAAACTTTTGTGAAACCCTGTACATCATCTGTAGAATTTATACACACAAAGTAATATTTAAAAAATAATTAAATTTAAAAACGCATACCACAACTAAATTCGCACTTCCAGCAATTATTGTTCGCAGACTGCAATAGTTCAATTATTGTTCATTTTCTTCTCTAGCCAAATTCTTCAGGTGTCCCTGTAAATTATTTATGCTCATCACGCTGTTTAATAAGAACCTTGCAGTACACTTCAGTGATAAATATCAATTTCAATATGCTCAAATAGTGTAATATCATTAAAATACACCGCAAACGATTTTCCCCCGTAGACCGTAATATAACGGAATTATTTTGAGTGGCCCTGTAAATGAACTGAAAATGCTACAAACTTCATTTGCAATAGTGAGCATGCCATAGTGCTACACAATAACGTATGCCCATTTCATGGCAATCGGATTATATTTACGATAGTTAGAGCACGGACTGACAAACCGAATTCATAAACAATTTTCATAAACAACAATGTTGGAAATTGTTAAAAAGTTAAATCTGTTCGCAGGGCTTTCTAGGGTGAGGTCAGGGGGTGCGATCGTACCACTTTTTTTTAATAGGAAAAGAATAATAATTTTGTAATGAGGAGCTTGACTTCACTTAATTGTTTAAAAACCATTAAAGAAGAATAAATTCGTTACTAAATAAAATCGGTATGGTGGTGACCTTATCTTAAGGACGCCCTGTCTAAATATATTTTAGAATTTCGTTATTTTTTATGTAGCAAAAGTTTCACAGTAATTCATCTATCCTTTTTTAATCTGTTATTCTATTTTTCAGGTATGTGAAGGAAAAATAACATCACATACAGTTAACGGTAACCATTACGATTTCATACAAAACGATTCAGCAAAAGAAGTTGCCAACATATTAACAGAAATATTCAGTTCTTAATGCAGCACAGATGATACGCTTCATTGATTATATATGAGCACAATTTCTATTATGCCTATTTTTTTGTGAATATAAATTTACATGTTAAAAATAATTTTAAAGTTTTCTAAAATATATTTGAATGGATTAGTGTGGTGTCTATAATGTAAAATGAAAAGAAAATCTGTAGTCATCGAAAAAGAATGATGGGATTAAAAATTTTTATTATGCAAATAAAGAAACACATAGGAACATAAATTTAGCATTAAAATATGAAGAAAAGTGCAAAGTTTCACATCCATTTCAATATGTTTACCAATAGTCGCTCGACACACAGACGTCCAGACGATATTCAATCTCCCTTCATGCCCTGTGAAGCGTCTCTGGAGTTACAGTTTCAGTTGCGGCTATGATTTGACGTTTTAAATGGCTTATAAGAAAAGGGTATGTTTACAAACAAACACTTCAGCCAACCAATCTACCTCTACATTTTTGCCAAAGCTATCATTGCAGGAATCGTCTTGGTGACGTAGGCCAATCGTATCATAGACCTGTTAAACGTAGACAATGAAATTTCCCGAGCTCATGTGTGCAGTAGGAGTCATAAGGAACGGGCAGGTTTTTCTTGCTGATCCACAGTAATTCGACCTTTCCTTATATCAGTAATTCTTTCACTTTACACAATGTTCTTAATGTATCCCCAGAAGAAGAAGTCCAGAAGAGTAAGGTCTGGGCACAGAATTGGGCCATCTCTTACAATCCATGAGTTTGGGAACTTCTCATTTAAGGTTTCACACACAGATAGGGAGGAATGATGAGGCACTCCGTCCTGCGTAAAAAACTTACTTTTTCACTATATTCCAACACAAGAATTATTCCCGTACGTTTTAAAAGTGATTTTATATAAGATTGCAAAATCCCGGCATTCTTTTTCCATGACCCTGTATTTGTTAAATATATGTTGGAAAAATTGAAAACTGTTTTCTAATGTTGAATGCATGTGAAAAAATATCAACTAATAAATATGAATTTAGAAATTTGGGCAAATAGAAATAAAATTTTAAAAATAAAAATGCTTATTAATAATGCATCTTGCTTTTTTTTTTTTTAACACAAAGAAGCTTTGCCTTCTATGAGCTACGCTCGCCAACTCCGTTCAGATCCCGTGGTCTTAAAAAACACGCTAAATTATGTCTATTTTAAAAAGACGAAAGCAAGATAGAAAAATCACGCTTCAAGCTTAGATTATAAAACGTTGTACAGCACTTCCAGAATCTTCGGAATTTGAGAAATTGTTATTGTTTCATATGTGTAATTGAAATGCATATTTTACTTGTATAAACTTGAAGTTAAAAATTGTGTAAAAAGTGATATTAAAGTTTTACATTAATATCCCTTTGAATTTACCCAAATTTCCGAATATGATGTAAGAAAATATGAATATTACATTTGAGAAATGTTTGAACTATAATCTGTAAAATTTTAGATCTATAATGGACATTGATTTAAAAAAATTACTTCATTACATTTGAAATCGAATAAACAAACTTATTATATTTATCCAGATGAAGAAAACATAATTCAGTATACATTATATTATTATATTATCATTGTAAATTTGCATATTTGTCAGGTATTGTAATATTTATTAGTTTAATAAAACATAGCTACTTAATAAGGTAAATAAGATAAGTAAACATTTTAGAAAATGCATAACATATTCGAAAACCAGATTTCAGCAATGGACCTTATGCATGTGACCTCAGGTGGAGGCTAAAATTCGTCTGCTGGCAGCATGTTCACATTACCTACTTGGTTGAGATCCCGAACTGTTCTGATTGACTCACCAGATCCAGATATGGAGACCATAATGACTTTCAATGTCTCAAAAGTGGTGTTCGATTGAAAAAAATGAAAAATTTTATTTTGCAATATTTAATACAATTATAAAAAATATGAATAAAAAAAAATTCTATTTTTCAATATTTATTTAACTTGTAAAAAATAATTTGATTGAAAAAATAGAAAGTTTCTACTTTTCAATATTTAATTAAGTTATAAAAAATAGTTTTAATCAAGATTAGCAGTTTATATAATGTTTCTTTTTTGTATTAGGTATAATGAATGCAGTTTTAACGAATTTCATACTTTTTAAATTTTTACGCAACCAAGTTTATTTATAGAGTGATTTCTTCTTGTAGCTATTTTTGTTGTTTTCATGGGTACAAATACCTCATACATGAGGAAAAAAACATATTTACAATGTTTATAAACCTTGCAAGACATTATTAAAAGCCTATAAGGCGCACAATTTGCTTTAATGCATTTGCAGAAATTAAAAATATATATATTTTATAAATGTACGTACATTATTTACGTTGACATTTACATATTTTTTAACACATTTGGAATCATCATTAAATTGCATTATAATTAAATTCTGCGCATAAATACGCATTAGATGATACAGTCGATCGTCACTTCCAAGACATTAAAACTCGGCATGGTCTGAATCTAGCCAGTCAATTAGGACGAATCGAGATCTCAACCGAGTAGGTATTGTAAATATCCCTGCTGGCGGTATACACTGTTGAACATTAGCATAGCAGTCTATGGAGTGTGAGTTATTAATGCTTGTTTGTTAAAAGCACCACAAAAAAATCCTTGTCGTAGCAGTAGATACTTAATGTATTGTAATATAAATTCAAAACGTTGTTCTGTATGCCACAACATTCGCTAAATTTGAAAAAATTCAGTTAAATTTATGCATTCAACCTGAGTCGAGGCTAACGGTCGTTTTCTGGCGGTATATACTGTTAAACATTGGCATAAAAGTCTACGGAGTATAAGTTGTTAATGGTTGTTTGTTAAAAATACCGCAAACAAATTCTTTGTTGTAGCAGTAGATACTCAATATGTTGTAGTATAAATTCAAAATGTTGTTCTGTATGCGAGAACATTTGCTAAATCATCAAAATTTCGGTTAAAATTTACACACTCAACCTGGGTCCAGGCTAAAGGTCGTCTGCTGGCGTTATATACTGTTAAACATTATCATACCAGTCTATGGAGTGTGACTTATTAATGCTTGTTTGTTAAAAGTACCGCAAAAATTCTTTGTTGTATCTATACATTCTTAATATATTGCATAATAAATTCAAAAAGCTGTTCTGTAAGCAAGAACATTCGCTAAATTACCAAAATTTCAGTTAAAATTTGTGCACTCAACCTGGGCTGAAGCTAAAGGTTGTCTGCTGGTGGTGTATACTGTTAAACATTAGCAAAGCAGTCTATGGAGTGTGAGTTTTTAATGCTTGTTTGTTAAAAGTACCACAAAAAAAATTCTTGTAGCAGTACATACTTAATATATTGCATAATAAGTTAAAAATGTTGTTTTGTAAGCGAGAAAATACACTAAATTGCCAAAATTTCAGTTAAAATTTGTGCACTCAACCTGGGCTGAGGCTAAAGGTTGTCTGCTGGTGGTGTATACTGTTAAACATTAGAAAAGCAGTCTATGGAGTGTGAGTTTTTACTGCTTGTTCGTTATAAATACCGCAAAAAAATTCTTTGTTGTAGCAGTACATACTTAAAGTATTGTATAATAAATTCAAATGTTGTTCTGTAAGCGAGAAAAATTCGCTAAAAAACATTCGCTAAATTATCAAAATTTCGGTTACAATTTATACACTCAACTAGGGTCTTGGCTAAAGGTCGCCTGCTGGCGGTATATACTGTTAAACATTAGCATAGAAGTCTACGGAATGTGAGTTGTTAAAGATTGTTTGTTAAAATTACCGCAAAAAACTCTTTGTTGTAGCAGTATATACTTAAAGTATTGTAATACAAATTCAAAATATTGTTCTGTATGCGAGAACATTCGCTAAATTATCAAAATTTCGGTTAAAATTTATACACTCAACCTGCGTCCAGGCTAAAGGCCGTCTGCTGGCGGTATATACTGTTAAACCTTACCATAGCAGTCTATGGAGTGTGAATTATTAATGCTTGTTTGTTAAAAGTACCGCAAAAAAATATTCTCAGTTGTAGTAGTACATACTTAATACATTATACAGGGTGTCCGGTCTCAACGGTGTCCAATGGCTAATTCCTAAACCGTTAGTCATAGACATATAGTTTCATTTACAAAAATGTTTTAAATCAGGTAAAGAAATATTTTAAAAGCGATTTGGGTCAATAAAAACATTTCTTAAGAAATTAAGTAAAAATTTAAATTTTTATGCGGTCCCCCGGTCCTATAAGTTATATTTAGTAACATTTTCCTTTTACACTGACAAGTAATACAAAAATACTCCCGTTGTTCTACGATTAAAATTGACCGAGTAATACATTTTTAAAGTTGGAGCATATTTTTTGCTGCAAATTGGGGGTCATTCACAAATTTAGTCGAAATATAATTTCGTCAGATATATTAAAATATGGTTGAGAGTAAAATTAACATTGCAATATAAATTTGAAATCTATAGTCATTCTGACATATTAATGCAAAATATGCAATTTGTAATAAACATTTAAGAAGAAAGAAAAAAAAAACAGAATTTTTGTTAAATAAAATGATGCTAAATTAACAGCCTCAATTCTTTACAAAATGATACGTATTTTAAAATATTGTTAGATTACACTAGCCTGCAAAAGTTGGGTTATGTCATGTTTTTTAGCTTTTGATAATTGATTCTTATGTATTCTGTACCGCTGAATCCGGAATTGACCTTCATTTTTAGCCAACACATCAGGATTTTTCGCAAATTGTAAATTTCAAAGTTAAAAAGTTCAAAGTTAAATTTAATCTCCTCCCCTATCTCATCACACCACCCATCTGTAAGAATCCCAAGATAAGCAAAAATATCGAATAAAGTATTGAATAAAATAAAATAAAAAAGTTTTACATATGTTTTATAGTATGAGATTTTTGCTATATTTTAACTTACACATTTGCAAAAAAATTCTGACGTGATGGTTAAAAATGAAAGTCATTTTTAGATTTAGTGCTAAAAAGTACGTAAAAATTAATTATCAAAAGTTAAAAAATACAACCATCTCCTCTACTTTATAGTATCCGATTTTTGTTATTCTTTAAATTCGACAATTTATGATTTGCGAAATATCCTGACATGATGGTTAAAAATTAAGGCAATTTTCGGATTCAGTGCTAAAAAATACATAAAAGTTAAAAAACCCAACAATCTCCGTCTTGTATTATCTAATCTAAAACTTTTTCACAAACTTCTTGGCGGTAATCTATTCTAAATTTTTTGTGTTATCCTATAAAATAAGTATAAATGGTAACCACCGAAAATCATAATAATATTAGATTGTTATCGGATTTGCGCCAGTATGTAAAATGTAATCTCGTTCGGATATTTGAAAGTGGGTTAAAGTTCGAATACAAATTTTGAACTGGAAAAACATACATAAGATCGTTGAAGTAACATAAAAACTTATAAAAATAACATAATTTTATTAAAAGAAATCATAAAAGAAACAGGCTCAAATCCTGACAAAATAAAGCATATGTTATTTCAGCTAATCTGAAACTTAATAAATGTTAACTTAATCGTAATACTTGTACAATTTTTTTCAAACGCAGATACACATGAAATTAGATCTTCGAATACTTTAAGCACTTGGAATGCGACCCCTCAAAGCCAAGCCGAACTCATTTGTTTTCAGAGCATAAAAGTGGCATAAGTCATGCATTTTTAAAGTTTCATAACTCGTACAATTTTAGTGTTTTATGAATGGGACTTTTTTTGTCTTACTTGTCAGTATAATAGGAAAATTTTACTAAATATAACTTATAGGACCGAGGGACCGTATAAAAATTTAAATTTCGTAATTTTTTAAGAAATGTTTTTATTGACCCAAATGGCTTTTAAAATATTTCTTTATCTGATTTAAAGCATTTTTCTAATTGGAACTATATGTCTATGACTAACGGTTTAGGAATTAGCCATTGGACACCGTTGAGACCGGACACCATGTATAATAAATTCAGAATGTTGTTCTGTAAGCGAGACGAAAATTTCAGTTAAAATTTGCACTCAACCTAGGTTGAGGCTAAAGCCTGTCTGCTGGTGGTATATACTGATAAACATTAACAAAGCAGTTTATGGAGTGTGAGTTATTAATGCTTGTTTGTTAAAAAATATCGCAAAAAAATTCTTTGTTGTAGCAGTAGATACTTAATGTATTGTAATATAAATTCAAATCATTGTTCTGCATGCGAAAACATTCACTAAATTATCAAAATTTCGGTTAAAAATTAGACACTCAACCTAAGTCCAGGCTAAAGGTCTAGATATAGACTAGAATATCAGATCAATATACCGCCAGCTCTGGCATCTGACGTCACGTGCATAAGATCCATTACCGTCCATATCCGCAGAAGTATTCCCATTCTTTTGTGAAGCCATATATTTGATCTGTAAATTATAGGTGCAGATTCCTAAAATTTTTAAGGAGCCAGTGGCTCTTAAACCCCAAAATTTCATTCGTCACTTTGGCTGCTAACCAAAATCTAGTGGCCACATTATGAAACAAACTTATAAAACTATAGTGTTTATATGGAGAAAACTTAACAAAAAAAAACTCAGGAATTCAAAATGAAAGATAGTTTAGTTAATAAATACACATGTACAACAAAACACAGACTAATTACAACAAAATGTTCGGCAAGAAGGCAGTACATCACAGAGGCAGCGTTCACGACGATAACTGAGATCGCAAAAATTCCCTGACTTTTTAACATGGATATTTTATTTAACACCTTAACGGTCGCATTAAATTACGGTTTAAATATTCAAATTGCTTATTAGCACCACTTTTTTGAAAAAGAAATATTCACCTTATTTAATGACAGGTAAAATGATTCCATGATAAAGCCAATTACACTATTTTATAAAACTGGTGAGAATCAAACAATCTGAATAAAAGACGCAGCCCGTGAGTATCCCGGCAGCAAGAATTAAGCGGTTAAAGAGTTCTTTTCTATTTGCAAAAGAAAAAAAATCAAAAGTCCACGACGGAGATTGGGAAAACTGGAAATTGATCTGTGACGACTAAGACACTGAAAGTTAGTCGCCACAGCAAAAAATTTAGTCGCCACGTGGCGACTGGCGACAGTCAATCTGCACCTGTACTGTAAATCCGAATATATTCTACATAGCATGCTAAAATTTAGTTTAGTAATAAAACTCATAATAGGTTGAAAATTCGTATTCAGCAATTTCTACCAATAGACGGAAGCATACTTGAATTATTTTGTACTTTTGGAAAGATCCTCTACGTTTCTCGAAAAATAGAAAACGTTATTTGATTTCTATTTTTCTGAACACCGGCCAATTTGATTCACCTTAGAATATAATTTGTTTCGTAAATGAGACAGAAGGTGTCAACTTTAGGTTTTACCTTTTAAGGTAAATGGTAACCTTTCAATGACTAAGAAAATCAATATAGAATATTTCAGAAGGAAACATGACCTTCAATTTCTCAATGTTATTTCATTGTAGTTAATGCCATTGGTAAAATTAAAAGTTCACATTTTAGAATAATATATATATATAATTTTTCTTTTTATCAACAAAGACTTGATAAATCGATGAATCCATGTCTTAGCAGTATAAGAGAAATTTTTTATCGAATCCATTAACGTCATGATGCAACTGGAAAACAATCAGTATTTTATAATTACATCATCATTTCAACAATATGCCTTTTCTTGAAGATTCTAGAGTTTATGATACTAATATTTACATGTTTACCTATTTGCTCTTTGGAAAAAAAATCAGTTTTTTTTTTTTTTTTTAAGTTTTATTTTAAAAGGCAGATTTTTGGGACATTTAAAAATTGTTTTCTTCAGTCAGTTAATTTAGAGACGTGTATAAAAATTTACTGAAACTTTCTAACAGTAATTAGCAACAAAAGAAAAAAAATGTAGTTGTGTAAAAATTTTTAATTATGTGACTTCTTCCTCAGATAGTCTTTCTCAATTGTTCTGATTTCAATTTTTAGTAATGATAGTTTATATTAATTAAACAAAAAGCTTTATCATACAGTTTTTGCATAGTTATAGGTAATTTTTTTTACTAATTCAATTCTGACAAAATAATTAACAGAAAAAATTAACACATGAAAATAAAATGTTTACCTTTTTACCAATAACTTCGCCATAATGCAGGTGTAAATGATGAAATTACATTAGCTTGATATAAAGAAGAAGAATGTGCAATATTTTCAATATATTCTGTTTGTAGAAGATATAATGAAGCCAAAATCCTTGTGCTTTTGTATTTTCTTAGCATGATGCAGAAATAATATACATTATTTACTATTAAGTGTGATTATAAAAGATATGATGAAGTTAAAATCCATGTTAATTTATATTTTTTAGTATAATACATAAATAATACAGTATTTCCTTATTCTGAATGTAGAAGAAATACTGAAGTTAAAGTCCTTATGAATATATATTTATTTCGTATAATACTGAATAATATATTATTTCTAACTTATTCTGGATGTAGAAGAAATAATGAAGATAAAATCCATGGGAATTCACGTTTGTTTAGTACAATACTAAAATAATGTATTACTTCTAACTTATTTTCAATGTAGAAGAAATAAAGTTAAAATCCTTGTGAATTTATATTTGCTTAGAAAAGCAAACAAATAATGCATTTTATTTGCAAATAATCCTAAATGTAAAAGAAATAACAAAATTAAGATCGTTGTGAATTTATATTATCTTAGTACAATTCAAAAATAATATGCATTCTTCTCTACATTTTCTGGTTACAAAATAAACAATGAAATTGGAATCTTTGAAATTCAAGAAATTATTATCGCTTCAAAAATAATTGAAATAAACAACTTATATTCCTACAGTTTAATACAGTTTTTCTTTGAATTTATATAAGCTATAGAATATTGTATCAGACTATAAGGAAATATCAAATATTTGATAAATAAATCTGAAACATTTTAAGAGTTACAACGAACATTATGAAAAATTGTATTCGATTGCTTTGGAAATCAAAAGAGCAAGTTTTTCTTTTTATTCTTTAAAAGTTTGGGTGGAGATTTTTATATATCATAGACAATTATTATTACTATCCTAGAATTGGAACGTATTTTTTAATTTGTATTAATTTTAGAATATGCTGTAAGAAAATTTCAGTTATTAACCAAACACATTTTAGACTTATAATGTTGTATTTGAAAAAAATGCATTGCATTTTATTTTAGATCAAGTAAGCAAAGTATTTCTTTAACTCGTTTATTACAACAGGAATGAAGATCATTGTGTATGCAGAATATTATTATACTTATCTTTAAGAGAAAAATAAAATACAGTGCACATCTCGAAACATTTATCTGGTGTAGCAATATCTAGTAATTTAATTGCAGAGAACTTATTGTTAAAATTGGAATAGTGGCATAACGCTTTTAAAAAACTCTAGACCATAAAAAGATTATAAAACTTAATTTACTATTTATTTTTATTATAGAAGAAACAATGAAATTAAAATCCTTGTAATGTGATAAATTATTATTGCTTCAAATATATAATTGAAATACATTATTTTATACATATATTCTTACAGTTTAAACATATTTTCCTTTGAATTTACACAAAGTCTACTATATGATTTAAGAAAATTTTAAATATTACATATGAGAGACATTTGAAAGGTAAATCTGAAAATTTTTAATAGTTTTAAAGTAGCGCTTTCAGCATCTTAAAATTGTTTATTAAGAATTCAACTTTAATGCAAAAGTTCATACCCATTCACGTGATACGGTATGAAGATTCGTAAAAGAAACAGAAAATTTCTATGACAGAAAAAATTAATATTTTAAAATACATCTTCCTTTTATTTACTTATAGTATTACATTTCCTGTTCCAAGATTCAGAAAAATTTCGAAAACTAATTGCATCTGTATGTGAAGGTGACATTTAAAACATACTATCATCTTAATCAATAAGAAAATAAAGAAGAAATTTGAATTGTCTAATTTTTAAATCAGGAAAACCTTTTTTAATTTTGTCCATATATTTTTGTAAAGTTGTAAATTTGTAAAACATATTAATTGAAACAAATCTTTAAAATCTACAAAAGTTTTATTAGCAAAAATAGTTGATTTAATTTTGTTATTTTGGCTTAGAAATACAGTTAATATTTTAACCGAGTTTTTTTCAATACTTTTTACACTTATTAGCTATATCTTGAAATTACTTATTAAGATTGCATCTTTCATGAAAAAAATTAATGCACGGTATAGGGATTCTTAAAAGGAGCAAACAATTTCTATTCGATAAAAAAAATAACGTTTTAAGATGCATCTTTCTTTCATTTAATTATAGTAAGATATTTCCTGTTCCAAGATTTAGAAAAAATTCGAAAACCAATGATGCCTGAAGATTCCAGTTAAAAGCTAGTTTAAAAATACTATAACCGTAATCAAACAGAAGGTAAAGAAGAATTTTTGCTTGTCTACTTTTTAAATCAAGAAAACTTTTTCATTTTATGCATATATTTTTGTAAACTCGTGAACTTGTAAAACGTATTAATTAAAAAAAACGATTTAAAATCTACAAAGGTTTTATTAGTAAAAATAGTTGATTTTAAATTGTTATTTTGGTTTAGAATTAGAGTTATTAATATTTTAACTGCTAGTTTTTCACACCTTTTACATATGCGCTCACTATATCTAGAAATTATTGATTAAGATTTCATATTTCATTAAAAAATTAATACACATTATAAGGATCCTTATAACGTGTATTAATTTTTGATGCTTTAATTTTTGATGCTAAATTATTAATCCTTTATGAATCGATTCATAAAGGAAACAGACAATTTCTATGAGATAAAAAAAATTGTTATTTTAAAATACATCTTCATTTCTTTAGTTATAGTATGATATTTCCTGTTCCAAGATCCAGAAATACTTCGAAAACTAATGGTGTCTCAAGATTCCAGTTAAAACTAGTTTAAAATACTATAATCGTTATCAATCGGAATATAAAGAAGAATTTTTGCTTGTCTACTTTTAAATTAAGATTTTTTATGCATATATTTATATAAAAGCGTAAACGTGTAAAACAGATTAATTAAAACAAAGCTTAAAAAACTTACAAAAGTTTTCTTAGTGAAAATAGCTGATTTAAAATTGTTTAGAAATTGTGTTATTGATATTTTAACAGCAATCCTTCAATACTTCTCATGTATGCGCTCGCAACAGCTTGAAATTTCTTATAAGATTTCATTTTTGATCCAAAAGTAGATGTCTATTTTAGGTGACACGGTATAAGTATTCGTAAACGAAACAGACAATTTCTGTGAGAGAAGAAATGAATATTTTAAAATACACCTTCTTCCTTTTTTTTTTATTATAGTATTATATTTCCTGTTCCAAGATTGGGGAAAAATTCGAAAATTAATGGCATCTGTATGTGAAGCTGCCAGTTAAAAAAATAATTTTTAAATGCTATAATCGTAATCAATCAGAAGATAAAGAAGAACTTTTGCTTGTCTAAATTTAAATCAAGGAAATTTTTAAGCATATATATTTTTTAAAGTGTAAAATTAAAAAAAAAATACTTAAAACAAACCTTGAAAACCTATAAAAGTTTTCTTAGTGAAAATAATTTATTTAAAATTGATATTTTTGCTTCGAATTTGAATTATTACTATTTTAACCACTGTCCTTCAATACTTCTTACGTATGTGTTCATAACATCTTAAAATTTCTTATTAAGATCTGATCTTTGACGCAGAAGTTAATACATATTTAAGTGACACGGTATAAGTATTCGTAAACGAAACAAATGATTTCTGTGCGAGGAAAAGTGAATATTTTAATACATCTTCCTTTATTTACTTATAGTATTATATTTCCTGTTCCAAGATTCAGAAAAAATTTGAAAACTAATTGCGTCTGTATGTGAAGCTGCCAGTTAAAATATACTATCATCTTAATCAATCTGAAAATAAAGAAGAAATTTTGCTTGTCTAATTTTTAAATCAGGAAAGCTTTTTTAATTTTATCCATATATTTTTGTAAAGTTGTAATTGAAACAAAGCTTTAAAATCTACAAACGTTTTATTAGTAAAAATAGTTGATTTAATTTTGTTATTTTGTGTTAGACATACAGTTAATATTTTAACCTTTTTTTTTTTTTCAACAGTTCTTACATTTATTAGCTACACTTATTAGCTATATCTTGAAATTACTTATTAAGATTTCATCTTTCATGAAAAAATTAATACACTGTATAAGGATTCTTTAAAGGAGCAGACAATTTCTATTCGATAAAAAAATTATATTTTAAAATGCATCTTCCTTTTATTTAATTGTAGTATGATATTTCCTGTTCCAAGACTCAGAAAAAATTCAAAAACTAATGGTGTCTGAAGATTCCAGTTAAAAGCTAGTTTAAAAATACTATAACTGTAATCAAACAGAAGATAAAGAAGAATTTTTGCTTGTCTACTTTTTAAATCAAGAAATTTTTTTTTAATTTTTGCATATATTTTTGTAAACTTGTGAACTTGTTAAACGTATTAATTAAAAAAAAGATTTAAAATTTGCGAAAGTTTTATTAGTAAAAATATTTGATTTAAAATTGTTATTTTGGTTTAGAATTAGAGTTATTAGTGTTTTAACCGCTATTTTTCAACACTTCTTACATATGCACTCACTATATCTAGAAATTACATATTAAGATTTCATCTTACACGAAAAAGTTAATAGGGGAAGACGGGGTACAATGAAACATTACTTGTAAAATCAATCAAATTTGTCATAGAGAGTTGCAGTTTATATAGATGTCATTTGTTATGCAACTATATGTTATGTGATTTGTATACATTCACACTTCTACAACAGTAGCAATAGAAGATTATTGATTTTACACCATTGAAAGTAATTTTCGTTACTAAAAGTAATTGTGTTTATTTTTCCTTGTTGTTATATGTAATAATTATTTTTTCTATGCATCGTTATCTTTGGGCTGTTGTCTTCATACCTCCAAAACCAAAATAAATATTAGAAGTTTAAAAATAAATTTTTATTTAGAAACCTCAGTGCGGGGTAGAATGAAACACTTGCAGACGGGGTACAATGAAACATGTTTTATTATAGTAATAAAAGTAGTAAATAGAATATATTAGAAGTAAGAGTAGGAAAACAGAAAAAAAGGAGTTTTGTTCTAACCAGGTCAGTAAAAAATGCTCTTGTTAAGCAATTAAAAAATAGAAAGAGAAAAAAAGCTAAAAAGGGATAGTTTTCAAAACAAACTTTGCCTGCTACAGACTCTGATGATGATCCAGATTTTTTTCCAGGGCCAGCTGATCATCGAGGTACTAAGAATGAGATATCCTCACACAACATGTATGGCACAAGCAGTATCCGTATAAATGGAAACATAAGGAAATATATACCGTGGGAGAAATCATACATTTAAATGAAGTCAAATGTGAAGTAATTGATATAAAAAGACTCCAACCTAGTTTTAAATTTGTGTTTTTTTTTAGAAACTTACATTTAAAAACAACTCATTGTGTTGAAACTACCACCCCACATTCCTTCAGGAGCAACTGAAATATAAGCAGAAATGCTAATTTTTGAAACTGACTTGAGCCAATTTAATATAAAATGAAAAGTATTTCTTAAACTAATAGAATTTTCTCATTTTTCATCTTAGACTATAATATTTTTATCAAGTTCCTTATTAATCAAGTTTTGTTTTTGTATTTATTTCATTTTTCATAAAATAAACTATACTGGGTGAAAATTGCTTCCATCATTTTGAGTGCTTCATTGTACCCCAGTATGTGTTTCATTGTACCCCTGCATACGGGGTACAATGAAACACTGCAAGACATTTATTTTTTGTCATTTTTCAAACATAAAGATATTGTTTAGAACTTAATAAAAATTTATTTAGATGGAGAAAATACAAGATTAAAAATATGCATTAGTTATATTTTTGTGCATGCAAAATTGTGAATAGGGAAAAAAAATAGTACATTTTGTTTCATTGTACCCCGTCTTCCCCACCCCGTCTTCCCCTACACGTTATAAGGATTCATAAAAGAAACAAACAATTTCTATGATATAAAAAAATATTATTTTAAAATGCATCTTCATTTCATTTAATTATAGTATGATATTTCATGTTCCAAGATTTAGAAAAAATTCGAAAACTAATATAGTCTCAAGATTCTAGTTAAAACTAGTTTAAAATATTATAATCGTTATCAATCAGAATATAAAGAAGAAATTTTGCTTGTCTACTTATAAATCAAGTTTTTTATGCGTATGTTTTTATAAAAGCGTAAACTTGTAAAACAAATTAATTAAAACAAAGCTTAAAAAACTCACAAAAGTTTTCTTAGTGAAAATAGCTGATTTGAAATTGCTTAGAAATTGTGTTATTGATATTTTAACGGCTATCCTTCAATACTTCTCATGTATGCGCTCGCAACATCTTAAAATTTCTTATAAGATTTCATCTTTGATCCAAAAGTAGATGTCTATTTTAGGTGACACGGTATAAGTATTCGTAAAAACAGACAATTTCTGTGAGTGAAGAAATTTATATTTTAAAATAAGTCTTCCTTTCATTTAAGTATAGTTTTATATTTGTTGTTCCAAGATACAGAAAAAATTTGAAAAATTAATGGTGTCTGTATATGAAGATGCCAGTTAAAAAACTGGCTTTAAAATGCTATAATCGTTATCAATCAGAAAAGAATATTTTGCTTGCCTGCTTTTAAATTTTTAAGGCGTACGTTTTTGTAAAATCGTAAACTTCTGAAACATATTAACTAAAACAAACCTTAAAATCCTACAAAAGTTTTCTTAGCGAAAATAATTCATTTAAAATTGATATTTTTGCTTCGAATTTGAATTATTAATATTTTAACCACTGTCCTTCAATACTTCTTACGTATGTGTTCGCAACATCTTGAAATTTCTTATTTATTTCTCATCTTTGACTCAGAACTTAATACCCATTTAGGTGACACGGTATAAGTATTCGTAAATGAAACAAATAATTTCTGTGAGAGAAAAAGGGAATATTTTAAGATACATCTTCCTTTTGTTTAATTATAGTATTATATTTCCTGTTCCAAGAGTCAGAAAAAGTTAGAAAATTAATTGTGTCTGTATGTGATGGTGGCAGTTAAAAAACTAGCTTTCAGTCAGAAAAGAATTTTTTGCTTGCCTGCTTTTAATTTTTAGGTAGATTTCGTATGAAATACTACCTATTATATTCTACCCTGTGTTGAAATTTCGGAAAATTTTTTGCAGGTCTACGCCAATCATGAGCCCTAGAACGGAAAATCACCCCCAGTAAAAAACTTTATATGTCTATTTATCTATCTATATCACTTTTTTATGGACACGAGAACTTCCACAATTCTGCACAAACCTTTTGCAAACTGATACATAAAATCAAGGGGCATAAAATCTCGGTCAAGTTTGTTAATGGGCAAAATCGGACCAAGGGGGTGGAAATAGGAAGGGGTTTTGTGAAAAACGAAAACCCCCATAACTTCTTAATTATAATACATATCGACTCAGTTTTAAGTTTTTATTACTTCTAAGGAAAGGATAAAAAATTTAAGTATGACAGATTTTTGATAAAATTAAAAAAGGGCTCAAGGGGCGAAAAAATAGTGTTTTGGGGGAGAAAAAAATTCATAACTTCGTCAATTCTCAAGATATGAAATCCAATTAAATTTATTATAAATTTTCTTGATATTATCTACAACTTTTATATTGGCAAGTTTTTATAGGACCAATCCTTACTGCAAAAAAATAATAAAAACGAAAACAAAAAAGGTGTTGAAGGAGAAAAATATCCATAACTTCGCCAATTCAGAAGATAACCAATCCGCTTAAATTTATTATATATCTTCTGAATATTATCTACAACTTTTACATTGACATTTTTTTTTATAGGACCAATTCTTACACCAGAAACATATTAAAAACACATATAAGTTGAAGAAAAAAATATCGTATTACTCAAATCCAAACTTCTTATTTTCTGACTCATTTTTAAATTCATTTTTGCTTTCAAACGCATCCAAATGGTAGGTTCTCTTATTCAGAAACTATATAATGTGCCTTAATGGTCGATTTTTTAATAGAGGTAGAATATATTTCAAAAAATGATGTAAAAGTGGCTATTTTGAACCGAATTTCTCAAAGCGATTGTGTTGGAATCGAAAAATACTGTCCTACTGAGAAAATAATTGTTTATGAATCAAGTTTTAATTAATTGAACGAAAACTAAAAACATAAGTCCCTTATAAATCTCTCAAAAAATCACGTCAGCAGGTTTGATGTTTTCCTTTTAAAAATGAAGCTGAAAATGGGTCAGAAAGTTTTGAGTTGTTGAGCATGGAAAAACATTTATTTAAATACTGCCTTAACTTGGTTCTGATAAAACCAGCTCTTATGTAAAAATGAAATTAAAAACTCGTCAAAAGCGGTCAGATAAACTTGTTAAAGTGGGTTTTATCTCTAATCATTATTTGGTTTTGTTCGTGAAATTAGTACTTAACTTCGAAATCTACCTGCGCCTATAGGCCGAGCCGGCAGGGATTATTTTAAGGCGTACGTTTTTGTAAAATCGTAAACTTCTGAAACATATTAATTAAAACAAATCTTGAAAACCTACAAAAGTTTTCTTACCGAAAATAATTTATTTAAAATTGATATTTTTGCTTCGAAATTGAATTATTAATATTTTAACTGCTATCCTTCAATACATGTCTTCGGAATACCTTGAAATTTCTTATTAAGATCTCATCTTTGATGCAGAATTTAATACCTATTCAGGTCACACGCCATTAGTATTCGTAAACGAAACAAACAATTTCTGTGCGAGTAAAAGGGAATATTTTAAAATACATTCTTACTTTTATTTAATTATAGTATTGTATTTTCTGCTCCAAAATTCGGGAAAAAAAATTAAAATTATTGTAGTCTGTATGTTCAGTATGTGAAGAAGCCAGTTAAAAACTAGCTTAAAAATACTATAATCGTAATCATCAATCAAAAAAGAATTTTTTGCTTGCCTACTGTTATATCCCGACCAAATCAGAATTAGTAGCGGTCTGTATTAACAGATGGCAGCACCATACAGGGACAGTCTGGAATTGTAAGGCTTTGCACGTAGCCGAGAATATTTCTGCGCAGTTATAAGATGTGTTTTGTTCTGAGAGCTGCGCTGAGCAGCTTCTGTAAATAATGTAAATAATAAACTATAAGTAATCTTATAGTTATGCATTCTTCCTTAGTTAAGAATAATATTAAGAGCGTGGCGATATAAAAGTGGCGACGAAATGGGATTTAACCCAAATTAAAATGCAGTAAAAATTTTTTTGTTGTGAAAAAAAAAAAAAAAAAAAAAAAATCTTTTTCGAAAGAGAAAAAGAAAAAGTGGCACGGAAAATGGCAGATAAAGAAATAATTTCTCTGGGACGCTTGGAAGAATATAATGCAAATGTTCCTTGGACTATTTACGTCGAGAAAATTGATTTCTATTTCTCAGCGAATAGCATCAAAAATGATGATATGAAAAAGAATATTTTACTAAGTTCGGTTGGAACAACATTTGCTATTTTACGAGATATTATTGTTCCGAATACGCTGAAAGAAATAAGTTACGAGGATCTTTTAAAGAAAGCTAAAGATCATTTTTCACCACGCCCTAGTGAAATTGTCGAACAATTTAAGTTCCAGAAACGACTAAGGAAGCAAGGTGAGAATATAGCCGATTTTATAAGGGAGTTACGTCGGTTATCCGAACATTGCAACTTCGGAAATACGCTTAATGACCGCCTGCGTGATCAGTTGGTGTTTGGCATCCAAGATGAAAAGATACATAAAAAATTACTGGATTCCAGGGATTTAACGTTCCAAACAGCGGTGGAAATAGCTGAGTCATTTGAGATAGCTGAGGCTGGAGTGAAATCCCTACACATAGGAGATAGTACGACTGTCAATCAAGTGCGTGTTTCTAAAGGAGAGAAATTGAAAGTGGAGAAGTATACTCATGCACCTAAGCCTAAAGAAGATAAATTCGCGGCTGAGAAACCGTGTTATAGATGTTCTAAAAAGCATAATCCAAAATTATGCCCTTTTAAATCTGCAGAATGTCATTTCTGCCATCGATTGGGTCATTTAAAAATTTGTTGTCGTAATAGACAATTTGGAATGAAAAGTGAGAAACCTTTTAAGAACAGAAAAATTAAAACTGTTCAGGAAGAATATTGTTTAAATTTTATGGACGACAACTCCAATAACGTGTCATGGATTAAATCGGTTAAAATAAATGGTGTAAATATACAATTTGAAATTGATAGTGGTGCGGCCCATACTATTGTAAGTAAAAGTGTTGCTCATAAATTGGTCTCAGGTAAGCTGCCTTTAATTAAATCTAATATTAAGTTGCAAACTTATACTAAAGATTCCTTAACTGTTTTGGGGGAATTAAAAGTAAATGCTGTTGTTGATGAATATTCTATACCTGATTTAAGAATATTAGTAATTAAAGAGGAGGGTCCGAGTCTAATCGGAAAAACTTGGTTAAAAGCATCAAAATTATTTTGGCCTAATGTAAATATGATTAAAACTATTTCGAAAGATGATTTAATTAGAAATTTTCCAAATGTTTTTGCTGACGGGATCGGGACAATCAAGTGTCCTGCCGCGTGAATAAATTTGAAAAAAGATGCAAAACCAGTTTTTCTTAAGTCTCGACCTGTTCCTTTTGCTTTAAGGAAAGCTACTGATGTTGAATTGGAACGATTAACTAATGAGGGTATTTTAAAACCTGTTGATCATTCAGAATGGGCTAGTCCTATAGTAATTGTTCCTAAACCTAATGGTTCTGTTAGAATATGTGGTGATTATAGAGCAACAGTAAATGCAAATACAGAAAATGATAACTATCATCTTCCTAGCAAGGAAGAATTATTTTCTAAATTATCAGGTGGTAAATTTTTTACTGTTTTTGATTTAAAAGATGCATATTTACAACAACCTGTAGATAATGAAAGTAGTAAGATTTTGACTATAAATACACATAAAGGTTTGTTTAATGTGTTACGATTAGCATTTAGGTAAAATGTGCTCCTGGTATGTTCCAAAGAAAAATTGAACATATTTTTTTAAAAAATTGAATATGTTGGTGTATTTTTAGATGATGTTATCATTAGTGCTAGTAATGAATCAGAACATTCTGAAAGAGTTGAAAGTGTTCTGAAATGCTTTTCCTGGCATGGTATAAGATTAAATAAGGAAAAATTAAAATTTATGGTTTCGGAAGTTTCCTATTTAGGTCATAAAATATCTCAGGAAGGAATTAGACCTATTCCAGAAAAAGTTAATGCTATTTTGAATGCTCCTATTCCAAATAATGTATCACAACTGCGTTCATTTTTAGGCTTAATTTCTTATTATAGGAACTTCCTGCCTAATATTTCAGATGTTTTACAAGCTTTACATAGATTATTAGATAATAATGTAAACTGAACATGGTCAGAAAAGCATGAAAAAGCGTTTCAAAAAGTGAAACAATTATTATGTACATCTCCTGTTTTAGAATTATATGATGTAAACAAAGATATAGTTTTAAACTGTGATGCTTCTGAATATGGTATAGGGTCAGTTTTAAGCCACATTGTTGAGGGTAAAGAAAAACCTATTGTTTATGCTTCGAGAACTTTAAATAAAACTGAAAGAAATTATGCAATGATTGATAAAGAAGCTTTATCTGTAATGTTTGGTGTCACTAAATTTCACCAATATTTAGCTGGAAAAAATTTAAGATTATAACAGATCATAAACTTTTAATTCGATTATTTGATCCTGTTAAAAAGGTACCTGATACATTATCATCTAGGATGCTAAGATGGTCATTAATGTTAGCTGGGTATGATTATACAACTGAGTATCGCGAAGGTAAAAATAATAAAAATGCGGATGCATTAAGTAGATTACCTCTCCCAGAAACTGTAAATATAGTAAGTAACCCTGCGGAAATAATGTTTGTTTCAAATAATGATAATTGGCCTATTACTTCTAAAGCGATTGCAAAGTGGACAACTGAAAATCCTGTAACTAAACAAATTTTAGAGCGGTGTTACATGGGTGGCCGCGAAAGGTTAAACAAGAAGAATATCAACCGTATTTTCGTAGAAGGGAGGAAATTTCCTGGCTAGAAAATTGTCTATTGTGGGGGCATAGAGGGATCGTACCAGAGGAAGGCCGTGAATATATATTAAAATTACTACATTCCGTTCATCAGGGTATATCGAGTATGAAAGCGATAGCTAGGGGGTAGTTTGGTGGCCAAATATGGATAAAGAAAATGAACGAATGGTAAATTCTTGTAATTGATGTCAGATGTTTGCGAGGGATTGTCCCAAAATTGAACCCTTGAAATGGAAATCTGAACTGCCCTGGGAAAGGATCCATATAGATCATGCCGGTCCTTTTGAAGGCAAAATGTTTTTAATAGTAGTCGATTCTTATACTAAATGGTTGGAGGTAGAAGTAGTACCCAGGTCTGATAGTAAAACTACAATTAAGGTATTAAGGAGAATTTTTGCCACTTTTGGATTCCTTGTTGAATTGGTCAGTGATAACGGTCCCGCGTGCACAAGTGATGAATTTGAGGAATTTCTTAAAAATAATGGAACTAAGCATACGCCTGTTCCACCTTATCATCCGTCTTCGAAAGGACAAGCGGAAAGGTATGTGCAAACTGTGAAAATTTGTCTTAAAAAGCTAGATAAAAGTGACATAGCATTGTCAATTTCAAGATTTTTGTTAGAAAATCATTCTACTTCTCATTCGGTAACTGGTAAAACTCCTGCTGAATTAATGTTTGGAAGGCCAGTTCGAACAGCCCTTCACTTGGTATTACCATCAAAACCTAAAATACAGCAACCCCTTCACAAATATAAGCTTCATGATTTAGTTTTTGTTAAAAACTTTGGAAAAGGGGAGAAATGGGTAAAAGGAAAAATAATGAAATTATTGGGGAGTAGATGGGTTTTAGTAAATAGATGTGATGGAGTAATGTGTAAACGTCACGTTGATCAGTTGAGACGTAATAAAGAGATAAGTTATGAAATACCAGAGAGAGTTGTAGAGATGAATCGAAATGATAAACTAATGTCAGATAAAGTTGAAAATATGGGACATAGTGGTAAAAATTACAGTGATTATGATAGGTATGAAAGGGTTAACCAAAACCGTTTTTCGGGAATTAATGGAAAAATAAAAGAACAGCTTAATAATGATGATACTACAGAACCAAGCCAATCTCAGCCTTCGGATGATATTGTAACAGGTACAGTTATGAGTAATCAAAATGATGTTACGACAGATAAAACTGTAAAGGACAATTTGCCTAAAAACAATGACAAGGACTGTCAGAAAAGTGCTCCAGTTCGAAGAAGTCAAAGAGCAAGATTGCCTGTAGTTCGTTTGAACTATGAGGGGAGGGGTGTTATATCCCGACCAAATCAGAATTAGTAGCGATCTGTATTAATAGATGGCAGCACCGTACACGGACAGTCTGGAATTGTAAGGCTTTGCACGTAGCCGAGAATATTTCTGCGCAGTTGTAAGATGTGTTTTATTCTGAGAGCTGCGCTGAGCAGCTGCTGTAAATAATGTAAATAATAAACTATAAGTAATCTTATAGTTATGCATTCTTCCTTAGTTAAGAATAATATTAAGAGCGTGGCGATATAAAGCCTACTTTTAATTATTTTAGAGGATACATTTTTATAAAATCGTAAAATTCTGAAACATATTAATTCAAACAAACTTTGAAAACCTACAAAAGTTTTCTTAGCGAAATTAATTTATTTAAGATTGATATTTTTGCTTCGAAATTGAATTATTAATATTTTAACCGCTAAACTTCAATACCTCTTACGTATGTGTTCGCAACATCTTGAAATTTCTTATTAAATTTCATCAGTTTTATGCAGAAGTTAATACCTATTTAGGTGACATGGTATCAATATTCGTAAATGAAAAAAATAATTTCTGTGCCAGAAAAAGTGAATATTTTAAAATACATCTTCCTTTTATTTAATTATAGTATTATATTTCCTGTTCCAAGATTCAGAAAAAAATGTGAAAATTAATTGTGTTTGTATGTGAAGATGCCAGAACTTGCTTAAAAATACTATAATCGTAATCAATCAGATTGGGCAGCCCTGTATAGGTAATCTTCACCAAATCTATGGAATTTATACACACCAAGTGGTATTTAAAAAATAGTTTATTTAAAAACGCATTCCACAACTGAAAACGCACTTCCAGAAATTATTTTTCATAGGTTTGCACAGTTCAATTATTGTTCATTTCCTCCTATAACCAAATTCTTTTGTTTGTCACTGTAAAAAAAACTTCCATTTTTTGCCCTACACACTAACACCTCCACACGATATTCATGTTCTTCCCACACACAGTTAAGGACGTCTGGTGTAATAGAGTGAATAACGTCTGTGATTCTCTGTTTCAAATGGAGGCCACATCAAACTGCACTGAACAGGTATGAAACTTGGAGTCTTTATCTTTTATTTAGTGAAGATTTCACATTTGCATCTCGTTTCGTTGATTTCCTGTGAAAGTCAGAAGGGTACCATGACTTTACGGATACACTGTATATTAATTTCATGGTATTCGGACAATATTTATGTGAGTTAGACCAGGGATAGACGGCAGACAGACAGACAAACCAAATTCATAAACACTTTTCAACTATGTTGGAAAGTGTTAAAAAGAGGCGAAAAATTAAACTTTATTGTCCAAATGATCGTGATTTTGTCAAAAATCAACTTTTTAACACTAGAAAGACCGAGAATTTTACTCAAATTTTAGTAAAATATTTCACACCAGAATTTTTATTTTGAATTATTAACTTATCTATTTAACTAGTTTTTTTTCTTTGTATCTTTTAAACTAGTTTTATAAAATAAATTTCTAGTTCGAACCGAGATATATACATTTGGTAACAATCAAAATGACTGCTCGCGGGCTTTCTAGTGTTAAACTAAATGTTGGTGTAAGTTTCAGATACTGCAAAGCCTTTTCATAATTTAGCTACCAAATTTGTATCAGATGCTTGGAGGCTGTACATATATATAGCGTTATCACCTTAAGGAGGAGAGGGAATCTGGCACCAAATATCATAAGATATCTGCTGGAGGAGGGGGGGGGGGGCTGTTGTTGTCTTTTGATATCGCTATAATTTTTTATCTAACCAAAATTTATTCTTTTTGGTAACTTTTTCTTTACATCTGTTTTCTTTTTTCTTTTAGTCTGTTATCTATTTTTATGAAAATACAAAATTATTATTAAAACCATTAAATGATTGTAAAATCATTTTATTCCAAAATATGAAATATCACAATATTCGCCATTAATATTCTTCTGCCATATGAGTAAAAATATTCTTTGTTATAAAAATCAGGGTCGAAATTATACTTGTTATTTATACTAGTAAAATATTTGAAGATTGTTGTCCATCTGTTTTGTTTATAAGAAGTTCCGTTTACCATCGTGGAGGGGACAAGTGCAAGAAGACAATATTACAGTTGAATGCATCGTGTAACAATAAGCTATTAAATACTTTTAAATAGTAGGTTTTCCTTTAAAACGTTATTTGATATAAAGTTATTTCATATTTAACAGTGATATTTTATTAATTTCTTCTCTTTATTTAAATCAGAAAAGTATGCGAATAGTAAATATATAACTATATCTGAATATCATTGCAAACGTATTAAGGAACGGAAAAATAGTAAAAATAAAATAAAAAATACTTTTTTAAACAATGATAACGATATCATTAGGGGGAGATGATAACGTATGATATCGTAAGGAGAGGGAGGGGTCAAAAATTGCCAAAAAGTTGATAAAGATATATAAGTACAGCCCCTTGTCAGTGGAGAAAAATAGCCTACTGATTGGAAGTACATGGAATGGACCTCCTTGTACTCCCCGTCGCACAAGGCGTGTTATTCAATTTTTTTTGCACTCAAAAACTTAATTATGTAACTGAAATGTCACTAAATATATAATGCAAGAAATCTAAAGGTGATGTCTCCTTTTAACACTTTCCACTATAGTTGAAAAGTGTTTATGCATTCGGTTTGTCTGTTTGCCGTCTGTCCGTGCTCCAACTCGAGCGAATATACTCGGATTTACATGTACCCGGCTGAAAAGAAGAGTTATGTGTTTCACGCGTATTTGTGTATGTGGATTTCTTTATAACCTCGAAACACCCCAACGGCTGGGTGGATTTTAATGAATGAGGTCTCTATCAATTTGTCTTAACGGTCCAATGATTATAGGCTAGGTTTTGTTTTTATAAATTCAAAATGGTGGTACAGACGGGAAAAAAATTACGCACCCTATTGAGTGGCATATCATTGGATAGGTCTTTCAAAATGAAGACGATGTTTCATTGACTATTTTACAGTCAGAAGCTCCATTAAAATATTATAAAACCTGGAAATTGTGTATGTATTGTGGATATCTAGCTTTTCTGCAACTCTAACCATCATAGACTTGTATAGACCTCATCAAAACAGTGTTTATAGATAGGAACTAACAATTAAACACAACTTAAAAGTCATCAATACAAGTAAATAAAAAAAATACGTAAGTAATATAAACAAGTAATATAATATATATATATATTAAGTCAATTCCTACTTAGGTCAATAAGAGTCCCATTTTTCTTTCTTTTGAGTGGCGCTTAAAATGCTTGATAAAGAAGAGGGCTCTCTCGATTATTGAAAATTAATTAATTTAATTTAATTAATGAATTAATATTTGAAAAAAAACTGGATTAACATCAAGTGTCATCCACTACAAGTTTAAAAAATTTATTTGAGCTTGATTGGATGAATAATAAGTATTTTATTAACGATTGAAAATTTGAGCAAGATATATATAGCGAGTAGGAATTGAAAAAAAAAAATAGTTTCACATTGATGAGAAATAATTTAGTTCGCTTTTTACGCAGTCGGGTTTTTTGATTTTTTAAATTTAATTGTTTTTATTGATATATGTTATTCAGGTTTGCCATTGCATGATTGATATTGAAAATGAAGCGTGTAGCATTCATAGTTTATATACAGAGGCACTCAAAAGTATTGCATTACATTATGGCCTGTGGGAGGAAAGTCACTTGCAGTGTACTTTAATGGTGTTTCACAAGATTAGGCATAATGAGATTTGTGTACATTATTGAGGTGCATTAGAAGATGGCTGATATAAAAATTGTTATGTGTACCATTTGCAGTATGCATACAGGGGAACTGAAAAGTATTCCGTTATATTATTATTTATGACGAAACATCGTTTGCTGCGTATTTTAATCACGTTATTCTATTACAAACATAATGAAATTGATATGAATTTCTGACGTGCACTCAAACATGCTTTCTGTAAAATATGGGTTGCAACGCATTTATCAGTCATTTACAGGGTCACACAAGAGTGCGGTTATATAATGGTCTACCGACAAAACTGTTCACGGAGTTAATTTTTATTGTGCTGCACTATTTCAAACAAGATGAAATTAATATACATTACTGAGGTTTACTACAAGGTGCTTGTATTAGAATATGATATGAATCGTATTTATCTTTCATTTACATAGACATATAAAATATTCCGCATACAATACTGTATCCGAAATATTATCTATTAGGGATCATTGCTGAAAGTGCATTTTCATTTATGGTATGCGTTTCAAGTTTAACTAAATTTTTTCATACCATATTGTGTGTATAAATTCTATAGACCTTATATAGGGCTACAAAAAGAATTCTTAAGTACTACTAAGAATAAGCGTGAATTGCTTAATGGTGTTTTTTAATTTTAGTTATGCATTTTCAAGTTTAGGTACATTTAAATACTAAGACATGCTTATAGCATTTAAATAAAATCATATACAGGCCTAATAAAAAAACTAGATGCATGGTCGACTATGGATAGTAATTCTTGGAAATGTTATTGCAGTCCTTTTAAGCGTGTTTTTGCCTGAATTAATTTTCAAATTAATATGTTGCGTGTATAAAAATCTGTAGATAATATAGAGAACTATACAAGATAATTCAAGTACATTTCCGTTTATTGATAGAAATTGCCTACCGTGAATTTGTGAATTTTAAACTCTGTTATGCTTTTTTTTTTTTTTTTTTTTTTTTTTTTTTCAAAACTAAATTTTAGCATACTATGTAGAATATATGGAAGCCTATAGATCATGTAGAGAGCTGCACAAAAAATTGAATACCTTTCCGGCTATGAGCAGTAATTGTTCAGTGCTGGTTTTCAAATGTAGTATGTGTAGGCGAAGTTTGATTTAAATATTCTCGAAGTGTTGGAAAGCGTTTAATGATCGATGCTTGATGCTTAGAAAATCGGGCTACCTGAATGATAATAAAATGTATATTAGATAGAAAACAAAACCTTGTTGTACAAATAGGAATTTTGGTGTAATTTAAAATATGGATTTATGTCATATTCATCTAATTTACTCTAATTATTGTTTAGCAAATCAATGAAGTAAATGTTAAGTCCTAACTTAGATTCCCCCCTTAGATAGATATTTTTCTTTCTTTTTGTTGTGACCGAAACAAAATCGTAAAAACACGTGAATTTTTGGCCAAAGAAGTAAGCAATGGAATCTCAATCGGAAATACTCTTTGGATGTGTTCACACACACGCACATACGTATCACGAAAGCAATACATTACATCCATTACACTATGTGTTCTAGGGCTAGAGATGACGCAATCTAGCCCTGATATGTTCAAAAAGTACCAAGGTTGTTAGGTGTGTTCGTAATTATATAAATACGTAGCACCTGTAGTTGTCGTCTGTTCTGTCCGTTTGTCTATTTGTCCACATATAACAGCGCAAAAATTACCCAACCGAATGGTTTTAAATGTAATATATATATAACCGTTGCAAAATTTTGTCTAATCATTTCAAATTTTATGAAAATCAAATCAAAACTTAAAAAGATATTAATAAAAGTTTTCTTCATTCTGTTAAATCCTATCATGCGTAATTAATTCAATGATATCCCATGATAGGCAATGATTCTAGGTTGCCGTACGTCCTATTTAAGATAGAGTCCCTATTATTTCCGTATTACTGAATTTAATATGTAGAATCGTAATAAATATTGCATTCATGCATTTTTGCATAAGAGTGCAACAGCTATTGCACCAAGATCTGAATATTTATAAAACTAGTTATAGTGTATCATTTGCGACGTTTGACGTACAGTTTGCAACAGTTTGCCGCGCAAGACACTATAATGACAATGCTTTCTTACCAACCGACTTACAGGAAGGAGAAAACCGTTCTACAGGCAATAATTCACTGTGATGGAGGTGAATGAGGGAGATTTCAAGAAATTGTTTATGCAAGATATAATTCAAGCATTGAGATTGTACAAGAGAATTTTTAAATAGAAAATACTCATATATGTATATGGGGCATTCTCACAATCTTTTGACTTTTATGTCCCTGAATAATAATTTTTATTTTAGTACGTATTCTTGTGGGTTTTTTTTTTCTTCATTTACTGGGAACATCCCATTGCATGATTGCATAACAATACTAACGAGATAAATAAGTTTTGGACGATGTTGGGGGTCCAAATACCAGGAAAACTCCTATACCGTCCCGTGTCCCTGATGCTGATTATTAAGTTTGATGCTGTCTGTATAAAATGGTTTCAATAAAAGGAATTCGATGTAATTTTTCTCCGAAACTGGGACAATTGTTTTATGTGAATATGTACCAAAAAATTAACCTGCACACATTTTTGCGGTTGATATTATTTTTTTATCTCTGTCCCTGGGTTTTAGATTCCTTACCTTCCCTCTTCTAAACTTATACAGGAAATCACTTCAGATGCAGTCACATAATTTTTTTTAAGTTTTTTCTCATGCGGAAGCTAGAGTCAGAATTTTTAAAAAATGTTTCTTTTTTGTGCAAATCTGCACCTCAGAATTTATCCCTAAGTGAAATTTAAAGTTTTTAGGTTGACAGTTTCAAAGAAATCCTATTCAGAATAAAACTGTTCTGGAATAACGCATTCCAAGCATTTGAAACTCGATTTTTTTTTTAAACTTGTGTTTACAGAAATCCCACCGTAATACAAACCTATGGATGTCAAATTAAAAATTTATAGTCGCGATTCTGTCCGAGTAATAATGATTATAGAATGTTTACTAATCATTTCAGCCTTTTAAATCTCGAATATTTTAAATGAGAAAAAACGTCTTTAAAGCAACCGCCATATGAAATTTCATATTTTTAGCATCGACAAAATTAAAGAAATCTGAATTTTAAAAGATTTTTCATTCTTGCATATCGTCCCAAAGAGATAAAACATTTAACAAATTTTTTATCGAATGCTTTCAACACTATTATCCTGAGTGAAGGTTAGAAATCAGTCCAGTAATTCCACAGTAGTTGTTATTTTATAACTTTTTCCGCTAATTTCACCCTTTTGAGTTTCGAAATTTTAGAAACTGTTCTGTGCGATAATTAACGTCTTAAGGAATTCAGTCTTTAAGTCAAATTCGTGAAAAAAGTCATTTTGAATTCTTTTAATATTTTCAGTCCTTTATTTTCCCCCTTTCTAATATTATATTACTTTTGTTTCTACGACAACAAGAAGTTAAAAAGTTTTAAGCAATTCATTTTGTTTACATCACACATAAACATTACATATGTAAACTTTAAACTCAATTATCTCAAAATGTTTCTTTTGAGCTTCGGTTTACCTTTTTACAGAAACTACTCCATATTATTGTTTGCAATCGTACCAGAAAATTTCACACCTTTCCTCCATCAATCTGGAGGGAACTTTCGTTACAAACATTTGTACAAAATTTTTATAGAAAAGTTTTTCTTTGGAAAAATGCACATTTTTTGTTATTTAAAAGCGATTAGATTTTTAAAAAATAATTAAGAATATATTTTTATAAAGTCGACTTCACTTTATTAGGAATAATTCATGTTATGTATATAAAAAATTTCAAGTGAGTAACTTTGGTATTTTTTGAGAAAAGGAACATAAATTTAACATGGTAGGCATAGGGAGTTCCAACTGCCCTTAAAACTAACAACCTTGTCGTATATCAAGTTTCTAGTTCCAAATAGATCCTAATGTAGAATGTTTTCCCTTCATTTCATCTTTTTAAATTTTGATTTCTTTAGAAATAATTCCTAGCGAGCACTTGCACCTTAAGGCTCCTGTCCCTGCCGGCGAAGGCACTCACGAGCGAATGCTAATCCTATGGGGAGGGATTTTTCTAATATAATGTTTGCATTTTGACATTTTTAATTTTTTTTTTTTTTTTTTTTTTTGCATTGGATAGCCGAGATCCATCTCTACATCGCACCTTTTTTACCTTTTCGATTTAGGTTGCAGATTTTTTTTTTTTTTTTTTTTTTTTTTTTTTTTTTTTTTTTTGGAATGACACTTTCATTTTCAAAACCGGTTTTGAAAGTGAAAGTAAGTTTATAAAAAATATCTGCGACCAAAATCGAAAAAGTAAAAAACGCGCGATGTAGAGACAGACCTGGGCTATCCAAAGGAAAAAAAGTTATTTAAAAATGTCGAAATGCAAACGAGATACGACATAAATCCCACCCCATAGGATTAGCATTAGCTCGTGAGTGTCTTCACCGGCAGGAACAGGAGCCTTAAAAGTCATCACCATGCAAATTTTCAAGTTTAAAACTCAACAGTATCACAGAAATCCCAATTTTTGGAGGGTTTTTTTTAGTAGCCAATCTTTTAAATTTCAAAACTTATAAATTTTCATTTTAAATTTTGAAAACTGTTCAGTCGGATCATTTACGCAGTAAAAGTAACAGCCATGTCAAATTTCCAGTTTCATTTTGACATCACATCTGACCAATAAATTTCGCTTTTAGCGCAATTTTTTCGACTATCATCGCAGTGTTTCAATTTTTACACCGTCGAATAGAAAAATAAATGTTCTTTCAAATGCATTTTTTAAACAGTATCTCTATTTACGGATTTTTTATGGTTTTTATAAAATCATTTTAAAGCATGATAATTTTTTATCTTTCTGTATTGCGTGCAGCGTGATTTTAAAAGATTATCCCTTTTGAACTGAAAAGAAATGAAATAGTTCAGCATTTGTTTCCGAGTAATATTCCGTAGCGAAATCAAAATTCCATCATAAAAAGATAAATATATATATAATATAAGTAAAACAAGAATTTAAGGCTCCGCTGCACTGAAACTCCAACGTTAGCCTACGAGAAAATTTTGAAGCGCGATTACTCATTACCTAATATAATTATTTAAATACCGTTTTCACCATCAGAAAGTAGACGTCAGATGCCGATGATGTGCATTTTTAAAAATTATCGTAGATTTTAAGTATATAAAAAATCCCTATAAACTCTGCAATTTCCATTTGATTAAATTTTATCATCTTCTTAAAAATACTTGAAATTTACGTTAACAATTTTTAAAAACGAACATCATCAGGATCTACTGGGATCTACTTTCTGACGGTGTAAACGGTATTTTATTAATTATATTAGGTAATGAGTAATCGCGTTTCAAAATTTTCCCATTTGTTAACATGGTATTTCGCGACCGGGAAGTTTCAGTGCAGCGGCCCCTTAACGTACATGTAATCCAACTACTCTCTTAATCCACTAAATTATTAGAGTCAAAAAGGCTGCTGTAAGTAGCGAAATCTTTGGCTAGTAACTCCTGGCATACGGGTAATACGAAAATATCGCTTTTAATAAATTTCAAAACTCTATTTGTAGACATTAATGTTATTTATCATATAAAAATCTCTTTTGGTGCTGTTAGTGGGCAATCTAAAAAAATATATTAAATGTAAAAAAAACTATTAGTTAACCTTTTAAGCATCCTGCAGATTTTTTCATGTATGTTTAATGATTCATAGAATGATACCTATGAAAAGTATTTGTATGAGGATTTGTTTACGATTATTACCTTACACATTTATTTATCTTATACACTGCAAAAAAACTAACATTAATATCGATTTTGTGTTAAATCAGCCCCTGAATTCAAAGATTATTTGGCGGGGAAGCCCGGTTAGGACGCTTAAAGGGTTTAAAAAAAATACATTTGAAATAATATTCGGCTATTTTTGTTATACGAACTTCTCACATAACTTTTTATTTCAAAGGTTATAAATATATATATATAAACTCATTTTAAAAATGAGCGAAAAATATTTTGAAAAATTTTCCTTTTGTGTTCCGGACCAACTTTATGAAGAAATGTATAAATGATCTTCCAATGCATTTATGTGTCTGTATATATATATATATATATATATAGCGGGACAATTGCTGTGATTAATTGCTGCGTTTCATGTACCCCTGATGAAGTGAAATGCTATATAAGCTTCCGGCTCCATCTTTCACTTTCACTTGATCTATTCTCTGTTTACGGTATGTCTTTTATATGTTCAACAAATTTTGGCTGGTTTCTTGTTTCATAAGTCTTTAATATTTTTTTTTTTCAAAAAATATTTTGGTGGTTTTTCATATGTAAATATGGATTAATCGCATGCAATGTGCTCGCTAATTTGTGGATTTTGCTTAATTAATATTACATGTATAGGGTTCCATCTGTATTTAGTATATGGTTACAGTTATAATTTGCTGCTAAATTTATTAAATTAATTATTGTAATAGGATTAGATGACGTTTTGTAATTATATTTTGGCTATATATATATATATATATATATATATGTACATGTGTGTGTGTGCCTTTTGTTTATTTATACGCATGTAAGCCAGCTTAATTAATCCATTGCTCACCGTGATTCCTATTTACTTAGGTAATGTGAAAGATATTTAAAACAATTTCATTAATTTTAATGTTTCATTCGTTTATTTTGTTTGTTAAAAAGAAACATATATATATGTATATATTTTTGGGAGGTAAACGAAAACATTTTTTAAGAAAACACAGTTCTTAAAAATTTAGTAGTTAATGGGTTAAAAACAATTTTTTTTTTTTTTTTTTTTTTTTTTTTTTTAACGAGAGAGGGGAATTTTTAAAAGAAAACGTTGTTTTATACACTGTAAAATTGTTAAAATAATTTTTTTAGGGGAACATCTTTTCAATATCTTGAAAGCGAGTCTCTGACGTACGGTATAAAATTCGAAGAAATTTTCAAAAGAAAAACTGAACTAAATATTGTCTATCTACATGTGTTTAATGAGGGGGGTGAAAGCCCGCCCCTTTGATGAAAAAACTTTAGCTAATTTATCTATTACTGTTACGATTAAGTTACTTGAAAAGAAAATTTTACTACTTTTTCCTAAAGCGGAGAAAAATAAAATTCAGTTAAATTATTTTTTATTACTTTCATTAAATAAATTATTATTAATAAGGTCAACAGCCTCCTTTTCCTATCCCCCCCACCTCTTGCGGGTGGCCATGCAGTGTATAAAATGCAATCTTCTATGCTTTGACATAATTATTACATACTACTGATGCGCCGCTTCTGCAAATCCGTTAGATAACTTCATTCATTGTATTTTACTCTCAACTGCCCACTCCTATCGATGTTGCGCGTGCTTCCCACCCCCGGAATATCAAACTCTCACCTGTGCTCCCCAAGCCGCCCCCTCAAAACGTTCTGTTTCGTCTGGGGCTGAGGGTTCGAATCGATCGATAATTTGAGAGCGCGTAAAGATGGCCGACGCAGGCCGTGTGGGCGATTTGTTGTGCTCTAGGATTGTTAAAAAGAACGTTTCCGAGTAATCACCATGGCACAGAGTACTCAGGTAAAGATGTTCTCTTAATTATTCACTGATTAATTGGGAGTATCTTGATGAAAAATTGATAAGTAGTGTAAAGCGAATGATTACTTAAATTGAATGAATGATTAGTTTACCAACAGAGATAGCGGCGGATGAAAAGAGAAAATCTCTGCTGATGCTTTTCTCAAACATGTGCCGGAGGAGAATTGCATTAGAAGTGTTGCCAGTGAAGTGTGTGGGCTTTATTTTGAAAAAGATTTTTAAAAAAAATAAGACAAAATTTCCAAATGGTGAATTTTTGATTTATTTAATAACACATATTCCGTTATTAAATAAATCAAAAATCACTACAAGCAAATTCAGGTTGCTATTTTGAATAAAAAACGCACTATTGGCAACATTGATTGCATTAATGTAAAAGGAAACAAAATGTACGCTTTTTTTATTTGATAATCCTTGTTTATAATTTTATTCTATCAAAATTATGTTAAAATTTGAAACATACTTTCTTTTATTTAAACAGCCTTGTTTATAGGGAAGTGTTTACGTTTCTTTTTAATCTATAGCAACAGTGTTTCAAACTAAATTTCTGAGCATCGAATTTTAATGAATTATGGTAGCGTCTGATGGTATGAATTATGGTAGCGTAGATTTAAAAAGGTAGAAAAAAGTAGGAAAGTAGGAAAAATAGTAAATGTAGGGGGGTGGGAGTGATTTATTTTGCTGTAAGATTATTAAAAAGACTGTTTCTGAGTGGTCACCATAGCACAGAGTACTCAGGTAAGAATGATATCCTAATTATTCACTGATTAATTGGGAATATCTGAATAAAAAAAATGATATGTAGTAGTATAAAAAAGTGATTACTTAAATGTCATTTTATAAACACTGATACCGGTGGGTGAGAAATCGCTGCAGATGTTTTGTACAACCATGTTGGTGGGAAGAATTGTATTAACTAAGGAGTTTTTTTTTTTTTTTTTTTTTTTTTTTTTTTTTTTTTTGGTTTATTATTTTATTCTGTCAAGTATATTTTAACTTTTGAAACTTAATATTTGACAAATTTAAAAACGTTGTTTATAGAACAGTGTTTACATTTTTATTTTTATCCGTAGCAACAGTGTATGACAATGAATTCCTGAGCATCAAATGTTAATGAACTGTGATTGCGTGTGAGATTTTAAAACAAGTTGGAAATTGCTCGTCAAACGTGGCAAATGAGGTGCGTTCGTACTATAACTAGTTTTATAATTATTTTTTGCACCCCATATTGTACTGAATGTATATTTTTTTGCGCTTCATAAGTGCATAGTCTGTAACATCATTAAAATGCACTTACAATAATATTTTCCCCATTCCCCGTAATGTAACGGAAAACTTTTGACTGTCCCTGTAATTAAACTATACATTCGATTTTCATAAAATTTTAAATGGCTCGACAAAAGTTTGCAGCAATTATATATTAAAAATTTCAGACCATTCGGAAGGCTGTAAAATCATTAAAATGCATTTGCAATATTTTTTTCCCATTGGCCATAATGTAACGGAAAACTTTTGGGTGTCCCTTTAATTAAACTATACATCCGATTTTCATAAAATTGGAAATGGCTCAACAAAATTTTGCAGCAATTATATATTAAAAATTTCAGACCATTCGGAAGGCTGTAAAATCATTAAAATGCATTTGCTATAATTTTTTCCCTTTGGCCGTAATGTAACGGAAAACTTTTGGGTGTCCCTGTAATTAAACTATACATCCGATTTTCATAAAATTGGAAATGGCTCGACAAAATTTTGCAGCAATTATATATTAAAAATTTCAGACCATTCGGAAGTCTGTAACATCATTAAAATTCACTTGCAATAATTTTTCCCATTGGCCGTAATGTAAAGAAAAACTTTTGACTGTCCCTGTAATTAAACTATACATCCGATTTTCATAAAATTGGAAATGGCTCGACAAAATTTTGCAGCAATTATATATTAAAAATTTCAGATCATTCGGTCGGGTAGTTTTTGCTCTGTTATATGCGGACGGACGGACAGACGGACGGACAGACGGACTGAACGACGACTATAGGTGCTACGTATTTACATAATTACGAACGCACCTAAAAAAGGGGAAAAAAATTCTGAATCATGTGCTAGGATATATATGTATTAAGAAATGTAAAAGTTATAATACTAATCGTTGTTTTTAATTGATAACCATGGTTAATAATATTATACTATCGTGGGTTTTTGTAAATTTTAAAGCATAATATTTGACCACTTAAAACCAATTGTCTATAAAACTGGGTTTTTTTCTGGTTTTTATTATTATTATTTATTATTTATTATTTTATCCCGTCAACGCCAAGTATGTTTTAACTTTTGAAATCTAACATTTGACAACTTTAAAAACGTTGTTTATAGGGCAGTGTTTACATTTTTATTTTTATCCGTAGCAACAGTGTATGACAATGAATTCCTGAGCATCAAATGTTAATGAACTGTGATTGCGTGTGAGATTTTTTTTTTAAAAAAGGGTGAAAAAAATTCTGAATCATGTGCTAGGATATATATGTATTAAGAAATGTAAAAGTTATAATACTAATCGTTGTTTTTAATTGATAACCATGGTTAATAATATTATACTATCGTGGGTTTTTGTAAATTTTAAAGCATAATATTTGACCACTTAAAACCAATTGTCTATAAAACTGGGTTTTTTTCTGGTTTTTATTATTATTATTTATTATTTATTATTTTATCCCGTCAACGCCAAGTATGTTTTAACTTTTGAAATCTAACATTTGACAACTTTAAAAACGTTGTTTATAGGGCAGTGTTTACATTTTTATTTTTATCCGTAGCAACAGTGTATGACAATGAATTCCTGAGCATCAAATGTTAATGAACTGTGATTGCGTGTGAGATTTTTTTTTTAAAAAAGGGTGAAAAAAATTCTGAATCATGTGCTAGGATATATATGTATTAAGAAATGTAAAAGTTATAATACTAATCGTTGTTTTTAATTGATAACCATGGTTAATAATATTATACTATCGTGGGTTTTTGTAAATTTTAAAGCATAATATTTGACCACTTAAAACCAATTGTCTATAAAACTGGGTTTTTTTCTGGTTTTTATTATTATTATTTATTATTTATTATTTTATCCCGTCAACGCCAAGTATGTTTTAACTTTTGAAATCTAACATTTGACAACTTTAAAAACGTTGTTTATAGGGCAGTGTTTACATTTTTATTTTTATCCGTAGCAACAGTGTATGACAATGAATTCCTGAGCATCAAATGTTAATGAACTGTGATTGCGTGTGAGATTTTTTTTTTTAAAAAGGGTGAAAAAAATTCTGAATCATGTGCTAGGATATATATGTATTAAGAAATGTAAAAGTTATAATACTAATCGTTGTTTTTAATTGATAACCATGGTTAATAATATTATACTATCGTGGGTTTTTGTAAATTTTAAAGCATAATATTTGACCACTTAAAACCAATTGTCTATAAAACTGGGTTTTTTTCTGGTTTTTATTATTATTATTTATTATTTATTATTTTATCCCGTCAACGCCAAGTATGTTTTAACTTTTGAAATCTAACATTTGACAACTTTAAAAACGTTGTTTATAGGGCAGTGTTTACATTTTTATTTTTATCCGTAGCAACAGTGTATGACAATGAATTCCTGAGCATCAAATGTTAATGAACTGTGATTGCGTGTGAGATTTTTTTTTTAAAAAAGGGTGAAAAAAATTCTGAATCATGTGCTAGGATATATATGTATTAAGAAATGTAAAAGTTATAATACTAATCGTTGTTTTTAATTGATAACCATGGTTAATAATATTATACTATCGTGGGTTTTTGTAAATTTTAAAGCATAATATTTGACCACTTAAAACCAATTGTCTATAAAACTGGGTTTTTTTCTGGTTTTTATTATTATTATTTATTATTTATTATTTTATCCCGTCAACGCCAAGTATGTTTTAACTTTTGAAATCTAACATTTGACAACTTTAAAAACGTTGTTTATAGGGCAGTGTTTACATTTTTATTTTTATCCGTAGCAACAGTGTATGACAATGAATTCCTGAGCATCAAATGTTAATGAACTGTGATTGCGTGTGAGATTTTTTTTTTAAAAAAGGGTGAAAAAAATTCTGAATCATGTGCTAGGATATATATGTATTAAGAAATGTAAAAGTTATAATACTAATCGTTGTTTTTAATTGATAACCATGGTTAATAATATTATACTATCGTGGGTTTTTGTAAATTTTAAAGCATAATATTTGACCACTTAAAACCAATTGTCTATAAAACTGGGTTTTTTTCTGGTTTTTATTATTATTATTTATTATTTATTATTTTATCCCGTCAACGCCAAGTATGTTTTAACTTTTGAAATCTAACATTTGACAACTTTAAAAACGTTGTTTATAGGGCAGTGTTTACATTTTTATTTTTATCCGTAGCAACAGTGTATGACAATGAATTCCTGAGCATCAAATGTTAATGAACTGTGATTGCGTGTGAGATTTTTTTTTTTAAAAAGGGTGAAAAAAATTCTGAATCATGTGCTAGGATATATATGTATTAAGAAATGTAAAAGTTATAATACTAATCGTTGTTTTTAATTGATAACCATGGTTAATAATATTATACTATCGTGGGTTTTTGTAAATTTTAAAGCATAATATTTGACCACTTAAAACCAATTGTCTATAAAACTGGGTTTTTTTCTGGTTTTTATTATTATTATTTATTATTTATTATTTTATCCCGTCAACGCCAAGTATGTTTTAACTTTTGAAATCTAACATTTGACAACTTTAAAAACGTTGTTTATAGGGCAGTGTTTACATTTTTATTTTTATCCGTAGCAACAGTGTATGACAATGAATTCCTGAGCATCAAATGTTAATGAACTGTGATTGCGTGTGAGATTTTTTTTTTAAAAAAGGGTGAAAAAAATTCTGAATCATGTGCTAGGATATATATGTATTAAGAAATGTAAAAGTTATAATACTAATCGTTGTTTTTAATTGATAACCATGGTTAATAATATTATACTATCGTGGGTTTTTGTAAATTTTAAAGCATAATATTTGACCACTTAAAACCAATTGTCTATAAAACTGGGTTTTTTTCTGGTTTTTATTATTATTATTTATTATTTATTATTTTATCCCGTCAACGCCAAGTATGTTTTAACTTTTGAAATCTAACATTTGACAACTTTAAAAACGTTGTTTATAGGGCAGTGTTTACATTTTTATTTTTATCCGTAGCAACAGTGTATGACAATGAATTCCTGAGCATCAAATGTTAATGAACTGTGATTGCGTGTGAGATTTTTTTTTTTAAAAAAGGGTGAAAAAAATTCTGAATCATGTGCTAGGATATATATGTATTAAGAAATGTAAAAGTTATAATACTAATCGTTGTTTTTAATTGATAACCATGGTTAATAATATTATACTATCGTGGGTTTTTGTAAATTTTAAAGCATAATATTTGACCACTTAAAACCAATTGTCTATAAAACTGGGTTTTTTTCTGGTTTTTATTATTATTATTTATTATTTATTATTTTATCCCGTCAACGCCAAGTATGTTTTAACTTTTGAAATCTAACATTTGACAACTTTAAAAACGTTGTTTATAGGGCAGTGTTTACATTTTTATTTTTATCCGTAGCAACAGTGTATGACAATGAATTCCTGAGCATCAAATGTTAATGAACTGTGATTGCGTGTGAGATTTTTTTTTTAAAAAAGGGTGAAAAAAATTCTGAATCATGTGCTAGGATATATATGTATTAAGAAATGTAAAAGTTATAATACTAATCGTTGTTTTTAATTGATAACCATGATTAATAATATTATACTATCATGGGTTTTTGTAAATTTTAAAACATAATATTTGACCACTTAAAACGAATTGTCTATAAAACTGGTTTTTTTTCTGGTTTTTATTCCACAGCAGTAACGTTTAACAATAAATTCTGAGCATCAAATGTTAAAGAACTGTGGTAGACTCTTGATGTTTAAAAAAGTAGAAAAAGCAAATTTGTTTAATTCATAATAATTGACGGTGGTAGGTTATGTTTAATTAATGGTTATATATATATATATATATATATATATATTTCTGAACCATTTACCAGGGAAGATTTTTATTATCAAATGTAAAGTAACAGTAATACTCGTTGTTTTTCATCTATAACCGTTATTAATAATGTTATACTATCGTGTATTTTTTTAATTTTAAAGCATAAAATTTGAACAATTAAAAAAAGATGTCTTTAAAACCATTTTTTTTCTTTATCCGTAGAAACAGTACTTGACAATGAATTCTTGAGCATCAAATGTTAATGAACCGTAGTAGCGTCTGAGATTTAAGAATCAGGAAAAACGGAAGTTCCAAAAATCATGTTATTCTAAAATTGTATTTATAGAATTAAAATCACAAATATATTTTTTAATTGTCAAGTATTGTTAAAAGGTTTATACTATCGCTTTTTTAATTATTATTTAAAGCATAATTTTTGATAATTTAAAAAGCATTGTTTATTAGACGGTTTATTTATTTATTTCTTTATTTTATCTAATCAACGTTGTTTGACAACGAATTCCTGAGAATTAAATGTTAATGCACCATGGTAGCATATCAATCTAAAAAAACTAAATCATTGTTGATGTTTGTTTGTTTTTTAAATGAAGGGGGGGGGGGGATAGAAGCAATCAAACAGTAATAATAATACTCGCTATTTTTAAATGATAAGCGTTGTCAATAATTTTTTCTTACCAAAATTAAGTTGCGTATATACTCGCGTATAAGTCGAGGAATTCCTGACAATTTTCGATAAGCAAATTTGGGGGGTTGACTTATACGCGAGTCTATTAAAAATGCAAAAACAAAAACTTCTAATACTGCAAAATGATGGCTTTTTATGTGTATGAATTAAAAAATAATATATAAAATATACAAATAATAATAATTTATCGCTTAAAAATATTTCAGTGATTTGTTTTTGTTTACCTACTACCTTTTCGCATTGGCAAGTGAAATCTTTGGTTTAATTTTGTGCAAAATTGAAGTAAACAGTTTGGGGGTCGAGTTATATGCGGGTTTTTGATTTTTTCCAGAATTTGCATTCGAAAGTTAGGGGGTCGACTTATACGCGAGTATATACCGTAAATTTTGAAATATAATATTTCATTATTTAAAGAAATTTTGTTTATAGGACTATTTACATTTTTTTCTCCTTTTTAACCGTAACAACAGTTTTTTTTTTTTTTTTGTTTGTTTTTTTTTTTTTTCAATAAATTCCTGAACATCGTATGTCAAAGATCAGTGGTAGCGTCTGATATTGGAAAAGAAAATTATGATAGACTAAAATATTATTTATAGAATTAAAATCTCAAATATATTTTTTAATTGTTAAGCGTTGTTAAAGGTTTTTATACTATCATGTTTTTTTTTTTAAATTATTATTATTTAAAGCATAATCTTTGATAATTTAAAAAGCATTGTTTATTAGACTGTTTACGTTTTTATTTTTATTTATGTCCAATCAACGTTGTTTGACAACGAATTTCTGAGCATCAAATGTTAATGCATCATAGTAGCATATCAATCTAAAAAATATTAAATCACTGTTAATGCTTTCCAACTAGTGTGAAGGGGGTGGGGGAGGATATAGAAGGCTTGTATTAAGTAATCGAATAGTAATAATAATACTCGTTATTTTTAAATGATAAGCGTTGTTAACAATTTTTCTTATCCAAATTAAGTTAAATTTTGAAACGTAATATTTCATTGTTTAAAGAGGCTTTGTTTATAGGGCTATTTACATTTCCCCCCTTTTTAACCGTTTCAACAGTGTTTGACAATTAATTCCCGAGCATCATATGTTAATGAACCGTAGTAGCGCCTGAAATTTAAAAATCAGGAAAAACGGATGTTCGGAAACTTTTGTTATTCTAATATTGTATTTGTAGAATTAAGATCACAAATATATTTTTTAATTGTTAAGCATTGTTAAAAGATTTATACTATCGTATTTATTATTATTATTTAAAGCGTAATATTTGATAATTTAAAAAGCATTGTTTATTGGACTGTGTACGTTTTTATTTTTATTTCTATCCAATTAATGTTGTTTGACAATGAATTTCTGAGCATCATATGTTACCACAGTAGCATATCAATATAAAAAGATTAGAAGATCACTGCTGATGTTTTCTAAACCATATGGGGAAGGGGGAGATTGGGGGTTGCATTAAGTAATCGAAAAAAAAATAATAATAATAATCGCTATTTTTAAATGATAAGCGTTGTTAATATTTTTTTCTTATCAAAATTAAGTTACATTTTGAAATATAATATTTCATTCTTTAAAAAAGCTTTGTTTCTATTCACATCCCCCCCCCCCCTTTTTAACCATAGAAACAGTGTTTGACAAGGAATTAACGAGCATCAAATGTTAATGAACAGTGGTAGTCTGAGATTTAAAAAGTAGGAAAAGAAAATTATGATATTATAAATTATTATTTATAAAATTAAAATCCCAAATATTTTTTATTGATAAACATTATTAATAATGTTATACAATAGACAGTTTTTCAAATTTTGGCAAATAATCTTTGACATTTTAAAATATCTTGTTTATAAGACGCTGTTTAAGTTCTTATTTTTATTTTTATTCATTGCAACAGTGTTTAAAAGAGACTTCCTCAGCACCAAACGTTAATGAGCCGTGGTAGTGTCTGAGATTTAAAAAGTAGGAATAACGAAAGTTTAAAAAATTCTAACATATATAGAAAATTACTGCTAATGCTTTTCTAAATCATGTACCGGGGGAGAATTCGATTACAGGATTTAAAAGTAATAGCAATACTTGGTGTTTTTAATTGCTACCCATTTTTCGTAATGTGAATAATCGTGTCTGTTCCATAATTTAAAACATATACTTTTCCAGTTTAAAATATCTTGTTTATGGAAGATAGTTTACGTTTTTTAATTTTTTCTTCATCCATAGTAGCAGGATTTGACAATAAATTCCTCGGAATCAAATGTTAATAAACCATGGTAGAGACTTAGATTTAAGTAGTGAATCTCAATCACTGATGATGATTTTCTAAACCTTACGCTGAGGTAGAATTCTATTAATAAATGTAAAAGTAGCAATAACACTTTCAATTTTTAATTCATAGTTAATGTTAATATTGTTATAGTATTGCGTGCTTTTTAAATTTTAAAACATAGTCTTTGATGATTTAATCTTGTTTATAAAATACTTTTTTATTTCTATTTATCCATCGCAATAGTTTCAACAACAACAATACATAATGACAATGAATAACAATGACAATGAATTTCAAAGCATCAAATGTTAGTGAACTATAGTGGCGTCTGAGATTTATAAATCAGGAAAAACAAAATTAAAAAAATAAAATAAAAATGAATATTCCGATATTTTATTTTAAAGAATTAGAAGAAGTAAAATCAATGATAATGTTATAAGTGCTTTTGAACTTCATCTGCATAAATGAAACACGAATTTGGATTTACATAAGCTTGTACGTTATTTATTAACGTTGAAAATTTAGTTAGAAATGGAAATATTTCAAGCAAAACAGATTTCTCTTTTTATATGTAAAAAAATAATTTTCCTGTAATATAATTTAGTTAAATTAAATTATTTTTAATTATTTTTATTAAGTCTAAGTAAAGTCAATAGCCCCTTGCCTCATCTCCCACCACAATATGCGTTGTCAATTTCCGATAGTTTTATCGGAATATACTATTTTTTCATTCGTGTATGATAAACAAAATTTTTACATTTCTTAATGTACTTAAAATTTTGAAACATTTAAATTTTTATTTTTTCTTTAATCAGATCAACATTCCTTCATTTTTGACGGAAGCTATATACTAGTTATTAATACTAACCGTAAGAAAATGTTCAACTAATAATTCATTTAAGTGACTTTAAAAGTCAAAAATAAAAGAAAAGAAATGAAACAATCTTTTGAAACTAACATTTTGAGACTAAATCATTTGCATCTTTTATAACTTTACTTGATTTTAAGAATTTTATTTTTTTCTTTTTTATGTAAATTTGGAATCTGAATTTTTTTCTTTATAAATTTGAAACTTTTTTTTGTAAATTTGAATTTTTTTCTTTATAAATTTGAAACTCTTTTATAAATTTCAAAAAAAGATATATAACTTTTTTTTTTACTTTTTAAGATTTTTAAAGGGAGGTATTCCACAGAAATCTCTCTCAAATAAATAATAATAATAATAATAATAATAATAATAATGAAGAAAATTTTCGGATGAAGGAAATCTTAGACCTGAGAAAAATCTTTCAGTAAAATTATTTTACAAAAATTTGTATTTTTAAAATTGCAATGTTATGCTTATAATGTGAAACACTTTTCTACAATTTTCCATAGCAGGAATTTATTTATTTTTGTTGTTGTTGTTGTTGTTGTTGTTTTGTTTTTTTTCGTTACCACTAAAATTTAATAAAAAGTTTTTCGTTACTTCATTGTAGATTTCGATTATTAAAAGGGGCAAAATTTTCTATTAAATTTTAACGGTGATGAAAAAGCGTAACAGTTAGCTAATGGGAATTTTATTCACACCTTTATGCATGTACACGTACAGACGTGAAAAAAAAGTAAACATCCCTTACTAACTCTGCAACAAATTATTGTAGAAGAAAGTTACTGGTACCAAACAATTGGAAATAAAGTTTACTTTTAAACTATGTACATAAAATTAACTTAGGGGGCCATCTCCATATCAAAACGAACTCAAACTTTGTTTTTATTCAATAGCAATACCCAAATTTGACACCATAAATAAATTCTTCATCTTTCAATTAGCCTAAAAACAAATTTTCAGGAAATTCGTACAGTTAGTTTCAGATAAATTAATTATTTAATTAATTAATATGATCATATTTTAGGAGCTCTATGCAAATGGAAATTTGGTACTCGATTACTGAAATGCTACAGAATGACTATGTCACTTCTATTAATGTATTATTTCTTGCCAATATGACCATTTCACTCGCTTATTATGTTTGGACTATTGTCAGCCCAAATGTTTCAATAAAATGAATAAAATATTTTTTTTCTTCAAATTATGCTTTTCTGCACATCATAGACGGTTAATTAAACCATCATTTTGATGTTTTTTTTTTTATCATTATTCGAAAACTACTTGGAATACAAATTTGAAATTGAGAATTCGCATAAAGCAGGGCATAATAAATATAAATCATAAAAAAAATTGTAGGTTACAATTCATATTTTTTTCAAATATCCCTTTCATAATTCATAATTCATATTATAAAATTACTAATTCAATGTATTTATGTTTGGATTTTTTAGAATTATAACTACACAAAAAATTATCACATTAGGACTATAATTTCAGGAGATATTAATAAAAGTACGAAAATTTGATTTAATATTAGAAGCTCTAAATTTTATAGTTCAAATACTTATCCTCCGAATGACTTGAAATTTCGTTTCTGGGCATGGTTTGAACCGAATATTTAAAATATATTGTCAAAATTGGTTGTTGCTACTGAAAAAAAAAAAAAAAAAAAAATGTGTGGTCTGGTTTTGATTTGTAGAGGATCCCTAAGCACTTTTTATATATGTTACCGGCCAAAACCGATTTTAGGCCAAACTAGTTTATACTAACGCGCATAAGATAAACTAGTTTTTCCTAGGCCAAACTAGTTTATCCTAACGCCCATAGGATAAACTAGTTTTTCCTAGGCCAAACTGGTTTATCCTGACGCCCATAGGATAAACTAGTTTTTCCTAGGCCAAACTAATTTGGCCTAACGCTCATAGGATAAACTAGTTTACCCTGCTATTAATTGGTCTGAACTACTTTATCATAGGCCGATCTAGTTTATCCTAGGTCAATTCGATTTCGCGTGCTTTTATTGATCCAAAAGACCGCTTCAGCGCCAACCTTCTAGTTTGTCCTAGGCCAATTCAATTTGACGTGCTTTAATTGATGCCAACCAGTGTTGAGCACGCTCACAAAAAAAAAAAAAAAAAAAAAAAAACGTACTAATTTAAATTCAAATTCAATTTCTCAAATATGAGTCATGTTCAAGTTCAAATTCAAAATTTTTTAAACGAATCCGCTCAACTGAAACATATCTATGGAAGTGACAGGAGTTCACTAAAAACTCGTTTTTTATTTTTATTTTTTTTAAATATAATAGAAGTTTGGCGTCCAAATTTACAAAATTTTGTGAGTTAGTCTTTGGTTATTCAATGTAAGAGTTTTTGCGGGCTCGCCCAATTTTCCTTCCGGACATTAGGTCCGGGCTTGGTTTAGGGGTTAATTTTTTTGCGAGGTTTGGACCGAGATGGACTGGGACTCAATTTTTTTCTGGCTTAAGTCGGGACTGGACTGCGTTCTTCTTGAGGTCTGCACTAGCAGAAATTTTTAGTCCAATTTCCAACCCAGGTCATATTAAAATCATTTGGACCGGCAGGATCTCTGGTCTGTTCAGTAAAAATATCAGTAACATTTGGCCCGGCCCAACTTTTTTTTAATGCACGTATTTTTAAATCGCAATTATTTCACAATTAAAATTTATATATTTATTATATATTTATTTAATTTTTACTTTCTTCTATGTTTACAAAAAGAAAGTATTGGATTCGTGAAAATTTTCAACTTCCTGTTTTCGACGGATTCACACGTTTTTGGGTTCAGAGATCCCGAAAAAGTTGTTTTTACAAAATGTCTGTGAGTTATGTGAGTAGTGTTACTGTCTATCTGTGTATATGTGACACAAGTTTTGTGGGCGCTCTATCTCAAGAACTAATGCAAGGAATTTAATGAAAATATATATTCAGGTAGTCCCATATATACATTGGTGCTGATTAGTTTTTGGTGTAAATAGCCCAACAGGTGACGCAGCTATGCTGCATTTTTTACGATTACTGCTATAGCTCTATCTTAAGAACTAATGCACAGATTTTCATGAAACTTCAGATTCAGTTAGTCCTTGATATGAATTGGTACTGTCTACGTATTAGTGTAAATCGCCCAACAGGTGGCGCTGCTATGCTGCATTTTGCAGGATTCACACGATTTCCGAAATAGCTCTATCTCAAGAACTAATGCAGAGATTTTCAACAAACTTCAGATTCAGTTAGTCCTTGATATGAATTGATGCTGATTAGGTGTTGGTGTAAATAGTCTAATAGGTGGCGCTGCTGTGCTGCATTTGTCACGATTTTCTCAATAGCTCTATCTCAAGAACTAAAGCACGAATTTTCATAAAACTTCAGATTCAAGTACACCTGGATTAATATTGCTGCTGATTATGTTTTGGTGTAAATCGCTCAACAGATGACGCTGATATGCTAGATTTTTCATGATTTTTGCAGTAGCTGTTTTTAAAAAACTAATGCACGAATTTTCACCAAATTCAGATTCAATTAGACGCTGATATGTTGTTTCTGGGTAGATTTTGGTGTAATTTATTCAAAAACAGCGTTTCTATGCTCCATTTTGCTGGATTTACACGATTTCAGCAATAATCATATCTCAAGAACTAATGCACGGAAGTTCATACCTTTAAAATCCTCATGATAATCATAGATTGCCATTTTATTTTTCATTGTGATAGCTAATTTTGAAGTATTAACATGTTTAAGATAGAAAACAGTTTTGAGATTGGTTCATCCGACTAGTTTTAAGATGAGTAGATGCATTTTTAGGTAATAAAATTAAAGTATGCTAAAACCTGAGAAAAATAATCTGCCTATGACGGAATGCCGTGTTTAATAACAACAACAAAAAAAATGTTGATCTATGTAAAATGAGGATATTAGTACTTGTAGAAAAAATATAATGCATTTACAACAGACGATGAAACTTCTAATAAGGGAACCTGTCTATAACGGATTTTTCTTCTTTCCTGCGTAATTCCGATTTTATTGCATAGTATTTTTAAATCTCCAAACCATACAACGTGGATTAATGATATTAATGATTCTATTGTAAACTATACAGATTTTTTTTTAATGAATCTCTATTTGTATGTAAATATCTGAATAATTACTAATACCACTAATTTTTTTGCACGGGTTGGAGACTTGAAAATTTGAAAAAAAAAAATTATATAGAAAAACCTTCTAAAACGGAATCACGTAGGGGAGAAAAACACTTCGTTTTAGTTAAGTTCCTTTCTTAGCAGGTTCGTCGTCTCTAGCAAATATATTATGTTTTTTTCGAACGGATTAACCTTTAATTGATGTGACTAAAATTTGTCACACAACCGATGTGATCCGGTCTCTCAGACCCCTCGAATAAAATGAATAAAAAAAATAACTCAAATGGTTGAATTTACTTAAATTTTGTCTTAACAATATCGTTGTTCTTCTCTTAGGCGCATGTGAATTAAATTGCATGAAAAAGTATTTTATTCATATTATTTAACTTCAGTACAGAAAAGTAAAAAGCTGTAAAAGTGTTTACAGCTGGGAGTCGCGGGGTCTGGGAGACCGCGTGACATCAGTTACAGGTTAATATATTTGCAACAATTTGCACCGATTAAAAAAAAAAAAAAATCTCCGTTTCAAACAGGTTTTTGTCGTACTCAAATTCTCCTAATAGGTTTTACATGAAAGGTATCCACCTCCGTATAAATGTATATGTATTATTCTTTAAAGAGAATTTTAATTGTGAAATAATGGTAGCTTAAAAAATATGTAGTTTAGGCCAAACTGGGATCGGGAATTCACCGAATTTCTGAAAGTTCCAGATTTCTGAAAGAATATCAAATGTACTTCTAATATTCTTAATGGTGCATTTATTCATAAATATGCAAAGCCAAGTGATATTTATGTGAGGGGAAAAAAATAAACTTCTCTAAATTATTCCTCTCTTAAAATTTTGATAACCTCTCACCCCATTCTTTGGCCCTCCAGCACACAATTTGTCATGTGGAACATATTTAGTAACTATCGGCGGCGATAAAATGGGGCACGTAAGGCGCCGGAACGGTAGTTAAGATCAATAAAAGCACGACAACTTGCATTGGCCTAGAATAAACTAGATCTGCCTAGTATAAAATAGCAGGTTGGCGACGGGGCGGTCTTTGGGATCAATAAAATCACGCCAAATTGAATTGGCCTAGGATAAACTAGTTCGGACCAATGAATAGCAGGCTAAACTAGCTTATCCTGTAAGCGTTAAGCCAAACTAGTTTGGCCTAGGAAAACCTAGTTTATCCTATGGTCGTTAGGATAGACTAGTTTGGCCTAGGAAAAACTAGTTTATCCTATGAGCGTTAGGAAAAACTAGTTTGGCCTAGGAAAAACTAGTTTATCCTATGTGCGTTAGGATAAACTAGTTTGGCCTAGGCCAATCTAGTTTGGCCTAAAATCGGGTTTGGCCGGTAACATATACATCATTTAAAAGTACACGGGAAAAAGTGTTGTGTTGAAATTACTAAATTTTGGTTCATGTAGCTCCATCCAAACAAATTTTGGGTGGACGATTTGTTGAATTAACAAAATAATTTGGTTAATCTAACCAAAATTTAATCATTCTAACCAAAATTTTTGGATGGAGCTATATGAACCAAAATTTAGTAATTTCAACAAAACAGTTTTTTCCGTGTATACTTTATTTCCAATCGTTTTGTACCAGTAACTTTCTTCTTTTATAATTAGTTGCAGAGTTGGTAGGAATATTTACTTTTTTTTTTCTACGACTTCACATGAAATGATTCCTGTACAAGTGAATAAGACACTAGTAGATAAACGAAATCGTAAATGTTTTATGACAGATTTATACTGTTATACGTATGGAAATATATATATATATATATATATTAGATGCAAAAACAAAACAAATAATAAATTAAATTCAGGGATTTTATTAAACTTTCAAAAAAGATTTCCAACTTGTACAAATAAAGTACATATTCTTTAAATATCGTGTACAAAAATGAATAAAAGTAAATATTTTTGTTTATCGAAAAGTAGTATGCTATTTACATATTTACCTTTTATTTTCTTGCTTTGTATTTCTGTAATAAATCGTAAAGCTTGGTCAATACCTTGATTATACGTGAGCTTTTTTTTTTTTAGGAACTCTTTAAACTATTTCATTGTATGGAAGAATTTGGATGAAAAGTTTTATAGCCGTATTTTAATACCTTTTGTCCGACTGATAAATTTTGTAGGCAAAATCGGATTTTTTTATTATCCAAAGGTTTTATATTTCCATATGTGTACAGTGTATTTCTGTCATGAAATATGAATGAAATTCTTTTCATTCGAAATATAAAGTCTTGAGTAGTAAAAAGTAAAATAAATCTCCGTGTGTGCATAAATGTGAGAGAATAATATACCCTTGAAATAAAAATAAATACGTTTTATTTTTATTTCAAAGTTATATTTAAAAAGTATTAAAGGTATAATATAAGTACGTGTAACAAAAATAACATAATATTTAAAGATGTCCTGTAATTATATTTTACATTAATTGTTATAATGATACATATGTAACAAAGATAAAATCATAAATATATGAACGAATTGGTAAAATTCTAAAGATGAACAAGATATGAACATAGGAAACCAGTATGTAAAATAAGAAACTATGAATAGCGCACAGAATCATCAGAGGAGCTTGCAGGTTAATTCATAGTGAAGATGCGTTATTTCATCTAATTTTGTCGGCATTAAACCTAAAATGACAAAATTTAGCTCCTAATAGCGCATCATAAAAGAAAATAAATGATAAAAAACCAAGAGATCTAAAAAAAAAGATACACCTCACGTAGGATATTTAAAACTCTTAGAGCGCAATACCTCAATTACATACTAGGATCCAAAACTTCAGAAAGTTGGCTCACTATATTATAGCATGTGAGGATGTTATCATATTTAAGATTATTAGAACATGTGGCCAGCAGTTGAGCCACTGAAAACCAAAATATTGCTGCCATCTGGTGTGAAAAAGGAAAACTATATTGTAACTGGATTTTTAACAAAAATGTTTAGTGCTGCCATCTATACCCATAAAAAAGAATGAAATTAATTGAAGAAATCAAGAAATTACTTAAATTAACATTTATTTATAGTAGAATGAAAAAATAGGAATAAACTTAATAAGTACTGAGTAAATATAAAATAAAATAAATAAGATATAAATAACATTTAAAAATCAATGAGGATTATTTTGAGATAGTAAAATATAGCCTTGTATTATGTGCCGATATGGGAATATTAATGAAAAATGCATGATGTTAAATGCATGATATCCCATTTATATATATATATATATATATCCATATAATATGTAAGCATATATACATACATATATACATGCTCACACACATATATACATATAAGGTTTTTAAACTTTTTTTAGCATTCCCTACCTCAGCCATCCATAATATTTGTTTTTATAAGAGTGTATAATGTATGTAAAACATGCACACACACACACACAAACATACTTTTTTTTTAATAAATTTTTGTATATGTCTTTATAAATTTTTTCAGCAATCCACATCCCACCCTCCATAATAGTGTTTTCGATTTTATAATTTTTTTTAAACATATTATATGCCTATACTGGTAATAAGTAGAACAAATATATATAATACCTTTGAATCAAAATTTTACCTTACAAGTTCATGTAGTAGTATTAACCAAAATTATAAATGAAGACGGAATGTAATGATATTATACATTAATTGTTATACTAAAACATTTATTAAAGTAGAGCTGATTAGCAAACAGAACCCACTAAGAAATCTCAAAATAATGACATTCCTAAACATTTTAATATATGGATGATATCAAATAGAGTTTAAATAAAAACGAAGTAATCACAAATGGAACAGAAAAATATAATGAAGGGAAATAAAGATGACAAACAGTAGTATTTAATCTTCAGTTGGCAAGAATGCGACGTGTTACTAAAAGTACATTATTTCATATAACAGGCAGCTAAATGAGCAAAATATAGTCTGTTACTTGCAAATATAATGCATTGGAATTTATAACAGATGAAGTGATAAAGAAAAATAAAGAAAAAATGATTTAAAGGAGAAAATAAAACCGAATTGCATTCAGGTCTCTTCATAACGTGCGAATACATCATCTAACATAACATAACGAAGATACAATTCAATTACAAATTAAAGATAGCAGGCAAAAACATTTTTTTAATACAAATAGTCCATGCTTGTTGCTTGCATCTGAGACGTAAATATTGGGTCTCTCGAAATATTTAAAAGAAAAGAGCGCGAGGACTCAAGTTTTATAACTTTAGCGCAAGCCAGAGGGAAGGGACGTGGGAGGGATCACATATTACAAATCCATTACATTCAGTGGTATTAAAATATTCAGGGCTGCCACAGGCGACTATTTTTATGTTCAGTTTGCACCATTATTTTAAAATACAAATTTTCTAGTATATTTCTCTTACTGAAGTTGGCAAAGAGTATATAAAATATTTTCGTATTGAAAGAGTGGTGCGAGGTAGAGTTAAAAAATAATCATCCGTGGCAACCCTGAAATATTGTAACTGTATAAGGTGCAAAGAGTATTGTAATATCTCTTTTGAATTTTATTTCATACTCTTTCATATTTAAAAAATGTACAGTCGTGGGGAAAAAGTAAACACCCCTGTTAACTCTGCAACTAATTATAATAGAAGAACGTTACTGGTACATAAATATTGGAAATAAACTCTACTTCTAAATGATGTATATAAAATTCGCTTAGGGAACCATCTACAAATCAAATCCAGGCCAAAACTTGTTTTTTTTTTTTCAATGACACCATCCAATTGTGACAATGTACTTTTAATCTTACGTTCAAATTATTCTTAGAAACGAAATTTCAAGTCATTAGGATGATAAGTTTTTGAATTATAAACATTCAAAATTTAGAGCTTCGAATGTTAAATTACATTTTTATTTTTATTAATATTGTTACGATTTCATATAGTTCCTGTGTAGCACTCAGTGAACGACGCTTTAACATCGAAACACTTTATTAAAACAGAATCAACAGTTCACATTTAAATATAAAACCTCCTCAAACACTTTTAAAAGAAACCGTCACTCTAAAACAAAAGGACATTCTGGTTCATACCACTCCATCGCACATATCTAAAAGTTTAACACTTCAAAACACAGTCAGGAAAACCAACATGCTCACCCTATCTCTTTCGAAAAAACCACGTCTTCAGCTTTCCAGCAGTCAGTTCTCATCGCTTCACTTCATTCCTTTCACATATCAAACTTTTTCTCCTGCGCGGCAGCACGGCTAATCGGTCTAGAACAGGCGACCATCGATGGACAATTCTAGGCGTGGACAAACGCTGGGCCAAAGTTAGTCCGGTAACTCAGGAAATCGGAAAGGTTTGCGAGTTTTCTTCGGCCGTTACAATATTTGCTGGAATTATAGTCCTAATGTTATATTTTTTTGCGTGGTTATAATACTAAAAATCACAAGTATTGTTATTCACAAACATTGAGTTTGAATTTTAAAAAATTTATAATATGAATTATGAATTATGAATTATGAAATTAATATTCGAAAAAAAATATGAATTGCAACCTGTAATTTTTTTTGATAGATTTATATTTATTATGTCCTGCTTTATGCGAATTCTCAATTTCAAATTTGTCGTCCGAGTAGTTTTTGAATTATGATTAAAAAACGTCAAAATGATGGTTTAAGGGGCCTAATACGTGTCTATGACGTGTAGAAAAGCAGAATTTCCAAAAATATATATTTTACTCATTTTATTGAAATATTTGGGCTCACAATAGTCCAAACCTATCAAGCACGTGATATGGTCCAATCGGTAAGAAATATTACATTAATAGAAGTAACATAGTCATTCTATAGCATTTCAACAATCGAGTACCGAACTTCAATTTGGATATAGCGTCTAAAATATGCTTCTTTTAAAGTAATAAATTCCTGTGAAACAAATCGTATGATTTTCATGAATATATGTATTTGGGGTAAATGAAGGACGTAGAATTTATTTATGGTGTCAAACTTGGGTATTACTATTGAAAAAAACAAAGTTTGGGTTCGTTTTGATATGTAGATGGCCTCCAAAGCCAATTATACGAGGGAGTATCAATAAGCTTTTGCCCTCACATCGAAATAATTGAGTGAAATTTATGAAATTTTTACATTTTATTAGTCTTTTTCTATATAGTCACTGTGCACAGTAACGCACTCCTGCAAACGGTATTTCAAAGAGAGGGGAGAGGGTGTATTCCAGAAGGCACGATAACAGACCCAAAGGGAGGCACTTTCTTAACTTTTGCCGACTCTCCTCATGTGACATAGTGTTGGAAAGGCCTGTCACCACTTATTCATGTTATGCACCTCCCGAGCCCCAAGCCCCAATTTGACACCCCTCGTCACATGGAAGGTGTCTTCTGAACTTAGGAAAGCACCCCCGAGGGGGCAAATTGGGTTGGAGGGGCTCGGTAGGTGCATAACATGAATAAGTGGTCACAGGCCTTTCCAACAATATGTCACATGAGGGGGGGTCGGCAAATGTTAGGAAAGCGCTCCCCTTTGGATCTGTTATCGCGCCTCCTGGAATGCACCCCCCCCCCCTTTTTTTGAAATAACGTTTGCAGAAATGTGTTGCTGTGCACTGCGACTATATAAAAAAGGACTAATAAAATGTAGCACATAAATTTCACTCAATTATTTCTATATGAGGACAAAAACTTATTGATACCTCCTCATATATACATCATTTAAAAGTAGACTTTATTTCCAATCGTTTGGTACCATCAACTTTCTTCCACGATAATTTGTTGCAGCGTTAGTAGGGAGTGATTACTTTTTTCCTCACGAATCTACATCCCTCTCAAAGTGAACAGTCTCACAGCCAGACAGATTGCTGTTTACTACATTATAATTAAGAAAATTGAGATTTATAATTGCTATACCAATTTAAAATCTACACATGTGTATCAGGACCACTCAATCTAATATTAATCATGCAGTTAAAGTGTCAGGCAATACTAAAGTAAATAGAAAAACAAAAATAAATCAACATAGGAAACGATAAGGCCAATGTAATTCAAAATAATTAAGCAAAGAATATAAGAGTGTGGAATTTTTTATTCAATGAAGAGGCAAAGAAGATGTTTTAAGTACAATAAATATCGGCAGCCAAAAATCATTTCACGTGAAAGAAAAGCGTGTAAAGCAAAGGATTATAAAGTTTTTCTCCTGGCAGAATTCCAGGTAATGATGTTTACAAATCCAAAAGGCAATTTTTTTTTCCCCCGCACTGATAATGTTTTAAATCATGCGTTTTAAGTGTTAAAAGTAATCAGAGTCAATGACCCGGTATTGATTACTTGGAGTTTCAAGATGATTTTATTTTAATTATAACCCTTTTTTAGATAGAATCGCGGTCAGGCGCTGCTAATCTCTTAGATTAGACATTTTCATGAAATGGGTTTATCACAATCCATTTAAATGCTTGCTTAATGCTAGCAAATCATTCGTTAAATAGTGATTGGTTTTGTAAAAATGAAAAGTTCCTTTTAATTTCGTTAATTAAGCACTCATTTCGGAAGTTTCATTTGTCTACTGCATATATATTACGTTATTATAAACAGAATATCTAATAAAAAAACCTCAATATTAATCCTTAAATTTGTGAAATCTCTCTATTCTAAAAAACGTAACTTACGCTGTCACCGCCGCCGCCGCCGCCGCCGCCGGTTTTGATTTTTTTGTGACCGGGGGTTTTTCTCCGTTAATATTAAGAAAAATATTGCATCCAAAAATATGAAAATCGGCGGTATTATAGAGAAATGTTTGATAAACACGCTGGTGCAGACAGTTTTCAAATCGGAGAATTATTTTAAGAGATATTTAATGCTAAAGTTGGACAAAATCGTTCCATTAAAAAAGTTTTATAGGAGCAAAAACTATACATAGGAATTTAATCATTTTACACGTTAGAATTTCCCGGTGTGCAGACTGCAATTATTTTTTTATTTTGACTCATTTTTTTGAGGTTTTATTTCTATTTTAAATTCAAATTTTCAGCATTTCGAGAGATATTTTTTACTTATTTTAGAAACTGGTATTAATTTAAACTGTTGCCAACTGTATATACAGCGCAAATAATAATGTTTGCTTCAAATGAAAAATTTATTTTGCACGTGACTATTATTAACAGAAAGAAAACTTTCAAATTATGATTAAATAATTACGTATAAAAAGCAGGAACCTATTGAAAATACTTCATAAAAACTATACTTACACGTAATTTTTAAAAGAGAAAGGATATTGTAAAATAATAAATTCATTAACATACGTTAGATGTCTTAAATAGGAGAAATTACGACATATTTACGTCACATTAAACTTATTATGTAAAATGAACAAAAACTAATATTGCAAAACAGTTTAAATTTAAAAATTGCGCGAGACATTATTTTGATATTTTGAGATTATATTAATAAGATTAATATTAATTTTATTGAACGCGTTTAGACTGCTTTCGAGCGACTATTTAGTAATTTAATAAAAATAAAGATTACAAGCTGAAAGTGGAGTGTCATCGACAAAAAAAATGATTTGAAAGAGAAAAATCTGTGAAGCAGAAAATAAAGAAATTGCTTAAATGGTTTAGTTAAGATTCGTTAACCTTCTGTGTCGTTTCCGTCAAAAGAAGGCATTGATATTTGTGAAATATATTTGCATTTTGATGCAGATTTGGTTATTATATTAGCTTATTTTGAAATGTTTAACTGATTTTATTTAATCAAAGGCAAAAACAGCCATTGTATCTTTTAACAGCAGCTGATTTTTCCTTAAAATTCCCCAATCGATGAGAAATGAATAGAAACCCGTTTATAGGGAGATCGCCACTGTTTTTTAAATTATAATTCAATCTTTCAAAATCTTTTTAAAGCCAATCAAATTAGCGTGCTTTTCGAGGCTGCGGTGTCTGAACGGGGGTTGGCGAGCGTAGCTCGTAGGGGACCGACCCCTCTAGTATCTAAAAAATATACTTTTAGACTTTTGTAAATTATCTTTTTTAAAAAGTTACTTTATATATATACACTAGCAGCCTTCGCCCGCTTCGCTGGCCTGTTTTTCTAAACAAACCATGAATCAAACGAAATATATCTGTGAATTTGATCATTCGTTTGAAAGCAATATGGACATTAACCTGGCATACTCATCCGAATTGTTACAAACGATATGGACGTCATTATACTATTGTATTTTCTATTGAGACAGACAAAATTTGGGCTGCTAAGGACCAACTTCTTTAGTTGATCCTTTACTGTAGGATTTGGTAAAGTACGATAGAGCAATATGTAATACACTTATATACTTTTCCTCTGAAAATTTATCAATGCAATTCTCATCAGATTCCATCCAATAGAACCTATGAAAAAGGCTAATCTTTCATAATTGGGTTTACCTCATTCTGAACTTTCATCCAAAATCCTATAACTAAGCAACCTAGAACGATATGTGTTTCATACTAAAATATTCCCTGAAAAATTAACTAACTGAGCAAGTTCCACCAAAATCCATTTAGCAGAATCCTTTAAACTGGCAAACGTACCAAAAAGTTTCCTAAAAATTATCTAATTAACAGTTTGTCTTACCAAAATCCATCCAGCAGAACCTTTAAAAAAGCCAATCTTTCATAATCGTGTTCTTCTGATTTTGAATTTTCCCCCATAATTATTTAACTAAGCAACGTAGAACAATATGATGTACTAACTTTTTTTTTTCTGAAAAATTATCTAACAATGTAAGTCCCATAAAAAATCTATTTAGCAGAACTCAGTTTTTAAGCGGCCCAAACGAAATTTCTCTTTGCATTTCATACATATTATAGATAGTTATATTTAAATATATCTTCCATAATCGCGTTAACAAGATTATAGAACTCTCGGGGATGTAGGGGTAGGTCTACTTTATATACCCACTGGATTTTTTAAGAAACCCTGCACACCTTTATAGAATATATATTCTCTAGTATATACACATTGCATATAGCTTACATCCTTTTATAATAGTAATTTACTACACCACAGAGAACTTTCCAGCATAGCATCAAAATCCATTTAGTAGAACTTTACATTAAAGGTAATCTTTCATAATCGGGTTCACCTAATTTTAAAAGTCCCGTACTTATCACTAATTCAAAGTAGAACTATTTTTTTTTACATTAAAACACTTCTAAAACAAATTACATAACTAACAGTGTACCTTCTAAAAAATTATGTTCAGTAGAACCTGAGTTATAGTCAATCAGAATGAAATAAGAATTTGCGTTTTGTAAATATAGTAGATGATGAGTAAAATTGTAAGTATTGGTATTTGCGATTTATAAAATGCTATTGGCGAGATTTATGAACGGCTAACATAAAAGTATCCATTTTTTTCTTTTTATCCATAGGAGCAAATGACAAATTGCAAAATATTTTTCTATTTAAACCTTTGAATATGAACACATTTTTAAACAGTACAAACATTGCTTTCATACTTAAACTAAATATTTCCGTTTTAAAATATTTATTTCTTATTAAACTCTTTTTCTTTGTATTTTAAATAAAATCAGTAACTGTTTTGGTATTTTTCCGTTATACCAGCACCGTTGTCGCCAAGCATAATAATTAGCGCAAAATGAATGAAACATTTGAAAAAAAAAAAATTTGTTGATACAAAAATGAGCATTTAAAATATATAACATTTGAAAATTACAGACTTTCACCAACTATTTTGTTAAATCAATACAAATCAGTACTTAAAATAAAAGAAAAAATAAATATTTTACAATAAAATAATAAAATAAAGTCAATTTAATCAGCAGGTCTCGAATTGTAAATGTCTTTCAGGTTATCATTGTAGCGTGGCGTACGTAATAAGCATATATCTGTCATTGCAGTAAACATTTTATTTTTTGAATGAAGACGTTCAACGTTTTTTAACAAAACATTTTTATAGGTATAATTCCTAAGTTCTGAAATAATTTTATTACACCTTCCTCGTCACCAAGTAACTGCTAAATCGTAAAATCCACGTCAGTGTCAGTGATAAATGTAAGTTATAATTTAAAAATAAATATTTTCTATTCAAAAAATAATAAATTAAAAAGTTTTACGATATTACAATGGAATAATACTCATAAAAAATATTCACGTTCAATAAATAGCAAATGTTAATGTTTGGCACGGTTTACAATAAAAATCGTTTGCACGCTAAGGGTAGAAATAAATGGCGCGATACCATACATTTTGGCATAGTGTTGATAGAACGAAAAAGTACTACAGTTTTTATTATTATTATTTAGTTTTAGTTTTTGAGGCGTTTATAATTTCTTTCCTAACTGACATAGTTGTTTTAAATATTTAAGCAAAAGAATTGATTAAAAAATTATTCAACTCGAATTTCTTCCCTTGCTGTAGTCTCAGAATGAAGAGAATGAGTTTTTAGAAGTTATCACTTGAAAACTTGAGGATTTGGCGCCAAAGATAGCGCCAAATTAGAAAAATATGAAATATCTCATGAACTATTAGACTTAAAATAATTTGGCTAGTACCATTCGATTTAGCATACAAAAATACGCTAAAATATGTTATCAGTTGAAAAATAACTATCAAATCAGATTTTTAAGGAATTTTTTAAAAGTTCGTTCTATTTTTTACCCTCCTTAGGGGTGGAATTTTAGAAAATCCTTTCTTAGCGGCACTCAATATTATAAGAAGTATTTTTACCCCGAATTTCAAGATTTTATGTTCCGTAGTTTGGGCTGCGCGTTGATTAATACAAAATCCAGACTTTCTTTTATATATATAGATTTATGCGTGTGTGTGTTTGTACAATTACACGTATATTATTACTTAGTAATAGAGCCTACAACTCTAAAATTGTAAGTATAAATCTATATTTATATCCATGTGTATCTATCCATACCAATATATTTCTCCTTTCTCTCGTTATCTTTATATGCATACTAGCAGAGTGGCATATATTATTATTTACTAAAACAACCTACAACTCTTTAAAATTGTAACTATCAATCTATATTTATATCCACGCATATCCATACGAATATATTTCTCCTCTCTCTCGTTATTTTTATATGCATACTAGCAGAGTGGCATATATTATTATTTACTAAAACAACCTACAACTCTTTAAAATTGTAACTATCAATCTATATTTATATCCACGCATATCCATACGAATATATTTCTCCTCTCTCTCGTTATTTTTATATGCATACTAGCAGAGTGGCATATATTATTACTTACTGAAACAACCTAAAACTCTTCAAAATTGTAACTATCAATCTATATTTATATCCATGTGTATATATCTATACCAATATATTTCTCCCCTCTCTCGTTATTTTTATATGCATACTAGCAGCGTGGCATATATTATTACTTACTAAAACAACCTAAAACTCTTCAAAATTGTAACTATCAATCTACATTTATATCCATGTGTATATATCCATATCAATATATTTCTCCTCTCTCTCGTTATCTTTATATGCATACTAGCAGCTTGGCATATATTATTACTTACTAAAACAACCTACAACTCTTCAAAATTGTAACTATCAATGTATATTTATATCCATGTGTATCTATCCATCTATTTACATAAAATCCAAGTCTCTGTGTGTCCTTCACAATTCCGGTAGGACCGCCTCATTGAAATGAGTAATTGTTGAAAAATACTAAAGCAGGGTTACCACAGTAGCGCCAAATGTATATCAACTTGGCAAAATATCGCTAAATTTAGCGACAAAAATAAATTGTCATATATGAAGCCAACTTGGCGATAGCTGACTAAATATTTGTCGAAATTCTCATCTAAAGCCATTAATCTTTCATAAAGGAGGTCACCGCAATTTAATTTAAACACCGCTCTTTTAAGGGTTTTTTTTTTTTTTTTTTCAAAATCTATGGGTGAAAATTTAAAGTGCAATATACCAAAATGTACATCTTTACATCTTCCCCCCGATGCTACTAATAAAATAACTGCCAACAGACGACGCTATACTGTCTGAGCTCCTAACTGCGCGATTTTAATGTGCTTTAGGTACTTTTCCAGTACAGGGTGCCTTGGCGAAGAAGGAAATTTGGCGACATATTTTCCATGAATCTATCCACTGTTTCATTTTAGATACACAGGCATTTTTTTCGATGTTTATACGATTTATTTAACATAAAAAAGCCATTTATCTAATTTTATACAGAAACGAGGAATTTGTGCACAAAAACATCAGTAATATACATATAAAATGCATATATAAACAAACAAAAAAGTTCATCAAGTTTGTTTTCTTAGCTGTTTATATGATTTGACAACGAATCTCACTTTCTGATGCCCGAATTGCACCAAGCTTTTTTTTAAAAAAACGCCAAAGTCACTATAGTGGAAAAGTACCAAATTATCTATTATTTTGCGCTATCTGCGCTATAGTTTGTATTATATGCAATGAGGGCGAGCGAAAAGTTTAAACATTAAATATTAAAGTTTCTATAAAGCAGTATAAAACTACAAAATTAAGAATAAAATAAGTGAAAAATAAGACTAAACAAGAAAGAAAAATAATGCGTTAAGCATAGATTATGAAACACTTTCCAACACTTCCTGAATGCTTTAACAAAACTTCGTTATTTAGAGAAATAAGATAACTAAGTAAACATTTTAGAAAACGCATAAAAAATTTTAAAAATTTATTTCAGCAGTTACCGTACGTATAGTACCGTTATTACACGCCACTATTTAGCCAAAATTTAATTTAAAGTAAAACACTCTTAAATCTACTGAAATCACATTTCCAGATATTATCATCCATAGATGGTTACGTCTCCAATTCTTTGCGTGACCCTGTATATTACTTTATCTATATTCTACAAACATTTCTTAGTAAACTAAATGCTGTTCAGCGTAAAAATGCATAACTTCCTTAAAAACCACCTTTAAGCAATTTACTCTCATATTCAGTAACCCTTACGAATTCTTTTGTGTAGCCCTGTATATAAACTATAGGATTTATACACACAGTATAGTATGCATAAATATAGTGAAACATAAAAGCTCATATAATAATTAAAAATGCATGTCCAACAATCATCGCTTCGGAGAAAAGTTTCTTGGCGAGAAAAAAGTTTGGCAACGTATTTTCTGACAACATATTTACTGTTTCATACTCACAAGCAATTTTTTCCATATGTATACAATTTATTTAATAAAAAAAAGCTACTTACCTATCTATATTATAAAGGACAAACATATCTGTGCGTAACGCATACGTCATTCTGCGAATGGCAACACTTTGAAATTTGAAATGAAATTTCGCTTTTGCAATTCTCGCTACTGCAAATTTTTAAACTTCTAAACATCCCACATTTTAAATGTTTACACCGTCATGTGCAGAAAAAAATGCGCTTTTAAAAGCAATTTGTTTGAAAGCTGTATCTCAATTTATTTTTGAGATATTAATTTTTTCATAGTTTTTAATACAATTTTCTAATCGTGGCAACTGAAGTACTTCATTTCTATTAAAAGTGGGTTAGTTATCTTTATTGATTATATTCTTACTGATGCCATTTTCTCATTACAATTAAAAATATATTTTTAAAAATTTGAACAGAAAATGACGTTACGCTTTAAAAAAGACACAATTTCCCTGATGATGCTGTTATATTTCACTATTTTTTCATTTCGCTGATATTGAATTTGAGTCAATAGGCAAAATATTTCAGCGACTGAAAATGACGTCATATTTAAAAGTAAACGATAATTTTATTTGATAAAACGCGATATTTCCCCTTGAATACGTTGAAAAGTTATAAATTTCTGGAATTTTTACGCGCAGGCACAGAGATTATACTAAGACCTCAAATCACGAGTGGGAATTTTAACATGAAAAGTTGTAATAGTTGACAAACGTGACTTCAAGCTTGAAAATATATTTATTAATAACCTATTGCGCATTAAAATGTTTTTAAATGTTTAATATGAATGTGAAACGTGGAAAATGACTTGATTTGGTTTAGATGTAAAGGTAGAAAAATTCTATGATTATGTCAAGTTGTCAAGGTGAAATCATTTTTGCGGATTTTTCATTCCGTAATACCAAGCATCGATTAATAACTTAATCAAAATTACTTATCTTGATTATATTTTACTGATGACGTGTATGAAGAAAGTTTAATTTTTCAATAATTTTAACAGTTGAAGTTTATGAAAAAAGTATTTTGTTAATCTTAGGTTAAAATATGTCTTTGGAGAGTTAAATTGACAAGTGTAAGATGGATTTTTTATTCTAATTATTGTTGTTGATGTATTATAAATTTGATGCAACAGTTCCTTTGTAAACATTTTCTTTCGTCGAAATTCGGCGGGTTCCACCTCGTTTTTATAAAGAAACAGAAGTTATTTTTGCACAGATGTCATATACGCATCCGGTTTGGCGTGATTTTTTTTTTTTTTTTTGGACCAATTTGGCAAAAATCTCGCTTTCGAATACCAGTTATATATATATTTTTAAATTATTTGCTATTATTTTGAAAAGGAAATAACAATAAATAAATAAAAGTTTAATTAATAAGTACAGAACAAAACAATTTATATAATTAAAAAAAGTAAATAAACAATTTATTAATAAATAAAAAACAATAGCCGGGTTGCCATACCAGGCAAAAAACATCATTTTGGCGCCAGTTAGATACTCCGGTGCATATATGACATCTGTGCAGTAATTTGTATATATATATATATATATATATATATATATATATATATATATATTTAGAAATGATTTTTTGTGTATATAAATACATATATAAACAAAAATAAAAGTTCATTAGCTTTGTTTTCATATTTTGGTGTTTATACATTTTGGCAACATATCGCACTTTCTAATGCCCGAATTGCGCCAAGCTTTTTTTTAAATGCACAGTGCCCTATAGTGGAAAAGTACCTAAATAAATAATTATTAATAATAACTACATGTATAAACAAAAATAAAATTTTATCAGGTTTGTTTTCATAGCTGTTTATTTATTTTGGCAACATATCTCACTTTCTGAAGCCCGAATTGCGCCAAGCTTTTTTAAAAAATGCGCTATAATGGAAAAATGCCTAAATAAATAATTAATAGAAATAATCAATTACATAAACTAAAACATTTTATTTCTAGATCAAAGTATTGTTTTTAATTTCGATTAAAAAGTACATATATCCTAGGATAACTTCAGTTGAAATTAGGTTGGCAGCTTAATACCGCATTCCATAAACCTAAACAAACACAAGTGATTCATTCATCGTGAACCGTAAAAAATACTAAACCATTGAGGTAATCATTCACAAAGTAAGTTCTTCAACAATCAATGGACAATATTCTTATGACGTCATAGTCGGTAAAACGGTGGCGGTATCGTTTGTTTATGGTTTGAAATCACAAAGATTTTATTTTGCAATGTCTGTTAGTTACATTACTTTATTGTCATATTTATTATTTCAGAACAAAAGCATATTTTTCATTATTTAATTATTAAATAATGAAAAAAATATATAAATGCATGATTTGAAAAATTTAAATAATTTTCTTTCTTAATACTAAAAATGAACATTGAAGTAACAGCGCGTTTAAGTTAAATAAGTTTAACTGTTTAATTCTGTTGTAATATTCAAAATAACTGTATTTATTAGATTTCAGTAAACAATATCAGGGCCCGATTAAACTTTGAAATTAGATTAATTACAATGTCATTTCATGACCCTTCTTCTGGAGAAGCTTTTCTAAATTCCACATAAAAATGGAAACTCTTCAGTGTTACAAATATTATTCCTAGGACCGACATAATATCAGAACGGCCGGTAATTTTACACAAGTTTTTGAAAAATACTTTATATCAGAAATTTTATTAAAAACTGGTTACTTCTTTGTTACAGCGGCCCACACAATTATGATTAAGAGAAGTTGTAGTCAATTTCGCCAATGTCGTAACCAAGATCGAGAAGCACACACGTGTAGTACCATATAATACCATTTTATTAAATCGTATACGATAGTTTAATAGTTTTTATCTTACTTTAAGTATGTAATTTACTTATTTTTAAGAATTAACAATCTAAATTGTCCAGTATATGAATTTAAAAAAAAAAAATGTAAACAAAGATCGAATAGACATGACCGCAAAAAGGCTCAAATCCTCCCAACACTTGGAACCAAACTGTGCAGATTAGTGGTCTTCTACTGTACACAATTTTTCATAAATGTGTTTCGCTCTTAACCCTTAAATGTCTAGTGTTGCTTTTCGGCAACATACCCAATTTAAGCTTTAAAATACTATTAGAATAATATTGAAGCTATAAACTGTGCAGATTAGTGGTCTTCTACTGTACACAATTTTTCATAAATGTGTTTCGCTCTTAACCCTTAAATGTCTAGTGTTGCTTTTCGGCAACATACCCAATTTAAGCTTTAAAATACTATTAGAATAATATTGAAGCTATAATGCCTAATGTTGCCGTTAAAATGCAGTCTGAAAATATTATTAAATCAATTTTCAACATTTAGATGGCAACACTTGTGCTGTTTAACAATAAAGATAATTTATTTTTTCAAATGTTTGTACTTGTTCTTTTTGTTTTGTTTGGAAGCTTGCGAAATACCCTATTTTGACCTGCAGTGAGCAAGTAAAATTTATTTCTTATTAAAGTTCCTAAAATTCTTGTGTGTTTAATATTGTAGAACTTTATCAAGGGAAATTATTTTTTCAATTAAACACCAGTATTGCCGATGAGTAACAAACTTTTTTTTTTGCCGTAAACTATACTTAAAACAAAATATGATTTTTTTAAGTATTTTTCCCATGCTTTATTTTAAAAATGAAAGCCGAAAAACATTATTACAATGATTTTTGAAAAATCAGGCATTTAAGGGTTAAAATGTGTTATTTTCATCCATCACTGCGGAACAAGCGAGACTCATATTCTTGCCATATAAAAAACTCATATTCTTGCGCATGAGTTGTATATAGCTTTATATCTAATTTTCCGTCATTTTTGACGATCTACCTTTCTAGTACCAATATACTTCTCCTATCTAGGGTTATCTTTATATGCATACTAGCAGCATGGTATATGTTATTATTTACTAAAACAACCTACAACTCTTCAAAATTGTAACTATCAATCTATATTTATATCCATGTATATCAATCCATGATAATGTATTTCTCCTCTCTCTCGTTATCTTTATATGCATGCTAGGAACGTGGCATATATTATTACTAATACAGCCTACAACTTTTTAAACTTGTAACTATCAATCTGTATTTATATCCACACTGTCAGAAAAACTCGTCCCTATACACTAATTTATTCCTCGTTCTGTAAAAAAATAGTTTCCGTACTCTTGGAAAACATGTTCTGTCCGTGAATTTTTCCGGAAAGTCTGAAAAGAGAGAGAAATACTATTCATTCTTAGCACGCATTGGCTCTATTAATACTAAAATCCGTATTCATTTTAAAAACGAAAAAACAAAAGTTCTGTAAATCAAGATTTCTAATTTAATAATTAAAAAAACTAAATCAACAACAAAGAAAAAACAGTTTTCTAATTAAAATAAAAATAACAATTAATTTTCTCATTCGTTTAAAAATATTCACAATTTATTTTTAAAGTTATAAAAAAAAATATTCGCATTTAAAATATATTTTAAATGAACCCATTTAAAATAGATATTTTAATAAAAATATTAAATGGAAAAAAATCGATTTTGCTCAAAAAAAGAAAACAAAATCTCGTATAAAAATGTAATACTCATATTTTACATTTAACAATCTACTTAAAATATTTATAATTAATATTTTTATCCTATTTTAATGCTAAAGTATTAAAACACCAACCACAAAGAAATTAATCAACCCATCAGGGGCAAACATATTTATTTCAAACTGTTTACAACTTTACGCTGTACAACTTTAGCCGAGTGTTTAGAGTACTGGTCTCGTAACACTGTGGTAGATGGTTCGATCCGAAGGTAAGCAAAATTTTTTATCCCCATTTTCTTAATTAACGTATATTTTACCTCCTGTACCGGATAAAAAATGAAACGGATATTCGTCTATTAACGGTAAAATCCACTACAGCTAGAAAAATTTCCGTGATTCGAAGAAAGTATTTCTGAGAGTGCTTGCATATCTATCCGCACCAATATATTTCATCTCTCACTCGTTATCTTTATATGCATACGCGGAAAAAACTTTTCTGTTGAAATTACTAAATTTTGGTTCATATAGCTCCATCCAAATACTTTGGTTGGAATGATTAAATTTTGGTTAGATTAACCAAATTATTTTGTTAATTCAACAAATCGTTTGGTTAGTCTACCCAAAATTTGGTCATTCTAACCAAAATATTTGGATGGAGCTATATGAACCAAAATTTAGTAATTTCAACAAAACAGTTTTTTCAGTGTATTAGCAGCGTGGCATATACCGGGTGTAACAAAAATAACTGATGGATTTTAAAATTCAATAACTTCCAAACGGTGACCGATATTTAAGAAAATTCTTGCAGGAGGGTTATGTATGATGTCAGGAGTTTTTGTACTGTGATTCTTGATTTTAGTTCGAATTTCAAACAATAGATGGAGCTGAGAGCAATAGGCGTTCAGTCCAGACTAGATGTTTGGTACTTCGGGATTCATTCAATGCATTTTAATCGCTTTTTTTCGCATAGAAGAAGAGAGAGGCCGAAAAATCAACCTGGATTTAGCGGGTATTGCTTGCCGCGCCATCTATCGATGCTGTTTGTAACTAAAACTGAGAATCGCAGCATAAAACCTCCTGACATCTTACATAACACTCCTGCAAGAATTTTTTAAATATCTGTCACCGTTTGCAAGTTATGGAATTTTAAAATCCATCAGTCATTTTTGGTACACCCGGTATATTATTATTTACTAACACAGCCCACAATTCCGTAAAATAGTAACTATAAATCTATACTTATATCCATGTATATCTGTCCATACCAATATATTTCTCCTCTCTATCGTTACCTGTACGAGGTGGTTGGGTTGGGTTGATTGTTGACGGCCAATTATCTACACGATGGATATGGGCCCTAGGGGGAGTGCCTTCCGTGGAGGTCTTTCTAAGGGAACCTAATCCGTATTAACGCATGGAAATCCACGGTTCGAAGAAAACCACGAAAACTCCGAACGATTAGGCCGACAGGCGCGATTGGGTTCGAACCCAGCACCTCCCGTCTACCAGCTTCGAGAGCAGAACCTCTCAGCCACTGGTGGGCCCCCTGTACGAGGTGGAACCCATCGAATTTCGGCGAAAGAAAATGCGTAAGAAGGAACTGTTTCATTGATTTATAATAAACCAACAAAATTAGTTACAATAAAAAATGCATCTTATATTGGTCAGTCCAACTCTCAGACAAATATCTCTCTATTCTGAAAAAAAAAGTAACTACCGCTGTCACCGCCGCCGCCGGTTTTGAATTTTTTGTGACCTGAGGTCTTTCTTCGTTAATATTAATAAAAATAATACAAACAAAAATATGAAAATCGGTAGTATTATACAGAAATGTTTGATAAACACGCTGATGCAGATAGTTTTCAAGTCGAAGAATTATTTTAAGAGATAATTAATGCTAAAGTTGGACAAAATCGTTCCACTAAAAAAGTTTTATAGGAGCAAAAACTAATCATGGGAATTTAATCATTTTTAGATCATTTTATACGTTTGAAGTTCCCGGTGGGCAGACTGTATTTCTTCTTTTAATTTGACTCATTTTTTGAGGTTTTATTTCTATTTTAAACTCAAATTTTCAGCATTTCGAAAGATATTTTTTACTTATTTTAGAAAATGGTACTAATTTAACCTGTTGCCAACTGTATACACATTGCAAACAATAATGTTTGCTTCAAATTAAAAAAAAATATTTATTCGTGTAAATAAATTAAAAATTTATTTACACGTGACTATTATAAACAGAAAAAAACATTTGGAATTAAAATTAAATAATTATGTACAAAAAGCAGGAACTTATTAAAAATTACGTCATAAAAACTATATTTAAACGTGATTTTTTAGAGAGAAAGGAAATTGTAAAATAATAAATTTATTAACATGCGTTATAAGTCTTTAATAGGAGAAATTACGTCATATTTACGTCATATTACAGTTATTACATAAAATGAACACAAAATAATATTGCAAAACAGTTTAAATTTAGAAATTGCGCTAGACATTTATTTGATATTTTGAACGGATATTTTTCAACTATTTTTGTTAGGAAAGCGCAAATAATATTTAATTTTTAACAAAAGTATTTTCACGTGAATATTAAAAAGAGAAAGAATAGTTTGGTTAAAATTACGTCAGATTAAAAACGATTAATTTAAAATGTCTTATTTAAAAGAACTTTCTTTTCGCTTTGTTAAAAAAATACCGGGAGACAAAGACTCTGTTTACTTAATTCCTTTTATATTAGCTTATTTTGAAATGTTTGACTGATTTTACTTAATCAAAGACGAAAACAGCGATTGTATCTTTGGTACTGCTTAATTATCCCGTCGACCAAAAATCTATCATTCTCCAAACTATAAGATTAAATGCCAATAATGGTTGATCGTAAATGTCACATTAACTTGACTTTAAGCAAGTTACACGCGTCTACGTCATCAAGTTATTTTTATTTCGACGTTTTATTTGTATTTTTATTAATGTTGCACTAATTTATTTGTTCTTTCGTTTTTTAAAATAAAAATTGTGTCAATTTGTATAATTTGGCGAGTGGTTTGGCGATTTATATAATTTGGCGAAACTGGTCGACGGGATAATCAAGCAGTACCTCAGCGGATTTGGCCTTAAAATTCCCCAATCAAAGAGAAATGAATAAAAATCCGTTTATAGGGAGATCGCCACTGTTTTTTAAATTATAATTCAATCTTCCGAAATCTTTTAAAGCCGATCAAATTAGCGTACTTTTAGAGTCTGCGGTGTCTGAAAGGGGGTTGACGAGCATAGCTCGTAGGAGGCAGAGCCCCCTAGCTATTTTAATCTAAAGTTAGCAAACTACCATTTTTAAAAAACTCAGTTGTTCGAATTATTAAAATTAAATTCTTATCACATATGTAATCAGTAAATATAATAAATTATCAGTTATTATGAAAAGTTATCAATTGAGGCTCTTATGCTTGGTATAAATGCAGATGGAAAAAACAAAATTTATTCCACTTTGACAAGATCGTTTTTTTTTTTTTTTTTTTTTTTTTTTTTTTTGCGTGATATCTAAACCCGCCATCATTTTCATCTTCTCAAAATTTACATACGCAATTCTCATATCCGTATTCACCATGTTTAAAAAAAATGGTATTTTAATTCGATCCTTTTAAAATCACTTTAACTCAAAACTTGAAGTCACGATTGTCAACAACATTTTTGTATGTGAACAGTCGCAACTCTTAACTTCAGACAGCTGTAATGTATGTTTGTTAGACGCATTTGTGTTAAAATGTTTAGTTTTATCTAAGAAAATTATCGTTTTTCTTTTAAATATGACGTCATTTTTACTTACTTAAGCATTTCGCCTAGTGTCTCAAAATTAGTATCAGTACACATGCAGAAACAAAAAAAATATGGAAAGTTTATAAGGAAAAATGCGTGTTTTCAAAAGCAGTAATATGTAATTTTCCGTTCAAAATATTTTGACGCAGTATGTCAAAAGTTATTATGATAAAATCATTGCTGTGTTAATGAATCACCATATAGCTTATAGAACAACAGAAAAAAATATTGCTGTTTAGTTTGACACATTTTATCATTTCTAAAAAATAAATGATTTCTTCTGAGATTTGTAAGGATCGATAAAATGGTTTTGAATTATTTAAAAAAAGTCTAACATTATGTCTTACTAGATATATTTGAACACACATTTGAAATGTTTATAGCATCAATATTAAATTATTTTTTTTACTTCTGTCATCTTTCGTTTATGTTTCCTTTTCTGAATTAAAATGGAATATGGGAACATCCACTGTTACTCTTGTGACCACCAGAGCAAATTTCCATATATATTTCCAATTATTTTCTTACAAAATATATTTAAGATAAATTTGATGCAACTTCTTAAAAATACATGTACTCTACTTTCATAAACCATACACAATTTGTAACAAAAAGCATTTTACTTGGCTAGATAATAAATGAAAATTTTGTTACTCTTGTGACCGCAAAAAAAAATGAAATTTTCAAAAATTGTGTTTGACGCAGAAAATCTGTGAATTTACAGAATGTAGCAGAGTAATTATATCTTTTTAAAAAGCATTAATCATTGAACTCATCTGATAACACATGAATTAGTTACATTTGATTTTGCAAAAGGCTAAGTGTTACTATTGTGACATTTTGTCCATAATGTAATTTTAGCAAAAATTCAGTTTAAATACTAAACATAATAATTAAAATAAGTTTTAAAAAATTATTTTCCATACAAAACAACTTTTAATGATGGTTTAATTTTAAAATAACATAAAATAATGTAAAAAATTCTAAAATTAACAAACACTATAACCACATAGCAATCTCTCAGATTCTGCTACTTAACAGAATAAATCATTGTCTCTATTATCAATAATATCACTTGCAACTTCTCGTGTATCATGATTTACTTAATGAAACACAAATTCTTTGTACGAATCATGTTAGTGTAATATTTCTAGTAGACAGTGTCATTTTTCATGGTTTTAACAAATTGTATTTGTTGAATGCCCTTCGCTGTTGGTATTTTCTCGCAAAGTAATGAAACTTTATTGTTTTATTTCTTTTGACAAAATATGCAGTATATCTTAGAATTGCTTTTTTAGCACGCACTCCATTCCATATATATCATTATACAACAACACAAAATAAATCTACAGCATCTATACCAGGAATATTTGAAAAAAAAATATGCCCAATTAAGTTAATTGAGAAAGGAGTCTGATTCATTGCAGGCATATTTGCATAGTTATATTTTTATTTAAATTGGAAAGCACAACCATCATATAAAAAAGTAAAACAGGTACATTTTAGGAAAATTCAAATTCCATTAAGGATGCAATGTTGAAATTTTACATATGAAAGCATTTACAAAAAATTGATTATGAGTTACATTGTCTAAAATAATAACATAAGATTTTATTTTATTGGGATCATGCTAAATAAAAAGCTGAAAATACAGTCGCTTGTGGATTTGACTAGTAATGTAATATTTCATGCCAAAATTTCGTCTTGGCATGAAAATAAAAGTTTCCAGAAAATCCACTGGCATAACTATTCTTTGAGAAACGGTTATTTTTTAGCATTATGAAAATAATCCCTTGTACAAGTTTCAATGAATGTGTGCCACAGAAATGGATTTAGTTGCTTTCGAAAAAATTTAAACAATCAGAAATGGTTTCTTTAACTGTTACTTTTTCAAAAAGTTTATCAACGTTTTGAAAAAGTAACAGTATTGAGAAGATGTTGATAAACGTTTTGTTAACAGCAAAACTTCTATCAACGTTTTGCGATTTACAATAACTTATAAGAAGTTCTGTATTATGGACTTCCGTTTCAAATAATTTTTCCATGTTATCTCCGCAAATTAGATATTCTGAATTCCTAAATACTAATTATCATGTATCTCGGCAGACAAAGTCATTAAATCCATCACAGGAAAGTTTAATGCAGGAAATACACCAGTTACTACATTATGAATTGCTTGAATGTTTTCGTGACAGCAACAAATGGCGATATTCTGATGAGTAATTTTCTATTGTTTTATGAGACTAAGCTTTAAATCTGCAAAGGAATCTCCAGTTTTTCAATTTAGGAAAGCTTCTTTAAACATTAAACGTATTCTCTTATTAAATGTCCCCTAGAATTAATGAAATTATGTGACCTTTTTCACTCTTAACTAACGTAGATTTAGCTGAAGACTGACTTCTTCTGAAATCTTCACCGACATAAAATTCTCCAAAGCTGTGAAGTTAGATTTTTTCCGTTACAGTATCTCAAGTTAGCTAGTTCTCTATTTTTTCCTTTTCTTAATATTTCCATTTTCTTGCTGAAGCTTTTGTTAGTTCTAAGACTTTTTTCACCTTATCGTAATATATTTTGTTTTATTTCTTTCTCACAACAACATATTCAATTTCATTCTTATTTTTTTCTCTACAATTTTAGGCGCTTAGCAGAATTTTTCCAGCTCTTTAAAACAATGTCGTGTATACGAAGCAATATTAAAATTTTTCTTTAAAATATACTATCAGAATTCTGTCCATAAGAGTTACTATAAAAACCTCTGTAGGTTATACTGCAGAATTTAGTAAACGAAGCTTTACAAAGCCTCTAAAATATCTAATCAAAGACCATGTGCTTCAAACCAAAAGAAAGCACACAAAAATGACACGAGTTGAGTTGTTTTACTATATCTTTAATTACTTGCCATGATTATTTTATAATCTTAAGTAATACCAAAAATGTATAAAAATAAATCCACCCATTAAAAAAATACTAACAACGATAATTTATCTTCCTTAATATATACAAAATAACCTTAGTTATAGCTAAAACTATTTCAAGAACTGCTCTAATAACAAATCAAAAACGACAAAACTTTAAGTATTCTGTTTGTTTTGGTTGTAACGCAGTTTTATATCAAACTATCGACAAAAGTATTATGTGTTACTCTTGTGAAACAGACGTTTGTTACTCTTGTGACAACTCCCCAGACCCTATTCCATGCATAGCATAAACAAAATGTTTAATGTAAAATATGTCTTATACCTCGGAATCAGAAAATTAGAAGTTTTGGGTAAAATTTTTAAGTAGTTTTTTTTTTTATTATTATTAAAACTTTCGCAATTTTTCCGTTACTCTTGTGACATTTAAGTATTAACGTTTAAATGCAGTCAAAAATATATTAAAGACATTATCTAAAAGATTTTATCTATGTAGATCTTAAAGATATGATAATTGTTGGTTGATTTGGACGCATAGTAATTTTATTGAATTCTAAAAAGTAAAAAAAAAATCATACATTTCAATAAGTTGTATTTTAAGCTCAAATGTAAATGTAGTTTTATACTGTTAGTATCCAGCTCATTTTCAGTAAACACTTGCTCTTATGAAATTAAAACTCACAAATTCTTATACTTCAACTCTTTAGCTTTAAATTGATGTATCACACTTATATTTCCGTTTAAAAAAAATTTTCGGCAAAAAAAAATTTCTGTCGTGGACGTTCCCATATGTATAATGCAAATGAAATACCTTACAAAAAGGAGCGATATCTCATCAAAAACAATTCGTCGTAAATAATCCCACCAAGCAACAAATCTGAAACAATAGTCATAAAAAGAAGTGATATCACATAAAAAGAAGCGATATAAAAGTGCAAACTCCGAGTGCCGTGTAATAAATCTATCACTACTCATAATGTAACAAATATTTCCAACTTAAAAATGGAAAAATGTCTAACAAGGAGAGGGCCAACCTTGTTAATCACAGATTTTGATTATTTTAATATATGTTGTAGGGTAGAGACCCCTTAGTGTCAGGTTCAACGGATTTTATCCAACGCTCCTTAGTTCTTGAGAAGCCGGGGGGTCTAATAATAGTACACAACTTAAATACTTACTTGACAACAGCGATGATAGGTTGCTCGTAGCTCAGTTGGTATGGCGTTTGCCCGCGAGCCCGGGTTCGATACCTGAATGCGCTACATTTGTTTTTTTCATTTTTTGTTTTATAAATATACTTGTAAGTATAATTAATAATCTCATTGTCAATTAAAATTTATAATATTGTATATCAATTATAATTTTAACCTATTTAATTTTTTACTTTTATCTAAATAGTTGTATAAATCATAAAACTGTTAATTTTTTAAAAATCACTTTTAAAATGTATTTCATATATTCTTTATCAATGCAATGATATTGAGCAATTGTGTCAATTCGTGATTTTAAAGAAACATTATTTACGGATTGCTTTAACAAAGGAAGTCTATGTGATAAAACTATTATTCTGTTTTTAAAGTAACAAACATAATTATATTAAAAAATTAGCATCAGAATTAAATTACAACTGATTTTTTGCATATTAAAGATTTTTAAATTTACATACGTGTGCTTGCGTTTTCAATAATTTTGCTTTCACCTTTATCTTCTTTCTGCTTTTATTTTTATTTTATTTGAATATTCTTTTATTTTATCATAACTAGATGGCACCACAACAGATTTTGGTCAGGATTTTGGAATTTTTATCATTCAATAATAGATCCAATTTCTTTTTAAACCTCTTTAAAGGATGAGAAATAATAGTTTAAAAATAAAAAATGATAAATTTAAGTTTTTTAACATTATAATTAATGTATGATATTAAAACTTGTAATTGAAATTATTAAATTATAATTACAAGTGTATTTATAAAAAAAAAAATGAGAAAAGCAAATGTAGTACGTTTGGGTACCGAACCCGGGCCCACGGATCAGCTAGCGAACGCCGTACCAACTGAGCTATGACCAACCTATCATTGCGTTTGCAATGTAAGTATTTAAGTTGTGTACTATTATTAGACCCTCCGGTTTTTCAAGGACTAAGGAGTGTTGGATAAAATCCGCTGAACCTGACACTAAGGGGTCTCTACCCTACAACATATATTGAAATAATCAAAATCTGTGATTAACAAGGTTGGCCCTCTCCTTGTAAGATTCATTTCAATTTCATTTAAACGGAATCTAAGTTTTAAAGGTGTTTTAAGTATCATATCGTTTAAATTTTATTTTTATTTTTTAATGTTTAATTGGTTTAGCTTATTTGTTACAAAAAAATTTAAATTAAATGCAGAACTAACTGAATGAAATACTTAATATCAGTCCCTTCTCAAGCTTAAAAAATGTATGAAATATTTTTTTGTTGTTGTTGTTCTGCAAATTATGTCTTTGTTTAATATTTATTGAAGTAGATTGAACTATCGACCTATATCAATTGTTCCAAAACATTAGAAACGCGCTATAATTGTTTATCTGTTGACAATGTTAGTAATGTAAATTTCAAAAGTATTCAAAATAAAATAGGATTGATGGTATGATAATGGAACGCTAAATACTAGAAGTGCGTTTTCAGTTTCCGTATGCGTTTTAATGTTAAGTATTTTTTGCGTATTGCGGGGTTTGTATAAATTCTATAGATCAAAAGCAGTTATATAAGGTCTATACAAAAGTTCTCACGTACATTTCCGTTTATTCACGGAAATTTTATTCATAAGCATTACTGTGTATGGCCGTGAATTGCTTAAGGGTGTTTTAAAGCTGAATTAATCATTTTCCAGCTGATTTATATTTGGTATACTAACAAGGGAACCACTTTTGTGCTACTCGCACCTAACATTGAGACCTGGTGCTTTTTGAAGTCCTATATTATTCGAAGTTTGAGTATCGATGAAAATTTTCTGATAAAATGATGTTTTTTGATTTTACAGCTGCATAACTTGCTGAAAATGCTATTTTCGAGACCACTTATCGGACTATTAACAAAGAAATTTTTTAAAGAAAAGTATTTAAAAATATAAATTAGTCCATAAAAAATATAAAATTTTGAAATTTTTTTGTACAAATTCCTTCAAAAACCTACAAATTTGATTTTGAAAAATTACAACGTTATATTCACATTTTTGGCGGATAAAAAGTTGGCGTTTTTTCAAAAGTAGAGTTTTCAAGCAACCCTAGCCGAATGTCATAGTTACTTGTCATGTGTGAAGTGAATAGTGTTTTGGACTTCGGTAGAAATTGTAATGTCCGATCTAATTAAGCATAGAATATTTTCTAAACTGTGTAAAAATATCAATTTTCTTTATATGATTACTTTTACCAAAATACACAACATTTAATACAATAACATTTCATTTTAAACGTTCAAATCTTTATTCCACCCGGCTTCAAAAGAAAATAGATTTCTTATTTTGTATTTCACTAAAAAATAGTTTTCAATGACCATGAAAGCTTTTAACAGAAAAAAATTATTGTTTATACATTTATCGTCTGCATAGAAAAAAAAATCTAGTTTTTGTTGTTTCAGTTATCCAAGAAATCGCAGTATGATTTAATTCTAATACGTACCATACATACACTCTCGGGATAAGATGAGCTAAAAATTCGTAGCGCAATATTTGGCGACTGAACTCACTTTTGGAGTGAAATGAGCAAAGAAAAATACAATAATAAAAAATTAAAAGATTAAAAAAATTTATAAAATATGATTTTAACGGAGAATTTTTATAGGTTCTCTAACTTTTATGTGCAAGGCTACAAAATGCACCAGGTCTCGATACTAGGTGAGGGCAGCACCAAAAGTGGTTCCCTTGTAAGAGATGTTAGTAAAATATAAATAAATTCATATACAGGGCTACACAAAGGATCTGAAACATTGTTGTCTACGGATGGTGATTTCTGAAAATACGTTTTAAGTTGAGTTTGTTTCACGAATTAAATTTTAATTTAATATGATTCGAGTATAAAAATCTGTAGATAATATCCAGGGTTGTACAAAGTTATTCAAGTACATTTCCGTCTATTAGTAAAAATTTCTGATTTTTTTTTTTTTTTTTTTTTTTTTTTTTTTTGACTGTGTTATGAGTTTTGTAACAAAGCTATATTTTAGCACATTACATACACATCATATACATCGATACATGATAGAGAGAACTAGGTACATTGTTGTGTATGGATTTTTATCTCTAAAAGTATGTTTACAGTTGTCATGCGTTTTCTAAATTGTTTATTTAAGTTATCATTTTTTCCACCTTATTAAAGGGCGTAGCTTAAATGGAGTATTATGGAAGCACTGTAAAAAAATTCATGTAACGTTACTTCATAAAATTGGTGGCAACATGCTGCCTCCAATTTTATGGAATAATATAACTTCCATAATGGAGTAATTTAAACTGATATAAGTGGTGTAATATTACACATTAGTGTACGTAACACCAGTTATGTAGTTAAATTACTCAATAAAATAGAGGCATCAAGGCTGCCACCAGTTTTATGGAGAAACGTTGCATATTTTTTTCAATTCCTACTATTAGTTCACACTCTCCCTATATTTATTTATTTATTTATATATCTTGTTCAAATTTTCAGTCGTTAATAAAATACTTATTATTCATCCTATCAAGTTGAAATAATTTTTTTTAAATTTGTACTGGTTGACAATTGATGTCAATGCAGTTTTTCCAAATACTAGGAGGCTCTGCCCCCTACGAGCTACGCTCGTCAACCCCCTTCAGACACCGCAGACTCTAAAAGTACGCTAATTTGATCGGCTTTAAAAAGATTTCGGAAGATTGAATTATAATTTAAAAAACAATGGCTATCTCCCTATAAACGGATTTCTATTCATTTCTCTTTGACTGGGAATTTTAAGGCCAAATCCGCTGCGGTACTACTTGATTAACCCGTCGACCAATTTCGCCAAATTATATAAATCGCCAAAGCACTCGTCAAATTACACAAATTGACATCATTTTTATTTTAAATAACGGACGAACAAATAAATTAGTGCAACATTAATAAAAATACAAATAAAACGTCGAAATAAAAATAACTTGATGACCTAGACACGTGTAACTTGCTTAAAGTCAAGTTAATGTGACATTTACGATCAACCATTATTGGCATTTAATCTTATAGTTTGGCGAATGATACATTTTTGGTCGACGGGATAACTAAGTAGTACCAAAAATACTTATGTCAATCGCTGCTTTCGTCTTTGATTAAGTAAAATAAGATAAACATTTCAAAATAAGCTAATATAAAAGGAATCAAGTAAACAGAATCTTTGTCTCCCGGTATTTTTTAACAAAGCTAAAAGAAAGTTCTTTTAAATAAGACATTTTAAATTAATCTTTTTTAATCTGACGTAATTTTGACCGAACTATTCTTTCTCTTTTAAATATTCACGTGAAAATACTTGTGTTAGAAATTAAATATTATTTGCGCTTTCCTAACAAAAATAGTTGAAAAGTATCCTCTCAAAATATCAAATAAATGCCTAGCACAATTTCTAAATTTAAACCGTTTTGCAATATTATTTTGTGTTTATTTTATGTAATAACTGTAATGTGACGTAAATATGACGTAATTTCTCCTATTTAAGACTTCTAACGCATGTTAATAAATTTATTATTTTACAAATTCCTTTCTCTCTTAAAATTCACGTGTAATTATAGTTTTTATGACGTAATTTTTAATAAGTTCTTGCTTTTTTTACATAATTATTTAATTCTAATTCCAAATGTTTTTTTTATGTTTATAATAGTCACGTGTAAATAAATTTTTAATTTATTACGCGTATTTTTTTTTTTTTTTTTTTTTTTTTTTTTTTGAAGCAAACATTATTGTTTTCGCTGTATATATAGTTGGCAACAGTTTAAATTAAATTGATATCACTTTCTAAAACCTGTGAAAAATGTCTCTAGAAATGCTGAAAATTTGAATTTAAAATAGAAATAAAACCTCAAAAAATTAGCCAAATTAAAAAAAAGAAATACAATCTGTACACCGGGAACTTCAAACATATAAAATGATCTAAAAATGATTAAATTCCCATGAATAGTTTTTGCTCCTATAAAACTTTTTTAGTGGAACGATTTTGTCCATCTTTAGCATTCAATATCTCTTAAAATAATTCTTCTATTTGAAAACTGTCTGCATCAGCGTGTTTATCAAACATTTCTGTATAATACTACAGATTTTCATATTTTTGTATGCATTATTTTTCTTAATATTAGCGAAGAAAGACCTCCGGTCACAAAAAATTCAAAACCGGCGGCGGCGGCGGCGGTGACAGCGGTAGTTATTTTTATTTTAGAATAGAGAGATTAATTCATTAATTAAATTTTTATTAATTAATTTTAGTTTTACATGGGAGACAAAATGGTGGCCATTGGTTATTGAAGCATTTAATGCATCTTCATATCTATAAGGGGGGTTACCATAGGGGGGAGCCTGTTCTGTCGCCAAACACCGCCAAGTTTGTCGCCAACTTGGCAATATATCGCCACATTTGGCGGAAAATATGAGTCGCCATAAGTGACGCCAACTTGGCGATATCTCTAATATTTCGCCAAATTCCCATAGACTTCCATTGTAAACCTACTTGCTTATAGAAAATCAACAAATTGAGATATTTTAATGCAACAAAAACTAATATTAGCTTAAGTGATTATATTAAACTTTTCTTTGATGACCTAAGTAGGAATTGACTTTAAAAACAAAACTTTCATATTACTTGTTTAGAGTGAGTGTTGGAGAGTGTTTCATAATCTGTATTTGACACATAATTTTTCTCTTTTGTTTATTATTATTATTATTATTATTATTATTATTATTATTATTATAGTAATTCCTAAATTTTTTCACCGAATTACTTTAAATCTGCTTTCTGAAGCTAAAATATAACTAAGAATCGAAATAAGGGAAGAAATTTGGATATTGCTATTACCAAGACTTGTATATTTACATTCAAATATAAAAATTTGCGCTCATATGAATTTATCATTTCATCATATACAGTCAAACCTCGTTATCCCGACACCCGGTTTTCACGTCACTCCACTTATCACGTCAGTTTTTCAAAGTCCCGATTTTCTGTATATGATTCTAATGTAAATAAACTCCGGATTTTACGTCGCTGAGTAATTTTCAAGTCCGGAGATCCCGACGGTTTAGAAAAATCGTCTATTTTTCATAGTCCATCTTACGAGCCCGGAAATTAAGTGGAAAGAAATGTCTTAGCCAAACTTTTCACAAAAGTGTCTAAATTATCCATTAAGATAAAGGAAAAACTTTATTTCAATCTTTTATCTAAATAAATAAACCCACACACTATGAATGACCCACTCAACCGATGACTAGTTCATCAGATCCCGAGTGTATATAAGGTAATGACGATGAGGACATCCCTCTTCCAAATATTGCTTAAGGGGGTAGGATACCTTTAAACCTACAAAATTTTCGAAATTTTTTTAATACATATTCCGTAATCATTTCTGAACAATATGAAAAAAACCGCATTCAAAAATTCCCATTAGTTGACTAATTATGGCAGTTTTATTAAGACTTACATAGGATAATTAAACTTTGCGTTGCGTTTATTCAAAACGATGAATTTTAATACTGCGCGCAGTTTTACTAAAAAACTATGCATGGCAATCAAAAGAAATTTTCAAAACATATTCATGTCTGTATTATCTACAACTTAAAACCAGAAAAAGGTATTTTTTCTGTTTTTTTATAGCGAAAATATTTTTTAAAAAGTGAAAAATTTTAATTTTCTGTTAATTTTTTTAATTTTGTCAATATATATATATATATATTTCAAATATTTTTGTTTTAGTATAAAGGTAACACTATTATCTATTTATTTTCACCAAAATTTCTTCTTTAAATGCATATTTTCAGATTTTATCATGCGCGCAAGATTTTTTTTTCTCTTATTATCATATATTTTTAAACTTATCATTTCAATATTTATTTATGAATTTACAAGTATATACTATATATTTTTAAATAAAAATTTAAATATGTGCTTTATATTTAAATGAAGTTTTATTTTTATTTTTGACTTGTTACAAAAGTTTTGAAGCTTGGTACATAGTCATATTTTTTACTTTTTCGACGTGTTCAAAGGTATCCAACCCCCTTAAAGAGTTGTTGGATCACGAAATAGATATAACGGTGGATGTACAGTTGTATATCGATTTTGATGAGCATGTTACCAAATCACCAGATGATAAAAATGATAAATATGAAAAGTGATAAAAGGCAAAAGTCAGAAATTTCTTCAGACTCGGGGAGCGAAAATAATATGGAGCTTGAACAAAACCAGCCTCCGACTAAAACCGAAGCACTGCATTGCATTGAAACGATCTGAAATTATCTAAAATCGATTTCTGAAACAACGGATATTGATTACAATTCATTTTATAATATTGAAAAAATAATTGTAGGAAGCACATTTAGGGATAAGCAAACCTTAGTACATCAATATTTCATGTAATAATAAACAAAAAAGTCATCATAAATCTGATTTTTAATATTTTTCAATCTTGTTTTTTTCTGTGTTTATTTTGTTTAACAATAATATTTTATTGCTTAAAATGTCAGAACAGTTATGAATTTAAATTTGCCTTAAGTTAATTAAAAATACGCTTTTTGTAAGCATATTTTTATCCAACTCCGGTTACAGCGACACTCCGCTTATGACGACGCTTTTTCTGGAAATGAGAGTGTCGGGATAACGAGGCTCGACTGTATATCATATGATAAATTCTGTAAGTAATTAAATGGGGAAAAAATTATGTATTTACCAGGAAATAGAATAAAATTTCAATAATCATTTGAACTTAAATTTTATTTCTTAAATTAGAAAGAATCTTACTCATTTGCGAATTTTATATTTCATTTTAAGAATTGTGGTAAATATACTAATATATTTTCACAAAAAACTACACAAAATAATAGACGTTCAAACTTTAATGTTGTTTGTTTAATTAGAATTTAAAAAAACGTATTTGTCAATTTAATTTTCCAAAGAGTTAATTTATTATACTTAAAATAGTCCAAATCCGTTCAAATCTGACATTTAAATTCGAACTTTATTTGTTCTCCCGGGACAAATCACATACTTATTTTTTTTTTTTTTAATTTATCAACAGGATAATGAAATACAGAAAAAATCGGATGAAAGATCTATTTTAAGTTAATATAGAGAGAGATGTTAAAGTTATTATGAAGGCATGGCAACCGTTGCCATGGAGACTGGATTGCTAATTCTGAAATCCGCATTGATGCAGTATGCGTGGGATGTCACATAAATACATTTCACTATTGACATAAAAATAAGTACAAGTGTATTTTTTGTTATTTCCTTTACTTTTATAAAGCAGAAAAAGATTTTTTTTTCTTTTTAGGGTTTCGTTTATCTCACGAAACCCTTACAGTCTCGCTTCTCTGTCCGTCTGTCCGTCCGTCACAGGCTAGTACTCGGAAACTATTTAAGTCATAGACTTGAATATTTTTTACATAGAGCTGAATACCCCCATGACCTTCCCAAAATCATAAATTTTTGAAAAATCCATATATTATTTTAAATAAGCGAAGTCGTTCTTTTTCGATTTCAAAACATAATATTAAATTCAGAAAATATCGCCGAACGCCGATGACGCCGTGATAACGCAAATGTCTCCCACGCAGTAGATTGCGGGTTCGAATCTCTCTGGCGGTACTTCAAAATTCTGATTTTTTTTTATTGTTACACTTCATTTTCAGATGGATTTTATTAAAAGAAAATTCCTTTTTTTAGCAATTTCAAAGGCTTATTTTATTTTATTTTGTATGCACAGTAATCTGTAAAATATCTTTTACTTGAGACAGAGAAAATCTGAAATTTCAATTTAAAAAAAATCTGAAGAATTATTTACATATATAAAGGAATGCACTTTTAGTAACAATTAATGTTTAACAGATCAGATGATATAATCAAATCCATATTTAATATAAAAGATTTCCTCACTTTTAATAATTAATTCGATACAGAAGTGTAAATATTGGCTTCCTCTGGACCACCTTTTTTTTGCAGCGGCCATTTACAGGCAATTTTCTGAAATAATACGCTTCTTAGAGACTTTTTTTTTTTTTTTTTTCAAATTATCTGTATGCATTAATGAGGAATAAAAAGGTATTTTTTCTTTTTTATTTCGAATTTTAATATATGTTAACGTTCTTTTTGACGATTTAATATACTTAATTATAAAATTTAATACACTTACATTAGTCGAATTAAATTTAGGCATAGATGCCTTATGTTCCCTCAGCCGTTGTTTTGAATTGTTTGGCGATTTTTTGTTGGCGTGTTGGCGGTGTTTATAACTATAGCAACCTCGATATGTGGAACCCCGTGTGACGTGTGTATTCTGACGTGATGTGTTCTGGCAACCCCTGAGAAGCGGTGGATTTTGTGAATGTATTTTGATATCGTGTTGTATCGTCCTGTCTTTTTATTTTTGTGTTAAATTTATTGGATGTATTTGACTGACTATGGCTTCTGTAATCCGTTTAAACGCTTTTGCTGAAGTAATAAAGAAATATGAGGAAATTTTGAGAAGAAAAGTAGGTTTGTTTATTGTGTCTTAATGCGTATTCATAAGCCTATTTTGGAAAATGACGGTGGTGTTATGAGAGAAATTTCGTCCTGGAGCTTCCAAGAAAGCAGATATCTGTTAAGGCATGTTGATAATTTTATGTATATTTTGTGCTTTAAGAGTTTTTTACATTTTGAGATTGCTAGAAAGCGAGAACTGCTGAATTTTAAGAATGCTACACCGGGAGAACTGCTTAATGCAGGGATGTTTTTTTCGGTTAATGTGCGCGAAGCGCTCATACAAGATTACTGATTGCCACTTTAGCGAGTTTCGTTTTTTATTTATATTTTGCTGCTTTAAGAGTTTTTTACATTTTGAAATTGCTAGAAAGCGAGAACTGCTGAATTTTGAGACTGCTATACCGGGAGAACTGCTGAATGCAGTGATGTTTTTTTTTTCAGTTAATGTGCGCGAAGCGATCATACAAAATTACTGATTGCACTTTAGCGAATTTTATTATTTACATTTTATTTTCGTTAAGCGAAACATGCGTATAAGCCGGTGCTTGGCGGCATTTACTACTTGGCAAAAAAGGGGTTTTCACGCCAAGAAAAATTCCAAGATGGCGGCCGTGGGAACTCATGACATCTGTTCCTAAATTTATAACTGACATTTAAATTTGAACTTTATTTGTTCTCCCAGAACAAAACCCATCATTCTTTCTTTTCATTACATGTTTTTATGCAAAAATGGTTTAGTGAATATATGAGAAACTAACCAATTTTGATTCCAGTGAGTTTTTGAAAAGTGAAAGAAGTAATATGGATTTTTACTTAATTATTTCAGAATTTTAAATATGTTTTAAGCAATTTTTTGCTTTAAAAAATATTATTTTTTATTTATACCTTCGCTAAATTTTTGAAATTGATGAATTAAAAAAAAATCGGATTTTTTAATTTTATTTTTAAAAAAATTACTTGAATATTTTTAATTTGATTAAAATATATATTTTTTAATTATTTTAGAATGAAATGTAATGGTGCTGCCATTTATGTAAGAATTTAATAATTATAAATTTAAAATTTTTATTTATTAATTTAAGGGTAAAGTGTTTTGAAAGACGTATTAAACGAAACCCTCTGTGCATTGTGCAATTTGCGATCACACTTAACTTGTTTTGTTGTTGTTGTTGTTGTTTTTATGCTTACAACCAAGATGTATGATTCAAGAATAGTAAAACTTCATTTCTAATCAATTACACGGGGTAATTCAAAACTTTGATACATTTACAAACTCATTTTAAACAGAAAACTATGACTCTTGAAAGCATGACTATTGGAGTGATTTGGAATCGAATATCGTTCCTTATTTTTCTATAAATCTGTTACATTTCGAGTCTGAGAAATTACTGTATCATGAAGACCTTTTTTACGCTATAGAGTCCGCGAATTCGCTTCAAAACGCAAAATTTGATTGCATTTTCTGAAAGTTTGTTTCCTTTTATCGGAAAAGAAAAAAGGGGTATTCGTTTGCATTAAGAGAACTTGCGTGCGTCTAAAAATAAAAATTGTTTAGGGAATATATGAGAAACTAACCACTTTTGATTCCAATACAGATTTAATTTTCAGTAAACACGTAAATTTGATATTTTTATTTTTTATTTTTGTTGTTGCTGTTTTAGAGCGAAACAACTCATCCATAAATTCTATACCTCATTTTAATGATTATGATAAATTTAATACAGTTTCATGACATACTACCAAACATAAAAGACGATTAAAATTTAATGTTATTTGTTTAATTAGATCAAAACAAACTCATTTTCTATTTAATTTCCTATGTAACTGAATGCTGAAAATTTAATATACTAACGATAGTCGAATTAAATTTATAACTGACATTTAAATTTGAACTTTATTTGTTCTCCCAGAACAAAATCCATCATTCATTCTTTTTATTCTATCAACAGGATAATGAAATATAGAGGAAATCGGATAAAAGCTCTATTCGGAGTTAATATATAGAGATACGTCAAAGTTATTAAGAAGGCATGACAACCGTTGCCATGGGGACCGGATCGCTAACTTTGAAATCCGCATTGATGCAGTATGAAACATATAAGAGATGTCATAAAATACATTTCGCTGTTCACATTTATAAGTACAAGTGTACTTTTTCTTTTGCAATTTCCGTTGCTTTTATTGACTGTAAAAGGCAGGGCCGGCACAACCATCGGGCAAACAGGGCGACTGCACAGGGCCCTGCGCCTGTTATGATCCTGTGGGGCCTTTCCGAACAATTCAAAATCATTTGCCTCTTTGCAAATGATGATAATAATTTTACTCTCATTTTGACCATTTAAAGTTATAATTTTAATAAGGGTTTTTTTTTTCAAAAAAGTATTAGTATAAATTACAGTTTAAGTTGCCGGGTACATACGGATACTAGCATTTTATATTTAAAAGAAAAAAAATATGTATAATTTGTTGATGTTTCGATTTTTTAGTATTTAAGAAAAATTCGTAAAACTTTTTATGTCAGTTTTCAAAATACCCAAAATTAAGTTTTATTACCTCTAAGTTAAATTGATTCATCTGTTATACAAAATATACAATATTAATATATCATTTGTATATCATCGCAGCTTCCCTGTTTTTCTTACAATAATTTATTTTCTGATTTTACATAAATGTTATATCTATCTATCTATGTATATGTATATATCATAAAGGAAAAACGTGTCTGTGCGTAACGCTGACGTCATTTTGTGAATGACAAAAGCAAATGATAAAATTTCCCTTTTATTTACTTTTATTGCGATTTTTTTAATTTCTAAATACCTCACATTTTCAAATTTTACATCGCCGAATAGAGAAAAAAATGTACTTTCAAATGCAATTTGTTTGAAAACTATATAGCAGTTTATTTGAAAACTGTATCACAATTTACTGAATTTTTATTGTTTTTAAAATAATTTTCAAGCATGATTTTTTTTTTAAATCTATTTCTGTTATTTGCAGTCACACGATTACAAAAGATAAATATGTTTCCACTTAAATTTAATATAAATAAAATAATTCAGCATTTATTTCCGGTTTATATTCCATAGCGAAATTTAAAATTTATCAATCCATAAATAAATAAAAATAAACTGTAAATAAAACACAAATTTAAGACACGTAAACGAACCACGCTTAAACGATTGAAATTATTAGAATGAAAAAGACTGGTGATCTTTGGAGATTTCTTCCACTTTTAATTCCTGGCACGAGGCCAATACGAAAGTATAGCTTTTAATAAATTTCAAATTTTTATTTGAATGCATAATTGCTAATTTAGAAAAATGTTCGATTGTATAGTTAGTGAAAAATCTAAAAATATGTATATTAAATGTAAAAAAATCTATTAGAGTTTTCAATTTAAACGATATGCAGGGTGTCAAATCTCAACGGTTTCCAATGGCTAATTCCTAAACCGTTAGTCATAGATGTATAGCTCCAGTTACAAAAATGTTTTAAATGAGGTAAAGAAGTATATGAAAAGCGATTTGGGTCAATAAAAAAACGTTTATTAAAAAATTACGAAATTTATATTTTTATACGGTCCGCCGGTCCTATAAGTTATATTTAGTAAAATTTTCCTGTTACACTGACAAGTAAGATAAAAAAAAAAAAAAGTCCCGTTATTCTACGGTTAAAATTGACAGAGTAATAGCTGTCTAAAGTTGGAGCATATTTTTTGCTGCAAATTAGGAGTCATTTACAAATTTAGTAGAAATATAATTTCGTCAGATGTATTTAAAAAATGGTTGAGAGTAAAATTAGCATTGCAATATAAATTTGAAATATTTAATCATTCTGACATATTAATGCAAAATGTACAATTTGTAATAAACATATAATAAGAAAAAAAACGGAATTGTTGTTAAATTTAAATAAAATGATGAAAATTAACAGCCTCAATTCTTTACAAAATGAAACATATTTTAAATTGTTATTAGATTACACTAGTCTGCAAAAGTTGGGTTATATCATGTTTTTCAGCTTTCGATAATTGATTCTTATGTATTCTGTACCTCTGAATCTGAAATTCACCTTCGTTTTTTTATTATCACATAAAGATTTTTTGCAAATCGTAAAATTTAAAGTTGAAAAAAGAAAAAAAATAGTGAAAATTTGGTATTATAAAATAGATGTGATTGTTGTGTTTTTAACTTTTGATAATAGTTTGTTATATATTGTTTACCGCTGAATCCGAAAATGACCTTCATTTTTAACAATCACATCACGATTTTTCGCAAATTGTAAATTTCAAAGTTAAAATTCAACTTCTTCCCCCACCTCATCGGACCCCTCAATTGTTTAGCTGTAAGAATCCCAGTATAAGCCAAAAAATTGAATAAATGATTGAATTAAATTAAATTAAATTAAATTAAATTAAAAAAAGTTTTACATCTGTTTTATAGTATCAGATTTTCGCTATATTATAACTTTGACATTTATGATTTGCAAACGAATTCTTACGTGATGGTTAAAAAGGAAGGTCATTTTCAGATTCAATTCTAAAAAAGTACATAAAAATCAATTATCAAAAGATAAAAAATTCACCCATCTCCTCTATTTTATAGTTTCTGATTTTTGTCATTTTTTAACTTTGAAATTTTGTGATTTGCGAAAAATCCTAACATGATGGTTAAAAATTAAGGTAATTTTTGGATTCGGTGTTAAAAAATACATAAAAGTTAAAAAGCGCAACCATCACGTTCTTGTGTTATCTAATCTAAAATTTTTTCTTAAACTTCTTGGCGGCAATCTATCCGAAATTTTTTGTATTATCCTGAAAAATAAGTATAAATGCAAATTCATAATAATATTAGACTGTTATCGGATTTACGTCAGTGTGTAAAATTTGATGTCGATCGGATATTTGAAAGTGAGATAAAGTTCGAGTACAAATTTTGAACTGCAAAAACGTACATACGATCGTTGAAGTTAAATAAAAACTTATAAAAATAACACTTTTTGTTAAAAGAAATCATGAAAAGAAACAGTCTCAAATCCTTATAAAAATAAAACATATATTAAAATACAATTATTTTAGCTAACTTGAAACTTAATAAAAGTTAACTCAATCGTAATGCTTGTACGATTTTTTTCAAAGCGCAGATGCACATGAAATAAATTCTTCGAATACTTTGAGCACTTGGTATATGACTCCTGAAGGCATGGCCGAACACATTTGTGTTCAGATGCAGAAAAGTGGTATAAGTCATGCATTTTTAAAGTTTCATAGCTCGGTAAATTTTAGTGTTATATGAACGGAATTTTTTTTTCTCTTACTTGACAGTATAATAGAAAAATTTTACTAAATATAACTTATAAGACCGGGAGACCGTATAAAAATTTAAATATCGTAATTTTTTTGAGAAATTTTTTATTGACCCAAATCGCTTTTAAAATATTTCTTTACCTCATTTAAAACATTTTTGTAATTGGAACTGCATGTCTATCACTAACGGTTTAGGAATTAGCTATTGGACACCGTTATACAGGATTATTCAAAAAAAGTTTACTAAATGAGCTGGCAAATCAAGCATACAACAAGGATGAAAACAATCACATAGGAATACAGGCAAACCACTTATTCAGTCACAAATACAGGGTGTTTCATCCTAACTGAACCCGGGTTGACGCTAATAATTTCGAGAAAAATACAAACATTGTAATGAAAAGGCAACGATATGTTACTTTGTTTTGTGTGAAATGTGAAATGTGAAAACTTCACGTAAAGATCTAAAAAAATATGTTGCTCAAACAATCGATGATAACGTGTGAATTGATAACCATAGTCCAAAATGTGGGGCGTCATGCGCATACTGCCAGTGTGTATAATGCAAACTTCTACCACTTTTATTTGGTGCTATCAGATTTACAAAAAAGGTGAGAATGTCTGTTAAATGTTTTATTATAATATACTTCAGTTTTCTGAAGTTTAAAACGTTCAACCCAAATTGGGTTAGGATGAAACACAATGTATTGTGACTCAATAAGCAGCTTGCGACCCTGTGTTCCTATGTGATTTTTATTCTTGTTGTATGCCTGATTTACCATGTCATTTTGCAAACTTTTTTTTTTTAATCACCCTTTGTATGGTTTTCATCTGGGTTCTGCAACCCGGGAAGACCGGGTTGGAGCTCCTTGCATCCTTAAAATTGCAAATTTAAATCTGCAGAAATAAGACAACAGCGGATTTTTGGTTATGCAACGAAATTGGTTAATCGATACTGTTCAAACGCTAAACTTCTGTGAATTTCAATTAGCTGTACCCCTACTGGTTTTATTAAATAGAAGACAGTGATTATAATAAGCCGAATTGTGCACATCAAATGAGGAAGAAGTTAATGGTGTTTTTCATACATTTCAGCAGAACAAAAACCGAATGTATAAAAACTATGTTCTTTTGAAAGATCACACAAATGTTAACGAGAATTGTTTTAAATCGGTGTTGTATAAATAAATATTATAAGCCTAGATCTTCAATATTGCAGTCACGGACGTAGGGCTCCTCAATTGCTTTGGACAGTGCTTTTCCGGCGGCCCTGGTAAAAGGTACTTAATTAGGCGTTGGGAGGGGTGTCGCAATTCACAACCCGGATGTATGTTTTCAAGAATGGATATTTCAACTTCTCCTACAAAACTAAATTAGAAAATCATTTCTAATCAACTATACAGAGCAATTAAAAAATCTACGTATAAACAAACGTTCAGGGTTGATCTTGAACATATTACAACAATTTTACTTTCCAACAGCATAGTGTAATGAAAGTATTATAGTCATGATTTGTTTTGTGTGTGCGAGAGAAAGAGTAAACATCATCACTCCGAAACCGTATTTCCGATTGGCCCAATTAGGTGAATATCTTATAGAGCACTGTCGAAAAAACAGTATACATTTTCGTAAAAATCGGCCTACGTATTTAATCCATTTTTAAACCCTTTCAAACCGTGATTTAGAGCTCTGGGCCCGGCCCGGTGTAAAAATTAAAAGTTCGGCCCGATCCCGATCCTTCCAAGGTGAAAATCAGTGAAAACAGGCCCGGCCCGACCCAACCTGGCCCGACTCAATTTTAACAAAAAATTCAGATTTTTCTTAACATATAATTAAGATTCCTTTATAAAATACTGCATGCATATTTATGGAATAATTTTACAGTATATTTCAAAATTACGATGTGTTCGCAAGACAGAAAATATGCAATAGCAACATTAATGATTACTTAGATTCTTAGACGTTTCAACATTCACATAAGGATTCATTAAAAGATTTGTGTAGTTTAGAATAAAAGAAAAAAAAGGTGGGTAAAAAACATCATAATTTCTGAAGCTGTATAATAGAAAGTAGATTTGTGAAAATATTTCTCTGCCATTTATTAAAACTTTTCTCAAATCCAAAGGAGATTCTTTGTGACACATTTCTGAATGTATTTCTTTTCGGAAACGCATAAAATTAGCAGGAGTTCTTATTCAGAAACTATGTACTCGAATAGCGTTATCCATTTTTCGATAAAGGCAATATATATTTGAGAAACTAAAAGTCAAAGTTAGCGTTTTGAATCAAGTTTCTGGAAGCGACAGCAGGGGAAAGTAGAAAAGCCTGCAGCGACGTGACAAGAATCTCTTATAACTCGACAAGTAATTTATTTATCAAAAATGGAAAACGCTATTCGATTCCAAATCCCTTCAATAGCCAAACTTGTCAAATTTATGCCTTTACAGTTAAAAATTAGTCAGAAAATGTGTCAAAGTTTGCAATGCACAAAATAGTTGTCAGCATTACTGTCTATGGGCGTGAATTGCTTAGAAGTTTTTTTTTCAATCGTTTTATGCATTTTTAAACTTAATTGTATTTAGCTAGTATATGAGGCATTCTCACAATATTTTAACTTTTAAGTTCCTGAATAATAATTTTTATTTTAGTTTATAGTCTTGGTTTTTTTTATTTCTTATATTGGGGAACATCCCATTGTATGACTGCATAACAGTATTAACGAGATAAATAAGTTTTGGACGATGTTGGGGGTCCAAATATACCACGAAATTCCTATACAGTCCCATGTCCCTGATGCGGATTTTTAAGTTTCGAGCTGTCTGGATAAAATTGTTTCAATAAAAGTAATTCGATGTAATTTTTTTTTTCCGAAACTGGGACAATTGTTTTATATAAATATGCAGCAAAACATTAACCTGCGCACATTTTTAGGGTTGTTATTATTTTTTTTTAACTCTGTCCCTGGGTTTTAGATTCCTTACCGTCCCTCTTGCTAAAATTATACAGAAAATCACTTCAGGTGCAGCCACAGAATTTTTCTCAACTTTTTTCTCATGCAAAAGTATGTTAGAGAGAGAATGGTTAAAATTCATTGACAGGAAATTCACTGCAGAATTTAAATCAGCATTTAAATATCAATTTCAAGCATCTTGTTTTTATTGGTAGTCTTACCGTCCCCAAGGTTTATTCCTGCAATTTTCGAGATAAATTATTTTATTATTATTATTATTATTTAAGCCAATGTAAATTACTGTTTCTAAAAGTCAATGAACATTGTGGCTATCACTTAGTCTTAACAAGATTTGCCTAAAAATAGATGCTAATTTTCCTTACCATCCCTTTTTTTAGGATTCAGTACTTAAAAAGTAAAAACGGAACCATTATAAGATTACTCATGTGTCTGTCTATCCGTCTGTCACAGCCATTTTGCTCGTAAACTATAGAACGTGGAAAGTTCAAATTGGGGGAAGTAATAAAGACTATTGACCCACATATTTACAGGTTATTAAACATTCACAAATATATTTAGGGGAAATGTAGAGATGCTAATTAAGCTACTTGAAAAAAAAAAATATTTTCTTTGTATATCGTGTGAAAGGCTTCGTAACGCTGAACTCAAAAATACATTTATTTTAATTTTAGGTATTACATTTTCAGAGATATCGTCGAAAATGAAGTGCTAAAATATGCCCTCCCCCCCCCCCCCCCATCTATTTTCGAATTTACTCAAACTAAAATTATGAAAAAATTAGAAGAGGTAGTAGACGTTAACTTAAACCTTGCAGGAAAATTATAGCAACTACCCTCGGTCACAAAAGCGCTTTTTTCCGTTACACACAAATTTGGATTTGCTGGCATTCAGTAAAAATATTGAAAAGCGCTGATGGTACCTTTCGTAGCAGAAGTATAAAATTATTGTTTATAATGATTTTCAAAAAAATTCGTAGGTAATTAGCCGAGATATTAATCCTTAAAGACACGGACGGTTTGGACATACATACAATGACAGAGGCGAAGTACTCTAATGTGCCATCGGCTTTTAAAGGGCAGATAACAACTTTTAATGATACATTTGTGTACTGCAATGCCCAGTAGCAATATAAAAGCAATAAACGTCAAATTGTTAAAAACAGACTAATTTAATTAGAATTAATCACATAAATACTATGGGATTCGCGACTAGTTTTCATTGGGTGGATCTCTCAATACGCCTTCCGCGTCTTAAAGTTAATTAAAAACCTATCTAGAAAAACGCGGCACGGCCCAAGGCGGCGTTGCAACTTTGCGATTTCCTTTCAAAGCGCGCTTCGCACAATGCCAAGTTTCAATTTTGTACAAGGGTTTTGTTTTAGATACACTGTTAAAAAAAAAAAAAGATTATTACTACGCTGAATTTAGTTTTATGAAATGCCAAATGAAGTTTAAATATGCACTACTTTTGTTGTCACTACCGAATTAAGTTCATCATAAACAGAATAGCAATAAATGATGTTATTTAGGCCCTTTGAACTTTTATGGTATACCCATTCATACTTTTCTAGTATATACAGCTATACCTAACCCTACGTTTTATAGTTTTTTACAAAGTCTTATTATTCTTTTAACAACGATTTTTTTAATAATACAGTTAATAATTCACATATTTATTGTACGGAACCCTCAGAGCGTGAGTAATACTCTCACTTGGCCGTTTATTTTCCTTACTGTCCCTTCTATAACACCCCTTTAAGACAATGTTATACCAAAATTTTGTACTAAAAATATTACATTGTTATTATTTCTTATTTGAATGTCCTGTGGGTACTATGCAAATTCATTATAAGTAAAAATTTAGAAGAAAATAAAAAGTTATAATGGTAAAATGGTAAGGAAAATTAAACTGTCAAGTTTAACTTAAACCTTATTTAAATAAATAAAAAAAAAATTCGCTGCTGACCATTTTTTCTTTACTTTGAATCATTAAGGCATTCGCCTATAAGTTTAAAATGTTATTTTAGCAAGCTTAATTTCACCAGATTTTTATTCCTGAAAAGCAAAAGATTTTGAGAATGCGTCATATACTATAATATGTTTGTATATAAGTAAATTCATACATCGGGCTACGTAATAAACTGAATATATTACGTGTATGTATGCTAAATGCTGAAAGTGAGACTTTAGTTCTGTTATGCATTTCCTATATGATTAAGTTTTAGTTTAATATTTGGTGTGTATCAAAATTTGTAATTCACATGCAGGGATGTAAAAAAAATTCAAGTTACCTTATATTAGAATATATAGTAAATGCTGAAAATGATACATTAAATGTGTTTTGCGTTTTATAGCTGGAAAAAAAATTTAGAAAACCCTGTGACGCGTATACAAATCTGTTGAAAATATACAGGGCTGCTCAAAAGAATTTCTAATATTGTCCTAACTGTGGGAGCTGCTTGATGAAATTGGATGTTCAAATTCTGTTATCTGAATTGTTTATTTAAATGTCTTCTTTTACCTTATTAGATAATGAAGTTTTTTTAAAGTACTTTGGAAAATGTTTCATAATCTATGATGAATGACGCAGGGTTTTTTTTTTTTTTTTTTTTTTTTTTTTACTTTCTGTACAGGTACGGCAACTGTTTGGAAAATCGAGTAGAGTCACTCAAGAAACATGGTAATTTGATAGGCTTTAAAAAAATTTCGGAAGACTGAATTATAATTTAAAAAAACGGTAGAGATCTCCCTGTTTACGGGCTGTTTTCGTCTTTGATTAAATCAGATCAGTGAAAAATTTGAAAATAAGCTAATATAAATTAATACACATACCAAATTTCAAGCCTCTATCTCAATTTGCTCGGTAGATAGAGTGTTTAAAATCGTGGCTTGATGACGTCATAAACTTTAAATGCTCTGTTACTGAATTGCGTAAAAGAAACACCCTTAAAACTCAAAAATTATAATCAAATTAACTAACAGATTACTATGTCGGATTATGTGTCTCATTTCCAATTAAAATATATCTTTGAACTGAAATTTTAATGAAATACAGTGTCATGAAAAATCGAAGAGTGTGGAAAATAGGATTACAAATATCTCGACAACTCATTATCCGATCGACTTCATTCTTTATGCACAATTTATGTATTTTTTATTGTCTTTTATATTCACTCCTTAAAATAAACAATTTCGAAAGTTTTTATATACCTTTTATCAGAACGAATATTTCGAAAGTCCGAAAAAAAAAATAGTTTTGGATAATCGAGGTTACTAAAATTCAATAGGCTTCTTCTCATTATTACATACTAAGCACATACCAAATTTCAAGTCTCTTCTCAATTTGTTCGGGAGATAGAGCGTTTACAAACAGACACACACACAGAGAAGACAGACGGACGGCATTTTTTTTTTCTTCTTAAAACTAGAGGAATCTGTCCCCTACGAGCTACACCTTCCAACCCCTGCTCAGACACCGCAAACTCTAAAAGCACCCTAATTTGATCGGCTTTCAAAAAATTTCGGAACGCTGAATCATAATTAAAAAAACAGCGGTGATCTCCCTGTTATCAGGCTGTTTTTGTCTTTGATAAAATCAGATCAGTGAAAATTTTGAAAATAATCTAATATAAAGTATTTAAGTAAACAGAGCTTTGTCTCCGGGTATTTTTTAACAACGCTATACGAAAGTTCTTTTAAATAAGCCATTATAAATGTATCATTTTAAATGTGACGTAATTTTCACCAAAGTTTTCTTTCTTTTTTTAATATTCGCCTGAAAATACTTTTGTTGTTAGAAAGGAAATATTACTTGTGCTGTCTTAGAATTCACAAAAATAGTTTAAAAGATTATCTCAAAATATGAAATAAATGTCTCGCGCAAATATATTTTTAAATGTAAAGTGCATGGCAATATTATTGTTTGGGCATTTTAGACAGTACTTAATTTCCTCCATTTACGACTTTTAATGTATATTAAATGCATTTATTATTTTACAATTTTATTTCTCTTTAAAAAATTCACGTGTAAATATAGTTTTTATGACGCAATTTCAATATTTCTCTGCTTTTAATACGTAATCATTTAATTACAGTTTGAAAGTTTTTTTTTTTCTTTTTATAATAGTCACGTGTAAGTAAATTTTTAATTTGAAGAAAATATTATTATTTTCGCTGTTTTTAAAATGGGCAACAGTTTAAAATAATACCCTTTTCTAAAAGATGTAAAAAATATCTCTCGAAATTCTGAAAATTTAAATTTAAAATGGAAATAAATCCTCAAAAAATGAGTCAAAAAATAAATGCAGTATGCACACCGGGAACTTCTAATGTCAGAAAAATTACACTGGTCAACAAATTTGAGCTTTTGCTCTGTCCTAAAACAGAAATTAGTTGTTTTTTATGCGGTTTTTTTTTTTGTGCTAATTCCGAATCTAGTTTTGGATTTACTACAGCACGTCAAATTTGAGTTATATTTGCGTTTTTGAATTTATGCAAATTTAATAAATTTTATACAGTTATTTGCAAATTTAAGGTATAAAGCAATATCAGACAGGGTTTTCTGTTTTATGTTATGATTACTAACTAATTTACTTCACAAAAACGCTGTTTCTGAGATTATACTGACATGTGACTGTGACATATTGTACCTAATTTGCTTATTTTTCATGTTTTTCTAATAATGTTTCTTGACGTTCAAGTATTTCTGCCGCACGAGTACGCTAATATGTTTCTAAACCAGTCTTTTGAGCTGATTTCAAATCTTGTATCTGTTTTCTTCAATCACATCTAGTTTTTGAAAAAAGTGAAATTTTAGTTTTTGGTCAAAAAAGCCAGAAATAGCTTTTTATGATACTTTGTATGATAAACTTCAACTAGTTAGTATAGATTCTACTACTTTTTTTTTTTTTTGATTATATAAATTTTTGTTTAGGTCTCTGATATGAATCTGACCCTGTTCACCTTCTTGTCAATGAATTACACACCCCTAAAAAGCATCTTATATCAAACCTGTGTTAATGCCGTACAAAAGTAGAAATTCATCTTACTCAAAAACTGGACATGACATAAGAAAACAGACTGCAGATTTGAAATCAGCATAAAAATCTAGTCTAGAAAAACAATACGTCAATTCTGTGGTAACTATTTTAAAGTTGATAGTGATGCAAATATTACACCATTAAAAAATATGCAAATTAGGCTAAATAACTGATAAATAAATGTTAAGAATATGCAAATCGTAACATTTATCTAAAGCAAATAGTCAACTAGTCATTATCTAGAAAACGTAATTAGATGTGACATATATTGTAACTAAAATTTGCATAAAATACCACAAAAAAGCTTAAATTTGCATAAATTTAAATATGCAAATTTCTCAAAACCTGGACCACCTAGAGATAAACGGAAAGCATATTCGAAATCAGCACCAAAAACTGATCTAGAATCAACTAATTTTAGTTCTATGACAAAAACCACTGTTGTACAGTGTTATTATATTCCTATGTATAGTTCTTGCTCCTATAAAAAAATTTTAATGGAACCATTTTGACCAAATTTAACATTAAATATCTCTTAGAATAATTATTCGATTTAAAAACTGTCTACATCAGCGTGTCTATCAAATTTTTTTCTATAATATCGCCGATTTTAATTTTTTTGTATTAAATAGTATTTTTCATATGACCCCGGTCACAAAAAATTCATAAACTGCGACGGTGACAGCGTTAGTTACTTTTTTTAGAATAGAGAGAAACCAGGTTCGTAATCCGTTATCCCTCGAATCCGAATTCGGGTTAGAGTAAATTGTGGACTGTCTATAATTTTTTACCGCAATGAAAATATTTAACGAAAATTTCAATGTACTAGGCACTAGGGCGCTCTGCTCCTATACGAACTACGCTCGCCAACCTCCGTTTAGACTCTAAAAACAAGCTAATTTGATCGGCTTTAAAAATATTACAGAAGATTGAATTATAATTAAAAAACGAGTATCGATCTCTCTGTAAACGGGTTTTCATTCATTTCCCTTTTACTGAGGAATTTTAAGACCAGATCAGCTGCTGTTAAGACATCTAAAGGCTGATTTCGTGTTTGATTAAATAAAATTATTTAAACAATTGAAAATCAAGTAATATAAAATGAACTAAGTCATCGGAGCCTTTGCTTCCCGGTATTTTTTAACAACACTATAAGAAAGTTCTTTTAAATAAGACATTTTAAATGTATCGCTTTAACTCTTATGTAATCTTCAGCAAAGTTTTCTTTCTCTTTTTGATATTCACGTGAAAATATTTTTATTGTTAGAAAGGAAATATTACTATTTCCGCTGTCTTAGAATTGTCAACAATAGTTAAAAAGATCATCTCGACATATGAAATAAATGTCTCGTATAAATATATTTTTTAATTTAAACTGTTTGGCAATGTTATTATTTGACTATTTTAGATAGGACGTAATTTCTCCCACTTACTGCTTTTAACATATATTAATGAATTCATTATTTTAAAGTTTTCTTTCTTTTTTTTCTATTCACGTGTAAATACAATTTTTATGACGTAATTTTCTATATTTTCTTGCTTTTAACACTTAATCATTTAATTTTAATTTGAAAGTTTCTTTTCAGTCACGTATAAATAAATTTTTAATTCAAAGGAAATATTATTACTTGCAATGTTTTTACAATTGGCAACAATTTAAAATAATAACCTTTTCTAAAATATGTAAAAACCTCTCTCTAAAAACTGAAAAAACCCTCAAAAAATGAGTCAAATTAAAAACATAAATGCAGTCTGCACACCGCGAGCTTCTAATGTATATCCTTCGAAAAAAAAAGATTAAATTCCTATGTATAATACTTATTCTATAAAACTTTTTAAATGGAACGATTTTGACCAACTTTGACATTAAATATCTTTTTAAATAATTCTTCGGTTTAAAAACTGTCTACTTCAGCGCGTCTATCAAACATTTCTCTATAATACCACCGATTTTCATATTTCTGTATGGAGTAGTTATCTTAATATTAACGAAGAAAGACCCGATCACACAAATTCATAAACAGCGGCGGTTGACAGCGTTAGCTACTTTTTTTGAGAATAGAGATATGTACTTAGAGAGAGAACGTACCAAACATTTTAGTCTCCGTATTTTCTCAGAAAAAACCCGGAAATAAGCATTGGACTGGAAATTAAGCTTTCCTTCCATCTACCTTATAGAAATAAATTTAGACGGTCATCTTCACAGTAAAATTGTACCAAACTCTGAAACTTTCAAATCGAACACCTCATTTTGTCATCATATTCGGCTTTTTTTTTGGTAACTATAACTTTTCGGTAACCTTCGATATGCGCTTTTAAATTTAACTAATTTTTAGCTCACAGGCTATCAAAGCCTGAGAACTAATGTGCCGCAGGTTCTGTATGTACGTATGTAGGGGAGAGTTGCCATATTTGGACCGCCGCTTTAATTGGACCGTTGCCATTCTGCCGTTAATTACAGGAAGAGACGCCATCTACCGCTGAAATCCTACTCATCAGGATGACGTCACTCACGATTAGAAGAAGCAACCGCCTACCACGTGTTGTTTTCAGACAATTTAAAAAAACCTAAAGTTAGCTGTTTTGATCTACTTTTTTCCTACTAAACGTAAGTGAATACTTTAAAACTAAGGTAAGCTGTTATGTTTTCATATACATATATAAATTCATCTGTTAATTGCGCATATTTCTCACGTGGCTTTAATTGATTTCGTTTTTGTTCTTAGTCTTGAAATTATCTGTTTTAAAAAATGGCGCAGTTGCCATAATTGGGCCAATTTAAGTTGCTTAAATTGGACCAGATATGCGATCATAAATTTTGAAAATTAAGTAATGAATTTCGAAAACAATATACACTTTGTACACTATTTTTTTAATTTTTTTAATATTTTATAATGGATTACTATCTTCATGCAAGTTTTTTTGGGGGGGTGGGTGGGTGGGGGGTATATCTGAATTAATTTTTTTATGCAGTTTAGGCCTATATAAACAAAAAAATATTTTTACATGTTTATGCAATAAATTTTGTTTGCAATTTCTTTCATCTTGTATGTATTTGTATTTATTTTCTCTGAATACTTTATTCCTACGGCGTATTTGGTTTACAGAGTTGAATTCAAACATTTTCTTCCTGGAGGATATTTGCGATTCCCTGAGGAAGGGCAGACTTTTTACAGTTCTGGAGGGAGGAATTACACTTTTTTGCCATTAACGCATAAAACCTCAAACCTTCCGGGAGGAGGGGGGGGGGGTGAATTCAACACTGTTGAATATATAATGTTTGCGTATAATTAATCGTAGCGTATTTTCCAATAGAGCATATTTTTTTAAACACTTTTATAATATGATGTTAAAAATGTTGAAAAAGACACGGACAAGCTGTCTGGAAAAAAAAGAAACAGGTAACAGCAAAAGCTGTTATAGATATAGGAAATAAAAAGGAGAAAGTAACTTGTGAAGAAATTGACCTGCAATAAGGCTGTAGCTACAAATCCTCCCCAAAAGCCAAAAAATCATTAGAAATGTTATATCCTTTGCTAAATTTAGTTTTAAAAAAGTACAGAGGGAACCAAAAGAACAGTTGTGTTAACATCTTCGCCATATAAAGTAAACCTTGAAATGAAAAAACACAAAAAATCGACTAAAAGGAAGCTATCACAGCATAAAAGCAAATGGAACTTTTAAAAAAATAGGCGTAATGCAATTATCAAGGAAATGATGAAAGGGGAGAACTACAATCATAATGTAAAGAAAACTTCTGTTGAAAAAAAAAGTCTAACAATTCAGAATCTAAAATAAAAATCTAAATAGTGATGATTGGTTTTGCCTGAATTGTAAGAAAATAAAACAGCAGAAATGATTCAGTGTTCATATTGCCAAATACGGTTCCATGTTGTGTGCGCTGGAAAAAAAATCAATAAACGAAATTCATGTGTAAGCTTTACATCACTCCTTAAATGATATTCAAGTAACTGGCAATTAGTTTCATAATTTCTATTCTAATTACTGATAATTTTGATTTATATTTTGAATACCTTTTGATTTAAAACAATTACATTTATTTTCAGATATTTGATTTCACTGTATTTCATTGCTGTTATTTTGTTTGATTGTTTCAGTAACCGCAAACTTTGCTTTTAATAAAATTAGTTATATTCCCTAGTCATTAAAACAACCTGATTTTATTTGGTCCAATTTAGGAGACTGGTGGTCCAACATAGGCGACCAGTTGCTGAATTTGGACCACTTTTGACAAATTTTTCAAATTAAAATAAAATTTAAGATTTTCAAAAAGAAAATGATCTAAAGTTTTATTTAGTTAGTAGATGAATTGATTTATCCTGTGTAGTGATATTTTTCAGATATTCCAAAAATTAAGTGAGTTACATCTGAAAATAACCGAAGTGGTCCAAATTAGGCTACTCTCCCCTATATGCATGTACGTAATGTGATAACTCTTCATAGAAACATCCGATTTGCTTCAACATTTGTTTTCTAGGTTCTTTCTGAATAAGACGTTTCCCTGATCAGTTTTTGGGGGTTCATTGGTTAAGTACAAAGTGGGGAACGGGTGGCTAATCCCACCTTAATTTAGATAAATGGGTTTTTCATGCAGAAGGATCCGATTTGCTTCAAATTTGGTAAAACGGTTTATTCTTATAAGGCGCTTCCCTGATTAGATTTGGAGGTTTATTGGTTAAATATAAAGTGGGGGAACGGAGCTAATCCCCCCCCCTTAATTTACATAAATGTGTTTTTTATGCAGAATTATTCGATTTGCTCCGGATTTGGTATACCGGTTTATTCTGATAAGGTGCTACCCTGATTACATTTGGAGGTTCACTTCTTAAGTACAAAGGGTGGGGGGTTGGGGAGCTAATCCCCCTTAATTTAGCTAAATGTGTTTTTCATGCAGAATTATCCGATTTGCTTCAAATTAGTTATACAGGTCTGATAAGGCACTTCCCTGATTAAATTTAGAGGTTCATTGGTTAAGTATAAAGGAGGGGGGACGGAGAGGGTTAATCCCCTTAATTTAATTTTCGAGGATATTATTCTTTGAAATAAGAGTATAATAGACAATTAGTGTAAATAGCCTGTGAGGTCAATGCCATCAGTTTAACTGGGCACTTTTCTTTTTATTTGCATGTTATGCGTTTTGTATAAATTCTATATCTCGTGTACAGGTCTGCACAAAATAATTCACATACCATTCTCCTTATTAGCGAAAATTGCTGAAGGGAAATTTTCAACTGTGGTACATATTTTCTGACTGAACTAAATTTTTGCATGCATGTAGTTTATAGATACAAATATCATATCTATCATATACAGGGCTGCTCAAATAATTCAGATAATTTTCCAATTGTAGATGGGAGTTGCTGAAATTGGGTTTTCAAATGTGTTATGTGTTTCCAAATGGTTAAATTAGACATTTCAACTTGTTAAACGGAGTTTTGTTACTTTATTCTGAACTTTATTTTGTTACTTTATTCAGTTTTGTTACTTTATTCTGAATGTGTTGGAAAGTGCTCCATGACTATGCTTGACGGATGATTTTTTCTTTCTTGTCTATTTTGCAAACAAAAATGACCCCATCAAGATGTAGCTAACAAAAGGTTATGAATATACATAAGCATACTATCCATTTTACCTTTTTATGAAAACTCATTTTCTGATTTTAGACAGAATTTCTTTTTATCGAAAGAAATTTCGAACTCAAATTAAAGCCTTATCCATGTACATTTTCTCCTGACGTAGTGCTTTCTTCTTAACCAAAAGTAAATATATGTGCATTTTAAAGTGCTTCTAAGAAATTAAGGTGATTTCATTTTTAAGCATGCATTTTCAAGTACCTTCCTTCCTAACAGGAATAAAACCTGCAGTTTCTGTTCATCCTATATTAGAAAATTTAAAATATTCATTTCCTATAAATCATAAATGGAAACTGTATAAAGATTAGAATACTTTTGTTTTTATTTCGCATATTTTACTAACCTTCCGTTGATTAAATGTTAGAAAAAATAAAATTTGGATTTCAAACAAATCACAAACGAAAGTTGAATAGGTTTAATATTTTTTAACCGGCTTTAAACGAAGGCAGTTATACAATTCTTTTGTATGTATATAGGTTTTTTATGTACTGTCGTGGGCAAAAAATGTAAACACCCCCTGCTAAGTCTACAACAAATTATCGTAGAAGAAAATTACTGGCATCAAACGATTGCAAATAAAGTCTACTTTTAAATGATGTATATAAAATTTGCTTATGGGGCTGTCTACATACCAAAACGAACGCGAACTTTGTTTGTTTTGTTTTTTCAATGCAATACCCATGTTTGACGCCATAAATAAATTCTTCACCCTTAAATTTGCTTAAATCCAAATTTTCATGAAATTCGTACGATTAGTTTCCCAGAAATTTATTATTTTAAAATGACCATATTTTAGTGGCTGTATCCAAATTGAAATACGGTACTAGATTGTTGAAATGCTACAGAATGACTATGTCAGTATGTCATTTCTGTTAATGTATTATTTCTTGCCAATATGACCATTTCTCTCTCTTAATATGTTTCGACTATTGCCAACCCGAATTTTTGAATAAAATGAGCAAAAATATTTTTTTCTTCAACTTATTCTTTTCTGCACATCATAGACGGCTTCTTAAACCACCATTTTTAGGTTTTTTAATGATAATTCAAAAACTACTTCAAAGAAAAATTTGAAATTGAAGATTGACATAAAGTAGGGCATAAATATATTAGAAAAATTGTAGGTTGCAATTCATATTTTTTTCGAATATTAATTTCATAATTCATTTTATAATTTTTTTTAATTACAAATTCAATGTATTTATGTTTGGGTTACTTAGTATTGTAACCATACACAAAGTTATCGCATTAGGATCAGAATTTCAGGAGATATTAACAAAAATATGAAAATGTAATTTAACATTAGAAGCTCTAAATTTTGAATGTTTATAATTTAAAAACTTATCATTCAAATGACTAAAATTTCGTTTCTAGGCATATTTTGAACAGAAATTTTAAAATATATTGTAAAAATTGGGTGTTGCTTAAAAAAAGTTCGGTCTGGTTTTGATTTGTAGATGGGTCCCCTAAGTTAACTTTATATACATCATTTAAAAGATTTTATTTCTGCTCGATTGGTACCAGTAACTTTCTTTTATTATAAGTAGTTGATGAATTAGAAGAATTTTCGAAATTAATTTTTTTTATGTGTTAAACTTGTGTGTTTTATCTTTTCTGAACATTTTGATATAATTGTTTCCTTTAAATTTCCATTAGAATAGAAGGGATGGCTTTTAGAATTATACCCGCTCAATAGCTGAAGCGACGTTTCCGAAACTTTGAAGTCATTTTTCATGACGTTTTTGGTCATAAGGCGCATGATATCTCAAAAACTTCTGAACATTTTTTCATGAAATTTTCAAATCATATGTTTCATGTTAGTCTGTATAAACTGAACCTAAAATTTCCTTTTTATTGTTAAAAAATAAATTTTTAGGTGATTATACTGTTGAAATTTTCTAAATTTTGCTTTGGCTAAATACAACTTTGTATTAAAAATGCAAAAATGCTTTATACAAATTTATTTAAGTTCAGGGTAATTATTATAATCTGAAGTATAAGTAGGCACCAAAATTTTCATTCTAATTGCAAAATTTATTTTGTAATCCTGCGCGTAATCTGTTAGACCAATTTTCTGCTCGTCAAATGTTTGACAGTTTGGAACCCCCTGTAAATGCTAATTCTGCACCTTGCAATTTTTCAAATGCATAAAGTTAAAGAACATGCTTATATCTTTCATCCCAATAAAAATTGTGTCTTAAATCCAAGTACATTTTAAGATATTAAATGTTGAAAATGGTCTTTTTTTTCATTTTTTTCCAACTTTAAGAGTGCTGAGACCCTTTTAAATAAGCATGTTTTTATTAGAATTTTTTTGTTTAGTTAAATAAGCTAAATGAAACACTGAAACAATGTATGCTTCTTGATGGATTTCCTATAGTTGCGCTGCAACTTTCCATCTAGGAGATATATAAAGCACCATACAGGGAGATACTAAGACATAAGGAAGTCATTGGAAAATTAAATTTAACTGTAGTATAAAACTTCATGAAAAATTATAAACTTTGAAAATTTTAAAAAGGAAAAGTATGAGAAAAAAGGTAAAAAAGAAAAATCAGGAAAAATAAGTAAATTGAAATTAAATTTTCAGTTCAAAATTAAGAAAACAGAAAAGAAGAAATATTCATATATAATTTTAATTGATTTTTCAATTACTTTATAGCAGTGTAATTACGCTCGAAATTAATGCTCACTGCTATAAATTAATTGAAAATTAATTGAAATTAAAAAGTATTCACCGATACCGGGTTTGTTTGTGTCTCACGTTTCGCCACAGGATTGTGTGCTCGCAAAGAGTATACCATCTTGTGCTGCAGTTGCAGCATTACCAACATATGTGAGCGAGAAATGCTAAGTGGACATCGTCCTCGTAGCTTAAATGATAGAGCACTTGGAGCACTATTCCAAGGGTTCCAGGTTCTATTTCCGGCTTGGACAGTTTTCACATTTTTCTACGCTTAATTAGCAATGTGATAATTCACGTATTAAATATTCCGGAAATATTCAGTTACCTCCTAAGCTTGAAAAAACAAACTGCGAACGAAGGCTAATCCTGTCCCATAAAACAAGTTAGAAATTGCACGTCAAACGTGGCAAATGAGGTGTGATCGTACTATAACTAGTCTTATAAGTATTTTTTGCACTGCATACTGTACTGAATTATGATTACTGATTTTAGTGCACTTCATAATTATGAATACTGATTTTAGTACACTTCATAATTATGAATACTGATTTTAGTGCACTTCATAAGTGCATATCAATTCCATTCTGTTCGAAAGGCTGTAATATCATTAAAATGCACTTGAAGTCATTTTTTCCCATTGGCCGTAATGTAACGGAAAACTTCTGACTGTCCCTGTCATTAAAATATACATCCAATTTTTATAAAATTTGAAAAGACTTGACAAAATTATGCAACAATTATATATTTTAAATTTCAAACGATTCATTTGGGTAGTTTTTGCGCTGTTATATGCGGGCAGACAGACGGACTGAACGACGACTATATGTGCTAAGTATTTGTATAATTACAAGCGCACCTAAAAAGGGCACATTTTACCCACTATACGTTTTAATTTATTGTAATAAATGCTGCAAAATATTAACAGAATATACGGGGTATTGCCGAATACGACTGACAAATTCGCAGGAGTCGTAATACAAGAGGATGAAAAATTTCCATAGAACATGGGATCGCAAACCACGTATTTAATAAAACAAATACAGGGTGATTCATCCTAACTGAACTTGGGTTGACGGTTATAATTTTCAGGAAAACAAAAACATTGCAATGAAAATGCAACGATACGTAACTTGTTTCCTGTGAAATGTTGTAACATCACGAAAAGTTCTAGAAAAACAGAGTTCTCAAGTAATCGATGACACCGTATGAACTGGAAATCGCAGTCCAAAATGTGGGGCGTCTAGTGCATACTGCTGGCGCGTATAATGGAAACTTCTACCACTTTTTTTAAAAGTTATCACATTTATAATAAAGATGGGAACGATTATCAAAAGTTTTAATATAATACTAACTGCCTTTGGCGACCAGTTTGGTCTCCTTTAAAATTTATGCTTGGGAGTATGCTAAGCATTGTATCATGTTACTTTTATTCATAATTTAATTCACTTGGACTCCCTTAAATATAATTAATATAATCCCTTAAGCTAATATTGATTTTTGTTGCATTAAAATATCCCAATTTGTTTATTTTCTGTAAGCAAGTAAACCCTATTGGTTTACAATGGAAATCTATGGGAATTTAGTAAATTATTAGAGATGTCTCCAATTTGGCGTCTAATTTTGGTCGCCAAAATTGGCGATGTATTGCCAATTTGGCGACAAACTTCGCGGCATTTGGCGACAGAACAGGGTCGTCGTCCCCCCCCCCCCCCTATGGCAACTCCCCTTATAGGTATGGTGATGCATTAAATGCACCTCAATAACCAATGAGATGCGTTTCATTAGGGCGTTGCCATTCAACAATTAACAAATAATCGCGATTTTTGTGCCACGTACGATAGCGTAATATATATATAGATACTTCTGTTTTCTGAAATTTATTACCGTCAGGCCAAAATGGGATATGGTAAAACACCCTGTATTTTTTGTTAAATACGTGGTTTGCGACCCTATGTTCTGTGGCAATTTTTCCTCCTCTTGATGTTTACTATCACGACTCCTGCGAATTTGTCTGTCAAATTTGGCAGCACACTGCACATATTTTTTTCTTTTCTATAATACAAAATGAAACCCCAAAAATTTAAAAGGAGAGAAAGAACGCAGGTTTTGCAAGTTAAATAAATACCGTGCAAAAATAGATTTCAATACAATTTCTGGTGAGAATAGATTTATAGAATTTAGTAGGTCAAGCCTTCCTCGCTGTGGGAGGGTCAAACTTGAAGAGGTTTAATCCAGTTAGCCGCGCAACAGAAAATTTATTTAAAAAAAAACCCTGCCGGCCCAGCCTACAGGCGGAGGTAAATTTCGAAGTTAAGTATACGAATTTCACCAACAAAAACTAAATCATGATTAGAGATAAACCCACTAACAATTTTATCTCGCCGCTTTTGACGAGTTTTTATTTCATATTTAAATAAAAGCTGCTTTTATCAGAATCATGTTAAGGCGGTATTCAAAGAAATGCTTTTCCATGCTCAACAATTCGAAATTTTCTGACACATTTTCAGATTCATTTTTAATAAAAAAAAAAATATTAAACTTGCTGACGTTATTTATGAAGAGATTTATAAGCGACCTGTGTTTTTATTTTTCGTTCAATTAATTAAAACTTGATTTATAAAAAAATATTTTCTCAGTAGGACAATATTTTTCGTTTCTAACACAATCGCTTCGGGAAATTCGGTTCAAAATGTCCACTTTGATATCATTTTTTGAAATATATTCTGCCTCTATCAAAAAATCGATCATTAAGGTACATTATATAGTTTCTGAATAATGTTAGAGAAAATTATAAGCCTGGCGTATCCCTAACAGTTCTTTGCATGAGTTCACACGCTTCTCAATTAATCATATTCTATAAATGCAAACAGCGCTCTGCCTCATCATAGCAAAAAATGAATAAGTAATTCACTTACCTTTTTTTATAGATATCCGTATTATCCGTATTCCGGTCAGCCAGTGATTTGTGGAGAGAATGTAAGATTATACGTTATTTATCCATTGTCGTCGTTCCGCATTGTGTTTGGTCATCTTATATAGTAGTGAGTGTGTACGGGTGTTGAACATTATAAAACTACTGCTTTTGATAGGTAAGAAAGAGAGAAATTTAATTAAACATATTAAAGAAAGAATAACGAAACATTTCACGTCCCGCTTGTGGCGAGATCGTGATGGGAAGTGAGTTAAAAACATATTATCATCACGCATGTTACATCATTAATTTTAACAAGTATATGGATGTATTTTCGGCACTTTGATGCAATCATCCAATTAAGCATAATTGGGTATTTATATTAAAGTCAAAATGAAATAATGTTCGATAAAAAGTGTTCAGTTTAAAACAGTCAATTACATTGTTTTAAGTTCTTTTACAAGACAGCAAAACCATATGCGTTGACCATATTGCTAAATATATTGCACATTTCACATGACACTGAAAATGGAAGAGATGAAGTCCTTTTGGGTTTTTTCTTTTTATTTGTCGGCCGCTAAGAGTTCTTTCACTTTGAACTTTTTAATGATGTTATTTTTTGTAGCGAAGGAGAGAGGGAGAAAAAGGTTTCGAGTCTTTGATTAGAGGATTATACGATATATCTTCCATCAAATAAAATAATCTACCAATTGGATGCGTTTGAGAGCAAAAATGAATTTAAAAATGAGTCAGAAAATAAGCAGTTTAGATTTGAATACACCCTTAATACGATGATTTTTTTCTTCAACCGCTATGTATTTTTAATTTGTTTTTGCTTTAAAAATTGGTCCTGTCAAAAACTTCTCAATATAAATGTCGTAGATAATATTAAGAAGATATATAATAAATTCATGCGAATTTTATATCTCGTGATTGACGAAGTTATGAATTTTTTCTTCTTCAACTCCCCCTTTTTGTTTTCGTTTTTATTTTTTTTTTTTTTTTCGGTACGAATTGGTCCTATCAAAAGTTGTCAGCATAAAAGTTTTTGGTAATATTAAGTAGATTTATAATACATTTAATTGGATTTGATATCTTGAGAATTGACGAAATTGTGAATTTTTTTCTCCCTAAAACCCTATTTTTGCGCCTCTTGAGCCCATTTTTAATTTTATCAAAAATCTGTGATACATAAATTTTTGGCCCAATTTTTAGAAGTAATAAAAATGTAAACTGAATTGATATGTACAAAAATTAGTAAGTTATGGGGTTCTTTCGGTTTTCACAAAACCCCTCCATATTTCCATCCCCTTGGTCCGATTTTGCCCATTCACGAACTTGACCGAGATTTTATGCCCTTTGATTTTATGTATCAGTTTAAAAGAGATTTGTGCAGAATTTTGAAGTTATCGTGTCCAGAAGAAAGTGATATATAAATATATATATATAAAGTTTTTTATTGAGGGTGGTTTTGGGTTCTTTGTGTCATGATCGGTGTAGATCTGCAAAAATTTTTCAGAAATTCCAACATAGGGAAGAAATTCCAACGGTAGTATTTCGTACGAAAACTACCTAAAAAAATCATTTAGTGCCTTTCCAGAACTATGACGCTGTAAAAAGACAAAATACAAAATAAGCTATTTATATGCGGTAAACAGCGGTGTTATTCTATGTCAAGCACAAATTGCGATATTTTTACTAAAAAATGTGTTAAACAGCCCCAGTCTGTACTATGCTTCAATTCAGAAATATCAAAGTCGATTATTTTTGTAGAGTTCTGAAACCTTTGAAGTACAACAATGTAACTTATTTATAACTAAACAGAATGCAAAACAGAGCGCATTAATATACAAGTAATGTTTCTACAGATTTGAATATATCAATTGTAATTATGGAAAAGAATGCTAATGTTTTCTGGGAAGAATTCTAAATTGCTTAGACTTCTAATTAATTGCTTTGAATTCTAAATTCCTTAATTATGAAAAATATGTAAGATAATCTAACGAGTAATTAAAATCTGAAATCATTTGCAGATTCCTTTTAAATTGTTTTCTTTTATTTATTTGTACGTTTTTAATTTCTCAGTGAAAAGATAAAAGTTAAAGAGAAATTGAAAAAATTGGGAAAAACTGTGTTCGATTTGCTTCAAAATTAATCTTGTGATAAAACAGACAATTTTTAAAATTCTCAAAAAGAGATAAAAATAATTTCCCTTGCTCAACACCGTAAAACTTTCTGGCACATTAATGGGAACATTTTTAACCATAAAGAACTGAAACTATCGATAATGATTATTAAAGTGATTTGGAATCGAATAGCACGTTTCGAATTTCGGTAAATATATTACATCTTGTGTTTTAAGATGTTGCTGTCTCATGACGACCTTTGTTGGCATGTCACGTCCGGAACGCCAACCTTGAAGGTATTTTCTGAAAAGTCATTTATCTTTATCTAAAAATAAAAAACGCTATCCGATTTCTCGGTTTCTGAATAAGTATATGTGTCATATTTTTATGCTTTTACGATTAAAAAAGATAAATCTTTTACCTTTATCTAAAAATGAAAAACGCTATCCGATTTCTCGGTTTCTGAATTAGTATATCGGTCATATTTTTATGTTTTTACGATTAAAAAAGATAAATCTTTTATCTTTATCTAAAAATGAAAAACGCTATCCGATTTCTCGGTTTCTGAATAAGTATGTCGGTCATATTTTTATGTTTTTACAATTAAAAAAGATAAATCTTTTACATTTATCTAAAAATGAAAAATGCTATCCGATTTCTCGGTTTCTGAATTAGTATATCGGTCATATTTTTATGTTTTTACGATTAAAAAAGATAAATCTTTTATCTTTATCTAAAAATGAAAAACGCTATCCGATTTCTCGGTTTCTGAATAAGTATATCGGTCATATTTTTAAGTTTTTACGATTAAAAAGGATAAATCTTTTGCCTTTATCTAAAAATGAAAAACGCTATCCGATTTCTCGGTTTCTGAATTAGTATATCGGTCATATTTTTATGTTTTTACGTTTAAAAAAGATAAATCATTTATCTTTATCTAAAAATGAAAAACTCCATCCGATTTCTCGGTTTTTGAATAAGTATATCTGTCATATTTTTATGTTTTTACGATAAAAAAAGATAAATCTTTTATCTTTATTTAAAAATGAAAAACGCTATCCGATTTCTCGTTTTCTGTATAAGTACATCTGCATTTTTATGTTTTTACGAGTAAAAATTAATCCAAGTATGTATGAGAATGTATCCAGTTTATATTTGAGAATGCTCTTGAGCTATAAAAGTTGTTCCGTATATGTATATATATATATATATATAATATTTTCTTTTATTAATGTTTAGGAAGTTGTTGAATAAGAGTTAGTTAGGAAAAGGAAATGCCGTTTTCTAAATGCATAGGTCTGCTATGCCTTTTTTTGTTATAATTGTTATAACAGACTTTAAGCATATGATTAACCCTTAAATGCATGATTTTCCAAAAATCACTTTAATAATGTTTTTGAGCTTTCATTTTTTAAATAAATCATGGGAAAAATACTTTAAAAATCATATTTTGTATAAGTATGGTTTACGGCTAAAAACAGTTTGTTATTCATCGGAAATACTGGTCTTTAATTGAAAAAATAATTTTCTCTGATAAAATTCGGTAATATTAAACACACCAGAATTTTCAGAACTATCATAAGAAATAAATTTTACTTGCTCACGCCAGAACAAAAAAGGGTATTTCGCAAGCTTCCCAAACAAAACAAAAAGAACACGTAGTTTTTGTGTAACATGTAACATTTGAAAAAATAAATCTGTCTTTATTCGTAAACAGCACAAGTGTTGCCATCTACATGTTGAAAATCTATTTAATAATATTTTCAGAATGTATTTTATTGGCAACATTAGGTTATAGCTGAAATATTATTCTTGTAGTATTTTAGAAGCCAAAATTGGGTATGTTGCCAAAAAGCAATACCCGGTATTTAAGGGTTAAAAACAAAAACGAAAAGTCGTGCGTGCAGTATAGATTAAGAAACTGTTTCGAACATTATTCGGAATACTGTAACGAAACTTTACAGCTTATAAAAGTGAAAGATGATGTCTAAAACGAAATAAGTAATTTGAAAAACGCATGACGCATTTGAAAATCACATTTCTGCTATTACCATCAATAGTCGTAAAAATATTTGATTTTTTTTTTTTTTTTTTTTTTTTTTTTTTTTTTTTTTTGTGTGTGTGCAGCCTGATCTATTAGATTTTTGTGTGTACAATACTAGCTGTTTAACCCGTTCTATGCACGGGAGTTGATGAATTTAATTCGAAAACCAAAATTAAAAATAACTATTCGATTTAGTAAAATGGTTTTCTACTACTGCGCATTTTTTTTAAATTAAATTTCAATTATCATGTTACTATGGCAGCAGGCGATAAAACGATATCTTTGGAATAAGGGAATAAATAGAATAAAAAGTTCTGTTGATGTTTATGATAAAATGTTTGCCTTTATTTTTTTTTATTGTGATAATTAAGCGCAATTAAATAACCTCTAATTATTTGCATGTGAGGTAAAAGAATTATCGTAATACCCGCTGGAGCTTTTTAGTATTGCGGCGTGGCGTACGCAATATGTAATTTAAATGCTCTCACTAGGCCCAAACAAAACAAGCACCTGGAACAGGGACCCAATTCTTTGACATGACCTGTGCATTTTTTTCTCTAAATGAAAGTGATCTGCTTATTTTTAAGCCTTCTAAAGCAGAATTCCATTGTATTATGAACTAAAATTTGTATTACTAAATGTTTTCTTCTTTTTTTTTTCGTGAAAGAACGTGCTTGTGTTTGGGCAAACTGTAGCGAATTTTAGGATTAGTTTTTTGGCGTCAGCCCCAGCCACCTTACGCATCTCTATCTACCTCTTTCCTCCATGTATATATCTAATTATTTGCATGTGTGGTAAAAGAATTATCGTCGGTACAATTAATATACCGCTACAGCTTTTTAGCATTGTAAGCGTGGCGTACGTAATATGTATATCTAACATTGGTTAAAGAACTCGCGCGATTACGGGTTGAACATAAAAAAAGGGATTTTATTGTGAATTTTTAATTGTTGGAAGCTGCTATAACGAAAATTGTTTAAATAGGATAGGAAATTGCTGTTAAATTGGTAGTTTTTTATTAATTAAAAGTTTACTATAAATTATTTCGATTCCGGATTGCCTTAGTTGCCTCGGCCGTGTTTTAATACACTTGTACATAATATTTCACAATTCTGGCTTCCAAACTGTGCATTTGTATAACATTACAGACAGACTGACAAATTTTCATTTTTATATATTTGATAGTATGCTAAAAGTTAGCTCAGTTAAATAAATAGCACAGTTGCAAATTTCCATTCAGCAATTTTCGCAAATAAACAGATATGTACTTCAGAACTTTTGTGCAGCCCTGTAAATGATCTGTAAAATTTATACACACAGAGTAATACGTAAAAAAATTGTTCAATTTAAAAACGCACTTCCACCAATTATTGTTCATAGGCTTCACTACTTCACTTATTGTTCAGTTTCTTCTGCAACCAAATTCTTTTGTGTATCCCTGAGATAAACGATAAACTCTATACATACATTATGTTCTACAGTAAGCGCCATGTAGTATATCTGAGTGAGATATATAAATTTCAGTACACTGTAAAAAAACGGTCTGAAAAACGGAAATACTACTGGCAATCTAGACGCCAGTACTATTTCCGTATTTTTACGGAAATTTTTCCCTAAAAATTACAGTAAATTTTCCGTTTTTAATCAGAAAAACGAAAAATTTTCTGTAATTTATGGGAAAAATTTTCGTAAAAAAACGGAAATAGTACTGGCGTCTAGATTGCCAGTAGTATTTCCGTTTTTCAGTCCGTTTTTTTTACAGTGTATGTTATACATAGTGTAATATCATTAAAATACACCGCAAATGACTTTTCCTCTACAGGCAGTAATGTAACGGAATTCTTTTGAGTGTCCCTGTAAATGAACCGTAAGTGCTATACTCTTCATTTTCAATACCGGGCATGCCATAATAATCTCCAACAACACATATCAATTTTATGGCAATCTGACTTTATTTATGCGAGTTAGAGCACTGACGGACAGACAAACCGATTTGATTTTTATTTCTTTGTATACGGTTTTGTTCCGGGTTCGAATTTGACTCTTGCGGGTTCGATTCCTGTTGAGCCGATTTTTAAGAATGTTTAGAATATTTTGGAGTGGAAAAAAACTCTATATCTGAACACTAATGAGTATATGTATGTTTATTTTTCCCCATAAAAGGTAAAATTGACATTAACGTTATAAATTTACGTTATTAGTATAATAACATAATATAATAACGTAACTTCATAATCTTCCACTTATTAAGACTCTTTTGCAGAAGCAAGGTTCGTAGGTCCCCAGCCACGTCCCGAGAAAAAGACACTCTAGCGAAAGCCAGGTTGGAAAACAAAAATCAAAAATTGAAACCGGACAAATCCAATAAATCCTTTTTGAGTGGAAAAAACTCCATATCTGAACATTAATGAGTATATGTATGTTTATTTTTCCGCATAAAAGGTAAAATTGACATTAACGTTATAGTTGTAGATTGTTTTCTCATAATTATATTAAAACATGGTTTGATTTTCATCCATTTCGTGTTCTGTTTGAGTTTAAAATTAAGATTTTCCATTTCGGGTCGGGACTGGTTGAGGTGTGTTGTGTTTCGGATCGATTTTAAATAGAATCTTCGTGTTCTATTTGTACACAAGTGTATGGAAGGTAGAGTCCGCGAAGGTGAAGTTCGTTCAGACTCTACTATGAACCATAGCCACAACAAATACTTTGTTGTACCAAACCATTCTCGCTAAAATACACCTGCTGATCTGGAATAAGTTAAACAAGTTGGAAATTGCGCGTCAAACGTGGCAAATGAAGTGCGTTCGTACTATAACTAGTTTATAAATATTTTTTGCACCGCATATTGTACTGAATGTATATTTTAGGTTGGTTGGTTGATTTTTGACGGCCAATTATCTGCTCGAGGGATATAGGCCCAGGGGGGGAGTGCCCTTCGTGGGGGTCTTTCTAAGGGAACCTAACTCGTATTAACGCTTGGAAATCCAAGGCTCGAAGAAAACCACGAAAACTCCGAACGATTAGGCCGACGGGCGCGATTGGGATCGAACCCAGCACCTCCCTGTATACTTTAGTGCACTTTATAAGTGCATATCAGCTTCATTCTGTTCGAAAGACTTTAAGATCATTAAAATGCACTTGAAATCATTTTTTCCCATTGGCCATAATGAAACGGAAAGAACGGATTAAACTATACATCCGATTTTCATAAAATTTGAAATGGCTCGACAAAATTTTGCAACAATTATATGTTTTAAATTTCAGACCATTCGGTTGGGTAGTTTTTGCTCTGTTATATACGGACGGACTGAACAACGACTATAGGTACTACGTATTTATATAATTCCGAACACGCCTAAAAAGAATCACTGGAAGTCGGTTTGATTTTTTATCTTAACAATTAATTGTATGTGTTAAAAAATATATTCTTGCAACAACTATTTTTAACACATTGGGTACATTTGTCGGCTGAGACTCGTCATGCACTGAAAAAAAAGAAGTACTCAAAAATGAGTAAATTGATGTACTCATATCGAATTGAGTATGTTTGAATCAAAAATGAACATATGTTTTCTCAATTTTGAAACATCACATGTTATCAAACGCAAATAAAACGACAATTTTGTATCTTTTAATGGTTTATTTCATTTATGGTAGCATAAAATATGTTCATGATGATTCAAATACTAAATTATGTACAGCATTTTAAAATAATTTAAAAGTGCTTACAAATAAAGCTCTTGTTATAAAAATATTCGATTTGGGTATCTTGCTAATAATTTTGCTATTTTTCTTAATAAAGAATCAATTAAACATTTCTTGTTAATAATTTAGAATGGAAAATAAGTATTAGTACATTTTTACTTTAATTTGTAGATTCAGGAGGGCAGTACATTACGATTTATATTTGAACACAAGCACGGTATCAAACACGAGTACATGTGTTTCTCAATTTTGGGTACATTTGGATCGGAGCTATTTTGAGTATGTCACGTATTTAAAATTGAGTACTTTTTACTCAATTTTGAGTACCCATTTATTTTCAGTGTGCATTTGGCCACTGGCGCCTATTTTTATGTTCTTTTCATACCACTATTTAAAGAAGAAATATTTTGTAGTATGTTTCTCTTGTGCACATGTTGTCAAAGTATATATGAAAGATTTTTGTTTTGAGAACGTGGTGAGAGATGGAATTAAAAAAAAAAAAAATGCCAGTGGCAGCCCTGGAAAAAATGTGTACCCAAAGTGTTAGTATTATATCCATTAAAATCTGTGTTCTTTGCACCATCATAAGCTAAACTTCCTATCCCATTACTTCCCCTTACCATTAAATATAGACTACAGTAGTTGCACGCATCAAACAAGAACAGAAAAGATATTATATATATCATGATTCAGCCTTTTCAATCTAATCGATATTGCTCTATTATTGTCGATTGTTTTGTGTTTCTCCTCTTTCGTGGCAATTAATTATATGATTGTTATTTGCATGCGTTAAGTATTTGCCTGTCATTTGCGTGATAACATTACACGATAGACTCTAGATCAACAATTAATAACTCTTCAGCAGATTTTGTGTTTAATTTGTAAATTAACCAGGCATTATAACTTCACGAAACTGAAATAGGGTAGACGTGTCAGTAATGGACACCCTTCACAGTTTTTATATATATATATATATATATATATAAAAAATTACTAATGAAAGTTTTGCTTTTATTATTTTTTTTTTCATAACTCCCCCATGCATGTTTTTGAAATCTGGGTTATTGTTGACATTTTTAATCAAACCAATCAGGAAGCAGAAAAAAATGTTTCGAAGTTCTACTGCTTTTCATTGAAAATCTTAATGAACATTCTGATGAAAATCTTAATGAACATCCTGTTCATAATTCTTCATTTAATAAATTTATATATTCCTTATTTTCTTGCAAAATTTGCATGGTTTTTTTTTTTTAATAGTAGTAAAAAACTTTAATTTTGTATACTAATGGCCATTTAGAAAATCTCTTTTTTTTTTTTTTTTTTTTTTTTTTTTAGGTTTTTAGACCCATGTCTATTACTGGAATGTTTAACTAGTCAATTTCCAGCAATGGATACCCCATTTGTACATTGCTAAAAATGCAATTTCAGTAACGTTCATAGCACATAAAATCTTTTGACTTAAGTGAAAACCTAAGAAATCAAGTTTAATTTTTAAATTGCACTTACCAGAATGTAATAACACCACCATTTTTTTTTTTTTTTTTGTAAATAGTGGTTTTTAATAAATTTTGTGTGATTAATAAAATTTTCAATATTTTAATCAAATTAATTTTTTAATAACTCAGCCGTACATATTTTATAATCTGGCAATCACTAAAATAAATCAGGACAGAGAAAATATTGTTTAAGGGCATGGGGAAAAGAGGGCCTCATAGGGCACAATTCCTCCTCATTTAAATAAAAACAGTTACGTTACAAAAGTTGTTAAAAATAAATCTATTATTTTCTGCCTTACGTTTTGCTTATTCACCTCTGACTAAAAAGATATCTATATTGTGGTATTAATTAAATTTATAGTAGTAATGAAACTAATAAATTTTCAGATCAGTGGGCTCGAACATCAGTTCTGCAGATTTATTTTCAAATTCTTTTATTATTTGAAACATTCGACCCACAGTTTTATTTCTTTCATAATTGTAATACTAATTACTAATAAGTAATAAATCAAGTAGTTTCGGAGAGTTTAAATGTCAAAAATAGTGGGAAATAAATGAATGTATGCACTGATATTCTACCCCTTTAAACCTCCCACGGTCTCAATAATATGATAACTGTAATTCCTTGTCATTTAGTATTTTAAATAGTTTATATGAACTAATTGGAATATTGAACTCGTGATAGTCACAATAATTAATTTAAACTGTGAATAATTCTCATAAATATTTTATTAATTATTTGCATCCTAAATGTTAAATTTATTTGAAAATAACTATTTTGTTTCATTAAATTCTGGTTCTAAATACTGTCATAAAAACAATTATATCTGTTACTTTTTGTGTGGTGTTCATTACTGGAACAGAGAGTGTCCATTACTGTAACAGAGGGTGTCCATTACTGGAATTTTGGGTGTTTTGATATATTTCTGTTACAACACTATTTTGTTTAATATTGGGAAATGAGACTATGAGAATGATTAAATATTGCTGATAGATTAACATAATACTGAAAAAAACTTCAATATAATAATTATAACTATCAATTAAAAATAGTTTTTAAAGAAATTCCTTAAGGGTGTCCATTACTGGCACATCTACCCTAAACGGTGTTCGTAAGTTGTCTTTACGAAGTATGAGAGTCGATAGTACTCAATTCAGACGAATAATTTTCGTGTAAAAAATCATGGTCACAATCCATTTTATTCTGTCAAAAATACTGGATAGCTCACTCCATGCTGAACCCGTATTTCGTTGACAACTTTGAAAATAATAATACTCTAAAGCTAATACTGCACAGTGTTCGCATTCCAATATAATAATATTGAACTAATACTACACAGTACTTGTATTCCAAAATAATAATACTCTAAAGCTAATACTGCACAGTGTTTGTATTTCAAAATAATAACACTCTAAACCTAATACTGCACAGTGTTTGTATTCCAAAATAATAACACTCTAAATCTAATACTGCACAGTATTTGTGTTCTATCTTTTGTCTGCCTGCAATGCACCCAATTCATTTCCATTAACTGTTTAATTAATCCTGATGAAGTAAAGAAGTTTCGTCTGACTTCTTATCCAGGTTATTCTTTACCAGTTTCTTCTAGTTTATACCTAGTATACTTTTTCCATACTTCACCATATTGGGAATAATTATGAATTTATTTATCAACATCGCTTGAAGGCTCAATTACGAAAGAATAATAAACCATTTCCCCAAAAAAAATATATAAATAGTTCAGCGTTTGTCTTTGACTGATTTTCCATAACGAAATTAAAAATTTATCAATAAATAATATAAAACAAAATAAAATAAAATAAATAAAAATTAACACACATGTAAACGAAAAATGTCAATTTTTTCATTGCGGAACTAAAAAAAATATGCTTTCAAATATAATTTATTTTAAAACTGCGTTTCAGTTTACTGATTTTTCATAATTTTAAAAATAATTTTCAAGCTAGACTTATTTTTTAATTACCTCTATCACGTGCAGCTTGATTACGAAAGATTAATCCATTTGCACTTAAAACAGCATTCGTTTCCGGCTTATATTCCAGGACGAAATTAAAGCTTTACCAATAAATAATATAATATAATATATTCAAAACACAAATTTAACACACCTGTAATCAAACTACGCGCTTAAACCACTGGAATTATCAGAATCCAAATGGCTGCAGTAAGTAGCGATAAACTTGGCCATTTCTATGGCTATTTACTGCCAGCATGCGGCTAATACAAAAGTGTCGCTTTTAATAAATTTGAAAACATTTATTTGAATACATTATTGATATGATTTTTTTTATACAAAAATGATTTTTGTGTCGTTAATGGGCAATCAAAAACATATATTAAATGTAAAACATCTATTAGAGTCAGAGAAAAAGGGTTGTTACCTATGTTCTCTAAGGGTCTGTGCATATCTAACATTATCACTTTAGGGGGGGGGGAGGTGTCTGGAGTATGGATATCGTAATATATCTCTAGGGCAGGGGCGGCGAACCTTTTCACGTCTATGTGGCAATTTTTTCCAAAAATATATTTTACGTGGTCATGACGTGTCAAAAATAAAAAAAAATTAATAGATCAAATAATAATGAATCAAAATTACTTAAAATTTTGTTTTTAGCATTAAAAAAGTATGGGTAATCTTTGATGTTATACTTTCAAAATTTATTTTTAAAATATTATTTTTGTTGTCTCATCTTAGATGCCAAATAATTTATATCACCTTTGCACTTAATTATTTTCAAGAGAATGCAAGTTAAATTGCACTCATTTGACAAGATGTTTTTGCTTGAATTTTTCATATTATTTATTTCTGAAACGAATGTATGGCAGAAAAATTTGTCAAAATAGCAAGCGCCAGAATCTGCAGCTTTTAGTGTCTGGAATTGAATTCCAAGTTTCACCACTGGCATTTTTGCTTATAATGCTTTTTAATCTTTCTTTTGCGATAATCTTCCAATTCTCTCTTATTCTTAAAATTTTTTGAGCCAATATTGAGCTAGATTGACACTCTTTAAGTTATATTTCAATTTCTTCAATCTGTATGACAATGACAACCAACCGAACTAATCGAATTCAGGTAACAGAGGAAACACATGGATTAAGTAAAGCATTTTATGAAATTCTACAATATTTTGATGTAAAACCTGAATTAATGCTGTGTCAAAAATAAATCTACAGCGTGCCACTTATGGCACACGTGCCATAGGTTCGACGTTCCTGCTCCAGGGGAAGGGGGGTGTCTTTTGCTATCGTTATAATTTTTGATCCAACCAAAATTTTCTCTTTTTAGCCCCCGGTACGGAATGCTATTTCTTTCTCCCAGCTGATTTTGTGTATTCTAAAATATAACGTTACCTTGCAGAAGCCAGCCGTAAAACAAAGCAGTACTATTAAATACTCTATAGCAATTTTTTAAACTTCTAAGCATCGCACATTTTCAACTTTTGTACCGTCGTATTGGAAAAAAAAAGTTCTTTTAAATGCATTTTGTTTGAAAACTGTATCTCTATTTATTTTTGAAATATTAATTTTTTGTTGTTTTTAGAGCCATTTGCTTAATATTGGCAACGGAAGTACTCCATTTCTGTAGAAAGTAAAGGAAAATAGCTCTAAAATAGTAATTATATATTTTTGTTGCCATTTTTCATAAGAACCGAAAGAAAATGTAATTAAAATACGTGCTATTTTGAAAAAAATATAAAGAATGATTTCTGTTAAAACAATGGAGCTATTATATACTATATTTAATTCTAAGTATCTATGAATCATTAGATAGCCGTTTTTTGTCGATTTTCTTGAATGAATTGCTTCATTTGTGCATTATTTCGCGATAGTGATGCGCTATGCATGTTTTGCTGTAGTTGTTTAAGAGTGGATCGTAAATGTGGAATTCTTAAGCGGATGAGAATGACGTCATTTTACATAAAATAAAACGTGTGCTTTAAGTCTTAAAATTGAAATATGTTTTGTACTGCAGTAGATTCCCGCTTAACCGAGTTATTTTCTTCTGATGGACTGGTGGCTTCTATTATTATGAAACAGCCATTATAAATGAAGCGTTAGGTGAAGATGAAATAGCAGCCATAAAAAGTTAGAACTCTGACTTTCTGGTCAGAATGGGGGGGAAAATAGCCCTTTTTTTTTTTTTTTTTTTTTTTTTATTATGGCCATTTTTTTTCCATTCTGACCAGAAAATCAGAGTTCTAACTTTTTACGACTGCTCTTTCATCTTCACCTAACGCTTCATTTATAATGGTTGTTTCATAATAATAGAAGCCATCAGTCCATCAGAAGAAAATGAAGTAATGGAAATGCAGAGAGGCGACACTAAATTCTGAAAAAGCAGAATTCCTGTTCTCTAGTTATTTGTAATTTGTTCTTTACATTAAAAAAGCCGGCAATCTTTTTAGTCTGTTATCTATTTTTATGAAAATACAAAGTTATTATTAAAATCAGTAAATGATTATTAAATTATTTATAATTTCAAAGTATGGAATACCTCAATGTTTGGCATTACTATTCTTTTGTCGTATGTGTATGCATATATAATCCGCTGTTCGAGAAACCAGGTGCGAAGTAGGTTTGAAATTATACAGTAGAACCTCGATTATCCGAAGTAATTGGGACCGGCTCTCTTTCGGAAAATCGAAAATTTCGGATAACCAAGAATGCTTCAGTTTGAAGATTAAGGAGAAATCTATGCAATATTTCGTATTATAATAGCAAGTTCTTAATAAAAATAAAGCAATAGCAAAATAGAAACAAGAATAAATTAACTGAATTTTAATTTTGAAATTAAGTACCTTTTACATATATCACAAAACTTTGAAAAAATGTTTTGTTTGTCACAATTTCGATTGCCTTTGTTTCGAAGCTCTATCACGGAGTTTTTTAATATTATTAGTTCGCCAGTATCACAGTTTTTTTTTTCGTTTTTTTTTGCTGCTCCAGGCATGCCAAACCTTTTACAAAACTTTCAAAAGCTTCAGAATTGCTAATTTGTTCGTTTTCTTCGTTCCACTCCGCAGCTTATGAAAGCTCAAGTTCAATTCAAAGGAACTCTAAGAAAGGGATCGAAAATATTTATAGGTACTCGAAGTTCGGAAAGTACCGCTTGAACACAAAGAATATAGTAGTAAAAAAAAAAAAAAAACAGAAAGAAGAAAAAGCTTTCAAAAATGGATTTTGCACACAAGGAATGTGATAGTAAAAAAAAAAAAAAGCTTTAAAAATGGATTTCTGTTAATCGAGAGTTTCGGTTAAGAGAGTTTCGGATAAAAGAGGTTCTTCTGCACTTGTGTTTACCAATAAAGAAAAAAGAAAGAATGTTGTGCACCTGTTTTCTTGATAAACAGTTCTACCTGCCCACCCGTCCCCTTGCAGTGGCAAGTGAAAAAATGCATTATTACTGTTGAATGCATTATGCAACAAATATCTATTATTAAATACTTTTAAATGGTAATTATTTCCTTTGTAAGTTTTTTTATATAAATTACTAGGGGGCTCTGCCCCCTGCAAGCTACGCTCGCCAACCCCCGTTCAGACACCGCAGATTCTAAAATCACGCTAATTTGATCGGTTTTTAAAAGATCAGAGAAGTTTGAATTATAATGAAAATCATATAGCGATTTCCCTGTAAACGGGTTTCCATTCAATTCCCTTTGATTGCGAAAATTTAAGGCCGAATCAGTTGCTGTTAAGACATCCAATGGTTGTTTTCGTGTTTGATTAAAGGAGATCAGTTAAACATTTGAAAAGAAGCTAAAATAAAATGAATCAAGTAAACAGAGTCTTTGCCGACCGGTATTTTTTAACAGCGTTATAAAACGATTGATATAATACAATTTACTACAATTACTGCAATTTACCTCTTTAACCTCTTCAAGGGCGATGGTTCATTTTTGGATCACTTAATTTTAATTCTTAAATGCCACATTGGCACCAGAATATTGGGATGAAATTTTTTCTTTTATTAAGTAAGTGAACAAAAGCATTTTCGTATTTCGAAATTTGTTTGTAAATTCCGGTGCCATTCACTGATTTCAACATTTTACGAATAGAAGTACCTTGCCCCTGAAAGGGTTAAACGCATATTAATGTATTTATTATTTTAAAGTTTCATTTAATAGTAATTTTAAAGTTTTTTTTTCTGTTTTTAATAGCCATGTGTAAATAAATTTGTAATCTTTAGGAAATATTATTCTTTGCGCTGTATTTAGAATTGAAAACAATTTCTATAATAATAGCCTAAGTCATGTGACTATCATCAACAGTTCCTTCGCTTTTCATAAGAAAGGTTTCCATTTTGATTAAAGAATCAAAGTTATTTTTTCGAATAAAACTACATAAAAGTTGCCATGATCGCAAAGAATTCTTGGTATTTTTATGTTAGCCGGGTTCAAATCTCGCCAATAACTTTTTTTGGTACTTTTCCGTTATACGGACACCATGACAAAATGTATGCTAATGCACCAATTATTTCAACCCTGATCGTGAAAAGGATTTTTGGTACTACTTAGTTATCCCGTCGACCAAAAATCTATCGCCAAACTACAAGATTAAATACCAATAATGGTTGATCGTAAATGTCACATTCACTTGACTTTAAGCAAGTTACACGTGTTTACGTCATCAAGTGATTTTTATTTCGACGATTTATTTGTATTTTTATTAATGTTATACTAATTTATTTGTTCTTTCGTTATTTAAAATAAAAATTATGTCAATTTGTTAATTTGAAGAGGGGTTTGGGGATTTATATAATTTGGCGAAATTGGTCGACGGGATAACTAATTAGTGCCGGATTTTTATTGTAAACCATGTGAAACATTGTGATTTGCTATTTTTTGCTATACTTTATTGTATAACAGTTATTTGTTCACTTATTTTAAGTATATATTTGTGATTTAGTAAAATAGTTCGTAAAAGTCTGTAGTTTCCAAATGTTATACTTTTAAAAGGCTCACTATACTATCGACAGTGTTTTTTCTTTTATTTTTCAAATGTTTCAATTTACGTGATTTTCATTTTGCGCCAACTATTGCGCTTGGCGACAATAGTGTCCGCATAATGGAAAACGTAGCATTTTTTTTTTTTAACTCGTAAGTTAGCATTTTTACTTTCTTCTATCTTTACAAGAAGTACTATCTTTACTTCAGTATTGGATTCATGAAAATTTTCGACTTTCGGTTTTCGATGGATTTGTACGTTTTTGGGGTCAGAGATTCCGAAAAACATGTTTTTACAAAATGTCTGTCTGTGAGTCTGTGCATCTCTGAGTCTGTCTGTCTGTCTGTATGTGACACAAATTTTGTGGGCGCTCTAACTCAAGAACTAATGAGCGGAATTTAATAAAAATTTATATTCAGTTAATCCCTGATATAAATTGGTGCTGATTAGTTTTTGGTGTAAATCGCTCAACAGGTGGCGCTTCTATGAAGCCTTTATCGCGATTTTCCGAAACAGCTCAATCTCCAGAACTAATGCACGGATTTTCATCAAACTCCAGATTAAGTTAGTCCTTGACATGAGTTGAAGTTTTGTACATTTTGGATTAAATCCCTCAACAGGTGGCGCTGCTATGCAGCCTTTTTCACGATTTCCGCAATAGCTCAATCTCCAGAACTAATGCATGGATTTCCATCAAACTTCAGATTCAGTTAGTCCTTGACATGAATTGAAGTTTTGTACATTTTGGTGTAAATCGCTCCAACAGGTGGCGCTGCTATACTGCATTTTTTACGATTTCCGCAATAGCTCTATCTCAACAACTAATGCTTGGATTTTCATCAAACTTCAGATTCAAGTATACTTTGATATGAATTAGTGTTGTTTGTGTTTTGGTGCAAATCGCTTAACAGGTGGCGCTGCTATGCTGCACTTTTCAGAATTTCCATTATAGCTGTATCTCAAGAACTAATGTAATAATTTTCACCAAACTTTAGAATCAGTTAGTCCTTGACATGAATTGACATTTTATACAGTTTGGTGTAAATCGCTCAATAGGTGACGCTGTATGCTGTTTTTGTGATCTCCGCAATAGTTCTATCTCAAGAATTAATGCTTGGATTTTCAACAAACTTCAGATCCATGTATACCTGGATATCAATTATTGCTGCTCATGTAATGGTGTAAATCACTCAAAAGGTGGCGCTACTATGCTACATTTTTCAAAATTTCCGCTATAGCTCTATCTCAAGAACTAAAGCACGAATTTTTATCAAACTTCAAATTCAGATACACTTTTATATGAATTGGTGCTAAATTGATGTAATTTCTTGTACTATTTAAATGATTTAATTGACGTGATTTATATAGAAGAAAGTTTTGTGATGGCCACAACATACTAGTTTTATTTTTCGAGTTGTAAATTAAAACGGTACAACTTGGTTATCCCATTGACCAAAAATCTATCGCCAGACTATAAGATTAAATGCCAATAATGGTTGATCATAAATGTCACATTCACGTGACTGTAAGGAAGTTACATGTGTTTACGCCACCAAGTGATTTTTATTTCGACGCTTTATTTGTATTTGTATTTTTATACTAATTTATTTGTTCTTTCGTTATTTAAAATAAAAATTACGTCAACTTGTATAATTTGGCGAATGGTTTGGCGATTTATATAATTTGGCGATATTAGTCATTTGCTATGAATTTGAAATTAAATGTCAAGATTTCTTGCATTACTTAATATTTAACACAGATATCATTTAAGCATCGGGTTTGGCGTGATATTTTTTAGAACAATTTGGCGAAAACCTCGTTTTTGAATACCAGTTACATTATGTATTTTAAATTATTTTCTATTGTTTTAAATTATTTTCTATTATTTCTAAAATGAAATAACAATAAATAAAAAAAATTAATTAATAACTATAGAACAATTTGTAACTTTTTTTTAAATAAAAAGAAAATAAATGTAAATATACATTTATTAATGAATAAGCAACAATAGCCGAGTTACCATGTCAGGCAAAATAATGCCATTTTGGCGCAAATTAAGTAGCCTGGTGCGTATATGACATCTGAGCCTAATATTTTTCTTTTCGTTTCTCTCAAAAAAAGAAGAAAGAAGTGAAAGCCATTAATTTTAAATGTTTCAGTTTTAAAAAAATGTTTTGTATTAAATAAAATGATAACGAAATACAAAAAAAAAGCATTTTTATAAGAAGATTTGAGGGAGGCCAAACTGGTCGCCAAATTAAATTAAAATTATAACCTTTTCTGAAATAAAAAAAAAATATCTGTTATGATTGAAATTTGAGTTGCCATCATTAGAAAAATGTGTTTAAAATTAGAAAAAAAATTAATATTTCGAAAACTAATTCGAATTTAAAAATTCTAATACCAGATTTGTGATCAGTGGATCAATACGAATTTTTGGTGTTAATTTCATCACAAAGTATTCCATATTTCAAGAGAAATCGCCGTGAAACATAATTAGTTGTTTAATCAGTCGTTTCATAAAATCGTTACACAAATTCGTTTCAATTCAGTCGTTTCATTAGAATTTTATATATATACGGTAGATTTCACATATGATAGTGATATTTTATTGACTTCTCTTCATTTGCATCAATAAAGTATGCAAATAATAAATGTATAACCATATCTATATATAACTGCAAACAAAAGAAAAAAAAATTGCAACAATCAAAAGAATTTTTAGACATTCATAACGATATCATTAGGGCAGGGGGGGAGGGGGGGATCGAGAATGATAACGTATAATATCGTAAGGGAGGGGGGGGTCTAAAATTACAAAAAAGTTGATAATGTTATATATGTATAGCCCCTAACCCGGGAAGGCCGAGTTGGGTCCCCTAGTGTTTGCATAAAACTCCAAACTAATCGGAGTAATTTAAGAGCCCCATTCAAAAACTTTAACTTCCATAATTAACATTTAAAATAATTAACCAAATGCGCCATTTTCTTTCCAATTAATGGTCAAATTTGAAACCCGTCGCAATTCTAGTTGGAAAGCATTATGAAATAAAATAAATTGTTCTACCTTTTTCAAACGAATGAACCAAGTTTAATATTTAAAAAAACTATACAGCTAATTCAGGGTATCTCAACAACATTTCTACCAAATATCAAGCTAACTGAGTGCCTTTTGCGATAGTTATCAAGGGGCATATGTACAGTCACACAGTCAAAAATTTCCGTCTCTACAATAAGTCTTCACTTGACGTTTCGGCAATTGAGGTATCAAAAAGCAAAATAAAACTTAAGTTGACCTTATTTTCATGAGCGCTTTTATAAAATGCAGGAAATTTTCCAAATTCTCCAGAAAAAAAAAAAAAAAAAAATTATCCGACTGCTATTGCGATTTGTAGTGGTCATTGAAAAGCTGCTGTGTTCCCAGACAACCTTAATCATGCTCTGGATATAACTTGTTTTCTCTATCAAAAACAAGATATGCATTATAAAGTCATAAATACGGTATGGTATACCTTATTAATGGGTGATAAAGTCCTTTATTTAACGTAAATCTTCAGATCAGGGGTCGCAACGTCAATTTTGCAAGACATTTTCATTTTCATCTCACTTTACACAATATTTAACATCTAACAATCCGTAATCTAATAATGTTACATTATAGACGATGAGGCGCCTGTGCAGATAGATCATCACCTCATCGAGTTGGTGGCTGAAATTCCAGGATTATACAGCTCGATTAGCATATTAAAATGCAACTGGTCTGCTAAGAAATATCTTGGTGGGAACCACCTCAGACCTTATTTTAGTTATTGATCAGCAGATTTATCATTGTGTTGCCCTGCAACAAAAGTATGAAAACATGGAGGACTGGGAGCAGGAAAACACAATGGTAAACCTACCAGTCAACCACTTTAATCGGGTCTGCAAGTAGTTTTCACTAAGGTATGACTTGGCAGACCAGTTGTATTTTAATATGCTAATCGAGTTTTAACTAATCATGGAATTTCAGCCGCCAACTCGATGAGGTGATGGTTTGTGCAACAGCCTCCCGATCGATTGTAAATTGTTACTTCATTCTCCACCAAATGAGGAGAAACCGATTAGGGACGGCAAGAATATTTTCCATCATGGTAGCATTTCGTATATTTTTTGTTGATATGTATTTCAGTTTTCCAGTACAGAATTTGACAAAAACTTCTTAAAAGGCTGCTAGTCAGTCAACCTCCAAATTCCTCTGGCTAATTTTAAGTCTGTGGGCGTTTGATGCATTCGTATGTTGAAAATATGTCCTCGGGAAATCCTTATTTTTTCTGTATACTTTCCTTAAAGGACGTGTCTTTTTTTCTTAGTTGTCAAAATAATTCTAAAATATACACTTAATTTTTTTGTGAGGTGTTAAATTCTTACTCCCAGTTCGTCAGCTTTTAACATATAAAATATTAAATTAAGCTTATATTTTAGAAACACAGTGTAACCTCTGAATAACAGCTACCCGTGGGACCGGTGAAAAGTGGCCGCTCTTCAGAGGTGGGTGTTATTCAGCCGTTTCATTTTTAAAAAATCAAAATTACATAAATTTAAATAGAAATACGCAGCCATTTTAATTAATCCTCATTGTTTTAATACATAAAAAAATCAGTGATCTTCAATTGCTTTTTTTTGCTGCAAGCATATTTCTCCGAACAAATAACAATATGATTTATTTTGCTATACAACTCATCATTATTATTATTTACAGCAGATTTTTTGATTTCACGAATAGACCGGGAAGCGGCAACACAGACAATCACCTCATCGAGCTCGCGGCTGAAATTCCAGAATTAGTTAAAACTCGGTTCGCATATTAAAATACAATCGGTCTGCCAAGTCCTATCTTGGTGGAAACCACCTGAAAACCATATTTTAGCGGTTGACTCGTAGATTTACCATTGTGTTTTCCTGCACCCAAAGGTACGAAAACATGGAGGACTGAGAGAGCAGGATGTTAAATCTACGAGTCAACTGCTAAAATTGGGTTTTCAGGTGGTTTTCACCAATATGACTTGGCAGACCGATTGCGTTTTAATATGCGAATTTAGTTTTAACTAATTCTGGAACTCGATGAGGAGATTTTCTGTGCTGTCGCATCCCGGTCTCGTCATATGTCAACCTTCGTCCAAATCTTCAGTATATGTGTTAATACTGGAAATTTTGGGTGATTCTGTAATCTCTTCCATTTCCGCTTCCTCATCACTTTTCCGTTCCTCTCTCCTTTCACCCATCATTTGCTGTATGGATAAACAGTTAAATATGGCAGTAATTGCCAAATCTTTGTTTAGACATACAAACTCGCTGGTCTTCATGTTAGTTATGACTGCCCATCAAAGAATATTATCTAAACTTTCCCCATCATTATTAATCTCTTCATTTTCTGTTTGTTGACATATGAAGTACATTTTGTTCGATCTACACTTTTGAGCGGCCGTTGCTCCGAATTCCTTATTTAAAGGTTCATACTAACGTTAATGCTATGGAAGTTGTTTGGTTCCATCAACATGTAGCCGATATTCGGAGGTTGTCGCTGTTTAGAGGTGACCGCTCAAGGAGGTTTCACTTTATTTTGTGAACAGAAAAAAAATAAACATCTTTTAAGAGCAGTACAAAGAAAAAAGAAGTGAAAAATAATAATTTCCGGCTGAGATATTTTGAATATACAAATGCATTATACGCCCACATCAGACTTTATATCAGGGAGGGGAATTCGGAAATTGAGGAGCCTTAACATATTCACTTCGGAAGTGATGCAATCCACAATTTGACATTAAAATCAATTATCCATTGCATCATTTTATTTTCAACTTGCAAAACTCACGGCTTTTCCCGCGTAATAGCCAAGTGATATTTGCATAACTTTATTTTATTAGAAGTACACTTTTTGGAATAATTCAAAAATTACAAATAAATCCACAGTTTGACTAAACTTATAAAAGTGCAATAGACGGAAATGAGATTTCAATTAATAAGAAGAAGTAAAACTAATTCCAAATAAAGGATAATTTAGAAAATATTCTGAGACTTTTATGCTCATTTCAGTATCCATTTGAAGTTTTGAATTTTTTAGAAACCATCTTAACACATTTACATCTTAAAATTAAACATCATGTCAAATTCCAAGCTTCTTGTCCAACAGTCTACCACCTCTCTGCTGTTAGTGGCACCAACATAAAATGCCGAAACAGAGTTGAAATAGAATGTCTCGAAAAATGTTGAAACAGACACTGTCACCATTAATTTCCCAACAACATTAACCTTGAAAGCGGTTGGTATTTCCTAATATTGTACAGAAAAAGGAATTTAGATGTTTTTAAAGGCTTTCTTGTTGTTCCTGCCAAACAGGGGGTAGTGACACCGGCATAAAATATATCCCGTATAGGATCAGGGACTATCACCCTTGATTCGCAACCAATAACTTCTGAAATCGGTTCATTATTTCCTAAGATTCCATAGAAATTGTAATTTTTGACTCTTTTAGAATACTTTTCGCTCCATCCATTCGCTTCACCCCTTTTAGGTAGCTTTCATTACAAAAAGCTACCTGTTGCAGCCGTTCGGAGGAAAGCGATTTCAAAAAGTTTTGGTATATTTTCATCGATCATGACCCCCTGACCCAGAAAAAATCCTCCGTTCAAAAGTTGATATATATATATATATATATCCATATATATATATATATATATCCATATATATATATATATATATCCATATATATATATATATATATATATCTGATCTTTGTCTTACTGTAACTCTAGTATTTATGAACCGATTTCGATGAAACTCGGTGTGTACATACCAATGTCTCGACCGAGTTCGTTGGCCAGCTTCAACCGCCATCTTGTTTCAAAATGGCGGCCATTTGAAATTTTTAAAAAAAATTTTAATTTGAAATGTGGTACCAAAAAATTAAAAAATGAAAAATATTTTTTTCTTATGTATTTGACTTTGATACAAAGATTACGGAGCAGTTTTTGTTTTGTCTATATCTTAAAAAAGGGCTGAGTTATAGTATTTTGAATTTTTATTGTGGCTGACATTTTGAAACGACCTGATATTTGTCACACGATAGCAGGCGTATTTATAAACCGATTTATATGAAACTCGGTGTGTACATAGTACACACCAATGTCTCAACCGAGTTCGTTGGTCAGCTTCATCAGAAATCTTGTTTCAAAATGGCGGTCATTTACATTTTTTTTTATTTAAAATTTGAAATGTGATACCAAAAAATTGAAAATTGAAAAATATTTTTTTCTTATGTGTTTGACCTTGATACAAAGATTCGGGAGCAGTTTTTGTTTCGTCTATGTTTTAAAAAATGGCTGAATTATAGAACTTTGAATTTCTAGCGTCGCTGACATTCTGAAACGTCCTGATTTTTACCACCCGATAACAGGCCTATTCATGAACCGATATGGATGTACCTTGGTGTGTACAAAGTACATACCAATGTCTGGACCGAGTTCGTTGGCCAGCTTCATCCGCCTTCTTGTTTCAAAATGGCGGCCATTTAAAAAAAGTTTAAAAAATTTAAAATTTAAAATGAGGTATCAAAAAATTGACAAGGATTTTTTCCTTATGTGTTTGACCTTAATACAAAGATTCCGGAACAGTTTTGGTTTCGTCCATATCTAAAAAAATGGCTGAGTTATAGCATTTTGAATTTCTATTGTGGCTGATATTTTGAAACGACCTGATTTCTGTCACGCGATAACAGGCGTATTTATGAACCGATTTGGATGTAACTTGGTGTGTACATAGTGCATACCAATGTCTCGACCGAGTTCGTAGGCAACCTTCATTCGCCATCTTGTTTCAAAAGGGAACATTAAAGAAATTATTTAAAATTTAAAATGAGGTATGAAAAAATTGGAAAATGAAAAAGGTTTTTTTATGTGTTTGACCTTGATACAGAGATTTCAACTAAGTTTTATTTTTCGTCTACATCTTAAAAAAAGGTTGAGTTATAGCACTTTGAAATTTCTAGCATGGCTGACATTTTGAAACTTTCTGATATTTGTCACGCGATAACACACGTATTTATTAACCTATTTGGATGTAAGAAGGCATTTGGATAGTATATAGCAATGTATCGACCAAGTTCACTGGCCCGCTTCATCCTCCATCTTGAATCAAAATGGCGGCCATTAAATTAAAAAAAAAATTATATTTAAAGTGAGGTGCAAAAAATTTAGAAATTGAAAAAGGTTTCATTCTTAAGTATTTGACTTTGATATAAGGATTCCGGAGCATTTTTTGTTTTGTCTTTTTCTTAAAAAAGGGCTCAGATACAGCAGTTTGAATTTCATTATGTGAGTGACATTTTAAAAAATCTGATTTTTTGCCTGTGACAGCACTCATGTATATCAACCGATTCCGATGTGATCGACCAAGTTTACTGGTTAGCCTCATCCACCATGCTGTCTTAAAAGGGCAGGCACTTCAAGATATCGCCGAATTTGAAAACTAAATATAACTTTAAATAAAATCAGTTTGGATAAAGCTGACTAATTTCGCGAAATTCTCATTCATAAGGATTTAGTATTGATAAAAATTAATATTGAACCTTCTATAATCGGTTTCCTCCAAATTGAGCTTTGTGTGTTTGAATAACATAAGCTAGCTTTTTAAAAATAAGGAAATTGAAAGCTACCTCTTCCTCCCGGCACTGGCCGGAAGGACTTTTTAATTTCGAATTTATTTTCGACTGTTCTTAGAAGACATTTATATTTTATAAGTAACTACCGTGCTATATTTAAAGTTTCTAGCCTCTTCAGTACCTCAGAAATCACAATTTAGAAAGTTTTTCCTCCTGCAACCCTCTAGGGGTTGTGGCACCGACATAAAATATATCTTATGTTTGAGCAAGTTCTATCACCATCAATTTGCAACCATTATGTTTCAAATCGGTTTCGTATTTCATAAAAATTTATTTCGTTTCATAAGAATTCATTTTCATTTCTTATTTCACAAAAAAAATTGAAATTTAGAACGCTTATAGAACGTTTTTCGCTCACTTCATCCTTTTAAATTTGGAATTTTCTTTTGACGATTCTTAGAAAGCATTTGCATCTTTGAAGTAATTACCATTCCAAATTTAAAATGTTAGACCCCCTCTTTAACACAAATTACGCAAATTAGAACATTTTATTGCCCTCTAACCCCCAGGTGGTAGTGACAACAACGTAAAATATAGGCTATGTTGGAGCGGGGATTGTCACCATCAATTTGAAGCCATTTCTTCTGAAATCGGTTTATAATTACTGAGATTGCGTATAAATCGCTATTTAGAACGTTTTTAGAACGTTTTTCGTTTTTTTCACCCCATTTAAATTTCAAATTTTTAAGGAACTCTTCTCACAGGGCATTTACATATCATAAGTAATTACCATGCCAAATTTTAAGTTGCTAGTCCCTTCAGTATCACAAAAATCTCAATTTAGAACGTTTTTTAAAATGAAACCGCATGGTGGTAAAGACGCCGACATGAAGTAGATTCTATATTGGAGCAAGGGCTTTCATCATCAATTTCCAACCATTACTTTTGAAATCGGTAGGGTACTTTCTGAGATTGCGTAGAAATCGCCATTTAGAACTTTTTTTAGAACTCTTTTCGCGCATTTTCCGCCCTTTTAAATTTCGAATTTTTTAAGAAATGTTCTTAGAGATCGTTGATATCTTATAAATAACTACCATTCCAAATTACATATTTCTAGGCCCATCAGTAACACAAAAATCGCATTTTCTAACGTTTTTTTGCTCCTGCACCCCTTTGGGGGTACTGGCACCGACATAAAATGTAGTCTATGTTGGGGGCAAGGGTTGTCACCGTCATTTTGACACCATTATTTTTGAAATCGGTTTGGTACTTCTTCAGATTTCATAAAAGTCGCCATTTAGAAGGTTTTTTAGAACGCTCTTTGAGCATTTTCACCCCTTTAAAATTTCGATTTTTTTTTTAAGAAATGTTCTTAGAGATCATTTATATCTAATAAGTAACTACCATGCCAAATTTCTTGTATCTGGGCCCTTCAGTAACACAAAAATCGCAATTTCGAACGTTTTTTTGCTCCTGCACCCATTTTATAGGTAGTGGCACCGACATAAAATGTAGCCTATGTTGGACCAAGGGTTATTACCGTCATTTTGACACCATTATTTTTTTTAAATCGGTTTGGTACTTCCTGAAATTGCACAAAAATCGCCATATAGAACGTTTCTTAGAACGCTTTTCGCACATTTCTTCCCCTTTCTAATTTCGATTTTTTTAAAGAAATGTCCTTAGAGATCACAAGTATCTTATAAGTAACTACCATTCCAAATTTCATGTCTCTAGGCCCTTCAATAACACAAAAATCGCATTTTAGAACGGTTTTTTGCTCTTGCACCCCCTTTTGGCCAAGGGCACGGACAAAAGATATAGCCTGTGTTCTAAGTTGGACTACAAATCTTCAGTTTGATACCATTACTTTTGGAATCAGCTCGGTAATTCTAGAGCTTACCTCCTACAAATAAACAATTTTTACCTTTATATAATACTAGCAAACCCCGTGGCTTTGCTCGCGTAATAGTTGGAATATGCCAAGTGATATTTGCATGACTATTTTTTATTAGAAGAACACTTTTTGAAATAATTCAAAAATTACAAATTAAGCCACAGTTTAACTAAACTTCATTATAAAAGTGCAATAGACTGAAATGAGATTTTAACTAATAAGAAGAACTAAAACTAATTCCAATTAAATGATAATTTACAAAGTATTTTGAGACTTTTATGCTCATTTCACACGCTCATTTCAGTATTCCTTTGAAGTTTTGAATATTTTAGAAACCATCTTAACACACTTACACCTTAAAATTAACAATCATGTCAAATTCCAAGCTTCTTGTCTAACAGTCTACTACCTCTCTGGTGTTAGTGGTACCAGCATAAAATATCGAAACAGAGTCGAAATAGGATGGCTCGAAAAATGTTGAAACAGAGATTGTCACCATTAATTTGCCCACATTAACATTGAAATCGTTTTGTATTTCCTAATATTCTATAGAAAACAGAATTTAGATGTTTTTAAAGGTTTTCTTGTTATTCCTTCCAACCATGTGGTAGTGACACCGGCATAAAATATAGCCCGTATAGGGTCAGCGAATATCACTTTTGATTCGCAACCAATAACTTCTGTAATCGGTTTATTATTTCCTGAGATTCCATAGCTATCGTAATTTAGGACACTTTTATAGAATGCTTTTCGCTCCTTCCCTTCGCTTCACCCCTTTTTAATTTTGAATTTATTTTCGACTGTTCTCTGACATTTATATTTTATAAGTAACTACCGTGCTATATTTAAAGTTTCTAGCCTCTTTAGTACCGCATAAGTCACAATTTAGAAAGTTTTTTGCTCCTGCAACCCTCGACATAAAAAATAGCTTATATTTGAGCAGGTTCTATTACCATAAATTTGCAAACATTATGTCTGAAATCGGTTTCGTATTTCATACGATTGCATAAAAATCGTACTTTAGAACGCTTATAGAACGCTTTTCGCTCACTTCATCCTTTTAAATTTGTAATTTTCTTTCGACAACTCTTAAAAAGCACTTGCATCTTTGAAGTAATTACCATTCCAAATTTAAAATGTTAGACCCCCCCCCCCCCCTCAGTAACACAAAAAACGCAATTTAGAACATTTTTTGCTCCTGTAACCCCCCAGGTGGTAGTGACAACACCGTAAGATGTAGGCTATGTTGGAGCGGGGAATTTCACCATTAATTTGAAACCATTACTTCAGAAATCGGTTTATATTTCCTGATATTGCGTAGAAATCGCTATTTAGAACGTTTTTAGAACGCTTTTCGTTCATTTTCACCCCTTTTAAATTTCAAATTTTTAAGGAACTCATCTCAGAGAGTATTGACATCTGATAAGTAATTACCATGCCAAATTTCAAGTTGCTAGCCCCTTCAGTATTACAAAAAATCACAATTTAGAACGTTTTTTAAAATGCAACCGCAAGGTGGTAGTGACGCCGACATGAAATAGATCCTATATTGGAGCAAGGTCTGTCATCATCAATTTTCAACCATTACTTTTGAAATAGGTTGGGTACTTTCAGAGATTGCGTAGAAATCGCAATTTAGAACGTTTTTTAGAACGTTTTTTGTCCATTTTCACCCCTTTTAAATTTCGAATTATTTAGGAAATGTTCTTAGAGATCATTTATAACTTATAAATAACTACCATGCCTAGTTGTGGGTTGCTAGCACCTGCTGTATTACAAAAAACGCAATTTAGATCGTTTTTTGCTCCTTCACCCCCTTTGGGGTAGTGGCACCGACATGACATACAGCCTATGTTGGAGCGAGGGCTGTCACCATCGTTTTCACACTATTATTTTTTAAATCGGTTCAGTACTTCCTGAGATTGCGTAGAAATCGCAATTTAGAACGCTCTTCGCTCATTTTAACCCCTTTTAAATTTCGATTTTTTAGAGAAATATCCTTAAAGATCATTTGTATCTTATAAAAAACTGCCCTGCTTAATTTCAGGATTCTAGGCCCTTCAGTAACACAAAAATCGCAATTTAGAACGTTTTTTCCTTCTGCAACCCCTAGGTGGTAGTGACACCCACATGAAATAGAGCCTATTTTGGAGCAAAGGCTGTCATCATCAACTTCCAACCATTAATTTTGAAATAGATTGGGTACTTTCTGAGATTGCGTAGAAATCGCCATTTAGAACGTTTTTTAGAACTCTTTTTGCGCATTTCCACACCTTTTAAATTTCGAATTTTTTAAGAAATCTTCTTAGAGATCATTTATATCTTATAAGTAACTACCATTTTAAATTCCATGTATCTGGGCCCTTCAGTAACACAAAAATCGCAATTTCGAACGTTTTTTTTTTTTTTTTGCTCCTGAACCACCTTTAAGGGTAGTGGCACCGACATAAATTGTAGCCTATATTGGAGCAAGGGTTGTCACCATTATTTTGACACCATTATTTTTTAAATCGGTTTGGTACATCTTGAGATTGCGTAAAAATCACCATTTAGAACGTTTTTAGAACGCTTTTTCGCATTTTCACCCCTTTTAAATTTCGAATTTTTTAAGAAATGTTCTTAGAGATCATTTATATCTAATAAGTAACTACCATGCCAAATTCCATGCATCTATATCCTTCAGTAACACAAAAATCGCAATTTCGAACGTTTTTTGCTCCTGCACCTCCTTTTAGGGTTAGTAGCACCGACATAAAATGCAGCCTATGTTAGAGCAAGGGTTGTCACCATAATTTTGGTACCATTATTTTTCAAATCGGTTTGGTACTTCCTGAAATTGCGTAAAAATCACCATTTAGAACGTTTTTTAGAACGCTTTTCGCGCATTTTCCCCCTTTTATTATTTCGATTTTTTTAAGAAATGTCCTTAGATATCATTAGTATCTTATAAGTAATACCATACCAAATTTCATGTTTCTAGGTCTTTCAGTAACACAAAAATCGCATTTTTAGAACGTTTTTTGTTCCTGCATCCCCTTTTGGCCAGTGGCACGGACATAAGATATAGCCTATGTTCTAAGTTGGACTAACACAGTCATTTTGATACCATTACTTTTGGAATCGGTTCTGTAGTTCCAGAGCTTGCCTCCTACAAATAAACAATTTTTACGTCTTAATAATATTAGTATAGATTAGTATAGATATAGAAGTATAGATGACTGTAAGATTTGAAATCGTCTGAATTCCCAATGAAAAGCATTATGACTTAAAATAAAATGTTCTATATTTTTCGAACGAATGAACCAAATTTAATCAAAAAGTTATGCAGCTTTTTCCGATACTTCACCAATATACCTACCTTTTTATTACAAGCTCGGAGACTACTGACCAGGCCCCTACCTACCGGGGTTAACCCAGCTGAACGGGTTTGTAATTGCCTGGAAAGCAGGGCGATGCATTGTGAGTACATACGCCAGATCGCCGCAGGCGGAGGACCACACCGCGGTGACCACACCAACAAGCACCCGGGCCGACTATACTAAGCCAAGTTGATGAGTCTAGGTTGTTTATTGCACTTTGCAAAACTATGATTGTTGCCGCACACCACGTACTTGCCATGCCAGTTGGAAAAGGGCTGGATTATTTTTTATGCCTAAAAGGTGGTAAACTTCTTAGCTGTAGAAGGGGGCAATTTTAAGGGAAAATTAAAATTAAAATGGCCGAAAAGCTAAGATTTACCGCTGTAGGGATAATTTTGGGCCGAATTGCAAGGTAGACGAATCGCTGCAGAGGGAGACGTTAATAAACCCGACATCATTGCCTCGATCGTCATCCTGTCTGCAGTGCCTACTGCTCGTTTGTGTTTACTTTGTTTTACCGGTTCCTTAACGTTATATTCTGTTGATTGGTACCTGCACATTGCTACTCAAGTTGATCTCGTAATTTAGAACGTTGATCAGATGATGAGACCTTCACCTGGCAAGGCACCTCCAGAGGTATAATTCACAGGTAACTTGGAGGACTTTGCACCCACGACGGATTTTACATGCACCAGGCGCCATTAGCGTACATGACGGAATTTTGGCCGGCAGTTAGCCTGGGTCCTGTGACCAACGGCTACGAGTATAATGTTCTACCAGCTTGGCCACCACAGGCTAATTACAAGCTCATCATATGCTTTTGCAGCAGTTATCGAGAAACATACAGGCAGGCAAGTACAGACAAAGGCACCAAAATCTTTTCGAGTTTCCACAATAAGCTTCACTTATGTTTCGACAATTATATTTAAAAAGAATAATTATAAATGTAAAAAAGAAAATATTAAATATTCTTTCATTCAAATTCACAAAATGAATAGATGTGGTTTAATTGATTTAAACAAGAATTTCGCCAACTTAGTCAGCTAGCACCGTCTGGCTTAATACATGGCAACATATTTTTGTCGCCAAATTTGGCGATAATTCTCCAAGTTGGCAAAATTTGGCGCTGTTGTGGTAACCCTGTGGTTAGTACTTTTCAGCAAATGCTCACTGTTCAAGTTGATACTGATTTCTCCATAGGAAATCAAACTATGAGTAATCATTAGTTTAATTAATGTTAACCTTAGTAGTGTTAGTTTAATCTTAAGTAGTATTTTTGCGATGTCTTTTGAAAACAGAGGGCGCTTGGGGGAAGGTCCCCTTTTCCCCCTTAGGGGTCAAATTTTGAGAAATTCCGAAACTCATGTTTACTAATTTAAGTTATACTGTAGACATATCAAGTTTCAAGATTTTATTTCCATTGGTTTAATAGATAGGGTATTTTTTTTTATTTTAAATTTGTCCCCCGTTGCCCCCGTTAGGGACCGACATTAAAAAATCAATGTGCAATTCTTATATTGCACTCAGGAATACATATAGTCCAAATTTTAAAACTCTATGTCAACAAGAAGTGTGGGAGGGGGGAGGAAATAAGTAACAAGATTTGACTACTACACATACTGCATGGGCCGAAATTTGCAGGCCCGGTCCAAAAAAAAATATTGGCCCGGGCCGACCCGATAAAAAAGTTAAAAGTTCAGCTAAGGTCCGTAGAAAAAGATTACTGACCTGGCCCAGTATAACAGCTAAAAGTTCGGCCCGAGACCAAACCGGACAGGAAAAAGTTTTAAGACTCGACTGAATTTCTATAAAACATTGATTTTTACGTCAATTTGGTTAAAAATTTATCTCGTACGAGGAGTTTTGACAAGTTTATAATCTTCATTTTTATAGAAGTGCCGCAGGCTGCGATATTTATTTTTTTTTAATGAATCTCTATTTCTTATATGTAAATATTTCAGTTATCATTAATACTGTTAATCCATATTCCATGTATTGAAGTGTTAAAAATCTGAAAAATGCTATATAGTAAAATCTTCGGAGACGGAACTGCATAGAAAAAGAAAAAAATTCGTTACAGTCAAGTTCCCTTCTTAGCAAGTTGTAAATGTATTATACATTCTTTTCTTACGGATAAGTATATTAATTTTGCATGGATCAACACGATTTTCAGTTTAAAACAGGATTCCATCATAAGAAGGTTCTTTTTCAAACGTTTACTATATTTTAATTTAGCTATATTTTAATAAGAGTAGAAGTCTACTATTCTTTAAAAATAATAAATTTTAATGTTTAATTGTAGAATAATGGCGATTTAAAAATGTATGCATTTTTTGCAAAAACTTTTGGGCCAGGCCTAATTTTACTGACCTTTGAGCGGACCAGGCTACGCAGAGATAATCACTTTCATACGAACTGGGACTGAAAGTTTGGGGCCGTAAAGATTAGGAATGAAACCAGTACCGACCGGCCCTAAACTTCAGGGAAAAAGTAAGGCCCTGCCCGTAAAGAGTAGTCACTAGGCCTGGCCCGAGCCTTCAGAAAAAGGTATGGCCCGGGCCCGAACCGGCTAGGCCCGAAAAGAGTGGAGACCATGCTAGGAAAACGTTTTTGTCATTTTAAAGGCCGATTCAGATCGCATAGAATAAATGAGAAAGTAACCAAACAGATCCAAAAAAAACTCCAATGATTATTAGTAAGATAGTACTTTTAATTAAGTCATGGAAAGTAGGGGGAGAGGTACAAGAGGGGAAGCACAAGACACTTCTTAGTGCCTCATTCAGAGCCTAGCGTCAGAGCACGAGTGAGTGGAATACGCAGTTACAATTAACTTGCTTGGCGGAGTACAATATCGTCAAATCTAAAAGTATTTGCGCCATGCACAAGGGACATTTTAAAAACATTGGCTGGTACGATTTCGCCAAATCCAGGCGGTGAACTTATCAGATATTTGAATCGTGTAGGGAAAGTATATTTTGACGTCATGAGATTCCTGTGGTCTGGGAAAAGAATCGTTTTACTGTACTTTGATAGAAATGCGGTTAAGTTAAAACGGACAGTGTTTCTGAAATAAAGACCAAGGGTGGAAAAAGTGATTGAGTTATTAGGCGATAAAGCCATGAGAATGTGTTTTCTAAAACAGATGCTAGGGCAGGGCAAAGTTTAGCAGCGTGCATTGCCACAAAAATGTAGCATTCACATACGAATGAATATAACGGTCTTAATGTTAAAGTGCAGTGCGAAAATAAATCTAATGCATATATTACATGTTAAGTGATTTTAAATGATGAGTTATATTCATGACCCAAAAAGGAAGTGACCGAAGTTAAAATGTTTTTGTTAATAACAGACAGCAGTAACGTTTTTCTACAAGGTTAAGTCTCGTGTGAGAAAAATCTCAAAGTAGAATTGAAGACAGAATCACTGATTTTATTTTAATAAAGAAATGAGTAACTAGAATAATTTTATTTAAATGTGAGGGACTATTAATACAAGCGATATAGTTTTTAAATGTTAAATTTAATTTAGGGGTTGCACTGTGTGACTATAGTGCACTAAAATAAATACAGTATTAAACAGAATTTTAATTGAAACTACGGGGAAGGGAATAGAACGCAAACATATATAACGGGATAGTCGTTATATATCACCTGGGACACCGCAAAAAAACTTTTTTTGACCCGTGTGCATGGGCAACACAGAAAAAAATAGTTACACATATAAATATATTTTCCAAACAGAAAAGTTTTTTTTAAAACAAGTTGCTGTCATGAAAAAAAATCTCTTTCATCAATAGTTCACCAGTCCTAAGAGATTTATGAATTGATCTTTTCTATTTATCGTTTCTGGATATCCATCTTAACAAAAGTTTTTTTTTTTTTTTGTACCATGGATCTTTTTTGTTATCTGAATCGACTCTGACAGCAAAAATTTAAGCAGCATATAAGTATTTCAGTGACTGCTTTTCATCAAAACAGTGATCCTGATTAGGATCATTTTATGAAATAAACACAAGTACTAGCAATAAGAAAATTTAGTATATAAACACAAATGTAACACTAGAAGTAATGAGTATATGGTAATAAATGAAATATGTGTATTTGTAAACTCATAAGCAATTATAATATGATTTACAAGAAATTGAACGTGATTATAAAAGGGGGGAAATGTAATGTTTATGCACGCAGCATAGGATGACAAAAAAAAGAGGTGCATGGAGCAAGCCCATTAAAAATGTGTCACCCTGAATCTTGTGTAGACAACAAGTATTATGGCGTCGGCTTAGGGCTTCGGTGAGGAGGGAGTTTTGAGACTCATACAGCGCCCGCTTATATGAGTCCTGCTCCTCCGAAGACACTAGCGGTCCTCTAAAGGAGCACACGTCGATTTACAGGCAAAAATGATTTTTTTGTGAATTGGAACACCAATTTAAAGAGGTTGTCTCTCAACACAATGAAGTTTTGGACCCTTAGGGCAATAATTTTGACGGGAACAAAACTTCGAAGGGGTAAATTAAAAAGTAAAAAAATAGATATATGTCACATATATATCAAATCAAAAAAAGAGTAGACAATCCTAGAGTGAAGAGAGACGAGGAAAAAAAAAGTCATAATCAGGTTAAATAATGCACAAGTCATATAATTAAAAGGTAACTAACTGGTTGACTTAAAAGATAATGTGATTAAGTTATATGAGAGAGAAAAAAAAAGTAGATTTTTTTTAATAACTGCAATTATTAAATGCGTTAGTTATCAATGTTAAATAAGATGTAACTTTAAAAGAACAAAATGTAAAATATACGTTACGTTAGTGAATGCTGAAAAAAAAATGTAAATAATATGTAAATGTAATGTAAATAACATAAGTTTATAAAGTGTCATGAGAAGAGTGTAAAGTGATACAAAATATTGTTCACACGAGATCTTCGAAGCAAACAGTCATGGACCAGCCATAATGCTGTGAAAGATCCATTGTAAGCAACATACATACAACCGTGGCCTTTGGTTGTACACTTAGCTTCACAATACATGTTATAAGGAAAAAAATAGCAGTTGTAAACAATAGTATATTATTTTCTGTTTCTCAGATTATACGTATGTGGTTGAGAAACATTAGGGAAAATGTTATTGTTTATAAATTGTTGTTGACTCGTAGCGTCGAATAAATGTCCATAACGAGGTGGTGCAAAAAGTAACCTATCAATGTGCACACGAAATGCTGTATTATCAGCAGTATACAACCTCTTGATCGAGAATGACACAGGTGAATGTTTGAATGTTACAATGTATGGTCCAGTGTATTTAGGTTTGAATTTATCAACAGATTTTAAGTACACAATATCTTTTAGACAAATGGTTCTTAATTTAGCTTTTTGACCATAATGTTTATATCTTTTATCCTGAGCTGTTTTAATGTTATTGTAAGCCTTGTCATATATTTTGTGTAAATCTTCAAGTATTTTATGTATTTCAATATGTTTATCAAGAAAAGGTTGATTGATACACTGATCAAAAGTGTCAAAATTTAATGAAAGTTCACGTCCAAAGTGCAGAAGATTAGGAGTGAATAATGTAGTTGAGTGTTTTGAACCATTATAGGGTGACTTGTGTATAAATATTGCATTTTCAAATGAGTGACCTTCCTGTAAGAGTATACTAACAGAGTATTTGATTGATTTATTTATTCTCTCCGAAATCGAATTACTTTGAGGTCTCGAAACAGAGCTGTGAAGTACCTTAATGCCTAGAGTATCATTAAAAATGTTGTATACTTGAGATGTATATTGGGGTTCTAAGTCTGACAAGACACAGAAGGTCTCCCAAAGGTGGTTATATAAGAGAATAAACATTTAACGCCTTTAGCTGCAGATGTATCATTAAGTGGAAAAAGTTTAACATGTCTTGAAAAGTGATCTGTAATAGTTAAAACATGTTTACCATTAGAAAAGGGTCCCACGAGATCTGTACTGATAGTATGGCTAGGGTACCTGGGCGTGTAGGTGGGTTGTAAGGGTGCAGGAGGGGTTTGATGATGTTTACATTGAAGACATTTGACACATGAAGCTACAAAGTTTAAAGTGTCAACCTACATGCCTTTCCAAAAGTATCTTGATGACAGGAACTCATTGGTTTTATTAAAACCAAAGTGAGATAAATGAGAGATTGTTAAAACTTTGCTTTTAAGAGAATTAGGAACAACAATGTGATATGAAAAAGTGTTGTTAAGATTGTTTTCCTTCTTTATCATTAAAACTTTCGAATCAGGGTGTATGAAATAATTAGGATATTTTTGAGAAGGTCCTTTCTTTAGAATATCATTGTAAACAATTCACAAAGTGGTGTCATTTTTTTGTTCAGTGTAGAAAGTTTCATTTGAAATTTCCAATAAAGGATCTGGATTTGTTTGTTTACCAGATACAAGATAGTTAACGTACTTTTTAGTGGCATTTGAACATGGATTATTACTGTCTGGTGTATCATAGTCAACAATAGGTAATGGTCGAGGGTCCTGGATAAGTTCAGGATTAGTAACAAGAGTTTGTTGATTGTTTTCAAAGTACAGCGAGATAAATAGTCAGCAAGAACTTTTTTTTACCAGGGATATGTTTGAATGTGTATGAGTACTCTGAAAGCTCCATGAGCCAACGACAGATAATATCAGCTGGATTAGTAGTCTTGTTATATTTTTTAAGGGTTTACTGTCAGAATGAATTGGAAATTGTCTGTTATATAAATAATATTTGAAAGCGGTAACAGATTTATAAATTGCCATGAGTTCTAATTTAAGTGCAGGGTATTTTTTTCTGACACCTTTAGAGATTTAGAAAAGTATGCTACTGGTAAAAGTTTTTGATCATGCTCTTGTAATAAAACACGAGAAATTGCAACATTTGACGCATCTGTGTTTAAATAGAACTTCTTGTTCCAATCTGGTAATCTAACCATTGGAGAATTAAAGAAAATTTCCTGTGTTTTGCTCATGATTTCTTGATGTTTAACAGTCCATTTAAATTTAACTTTTGGAGTAGTTAGGTTTATCAGTGGCTGTACTAACTCAGAAAATGATGGAATTGGAGACTTATAAAGCGTAATAACACCAATGAGTCTTTTTAGTTGACGTTTAGTTGTAGGTGTGGAAAAAGATGTTATTTTTCTTATATTTGACTGAATCGGGGAAACAGACTAATTTTCTATATGAAATCCCAAATAGTCAATGCTAGTTTTATGAAAAGTACATTTGTTAGGAGACAGTGTCAACTTATATTTGGTTAACCCATTAACCGCTGGTGTTGCGTTCACGCAACAGTCAAAATAAATGCGTATAAAAAATTAGCTATGAAATGAATTTTATATTAATAGTAATTTTTGAGTAGGGTATATTATGGTTACTAATTCAATAGAAAAATATTTTCTTTCAACATTTTTTTTCTATTTAATAACAAGTTCCAAACTTAAAGCACTTTTAAACGAAAACTTTCACGTTGTCTTTTTCGCAGAAGAAATATAGTTAGACAAACGTAAGCTTTAGAGTAAATCTATTTTTAGACAAGGTCAAAGTACATCAGAACATTCAACGAATCAGTTGCTTTCGTTTTAATGGGGGAGGAAGAGACAACAGGTGTTGCGTTTACGCAACGTCAGCGGAAAAGAGGTAGTTCCAGTACCCACTCGTATCGTTCGACTCTGTGGATTTTTTTTCTTATTTTGTGCTCACAGAAATGCTTCAAATACATATCTTACGTTCTTCGAAGGTCTTAAAGGAATTTTTAATAAAGATTCATATAATTATGACGGGAACGAAACAAATATTATCGTTATTTCATCAGAAATAGCAGAAATTATTGATGAAGAAGGAAATAATAATATATCAAAAAGTGATAATGATATTTTACCTTTCGATACTGCTGGCGAAATTGAAACGTGCGTGAAAAAGAAGTTTGTACCCTCTAAAAGTAGTGCAAATCACACATACAAATAAAAAAAAACTGGAGATTTGGAGAGGATAAAGGTAGAAAAATTGATTATGACTCACCAAAAAAATGAAGAAAAAATAAAACCTTGACCAATGTGAGAAGGTATAAAGATTATGTTCGAAAATAAATATTGTCACTCAGATTTCAAATATGAAGTTGCATTGTACCTTTTACAAACACCCTTTGAAAGTAAAGAGTTAGCCATAAACAAATCAGCCAAAAGAAGGCATAGTAAGTTCTCCATGCAAAAGCCATTGCAGACAGAACGCAGAAATTTAACCCTTTCCGGGGCAATGCAATTAAAATTTATAAAATGTTGAAATAAATGAATGACACCGGTATTTACGAACAATTACATAATAAAGGACAATTACTTTATCACAATTCTGGTGCATTGTGGCATTTGGGAAATAAAATTAATTGGCTTCATAAACATACTACTGCCCCTGAAAGGGTTAATTGTCAAGTCCGATGACAGCGGAAGACTGCATTGTAAACAATGCCATAGCCAGAATAATTATCGCTTCAGTACATTTGTGATGTTGATTTACATAATAAGTGTAGCGAATATTTTGATATTTGAAACTGTTTTCTGGATAAGATCAGTAATTTAAAAAAATAAAAAAAATTAATTTTAATAATAAATTAATTACATTAAAGTGATTGCTTGCTGTCTAAATTGTAACAAAGGTAAAAAAAATCTTACCGTGCCCATATAAGCAAGAAAATCCTGCTGATGCTCAATTGAGCTCAATAAACATAAGTACTCTTATTCCGCTGACGTTGCGTGAACGCAACACTCCATTTTTCGTAAGCTAACACAAATTTTGTTATTTCCACTATAAATTAATGTTATATATGTTCAAATGAATAACCAATATCATTTGTATAAAAAAATTTTAACCCCTTATACTTTTGGCGGTTAATGGGTTAAGATAGAGAGAATTTTGTCTAATTTAGAACACATTTCATCAAAAGAGTTTGCACCTACAATGAAATCATCCTGATATGTATATACACCATCTAATTGCAATTCATCAAGCAAAGAGTCCATTAAAGCTTGGAAAATAGAAGCGCTGTTTTTTAATCCGAACACTAATCTCTTGTATCTAAAAGAACCGAACACAGTAGTAAACGTTAACTGATTTTGGAATTTTGCTGGTAAATCAATTTGATGATATGCCTGATGAAAGTCGAGAGAAGAAAAATAGCGGTACTGAGAAAGATTTGAAATGATAGTTTGAATTTTAGGAAGGGGATAAGATGAGCCTTGAATTAAAGTATTGACCATTCGAAGATCTAACGCGAGCCTGAATTTTTGTTTACCAGTTCCGTCTGGTTTCTTTTTGACCAGAAGCATGGGCAAGCCCATTCTGAACAGTGACGTTCAATAATTTTGGCATCAAGAAGTTGTTTAATTTGTTCCAAAGCACCTTTTTGCAAAGATTGAGGCAGGGGAAATGGAAGTGTTTTTATAGGGTAATTACTTTACCCTATAAATTATAAATAATAATATAATAAAAAATAATAAAAATGTTGCCCTATAAAAATAATTTAAATACATTAATGAACTTCAAATCAGGTACAATCTTATCAGTATGTCCAAGTGTATCTAACGATTTTGAAAAGGCGGGGTAATAATTTAGTCAATGTATTTGTTTCATTAGAACTTAAATGTGTAAGATTAAAATCACTAGCTGATAAATTCTCTTTCCTTTTTTTAATATTTCATTAGATGCCTGGATAAAATTTAGGAAGTGTTGTTCGGAGTTATGATGCTTGTCCAAATTATCAGAGGGGTACTCAAGAATTTCCTCAACCTCAGATAAATGTCCTATTTTTGTGTGTTTAGGGAGATGAATGGTAGTGTCAGAATTATTTTTAAGTGAAATAGAAAAGAAAGGATGTAATTGTAAAGGCTTCCTTTTGTGTTTAGACTTTTTATCCATTCGAATAATGGCATTATGACCTATTATTTCTTTTTTATCTGACAAATATTCAAATAGATAATTTATGTGATGTTTGATATTATTGTTTGTGTAAACTGAGACCATGTTTGCTCTTGGAGTTCTAGAATGATTTTACGAGTTAAGAAAACATCTTGATTTGTCACAACATCACATAAGGTGTTACAGTGATTACTTTCAATGCCTTTTGAATTAGTGTCAGATGTTTCTACTGGAATAGTCAAGCTGTTGTTAATGTGAATGCATTTATTGAAAGTATCAATGACGATGTTAAATTTACTGATGAAATCGAAACTAATAATGCCCTCAAAACTGGAGGATTGCGGAATATCAACTGTGTAAAAATGGTGGGAGGAGAACTTATTTTCTAACTTAATGGATGCTCTAATTAATGAAGAAAAAGAGACATCCGAATTGACTGTTTTAATACTTATGGCTGTTGATAACCTCTTGTATTTTAATGTAGGCTTAAGTTCATTAAATAATTTTTGTGAAAGCAACGAAATGCTACTTCCAGAATCAGCCAATAGGGTTATATTATGGTTTGCAATAGGGGCTTTTATAAGTGGGAGTGATGAGAATGCGTGTTTACACTACAAATGATTTGAACATTGTTATCGCCTTCATTTTCTGTTTGAGTAGTAACATTATTTGCGATTGTAATGCTATCTGAAGTTTGTGAACCAGTTGAATTAACTAACCTTTTTTTTTTTTAATCTTTGGTAATGGAGGGTCTATAGAAAATGTTGCTGATGTTAAGTCACATGATTGAGACACAAAATTATCAGCATAAAAATTGTGTCTCTGTTCTAGTTTTCCTGAACATGGTAGTTGTCAGTAGCGGCTCGTGAGTTAGGAATGAGGCAGTGCTGCGAGATTCTAACCAGAGAAGAGGTCTGCACGGCCCGGCTTTCCATTCCCAGGCCCGGTATAAAAATTAAAAGTTCGGGCCGAGTACGGCCTGGCCGTTTATATTTTCACAGCTCACGGCCCGTCCCTACTCAATTTCTACAAACAGTTCAGACTTTTCTTAACATATATTTACGATTCCTTTAAAGAATACTGTATACATATTTATAAGGAAATTTTACAGCATATTTTAAAATTACGATGTCTTCGCAAGACAGAAATTACACAGTAGAAAACAATGATTAGTACTTAGATTCTTAGACACTTTAACATTTAAAAAAAATTAATGTAGTTTAGAATAAAAGAAAAATAGGAGGGTTAAAAACATAAACATCATAACTTTTGAAGCTGTATAATAAAAAGTAGATTTGAGAAAATATTTCTCTGTCATTTATTAAGGCTTTTCTCAAACCTAAAGAACCTACTTTCTGACACATTTCTTTTCGGAAAAGCATAAGATTAACAGGTGTTCTTATTGAGAAACTATGTAATCGAATGTCTTTATCCATTTTTTAATAAAGACAATATATTTTTGAGAAAATACTGTCAAAGTTAGCTTTTTGAATCAAATTTCCGGAAACGACAGCGCGAGAAAGGAGGAAAACCTTCAGCCACGTGACAAGAATCTTTTATATCTCGACAAATAATTTATTTATCAAAAATGGAAAATATTAATCGATTCCAAATCCCTTCAATAGTCAGGCTTGTCAATTTTATGCTTTAAACAGTTAAAAATTAGTCAGAACATGTGTCAAAGTTTGCGTTGTCGAGCAGTGAATTTGAGAACCAACTTAAGGTATATTTCCAAAGATTACAGAAGTTCATTATCGCTATTAATATTTTTACAAAGCATATTGTCTGATCTACACATCCTGAGAACAAGTCCAGTTCCGGCCCGGCTCGACTGGAAAAGAAAAGAAATGCAAGCCTGATCTCGGCACGGCGCAAGTCTGCGGAGAAAAAAAATACTAAGCCGGGGTCAGACACCACGTAACTCTCCGATTCCGATCTCTACGCTGGACATGTTACATTTCTGTATTGATGTTCTCAAACTAGCATCGATTCGTGACGCAGATTTATATTTATTCTCGCGAAAGTCACAATTGAAAATAGCTCATATTTTATCGACTTCGTTTAAATTTTTATATCGTGGCATTTTGAACGGGCGTTAGCCTTGGATTTTCGGAGGTCGTAAAAAAATCCTGGTGAAGGCCGTAAAAAGTCTTGAAAAGTATGATGGCACACTGGTTCTCCGACCGACGGGCCAGTCCGAGCCTGTTCCGCCTTAGAGCAACATATGTTGAGGGATGACAATTAACATATGTTTTGTATGTTTGGTGTTTTGTTGGAATAAAAGAGTAAAGAAGTTATAAAATAACTCTTACCTCAGGCAGCAAAATATCCAATTTCGGTGATTGTTCCAATAAATTGTCCCCTGTGTTTAACTTAAAATTGTAAGTAACAATTAAATTATACATTAGAGTGATTATATTTAATTTAATTATATTATTACATTTTCAATTTATTTAAATACAAAACACATTCTTCTTTCTTTTCGGCCAGCAAATTCATCTATAACCTTTTCATTAAAATTTAGTATTCTTTCTATTAAGTCCTCGCCTGCACTGATCATTGCTAACGCTGATAAACGATCCTCTGATATGGTGCTTCTTAAAAATGTCTTTATTCTTTTCAGCATAGAAAAGCAGCGCTCGGGTTCCGATGTTGTCATTGGTGTTGTGAGAATGATTTTCAGCAAACAGCTTACTTCACCAAGCGAATTTTCTAGGCCATGATTTACAATAAATTTGTGAAGATCAAAAGCTCCAGAGATATTTGAAAATTCTTCTCTCTCATATAAAACAGCAAGTTCTGTTCTAAGCTTTTCTTTCTTTAACATAGGATATGCAAGCACAGTTTCATCTAACTCCTTTGAAGGAAAATCTTTACAAAAATCAGAAAATTTCACGCAAGCAAATAATTTAGCTGCTGAAAGATGTCCTAAAAATTGAAATCGTTCTTTTGCTTGGAAACAAATCGTGTCACAGACTTCTTTAGCTATAATGGTTAAGTCTTCATTAAATCTCTGCTTTCTAATTTGATGCGATTCCTCTAAAGTATCAGATTGGGGAGAACTTATTTCATTTCTAATTACAGAAATCACTCGATAGAAATTTTCTAATGCTAAATTAACAGAAGAAGAGTTTGCATTGTGGCTTTGAAGCTCATCATACAGAAGGTCAACATGTGGCATGATACGGTGAAAGAAAGAAAGCCAAAAGAGGAAACTTCTGTCATTCAACATACGTAAAAGTCCCGAAGCTGCCTGGACTGTATTTGCGTTCTTTAATTTTTGTAATTGTTCAAAACATTCCTTCAGTTCGTCCATATTTTCATAAACTGTACTCACTGTTCTAGAATTAAAATTCCATCTTGTGTTAGAACCTCTGGGAATTCTTTTAGAGACGGAATCTAACACAGCGAGGCGCTGTGGAGATCGCGAGAAAAATGCTGGTATACCATGCAAACTACTGAAAAATATACGCACTTTCGAATTCTGAGAAGCTGCTTTTTCCATAACTAAATTCAATTGATGTGCATAACAATGTATAAAATGAGCATTGCAATATTTTTCACTAATTATAGCTTGTACACCACCCTTTGCACCGCTCATTACAGCTGCACCATCATAAGTTTGAGCTATGAGTTTATGAAAATCATCTTTCAAAACTATACTCAATTGCTCTAGAATGTAGTGAGACAAACCCTCAGCGTCTTGCGAAGATGGGTTATGAAACCCCCAAAATCTTTCAACCACTTCACCTTCCTTTTCGTAGCGAAATACTACAACTTCTTGGATTTTCTCGGAAATATCTGTTGTGTCATCTGCCATGACAGCTAGAAATTTTGTGTGGCTAATCTCTTTAATTATTTCCTTTCGACATATTTCCAGTATACAATCCAATAGTTCGTTTTGAATAGTTTTTGAATTGCCTTTGAAAAACGGAAGCAGTTTCAAAGTGAGCTTTTAAGCTTCCATCAAGCTTTCCGGCAAATTCAAGCAGTCCTCGAAAAATCCCGGGTTTAGCAGATTCCAACCTTTCGTCATGTCCACGGAGTGGTAGCTCATATTTCCCACAAAACCTAATGCAGTCTATTATTTTTGAGAGTATATCTCTATTTTTTTGTACATCTTCATTATGTTTGATTATGCTTAATTTATAGCCTTTGCTCAACTGGGTAGCGATATTGACTTTTCCGAGCATGGCCAAGTTCACAACATTTCTCAAATGTTTTTCAGAATTTTCATGTTTTTTTATTTTTTCTGGTAGATGACCCAAGTCTTTAATGCCAGTTTTCGTCCAGACGTTATCTCCTCCAAAAAGCAAACACGGGAAACAAAATAGTGCATTTCTAGAATCGCATCCACATAACCAGTCATGCTTAGTATAAATTTCTGGATTAAATTTTCGCTGATACGAATTTTTCCTGCTTGTTGATGCTTGAATAATTTTTAAGTCCGGCGTAGGACGCCCGATATTTTTAATATCATTTTTCTCAACTAATGACAACTGGGAAAATACTATTTTTTGTAAATTCAGCACACTCATTGCGTAGTTGAATACAAAATTCCGAAACGCGGCTGAAAGACACTACGACGAAATATTTTTTTTTCTCTCAATAATGATCTGCACGGCTTGCAGCACGGACGCTAATGCAACAATGCTATCCTCTTCCCCACCTTTCTTCTACCGTCGGGCATGCGTAATGACCATCTATGGGAATGATAAGAGCTGCGTTGCCTTGCAGCCGAAAATGAGAATGAAGAGGGGCTTTTTCACCCACACCCATTGAGGACAAGCGAGAAGGGATCTATTTTCCTACTTACGTTAAGGTTTAAATTGATGTACAAAGATAACATTAAAAATATATGGGGTTGTTAAAGATTACAGGGGGTGCTGCAGCTCTGCAGCACTTATGGATGAGCCGCTACTGGTAGTTGTTATGTTTGTTAAAATTTCCCTTTCTCTGTGTGTTAACTCTTTTCCATTTAAAACACGATTGGGCTTGGTGGCCAGACCGAAAACATAGCTGGCATGTCACAACTTTTCTTTGTGGAAATTTGTGAGGGGAAAAACGTTTTGGGAAATTTCTCGTTTTGAAATTTTTTCTATAGCGCATTGCATTCGAGTTATATTTTGGCCTACCTTGAATCACATTTTTTTCATTTTCTGTTTTGGGTTCAGGCGGTGCAAGTGTTAAAGCGTTTATTTTTTCAGACAAATCCTTCAATTGTTCTTCGACGTCATTTTGAGATTTACTGACGGAGGGCAATGAATGTAGAATCTTTTCATTATGCAGAATTTCATGTAACACATGTGCTCTTTCAACAGCAGCACGACACTCGTCGATACCCTCTTCTTGTAATTTAATTCTTATGTTAGCTGGCACAGCCTCCGAAAATTTCATTAGTTTAATTGTGTTACGAGCATTTTCATCGTTAATGTCTGCATAGACAGTCGCGGCTAACACATTTAACCGATGTGCCAGATTTTTAATAGATTCAGCTGACAGAAGAGATTAACTCGAAAGTTCAACACCAGCCACACACTTACTAGGGGGTGAGAAAAATGCCGCAAATTCTTTTTAAAGCGTATTTACGTCGGTAATTTTTTGAAGTTCTGGATTTTGAGCATAGAATTTTTGTGCCGGTCCTGCTAACTTTCCTACAAGTACAGCAATTGTATTCTGATGACTTTACTTGTTAATTTCAGCAACAGACCTAATATGATTAAAAAAGAATTTAAGCAAATCCGGATCTCCATCAAATTGTATTATATTAATTATAATTTGTTTAGCGGGCATGGTCAATGTTTACTGCAAACAAATTCCCTAATCAACAATTGTTACTGAAATTCTGCATACACATATATATATAAAACACATACAAAACAGGTTAAATGCAAAGCAAATGAAATAAAGCAGTATAATTACCACATTAAAAAAAATAACAGTTACTTAAAAAAATATTAAAATAAAGGACTTATTTAAACCTTTTATGAAAAAAATGGAAAAAATGTCTATCTGTAGATAAAATTGTCTTTCTCAGAGCAAAAGTATAATATCATTGACTTTTCTTTTAACCGAAAGAAAGAGAGAAACAAAAAAATTTCACAATAGCTCCTTTTTTTTATCGGATGGAAACTGCAAGTTTTTCAAAACAAAACAACTGGGAGCTAGCACGTAAAAATTAAATGCTTATTTTATCTTTTTTAATAGAGACAAAAAAACTATATCTCCTTTTTTTTAAATGAAAGAAATTAAAATTCTCTCAAATTAAAATAATTTAAAGCCAAAGAGTAAACATGAAAAAAAAAAATCTCATTTTAACCTTAGTAGAAAATAGTAAAAGGGGACAAAGAATATTCTTCTTTGAACTTAAAAAAAAAGTACACATTTTAGTATCCATTGAGAGTTAAACAGGGAGGGTGAATTTATCATTTAATAAGAATACTGGCAAATTTAATGCAATGGGTTCAAATATATAATATATTTATAAATATATTATAGTAAACTGCACAAAATAATTCACAAAATATTAAAAATAGCAATATCACTGTGTTTTCGCATCCTAAAATTATGCACAAAAACACAATAATATTAGTAAATAAAATTTCAATCACTAAATAAGTATTTGTTAAACAAGTATTCGTGAGTACTTATTGAGTATGAAAGCAGAAAAAATGGAATGAAACTTGCTGGTAAATTTAAATAATATTTCAAATATTTATATATTTTTTTATATATTTAGAAAAAGAGGGGGAATGAAAACATCTGCTTTCACACTTTAAATGTTGAATATGTATTGGTGTACTTTTTTTTAACTTCTTAATAAGCCCACTGTATCACTTTCTCATTCAATTTTCGAACCAAATCAGATTTATATTTTTAGGTTGGAACAGTATTTGTAGAATCCCCCTTTTTTTTATTTATTGTACACAACTTTTTTTTATTACAGTCTTGAAAAGACTGTGATTGATAGCATTGCGAGGAACGAATCTTTTTAATTCGTTCACTGATTCACTTGTGTGATCGACGCATACATGAATTTTTGTACGCACATACGAAAAATATCACACGCACATACGAAAAATATCAATAGTTTTTTTTTTTAAATAATGAAAAGACTTTTCATCACACACTTGAGCGATTTCTTATCTTTGAACATATTTCACAAACACGCGGTTGCTGTAGTACGCTGAAAAACAAACACAGTTGTTTTGATACACGGTTAAAGAATCACAGAATTATGTTGCACAAACACTGCAGTAGGGTTGAACTTTTGAAGAGTATGACGCAGGTGTGATATAGGAGCGACACTTGTTTCTATATCAGCCCGATACACCAACACGCAGGAAAAAATTTCACAACTTAGAAACGATGATGGGTGACAATACTAGGGCAATTGGCTGTAGTTATAGCTACCTGCACAGCGTAGATGATTTTCAGAGATCAACACGAAAAAAAATCGAAGAAAACGTAGTCTCATTAGCAGGCAGAAGGTATCAGCAAGATGATGCACTTTCCGGCGATACAGCGAACAGAAGGGTCGGGGTGATACTCCGAAAGAACGAAGAAGCCCGCTTGTTGATTCCAAAACACCAGGGGTTAGCAAAGAGGGGAGGCAGATGACACTCTCTCATTCCCGGACGGCGTTCGACGCAAATTCTTCGAAGTAGGGCAGGTGACGGCAGGGATCCATCGCTTGAAGAAAAACATGCAGATGAAGGCAGCCCTCATAGCATGCATGGTCACGGTGACTCCGTTGTGACGTCACTGTAAGCCACTGTGGTCACGTTACATCTGTGACCAAAATGCCACCACTCAGTGATGTCACATTGTGACTCAGATGTGAACTTCTTAGAAAACTTTAAAAAATTACGAAAATTCTTTAAAACATGTTATTTACTGTAAAATTATATTTTTCTGGCAATTAAAAAAAATTGTGATGTCACTGTTATGTCACTGCTATGTAACGTACGTCACGTCACATATGTGACAAAAAAAACCATATTGTGTCACAGTGTGACAAAAATATGAACTTCAAAAATCTTTGAAAATGAAAAGAAATATTTTAAACAGTCACGAGTTACAGCGGCATAAGGAATGAAAATATATTAGTGGATAGCAAATGGTAAATTCTGTCACTAAAGGGGAGGGGGGGGGCATAATAAATAAAGTGCACGATACAAGCATTAATAAACTAAATTTTCAGGCTAAATTTTATCAATTTGATATCTAAGACAGTGAATGTATACTTTTTCATGATTTCAATTTTATCTAGCATTTGGATAATATATTTAGAATTAGGAATATTAAATTTATACACTTTACATATTTAGTTTGCTGGGAGGAAATTTATTTATTTATTTATTTTTTTACCGACCAGGATTATTCGAAACACTTCTGTGGTTTCAAACTAAAAATTTTCTATTGCAGTTAAATCTGCACCTGTTAATGAGCACGTAGAAAGCGTCTTCAGAGTTTAGTCATCTATGCATTTCTTGCTTTAGAATATTTTTATAATTTGTATTCCAGTCATAAATTCTACTTCTTTCAGACTTTTTAAATATAATTAGCATTTTCCGAAAATAAAAGAAATATACAAAATTTGTGCAAAAGAAACTTTACTTTAACAAAAAAGAAAAAAAAGGGGGGGGGTCGTTATTACCATTAAATTTATTTTTACACCTTTTGAAAATTTAAACAAGGTTTTACCTAATAAACTCTAATTATGAATATTATTATTATAATTATTTAGAAAAAAGGAACTTTACAATACATTTTAACTTGAATTATTTGGTACGGATAAAAAGAAAAGGTTAAATACATTGGACATTTCTTCAAATACAAAATTTTAATTAACGATACTTTCAGAAAATTACTGCGCATTCATGTTCCAAATCTCTTGTATAGAAAAACAAATAATCTGTAACAGGCCATCTGCTTGAAAATCATCTGCCCACAGAAAAATAAATATGAGAAGACGCGGGAAATAGTTCACTGTTTTTAGAACATCATCACGTCTACAATACTTTAAGATAAGGAAATGACCATTTTAGGATACACGGATATTAATGTAACGTATATGTAAGTTTTATTTAATTTAAATATTTTATTCCTGATTTGTGTATTATGAGTTAAATAGTTTTATGTTATATTCGTAAGAGACTGATCTTTAACTGTCAGAAGCGATATTTTCCAATTCAATAACTGTAAAGAAAAATATCTTAATATGCCATCGCTTTAAAAAAAAAACTGCGCAGAGACTGATTCATGCCTACATTCATACTGGAATTAATATAAACATTAATTTACTCTTACTTGAGATTGAAAATGTATGGAACGACAATGATTTGGAATTATTTTATCGGCTTCTTACTATTTTTTGATATAGTTATTATTATTTTGGGGTTAAATATGATGTTCGATTATCATGAGATTACGAAACTGTTTTAGATTAGAAATTAACATTATACTGGGAAAATGTATTTTTACATATTACAGTAGTGAAACATTTGAAAGAATTTTCTTTTAGTGCTAATAATATTTTTAATTATCTTTTAAAATCTTAAATCTTCAAACCAATGTTATCAGTTTTAACATTTGCCAAAATTATAAAATAATAGGAATTCCTTATACCATATGGAAATATTTTTGAGATATTGTTAAATCTAATAATGCATTTAATTTATCTATTGTAGTTTGTTGTTGTTTAATAGTACAATTATAAATTCTAATTATTATTTTTAGTGTTTTTCAAATTGGTATATTTATTTTTTTAAATTGTATGTAAGCATTTTTTCTGTTTGTGATTTTAATCAAACATTTAATTATAGACATTCTGAATCGGTTATTAAATTTTCTTCTATTCTAAATTCATTTTTTACGTTTATGATACGCGTAATTATTGGCACTAAAAAGTGAAATATGATATTTAAGCATTGAAATAAAGTGTTTTTCATGCCTGATAGGAAGTTATAGATTAAAATGATTTAGTATATATTTTTTTAAGTTCATATAATACAGGATACATAATATAGGACACAAGTTGAAAAGTGCTTATGACTTCGGTTTGTCTCTCGGTCTGTCCGTCTAGCAGTCTGTCCGCACTCTAACTCTCGAAAATATACTCGGATTGCCCTGAAATTTTTGGATGTTATTGACGTTTACCATAGCACGGTACCTATTTGTAATGAAGTTTGTAGCATGCTTTGTTCATTTACAGGGACAGCCAAAAGTTTTCCGTTATATTACGGCCTATGGGAAAAAATCGTTTCAAAGAATTTTTAATGATTTTACGCACGCTTTCAAACAGAAGAAAATTTATATGCATTTATGAAGTGCACTAAAATATGCATTCTGTTGACTATGCGGTGCAAAGAATAGTTATTGTTCATTTACAGGGCTAAAAAAGGAATTCAAATACATAATGATATAGTGGTGGAGGGAATTGTTTGCAGCATACTTCAATTATGTTAAGCTGTTTCATATATAATGAAATTGATATATGTCGCTGAGGTTTACATACTATAAATTATTTCATGTATAATACGAATAATACGTATATAGCATTTACAGGGACACACAAAATATTTCAGATACTATATTGTATCCGAAGTACTGTTCATTAGCGATGATTGCTGGAAATGTATTTTTAATTATGATATGCACTTTTATGATTCACTATATTTATGCATAGTATATGCTACATATAAATGCTATAATTCCTATACAAGGCTACACAAAAGTCTTCGTAAGGATTACTGGGTATGGGCGCAAATTGCTTAAAGGTGGTTTTTAAATGAGTTATGCTTTTTTTCGCTGAACTGCATTTAATTTACCAAGAAATGTTTGTAGAATATAGATAAAATGATATACAGGGTCACGTAAAGAATTGGATACATGGCCGTCTATATATTATAATTTCTGGAAATGTGATTTCAGTAGTTTTAAGAGTGTCTTAGTTTGAATTAAATTTTAACTAAATAGTGGCGTGTAATAAAGATTCTAGGTAAACTACAGGGTTGTACAAAAGTATTCAAGTATGTTTCCATACTAGATGTAAATTTCCAACTGGGCGAAAAATGTCCGGACCAGGATTCGAACCCGGGACCTCCTGGCTGAAGCCGCCAGTGCTCTGCCATCTGAGCTATCCCGGACGATTCTGGTAGAACTCTTTCACCCAGCTAACCTTGAAGATTACAGCATCAGGTCTGAAACCTGGTTCAGCTCAACAGAATAAACCTCAGAGTTCGACCAGAATCGTCCGGGATAGCTCAGATGGCAGAGCACTGGCGGCTTCAGCCAGGAGGTCCCGGGTTCGAATCCTGGTCCGGAAATTTTTCGCCCAGTTGGAAATTTACATCTAATATGATTTGTTTACCAATTAGAATAATTGTGTGAAAATTAATCTAATGTTTCCATATATTAGTATAAATTGCTGAAAAAGAATTTCAACATGTTAGGCGTTTTCTTGCTAAACTAAATTTTCCCATTATATAGTATATATATACACTTAAAAAATGGGTACTCAAAATTGAGTAAAAAGAACTCAATTTTAAATGCGTCACATACTCAAAGTAGCTCCGATCCAAATGTACTCAAAGTTGAGAAGCACATGTACTCATTTTTTATTCCATGGTTGTGATCAAATATGAATCGTTATGTACTGCCCCCCCCCCCCCACGCAAAAAAACCCCTAAAATTTAAAGTAAAAATGTACTGACATTTATTTCCCGTTCAAAGTTCTTAACAAGAAATGTTTAATTGGTTATTTATTAAGAAAAATAGCAAAATTCTTAACAAGATACTCAATTCGAATAAGAGCATTATTTCCAAGCACTTTTAAATTATTTTTAAAATACTGTGCATAATTTAATATTTACATTAATAAACATCATTTATGCCGCCATAAATGAAATGAACCATTACAGGGTACAAAACTATTCGTTTGTTTGGGTTTGATAACATGTGATGTTTCAAAATAGAGAAAGCATAGGTTCATTTTTGATCCAAAACTATTCAATTCGATATCAGTACGTTGGTTTACTCATTTTTGAGTACTTCATTTTTTTCAGTGTATCAACCTACAGATCAAATACAGGGCTGTTCAAAAGAATTGGAAAACATATTTGGCTATGGACGGTAACTGCTGAAATCAGTTTTTCAAATGTTTTATGCGTTTTCTAAAATGTTTATTTAGTTATCTTATTTACGTCATTTCTCTAAATTATGATGTCTTGTTAAAGAATTCAGAAAGTGTTGAAAAGTATTTTATAATCTATGCTTAACGCATGATTTTTCTTACTCTTTTTTTTCTATTTCCCAGATCAGTCTTTTCCTATAAAACATACCAAATCTATTTAGCACATATTCACAAAATACAATATACACGGGAATAAAAAATTTAAATAAATATCGCTTATCATGCCGCTCTATAAATGATAGTTGTTTTAATATACGTTAGTTTCCATGTTCGTATTCAATAAAGCAATGACAAATCACAACAAATTAAAAAACTTACACATTCTAAATATCAAGCTTGAACTCAATATCAAGCATAGAACTAATAAAAAAATATGTAAGTTGATAAGAATTGTTTTTTAAGTGGAAAAATTTAAAATGTTTTAGAAGAATAGGACTCCAAAATAGCGATATTTTGCTAGAAAGTACGGTAAAAAGATAAGATTTTATATTTACAGCAAAAGTTTATTTTAAAATTCATCGCTGTATTAATACTTAGAAATTTTTCCAGAGAGAATCATTCGCCTTATATACAGTATTTCAAATGAAAATCAAATATCAAATTAATTGCTTAAAAGGCACAAAGGCCAACATAGTGAAAAAGATTCCATGCCGGGACTCGAACCCGGTCCATCAATATAGCACACTGACATTCTACCGACTAAACCATATGGAACGACGCCCAGCCTGTAAAATTTCTCACTATTACATGTTGGAAGGCTACAAACGCAGCACAAGATGGAATATTTATCGTGAGCCACCGACATGGGGTAAACACGAAACTTAATTAAATCCAGCATCGATTGAAACTATATTAATAATTGGAAATTTTTCGAGGGAGAAACATTCGCCTTGCATACAACATTTCAAATTAAAATTGCCTTTTAAGCAATTAATTTGAAATTTGATTTTCATTTGAAATATTGTATGCAAGGCGAATGGTTCTCTCTGGAAAAATTTCCAAGTAATATAATTTCAATCGATGCTGGATTTAATTAAGTTTCGTGTTTGCATCATGTTGGTGGCTCACGCTAAATATTCCATCTTGTGCTGCGTTTGTAGCCTTGTCAACATGTAAATAGTGAGAAATTTTCCAGCCTGGGTATCGTTCCATGTGATTTAGTCGGTAGAATGTCAGTGCGCTGTACTGATGGCCCGGGTTCGAGTCCCAGCATGGAATCTTTATCACTATTTGCGTCCTTTAAGCAATTAATTTGAAATTTGATTTTCATTTGAAATCACAGTGTTTATGACAAGTATCACACAAGTTTATCACAAATGACACATATTTCACAAATTGGTCACAGTGTGACTTCAAAGCATTGTCGCTTTCGTCACAGGTTCGTCACAAAGTTAATGCCAAAATAGTCACAAATGACACACTTTTCACAAATTTGTCACACCGTGACTTCACAGAGTGGTCACACATTGACGTCACAAACTACCTCTAAAACGGCCATAACGACCTCGCATTCTAGCCACTATGACGTCACATCGACGTCACGTGACGTCACATCGACGGTCACAAAATCACAGTGTGACTTCACAACGACGTCGCCGTGACGTCACCCTGCCTTTCGGAAGGAAACGCGTACGTACCTCTCCCCTTACATTTTTTATGGAGAAAAAACTGGTCACGAGACCAAAGTTCATGAATACGTTTTTGTCTTTTTAAAGGCCGGTTCAGATCGCATAGAATAGATGAGAAAGTAACCAAACAGATCCAAAAAAAACTCCAATGATTATTAGTAAGATAGTACTTTTAATTAAGTCATGAAAAGTAGGGGGAGAGGTACAAGAGGGGAAGCACAAGACACTTCTTAGTAGAGGTCTGCACGGGCCGGAATTTCCAGGCCCGGGCCCGGCCCGGCCCGAACGAAAGCTATCTTGGCCCGGCCCGGCCCGGAGTAAAAATTGGAAGTTCGGCCCGAGCCCGGCCCGGCCCGTTTGCATTTTTACAGTTCTCGGCCCGGCCCGTACAAAAATCAGTGAAATCAGGCCCGGCCCGGCCCGACCCGACACAATTTCAAAAAAAAAAAAAAAAAAAAGAAATCCATTTTTTCTCAACATACAATTAAGATTCTTTTAATGAATACTACATACATATTTATGGGAACATTTTACAGTATATTTTACATTACTATGATGTTCGCAAAACAGAAAACACACAATAGTAAATATTAACGGTTACTTACAGTGTTTTAGTCATCGTGTCTACAGACATTTCAAAATGGAAATAAGGATTCATTAAAAGATTAATGTACTTCAGAATAAAGGATTAAAAACATGATAACTTTTGAAGCTGTATAATAAAAAGTAGATTTGTGAAAATATTTCTCTCATTTTTAAGGCTTTTCTCAAATCCAAAGGAGCTACATTTCGACACATTTATGAATTCTTTTCTTTTCGGAAACGCGTAAGATTGGCAGGTATTCTAATTCAGAAGCTATGTAAATGTGTTTTTTTTTTCATAGATAAAAGCAATATATCTTTCTGAAAATACTGTCAAAGTTAGCGTTTTGAATCGAATTTCCGGAAGCGATAGCACAGGAAAGGAGAAAAACGTACAGTCACGTGACATGAATCTCTGTTATCTCTGTAAGTAATTTATCAAATATGGAAAAAGCTATTCGTTTCCAAATGCCTTCAATAGGCAGGCCTGTCAATTTTATGCCTTTATTATGGGTTTTTTTTTTCTCTGAGCAGTTAAATTTCCACCTAGATTGAATCCTGTATATAGAATCATAACAATAACTTTTAGCTGAATTACAGAATTACTGTAAAAGAAAACTTTAACACTAAGATATCAATGCCACACTTAAAGAATTTTAAAACTGCAACAAAATACTAAAGCAAATACAGGGTTCTCAATTTATCTGCTCAGATCAACCCCAACAATTGTCATAGAGTCAGAATATTCATGCATGACCAGAGAAAATCACTTAAAAAGAGATGAATATAATTAATTAAATGAAATTTAAACATACCGCAAGACAAATTACTTAAAGGAATATGAATGAACTGAAAAGGTAGATTAATTTGAGAATTTTGAATAAGTTCACAGTCAAGAGCTGAGATATGAAAACAAGCTTCAAAGTCATACATAAAAAGAATCTAACTCTATGGGCTGTGATCGTAATGTGGCTAAATTCATTAAATTGTAAAGGTGTGTAAAATTGAAAATTTTAGTTAACTTAAGCTGTTTACCTTCATTACAACAAAAAACTAGAAGAAACACTGTTCATATTCTCTATATTCTTCAATTTATTAATGATTACTTTTAAATCTTTATTTTTAAATTAATATATAATTAATTCTAGAGAAACAGACCATTTCTACTTCTTCTTGGGTTAATTTGAACTGAAACATTTATTCTCATTATTTCTGTTTTTTAAAGTATATTTACTTATTTAAACCTAGTGAAGTTACTTTATTGAAGAATACTTTTAGCAGTGCGAAAATAGATACAAGTCAAGAGAATAAGATTAAAATTAAATTTAATTCTTCATAGGGAGTTTAAACTCTTGTACATACAGGTGTTTCAAAACTTATTTCTCAAGTTAACACAATTAACAAATGATATTGTAAATATTCTAACATTAATAGGACAGATTTTTATCATGTTGACATTTTCTGGCTTCAATTATATAGATTGCAACTTTTAAAACAAAGATAATCAATCATTACGTTATAATGGAACAAGAGAAAAAAAACTTAACATACCCAATGTAATCCATAGTAGGTTTCCGACATGGTACATCACAAATTATTCTATTTTCTTTTAACATAGTTATCTTAAACACAATTTTTTAGATGACTTTTCTTTGACGACCATATCTTAACTGGCAGTGTTTTTTTTTTTTTTTTGTTTTCTGTAGTAGAAAAAACTCCTTATCTTGAAAATAGTTTCAGGGGGTGGGCTACACCCCACACACTTCCTTCGGTACGCAGCTTTACCCGATGAGTTAGGAAATCGTTTTGGAATTTGAAGTCAGGAGCCAATCTCGCTCTCCGTGGAAGTAGCTGGAATTGTTTTGCTTCAACTTTAAACTAGCCGGCATCCTCCGTGATATATTTCTAGGATAAATCAATGTTTAGCAAAAAAGGGAGCGGAACGCTAACGTCTTGCTTCGCATGCTCACGATTTATCTTGGATCTCTATTTCACAGAATCTGATATCAGGGCATTTTTTTACTTGTCCGATGCTCGGTCAGCAGCCAGGTATATCCAGCTTACCAGTACAGTCGAAAGATGCACCTTCTAAAGCCGCGCTCGCTTACCGTTCATTTTAAAAAAAACGAAAAGCACTTACAATTCAATTCATACTCTTTACTCGCAAGAGTTGATCTTCTCTGTCCTCGGTCTCAAAAGCGAATCCTTAATAAAAATTGTTTCATGCCTCGACAAAAAAGGGGGGGGGTTTCCCGGGCCCCTTTGGCCCCTCAAAATTTTATGTTGTTTCACATCTTACTGCACTCAGGACCCCTCTAAAAAAAAAAAACGCTACACGACCAACAAACCACGCGCTCGCTTCTCGCGTCCCCTCAATTCTTCCCGCGTTACTTCCCAGGAAGCAATAAAGGGTGGAGGCGAAAGCTATTTTCATTGGTCAATTTCCCTACCTAATGCCAAGAACATCTCGTTGCTATGTCCCTCTAACCACGGGGAGATCACGTGAACTCAAATCTCAGAAGCCCAGGCAATACTTGCACCTGCTTAAAAAATTGTTTTTCGTAAACAAAGTCATAAAACTGCATTGTAAAAGGGGCTGGTATGCTATGAGAAAAATAGCATTCCCACACAATAATCCTATGTTTAAAATGTAAACGTGTGTGGTCCCAATTATTTCTGAACACAGCTGACCATTTACCCCACGTTTGCTAGTAAAAGAGAGAAAAGGGAGATTTTTTTTTTTTTTGTGAGAGAGTATCCCAAAAGAAAAGGTTTTATTTACAGAAAAATAGAGGAATGTTTTTGAATAACAACATTTACATGTTGTAACATAATTTAAGTACGAGAAATTAATAAAAAGAAAGGGTGCTTAATTTATTAAATTACTTTTATTTATTTATTTATTTTTATTAATTTTAGAAAACACAACTGACTTTAAACTGAACTCTTAAAAATAAAGAAAGTGTACAATGAAAAATTTTGACTAGAACTAAGCTATTAATGATATACAAAAAAATGGGGGGAGGGGGCGCGTGCTGTGTACAAATAATATATTTTAAAATGAAAATTTCTTAAAAATAAGTAAATTACGCCTAACAGGATTCCCCGTCGGTTGAAAAAAAATCAATTTTTTTTGAATGAAATACAAAAAAAAATTTATTTTTTGAATGTCAAAGAAGAAACACAAGGCCAAAAATTTCAAAACGAAAAAATTAAAAAAAAACCCAGTACATGTCCCAATGAGTCACTTACTTAATCTCGGTGAATCTACTCAAGGATCTTTGACCATCAAAACAAACTAAACTTCAGCCCGAAAGACAGATCAGAGTCCCGTTGTACATTCGCCACTACTGCAACACACTCCGGAAATGTGAAACAGTAGTTTGACTACAGCAAACTTCCCAAAAGGTCCAAAATTGTAAATGTTAGAAACAAAAACTGAGATACCTATACTACGTATAAAAATTATCTACTTTTCCACACACAATTCACAGACGAAAATCACCATGACTGCAATTTATTTCTGGACAATGGCGAGCAAAGTTAGTATATGAGATCGCCGACTTGAGAACTACCACTAGAGCTCACTCTAGTTATACCGTACCCGAACTCCACTTTAATAACACTAACCAAATATCCCCAACTTTGTATAGCAATATACTTACTACCTATTCCGGGGGGATTAATTTTGACTTATAGCACTGCCAGCCAGATATGGACACAAAATATATATATGCACAGTTATATAAACAAAACATAAAATCAATACACTAGTGCACAACTGGACAATAGAATACACATAAACAGAGACAAAAAAAAATTAACATTAGGTATATATTGTTGACAAATACATATCACTCGGAAAAATGTGGATTAGAGTTCTTCAGACTGGTGAAAAATTGTTCGTTTGAATTTTAGAAACACATAAGATCTTTCTGAGTTTTACAACTGCACTTACAGGGCCACTGTGCATTTGGTAAGTGTATGCCGCAATGTGTGTTGCAGATAAGAACACGTAAAAATTATATACCAACTTTGGTTATCAAAATTTTGCTAAAATATCCACAAACATTAAACAGTTTGATACACCAACTGTGGTGGTGAATAATTACACCCAAAATCGAAAAAGGGAAGGCAGAAAACAACAAAAAAAAATTAAAAAAAAAAACCGGTATACAGATTTAAAATGAGATGAATTAATGTAAATACACACCAAACATTTTAATACTTACATTTAGATAAACAAACCTCAGTTCCAACCTACATACTAGAAAATTTTGAACTAAAACCCCTTTAATTCAAAACAAGAAAAATGTTTGAAATACATACACCTGAGTTGTAAACAAATAGTATACTTCTATACTTATACACTAACTCACACCTCAGATACACTAATCTGTGTAATTTCAAACAGTATTTAAAAGTGTGTATTCCCTAAAGAATAACAATTCTAGTACCTACCCTAGAAAACCAAGTAAAATTACACACTAATATACAAAATTTTATACATAAGTACTTTAATACGTATATTAAATAAAATATACCTATCCTTGCTAAACCATTACCTTAAAAAACAATGCATATACATAAAACACAAAGCGAATAAGAAGAATTTGATGCATGCATAATTCCATTAAAAATGTACAGAAAATTTTCAAAGTTCAGAAAATACAGCTAAAAATTCGGAAAAATGCATAATAAATTAAACAATGTATGTGCGGAGTACGTTTTAATATTAAAATAACCTAAATACACACTAGAAATAATAATAACTAAGTTAGAAAACATCTAGTATATTGACAACAAACTTCCGTTACCCGGACACAAAATCAAAACAAGTTTAAAGTTCCTCAAAAAATTAATTACGTACTAAAATGCACAAAATAACATTAAAAGAATGCTAAACATATATATATATATATACAAAAAAATATTAAAATAAAAACTATTCTAGGCAAAGATTAGTGCTTAAAAAGTTGCTACACTCTATAATTTGGCTTATCTCTCCTTTCACGGAATCCATATTGACTGGTCGGGACAGCATTCGATTTAGTTGGTATCGATTGTAAGTGACTAACATTCGAAGTACGCGATGCATCCGCATTACAATCCGACGTAACTTGATTAGCTGAATTCCCTCCCGGTGCTGGATCTGAGAGCTGAACGTCGCCTGAATTTTCCTCATGCGTATCGCTGGAAACTGGGGGGGAAGAATGATGAGCCATACTTTCGCTATCTGCCTCTGCTGAACTTAAGGGCGATTGCTCTGCGCTGTCTGCTGTATCTGGCGTGCTCCGTGGGGTCGAAAAAACTGGGACGAAGTTACGTCCGCGCCTGCGCTTCCGTGGTGCAAGAAAATCGAAGTTGCTTGTCGAAGGGACGTCAGTTACAATCGGACTGGACTCAATCGATATAGAATCGACATCCTGCTGTTGTTGTTTTGGTACAAAAATGGGATTTCTGCTTTTAAACTCCGTTAGTCTGTCAACATGTACAACTTGCGTTTTAGATAAGTTAGATTGAAGAGCAATTTTAAAATTTACTTCACTTAATTTTTCAGTTATAGTGTAAGGACCATTATTAAATTTAGAGAGCTTTTTTGACTGACCTGGCTTTACGGAAGGTGTGAATAACCAGACAGAATCCCCTACTTTGAAATTTTTACACACTGCAGTTTTTTCACGATACTTCTCTTGTTTTTCTGAAACTTTAACAAGACTGCTGTGTACTTCCGTGTATACTTTTCTCAATGCAGGAAATAAGAGTTCACAATATGAAGGAGTATCATTGTAATTTAAAGTTGTAGGGGTAGAAAAAATTTTATACGGAAGGTTAAGATTTCTTCCAAACATTACTGCAGCGGGGGTTAAGTTTGTGGATGAGTGTACTGCTGTGCGGAGGGCTAAAAGAGCAAATTTGAGTTTTGTATCCCAGTCTGTTTGATTTTGGTTGACGATATGACATAGGGCATTTTTCAATGTCTGATTTTGTCGCTCCACTTGTGCATTCCCGCTTGGATGAAACGGGGTTGTCTGAATGTGTTTGGTGCCAAACTTCTTATAGACTTTCTCTATAGCTTCTGATATTAAATTTTTTCCTTTGTCAGTTGTGATATATGAAGGTGCTCCATATCTTGACACGAAGTCAGCAAGGGTATCAGCTATCATATCTGAAGTGATATCGGATACTGCGTATGCTTCAGGCCATTTTGAAAACGCATCAATATATGCAACAATAAACTTATTACCCGAAAAAGTCTGGGGCAAGGGACCCAAGATGTCCAAATTTACCTTTGAGAGTGGGAATTCAGGGGTAGGCATTCTTTGCAATGGGGCGAGATGTTTTGCCTTGTGTGCACGTCTCTGTTGGCAACTAATGCAGGACTCTACTAGATGTTTGACATCAGCGGACATGCCTGGCCAGTAAAAATTTTCGCGAATGCGATCAATGGTTTTCTGGAAGGCTTGATGACAAGCAGCTAGAGAATCGTGAGTTAGTGCAAACACCTGGGGGATAAGTTCTCTTGGTACCACAAGTCTGGGCAATTTATTCAGCACAAGAGAATCTCTAGTGTCCTCGCCCACTAAAAGATCATCTTGGAAGAAAAATCGCATATACTTGGGTGCAATTTCCACCCCTTGGTCTAATTTTTGAGCAATCTGTATACACTTTTTATCTGATTTTTGCAATTCCCTGATTTTCTCTAATAAATCAGATTGTGGCATAAACATATTTCCTTTTTCCACTTGAATACAAAAATTGCAGCTGGTCACATTTTCAGAAAAATCATTCTCATTTACATACCTTGATAAGAAATCAGCTACACTGTTACAACGACCTTTAATAAATTTAATCGCAAAGGTAAAATCTGCAAGAGTGCAAACCCATTTCGCAATTCGGGATGTTGGGTCTTGAATTTTGAGCATATATGTAAGTGGGGCATGATCTGTATAAATAAAGAAGTGTGTGTTAGCTAAGTAACACTTAAAATGTGAAGTAGCCCATACTAGAGCCAGTAATTCACGCTCCGTGGTCGAATACCTCGTCTCAGGGTCTTTTAATTTTCTACTGGCAAAGGCGACAGGATGTAAACAGTTGTTATCATCAAATTGCGACAATACTGCTCCAAGAGCTGAGCCACTAGCGTCCGTATATAAATGAAATTCCTTATTAAAATCAGGGAGGTTTAAACAAGGTTTAGATATCAAAGCATTTTTTAAATCTTCAAATTCTGCCTCTGCTTCCTGATTCCAAACAAAACGACCATTATCTTTAGTTAGTAAAATTAAATTTTTGGCTCTTTTTGAAAAATCGGGAATGAATCTCCTATAAAATGATATTGTACCAATAAAGGATCTAACTGCCTTACGAGTTTTAGGTGGTTGGAAATCTTTAATTATTTCAATATTTTTATTGATTGGTGCAACTTTACCTTTTTTAATCTCAAAACCAAGATATTGAATTGTATCAGATAAGAAAAAACATTTACTAGGTTTTAACTTTAACTTATGTTGGCGAAGTCTACTGAACACTAAATTTAATTTTTCAAGGTGGGACTCTACATCTTTCGAAGCAATCACAATATCGTCGATATAAACTAGGATACCTAAATTTCCTAAGTCACCAAAAATAGCATTCATTAATCTTTGAAAAGAATTGCCAGATGTCGATAATCCGAAGCAATTCCTGGCCCACTCAAAGAGTCCTTTATGGGTGATTATTGCTGTTTTGTGTCTATCCTCAGGACGCACAACTTGCTGGAAAAACCACTCGTTAAATCAAGGGTTGAAAAAAAATTTGACCCAGAAAGTGCATCAACCGAATCTGTTATATTCGGGATGGGATAAGCATCCTTAACTAAGTTTTTATTAAGGGCGCTGAAATCGACCGCCAATCTATAAGAACCATCCGCTTTCTTAACTAAAAGTACAGGGGAGGCGAATTCAGACATAGAGGGGGCTATAATTTCAGCTTTTAAAAGGATATCAAGTTGACTTTCTAACTCTTCTCTAAGCTTATGTGGGACTCTATATGCTTTACATTTTACGGGTTTATCTGAGGTTAAATTAATTACATGGGGGATAGTGTCACAGCCTGGTAAGTCTAAAACTGAAGCTGCAAACACATCTTTATTCTTATCTAAAAATTCTTGCATCTTAAGTTTGAGGGGGGATTCTAAATGATCAAGATTGATATCTGTGCTCCATGTCAGGTCAGCATGGTCAAAATCATCACCTGGGGCGGGTGTATTTACATTAAAAGCAAAATTACATTTATCATAGTCACAATCAGAATCATCGATACACTTTCGAACTTTGGCAACCCTCATTCCCTTTTTAAAAGTTACACTATCATCCGAAAAATTTGCAAAAGATATGTACAGCCCACGTTCCTGAGAACAGACACTTCTAGACGATAATACACTATTACAGACTTTCTGTACCAGAGGTTCCAAAATCACATTATCTTTACTTTGAATAAAATTATCTCTTGAACATTTAACTTTTGCTATAACTTTAGAATGGGGAGGTATAGTTATTACACTGGTGAGTACCGCAAAACTAATCTCATGATTTTTTGAATTTTTGTCCTCATTACATGTATCGGTACTTGTTTCACTCAAATGTGCAACTTCACTATTAGTTACATTGACCTGGCAGACAGGATAAACACTTTGCATTTCCCTATTTTTACTTTTTCCCTCCTCCTCATTCATTATATCTGAGCTTACGTTAGTATTTACATTATGAATATTTACATTAACACTTATCTCATTTTCATTCGAATTGTTGCAACCTATATTACTATTTACATCATTACTGTTACTAATACTACTTATACACCCTACATACAGTTTATTATTATTTACATTATCCCCTACATTAAAAATCTCATTCATATTTAGGGAATTTTCTACATTTGAATTTATCTCTGAGAGATCCTGAACAACAGAGCATTCATCTTTATTTACATTGCTTTGACAATTATCACCAATTACAGCTTTACTCATTTCATTAATGTTTTTCTCCCTAACCTGTACTTTCCTATCTTCCTTATCTGCTTTTAATTCTAGTTCATCTTTATGATTATACTCCATGTTGTTCAGAGTTTCCCCAGAAGCTTTATGTTTAAAAAAATTCTCCTTTGGGAAATTTGTTTGACATGCTACAGATTCAGTTTTGTAAAAATTGACATTGTTTATTTTACTATATTCACATTTGCTGTCAACCAGTGGAGAAGGGAGGGAGTTTTGCACACTATTTTTACACAAAGTCTGCTCGTTTACATTCAAGATAATGGATTTTTGTTGACAATTAATAATGGCACTATATTTACTTAAAAAGGGCATACCCAAAATGGCAACAAATTCATTAGCTAATTTTCCTGGTACCACGAAAAATTCTGCCTGACAGTTTACATCATTGAACTTAAAGTTTAAATCTATTTTTTCTGTAAGTGGAACCTTTTCACCTGTTACCGTTAAAATCGGGGTATTGCATGGAGTGGTATTTGCAAATGGAATAAGATTAAGGCCTTGCCTGGATATCAGATTAATTCCTGAGCCAGTATCACATAACACATTTAAAAAAATATTATTTATAAAAATTTTCATTGTAGGCAAATTGTAAACAGACAGGGAAAAAACATTATATACAGAGGGAGGAATGTCGTTAGGCCTATCATGAGTCAGTCCGACTGATTCTGACTCAGCCCCTACTCGTTTAAACCTTTATTTTCCTGAGTTACATTATTTTGGCCCGTTTCCTGTTGTGGGACATTGTTGTCGCCACCTCTACCTCTTGTATATTGCCCTCTACCTCTATAATTATTCCCTCTTTGAGAGTTATCATACCTTCTACCTCTTTGAGGCTGTTGGTATCCAGACATACCCCTACGACCCTGATAACTCCTATTGTTACCTCTCCAAAACTGGTTTCTGGGGTTTTGGGAGCAATCTCGAGCAAAATGGTTGAGACCCCCACACGTATAGCAAGAAAAATTTGAAAAATTTGTTTGTTCTGGGTTCCACAACCTTCTGTCATTATCTGTTTTCTCCACTAAACTATCAATTTTCGCAGTTAACAATTGTAATTGTTGTCTTAGCTCCTCAATTTCCTGCTTCTGATTGTTTACATTCGGTTTTTTAGCTTGAGTAGCCGCGCAAGCTATATTGATAGGTTGCGGTTGAGTTGCCTGTGCCAAATCGTGGGAGTATAAGGGGTTAACACTCCTACAAGCTTTTTCCTCTAATCGGGCATAAGCTAAAATTTCAGCAGGTGTTTTTGGGTCTTTTGAAATTACCCCCTTCCTGATTTCTGGCAATAAATTTCCCAGCAGCATGGAGTGTAGCATTGCATCTCTACTTTGCTGCGCTATTGTTGATGATACCCCATCCATAACAAGAGCCCTCAGGGAAAGATCAGAAGCCCTGTCAAAAAATTCTTGAACTGACATAGCAGGTGTTTGCTTAAAATTTAAAAATTTAGCTAAAGCTACATCTGGGGTTTCCTGATGAATGTACCTCTCTTTAATAATTTTAACCAGTTCTGCACTATCCTTACCCTTATGCAGTTTCAATAGTTTAGCAGCTGTTCCCGAAACTCTGCTTAATAAAGCAAACTTTTTCTCCCCCTTATCCCAGCCGAAAAAATCTGCTAATTCCTCCCACTTTTCAAGAAAGTCAGAACATGAAACTGTTGATTCACCATTAAAAGGGGGGATGCTTGAAAGGTTGTCGACTAAGGCCGTTTTCTTTTGTACAAGTGCAAGTTCTTTTGTAGCTTCATCTGCCATAATTAAATCCTTATATATAATCTTAACGTTAGACAGAAATAAAAGTTAAACTGTAAACTAAAATTACGTCCCTATGCAGATTTAAGAATTATACCCGGTACACAAGGGCACATTACAATTAAAACACTTACACAAAAATAAAATTATGTAAAGTATGACAGAAAAATTAGTATTTGAGAAAAGAAAAACTTCTTAGGGGGGGGGGCATATACTTAGAAACCTCACACCTTGGAGCATACACTTATACATATATATTATAATACACAACATATGAAAAAACACACACATATATATATAAACCTATTGTCCAGCTTGCCCCTAAATTTTTGGTAAATGAATGACTGAATTATCACTCGCATGAACTCTGTACAAAATGTGTATACTAACTGAATGGCAATTACCAATAAAAATGAACTACCTAAACTTTTAAATCACACCCGCACAAGAAAAAAGGACAATTCTGGAATTTTGCAAGAGGAAAACATTGAAAATTTGTAAAGTATAGAGTTCTAAATTCAGTCAAACAGTTAATTCCCAACCAAATACTGTAATATATAAAATCACACATAAATTCAATACAATAACCAGGCCTTTAATAACATGGCACCATTCTTATTATGGGTTTTTTTTTTTTTTTTTTTTTTTTTTTTTTTGTAGTAGAAAAAACTCCTTATCTTGAAAATAGTTTCAGGGGGTGGGCTACACCCCACACACTTCCTTCGGTACGCAGCTTTACCCGATGAGTTAGGAAATCGTTTTGGAATTTGAAGTCAGGAGCCAATCTCGCTCTCCGTGGAAGTAGCTGGAATTGTTTTGCTTCAACTTTAAACTAGCCGGCATCCTCCGTGATATATTTCTAGGATAAATCAATGTTTAGCAAAAAAGGGAGCGGAACGCTAACGTCTTGCTTCGCATGCTCACGATTTATCTTGGATCTCTATTTCACAGAATCTGATATCAGGGCATTTTTTTACTTGTCCGATGCTCGGTCAGCAGCCAGGTATATCCAGCTTACCAGTACAGTCGAAAGATGCACCTTCTAAAGCCGCGCTCGCTTACCGTTCATTTTAAAAAAAACGAAAAGCACTTACAATTCAATTCATACTCTTTACTCGCAAGAGTTGATCTTCTCTGTCCTCGGTCTCAAAAGCGAATCCTTAATAAAAATTGTTTCATGCCTCGACAAAAAAGGGGGGGGTTTCCCGGGCCCCTTTGGCCCCTCAAAATTTTATGTTGTTTCACATCTTACTGCACTCAGGACCCCTCTAAAAAAAAAAAACGCTACACGACCAACAAACCACGCGCTCGCTTCTCGCGTCCCCTCAATTCTTCCCGCGTTACTTCCCAGGAAGCAATAAAGGGTGGAGGCGAAAACTATTTTCATTGGTCAATTTCCCTACCTAATGCCAAGAACATCTCGTTGCTATGTCCCTCTAACCACGGGGAGATCACGTGAACTCAAATCTCAGAAGCCCAGGCAATACTTGCACCTGCTTAAAAAATTGTTTTTCGTAAACAAAGTCATAAAACTGCATTGTAAAAGGGGCTGGTATGCTATGAGAAAAATAGCATTCCCACACAATAATCCTATGTTTAAAATGTAAACGTGTGTGGTCCCAATTATTTCTGAACACAGCTGACCATTTACCCCACGTTTGCTAGTAAAAGAGAGAAAAGGGAGATTTTTTTTTTTTGTGAGAGAGTATCCCAAAAGAAAAGGTTTTATTTACAGAAAAATAGAGGAATGTTTTTGAATAACAACATTTACATGTTGTAACATAATTTAAGTACGAGAAATTAATAAAAAGAAAGGGTGCTTAATTTATTAAATTACTTTTATTTATTTATTTATTTTTATTAATTTTAGAAAACACAACTGACTTTAAACTGAACTCTTAAAAATAAAGAAAGTGTACAATGAAAAATTTTGACTAGAACTAAGCTATTAATGATATACAAAAAAATGGGGGGAGGGGGCGCGTGCTGTGTACAAATAATATATTTTAAAATGAAAATTTCTTAAAAATAAGTAAATTACGCCTAACACCTTTATAGTTAAACATTTTGTCAGAAAATGTGCCTGAAAGCTTCGCATTGTTGAGCAGTGAATATGAGAACCACCTTAAGGTATATTTCCAAAGATACTGTTAAGAGAAGTTCATTATCACTATTAATACTACAAAACACTGTTCTACACATCCTGAGATCGATTAAGACCACTTCCGTCCCGGCACGAGTCTGCTGAAAAAAAAATTAAACTCGGAATCAGACATTTTGTAACTGTACGATGCCAGTCTCTACGATGGACGTGTTACATTTCTGTATTGATGTTGTTAAGCTCGCATCGGCTCGTGACACACATTTATTCTTCTCGAAAAAATTATATTCATTGAAAACGGCTCGTATTTTATCTGCTTCGCTTAAATTCTTATATCGGGCCGTTAGGCCCGATTAATTTTTTTGCCGGCCCGGACCGGCCCGCTTATTTTGTCTGTCGGCCCGGCCCGGCCCGTTGAAAAAATTGTCCTAATTCTGCCGGCCCGGCCCGGCCCGGCCCGTTTGAAAATTCGCCTTCATTCCGCCGGGCCGGGCCTCGGGCCAAGCCCGGGCCCGTGCAGACCTCTACTTCTTAGTGCCTCATTCAGAGCCCAGCGTCAGAGCACGAGTGAGTGGAATACGCAGTTACAATTAACTTGCTTGGCGGAGTACAATATCGTCAAATCTAAAAGTATTTGCGCCATGCACAAGGGACATTTTAAAAACATTGGCTGGTACGATTTCGCCAAATCCATGCGGTGAACTTATCAGATATTTGAATCGTGTAGGGAAAGTATATTTTGACGTCATGAGATTCCTGTGGTCTGGGAGGAATCGTTATACTGTACTTTGATAGAAATGCGGTTAAGTTAAAACGGACAGTGTTTCTGAAATAAAGACCAAGGGTGTTAAAAGTGATTGAGTTGTTATGCGAAAAACTCATGATAATGTATTTTCTAAAACAGATGTTAGGGCAGAGCAAAGTTTAGCAGCGTGCATTGCCACAAAAATGTAGCATTCACATACGAATGAATATAACGGTTTGAATGTTAAAGTGCAGTGCGAAAATAAATCTAATGAATAGATTACATGTTAAGTGATTTTAAATGATGAGTTATATTCATGACCTAAAAAGGAAGTGACCTAAGTTAAAATGCTTTTGTTAATAACAAACAGCTATAACGTTTTTCTACAAGGTTAAATCTCGTGTGAGAAAAATCTCAAAGTAGATTGGAAGAAAGAATCGCTGATTTTATTTTAATAAAGAAATGAGTAACTAGAATAATTTCATTTAAATGTGAGGGACTATTAATACAAGCGATATAGTTTTTAAATGTTAAATTTAATTTAGGGGTTGCACTGCGTGACTATAGTACACTAAAATAAATACAGTATTAAACAGAATTTTAATTGAAACTACGGGGGGGCGGGGGAATAGAACGCAAACATATATAACGGGATAGCCATTATACATGCTCGGGCCGGCCCGAGTGCCGTGAATGAAAATAGGCCTAAGCGCGCCCATTTTTTTTTTTTTTTTTTTTTTTTTTGTTAAAGATTATTATTAGGCCCGACCTCGCGGGCCGGCCCTTGCAGATCTCTGCAATACATATAAAAAAATTGTAAGTTAAAAGAAAGCATGTAAAAAAATTTAGCATCCCTTGTCAATAAAATATTCATTTGCTAAGATCAAGCAGCAAAATTGCACTACCTCTTTAATAATCACTTGGGAACAAACGCATAAATACTTGAGACGAAAAAGCTAAAAATTTCTTCCAGGTGCAAGAAGAGATATTGAAGAAAGTCTGAACAGAAGAAATACCGAGATAAAATGGTTTAAAAACTATAAAGCATTTTTCACGGATAAAGAATTTTCTTCTTTTACAATAAATAACTACACTTCTGCCGCCTAAAGAAACAGAACGGTTACAAAGATTATGCTTTTCTAAGCAATTTACTTTTTTGAACGCTTTCTACCTTTTTTTTTTAAGAGGGAGGGGGAAAAGAAAGAAAGGAAGATTATAAATAGTTTTGATAGTTTAAACAATTTCAAATGGTTTGGAAGTTTAGGGCATTAATTTTGTATGCGAAGATAAATTTTCTTAGTACACCGTTTTCAGTTTTCACAAGAATTCCTTCATTTCTTGCAAATTAGGAAAAATATTAATTTAAATTAGCAAGCAGATTTTCCCAAAATTTGCGACTTAAAATGTGCACCTAATTTGCACCTCGATTTTGCCTCATTCTGTTGGTTCCTAAAGTAAACCTTTTAATAAAAAAAATAAACACAAGCAAAAAGCAGGAATTCTACTTTTTCAGAATTTAGTGTCGCCCCCGATGAAAAAAAATAATGTAAATTTAGATAAACTAAACATATTTTAGTTTCAATACTTAAAATACACGCTTTTATTTTATATAAAATGACGTCTGTTTGCATCCGCTGAAGAATTCCAAATTTCAGTAAGTATGCATATAACGTCGCGGAATATTACACAAACCCAGCAAAAAGCTACGTAGTCAATCAAGAAACTCGACCAAAAAAAATCGTGTATCTAATGATTCGTATACCTTCATTTGTTTGTAACATTATTATGGGTACTGAAAATTAAGCATTGTTAATAATAATAGCTCCATGTTTTATCAGAAATCATTAATTTATATTTTTTCAAAATTCGGAAATTAGCACGTATTTTAATTACTTTTCTTTCAGTTGTTATGAGAAAATGGCAACAAAAAGATATATGAACATTTCCGTTTATTTTTTCTAGAAATGGAGTACTTCAGTTACCATCATTACACAAATGACATTAAAAATTACAAAAAAAATTAATATCACAAAAATATATTGAGATGTAGTTTTTAAACAAATCACATTTAAAGGTACTTTTTTTCTTTCTTATACGACGGTCTAAAAATTGAAAATGTGGGAAGTTTAGAAGTTTAAAAAATTGCAGTAGATTTTATCGGTATTTAACAGTACAATGATACACCTGCTTTGTTTTACGTCTGGTTTATGGTTAGGTGCGTAACTTTCTATTTTACTGACGACACTTTAATTGTTACCCGAAAGAAATAGTATATCGGAGGCTAAAAAAACTGCATTACTATTCAAATTTCATACTTCACTTCCTTTAAAATTTATGTGGGTGGTCGTATAGTCTTCCTGTTATTTTGGTGTTTAACCCCTTCGAGAACATAACTACATAAACGCATCTTCAAAAGGCGAATACATCAATTGTTTTTGGTATCAATGATAAGTAAAAATAATACCATTGGACTCTCATTAATTCGTCTCCGCTTACGAAGGTATATTGTATGTCCAGTTAAAAGAAGACTTTCGTTTTTCCTATTATTTTCTATTTGAAATTAATGTTAAGGGCATCGCTTAATCCTTAGCCTTGCATGCAGTTGTAAAAGCTTAAACCCCTTAAAAATTAAGACGTAGATGTGATAGGGAGAACTGAGTAAATTGACCCCCCCCCCCTCATATAATTTTTCCTTCTCCTGTAGGAGTAAAACTAATATGCTTTGTGCCAAGCTGCACCACCAGCATAAACTCTGAAGAGTCCAAATGTACCCTACACCCCTGTTACTATTGCGAATGCGCCATTGATTTTCAATTTAAGGTTCTGGAAGAAACGCCAGTAGGGTAACACTTGCAAGGAGAATTTAATTATTGCATCTAATCAACGTATCACTTTGATTTACAGTTGACGCTCGTTATACAACTCCAATCGGCTCGGAAGCAGAAGCGTAACGAAGAGGAGGGGGGGGGGCAGCTAATTCGGCTCAAGCCCTCCCCCATTCAAATGGAAAGATTTTTTTCTTTTCAAATCATATGAGCTGCACCGAAGACTGCTATTTGGAGTGTTCAATGTTTGATAATACTTCTCTGGAAAAACAAGTCTATATATAAAGAAGCACGCTTCATATTCGTTGCGTTTCTAACATGTAAATCTGCATATGAGAGGCCTCGAAATTATTTCTGACAATTGATTTTTATTTTGAAATTTTATTGGATATCTGATTCTCTCAACTGACAGTTTTATTTCTTTCATATTCATAATACTAAATAGTTATAGCTTATAGGAGATTTAACCCTCATAAATTGTAAAGCGAATGCATTTGTACTCCAAGAATTTTATTTTCTTTGAATTTTTTTATTATAGGAAATACTTTTTGTTTTAGGGAGGCTATGCTCCTTTGAAACACCGTTGCCCTATTACTTTGAGAAGAGAACTTCACAGGAATTTGGTTACTCAAGAATTCAGGACAAACGTGTCCGTGCGTAACACTGACGTCATTCTGATGTTGGCAACACCTGGCGATTAAATTTCGGCTTTGCAATTTTCGCTACTGCAATTTTTTAAGCTTCTAAACATTGCTCATTTTCAATTTTTGCACCGTCGTATAGGGGAAAATATGTACTTCGAATGCAATTTGTATGAAAACTATGTCGCATTTGACTCATTTATGGTGTTTTTTTAAATAATTTTCAAGCATGAATTTATTTAATTTATCTCCAGCGCGTGCAGGCTCCATTATGGAAGACCCATTTGCCTTTAAAAGGATATAAATATTTCAGGATCTATCTCCGGCTAATTTTCCCTAACGAAATTAAAACTTCATCAATAGATAAATAAATAAATAATATAAAATAATATAAAACACAATTTCAACATATATTAACGAACAATTTCAATTTATACCCCGTCGAATAGGGAAAAAAAGTACCTTTCAAATACAATTTGCTGGAAATCTATGACTTAGTTTACTGTATGTTTGTGGTTTTTAAAGAATCTTCAAGCTTCAGTTATTTTTAAATCTACCTCTATCGTGTGCAACTTGATTACGAATGATTAATACGTTTGCACTTAAAACTTTATAAATAGTTCAGCATTTGTTTTCGGCTAATATTCAAGAACGGAATTAAGGCTTTATGGATAAAAACATAAAATAATAATATGATATAAATAAAACACAAATTTACAAGGCATTTAATCGAACTATACGCTTAAAACACTGAAATTATCAACATAAAAAATACTTCAGTAAGTAGCAAAATCTTTGGCGTTTTGTTCGGCTGTTAATTCTTGGCGTGCGGCTAATACGAAAGTATCGCTTTTAATAAATTTTAAAACTTTACTTGAAATCATTATTGATATAAAAATGCTTTTGGTTGTTTTTAATTCCCAATAGAATAAAATATATTAGTGTCTGAGAAAACTGTTCTCATCTATGCTGCATTTTTTGTCGTAACTTTTTTATTTCTTTCCGCAATGAATAACATCTTTGTGTACATTATTTCAGACGGAGTGCCAGCCTGCTTTCGTGGCCAGTCAAGTGTGTTGCGAAGAAAATGCGTTCTCCCCTTCGATTATCGAAATCGGATTTATAGATGAAGACGACAACGCTAGTGACCTCTCAGAATTTTCCATGGGTGAAGAAGAGAAGGTAAGTTTAGCTTTTAAAAAAAAAAGAATTCGGATTATCCGTGATTCAATTAATCGGGTAAAAGATTTAAAGCCCTTAAAAGCTATCTGTATGCGTGCACAATCAGGGCCGATTTCATTACCGGCCTTAGGACGGAGTTTAATGCGTCAGATCACGTAGTCTCTTGGCGACCCAATAGGTCCAGAAAGCTGTTATTCGTTTCTTCTCTGTCTTGGACGGCTTTTTCGGCTAATTCGGTCGGTGAACGATATTTTTAAAAGGTCATAAAATATTTGAAATATTTTCAAAATGAAATAAAATTTAAATAATATATTTATTCACGTCGTATTTATATCACTTATTTTTAATTATTTCTCTGCAAAAAATAGTAGATTAGTCCGTGAAATAACTGTAAATAATTTTAAATAACAGAAAACATTTCTTGTCTACAGAAATATAAATTGCCTATTTTTTTTCTTTTTTGTTAGCATGGTTCGTACGGATGCCGTTATTTCTCCAGTAAAACTACCAGTTTATTTTTATAGAAAAAGAAATCCAGGTTAAATGCGCAAAATTTCGCCTTCTTTTAAGAAGATATTTTCTATAAGATAATACTGGTGCCGAAAAATTTTCTGGCCTGCAAAATTCAAGGAGGCGTACGAACTATGGTTAAATATTTAAACATGCAAAATTTCCTAGTTAAAATTGTACTTATATGCTACAAAACATATATTTAATTTTTATTTTTCGCAGATTTCAATTATTATATATATTTCTTCAATTGCGGTTCGAAAATAATTGATAAAAATTTTCGTTACGAAAAATAAGTCTGACTGGGATTCGAACTCAAAAACATTTAATTACTCATATCCAATTCTGCACGCTGCCAACTACGCCGCTGAGCCGCTTGCCAAATGTGTAAATTTATCCCATTATAAAGTGTAACGTAAGCCTTGAGACTTATTTTCCCAAGACCCCCTGGGTATTGCTCTTTTTGACTTTCATATATTTATGTACTATCCATACTTCATCGATATACAAACGTTCACCGCACTCTGTGTGACCCACCTCGGAACTTTCCCTTGTAAGTATTAGGTTGAGCAAAATGTTCTGGGAAATTTTTAATCTAATAGTTACCAGAATGTGTATCGTATAGGATGGTCGTGCCATCAATGCCGAGCTCTATTGCCAGCAGATGGATCGCGCCTACGACAAATTGGCGCAGAAGTACACTGTAAACTGAAATGTCTGAAATTCAGACATTTAAGTGTCTGAAACGCAGTGTTCAATTTTCAGAAGTTTTAAAATGTCTTAAAATTTTCAGACACTTCTTGCGTCTGAATTTCAGACACTTAAGTGTCTGAAACACGAGTGTTCAATTTTAAGACATTTTAAAGTGTCTTAAATTTTTCAGACACTTCTTACGTCTGAATTTCAGACATTTCAAATGTCTTAATTGCGGCCATATTTGAGCCTTTTTTTTTAGCCAATATGAAGCCATCTTTGACCATTTTCTTTCTAAACCATATACGCAGCCATGTTTGACCACATTGAATCATTTTTTATAAATGGGAATAATTTGTTACCATACAGCAGAGCTGATTGCAGCGTGGGAAAACTGGGATGCTTCTCTGCCCCCTGATTTTAGGGTACCCCAAATTGGGTATAAAATTTTCATAAAGCTGATATTTTAAATCAGTTTTGACCTTATGAGGATTGTAATCAGTATTTTGTAGTTTTAGAATAGGATAATATATATATATTTTTTTTTTTCACCTAAATATGTATTTATGTGTTATAATATATGCCCTACGGCATCAAAAATGTTTATTACTTTTAGTGAGAACTTCAAATTGCTTCTAGTCCAAAGACCTAGTATTCATTCCCCCCTCCCTCCATTGCCTTCATATACTGTTACAAAAAAAAATAAGCCTATTCGATGCCGTCAAATACATATTTGGATAAATATATCATTTTCTTTAGCCTAATCATGTTCTAAAAGTGCAAAATATTTATTAAAATAAGCGTAAGATCAAAACGAATTTAAAATATCAGCTTTATGGAAATTTCGTACCAAATTTAGGGGCCCGTAAAGCTAAAGGCCCATAGAAACAGCCCACTTTGCCCATGCTGCAATCAGCTCTGCTTTATGGTAACAAATTACTCCCAAATATAAAGAATGATTCACTCCTTCAGAATGAATCCCATCCCTGCTATGTTGTGCAATTTTTTCCCATTTAAATAAGATATTCCCAGTAAATTAGTTTAAGCATTTTTATTTCTGTGTTAAATAAAATCTAACACTGGATTCCCCCAAATTTACAGTATATGAGTATTATATTGTAATATTTATTAATCAATATTTATTATTAACCAATATTATGAATTTCTAGAATAAGGTTAAAAACAAAATATATTTTTCTTAATACAGTAAAACCTCTCAATAGCGGGCACCTCGGAACCGTGGAATTTGTCCGACGTTCGGAGGTGTCTGCTTTTCTGAGGTATAAGTGTATAAAAATTTTGCATATTTTCAATAAAAAAATGTGTTTCCTAAATAGTGGTGTCCTTTATTTAGGATTGTCCGTTATGGAGATTTTATTGCAAAGCCTTCATACGAACAGTTGTCTTTAGCGAACACTCACCTTTATCAATATACAGTAAAACCTCCCTAAAGCGACCACTTCCGTTCCAATAAAAATTGGTCGCTCCGAAAGGTGGTCTATTAATGGAGGTCATGTTAAAATCTAGAATTTAATTGTTGAAAAAATGTAACAATTAATGTTACTAAAATTATATTTTTCAAATTAAGAAAACATATGAAAATTTAAGTATAAAAACAAAAGTTAATTACATAAGTTAATTACTGCAGAGTTTAAAAAATGAATACATTGATGTTTGCTTTGCTTTTATGGTTTATCTACTATAAATTTTATTCCCAAGTCCTTTCGAAATTCAATAAATAAATGCATTTTTTTTTTTTTTTTTTTTTTTTGTCTGGAACGAATTTTGACGATTTCATTACTTTATCTATTCCTTTGAGAGTTTCCTGACAGAATAGGGCAGGGGAGTTTATGGACCGTCATCCTTAATGTGTCATCAGAGTTAAATTCATTGCCTAAAATGGAACAAAGGGGTTTAAACACTTAAAAGTTACCGGAATAAATAAAAATTCTAAACTTAGTTTAGAAGTTTGATAAATAATGCGCTCTCCGGAATTATTATTCTAATAAAACCTTTTTCAAGCGACCCGGAAAAAACGGAATTTGTTTCATTTTCTTCAAAGAAATGGGTCCCTTATGGAGGGAGTTCAACTGGGGTGGTCTCTGAATAGAGGTAAAATTAGTATTGAGCTTATGGGAATAAATTTCGTACCATGAAAAAATGGTCGTTCAGGGGGTGGTCGCTTAATGGAGGTGGTCGCACAGGGAGGTTTCACTGTATATATATTTACCTCATAAGAGCTAACACAATCGAATAGCAGACAGATTCAGCGTTCTGAAGGTGCCCGCGATTAAGAGTTTTTACTGTATTTAAAATTTTTTGTACTTAACTTTTAATCTTATTCTACTTTTTAGTTCAAAATACTGATTATAACCAATATACAATGTCGAAACCCATTTAACGTATAAGCTTTAAAAAAATTGCATATCGAATTTGGGGCAACAAAAATCGTAGGTGGTGGGGGGCGGGGGGGGGGGGACATGTCAAAGTTTACCCTTGCTTTAATCAAGTCCTTCTAGAAAAATTCCAACTCTGCATTGTGATTCAGTAAATATAGAATAATTCAGCTTTAAGTACAAAATCTAGTTATGCTTAAGTACATATAGTATAAAATTCTATCTTTTTACTGATATTCATTTTAAATTTCAGATTTCTTTTTTACTAAAAATAATCAAAAAATCAATATTATAATTGATTTCAAATGAAATATAGCTGTATATATTTACCGTATTTTTACAATTATGTTAACAGCACATAATTACATGAATTTAAGAATTTACAAATAATCATTATGACTAATACAGAGATAAGGCGAGAACATTTTCTAAATCGTTAAATAAGAAGATTTATTGAAGACCCCAACAAAATTTTCTCCGCTTTACGTCTACAGATTTCAGACGATTTCTGATGAGTCTTCAAATTGTGGTGTGAATCACCGGGCTTGAAAATGAAAACATCTGAAGTTGACTACTTTCAGTATAGGAAGTAGAATATTTCTAAAATGCTCGGAAACAACAAAAGTATATAGCAGAAGGAAGAAATAGATTTCATGACCGGATTTGAGTTTTATCAGTCAAAACAGTTTAATCTAATAAATGAAGACAAGTAATTCGCTGTATGTATGGGGGAATTAATGATATGGGTAAATGGGAGGATTTTCGAATTATATTCTTTTAAATAACTTAAAATTTATCACGGTGTATAAAATCTGAGACGCAAGAAAACGTCATCAGACATGAAAAGCATACATAATAAATAAAAATTAAATAAGGATGTTTACTATAAAGAGTTGGGAATTTCAGTACATATCACATATTAAACCTATGGGAAATGTAAAACTGATGTGAACGTTACAAATGCTGTCGCATTAAATGCTTATAAAAATATTGTATACATAAATAAAACCCATATAAAAGGTACTCCTGTGTAATAATTACTCTAAGAAAACGCTGTTAAGATAGCCTTGATGGTAATTAAGAAATTATGAGCCGATCAACAGGTGCTGTCACTGCTATTTTTAAAGTAATGGCGTGCGAGTAGACAGAAAAAGAAGGCTTAGGATGGTGTATCTCAATAGATTCAGTAACAACTAATACACCATGCAGACTTGCCAAAACTTATTTTAAGGATAACATCGGATGTAAAATAATACAGAAACATGATTGCAGATGATTTGAATAGTAGAAATTTAAATATTAGCAAGATAAAATTTTAACATGGAAATCCCATAGGCAAAATGCTTTAAACAAATTTTGGCATAACTCAGGAACTAATAAAACTATAGACTCGTGTGAGGTCTCTATTTAAAGAGAAAACATTCGCAGAGAGTTTTCAATACATAGTGAAGGGTCCACTTACCTGAAAAAGGTGTGATTATTCCAAAATCACATCCACCCAGGCGACGTCCGGATCGGAAGCTACGTTAGTATCCGTGAGTTCAGCAGACTTGATATTTAAAAAAGAAAATCCCTTTGCACATCCGGCTAGCTCTGTTAAAAGAATGGAATATTTCCATCCTAAAAACATAGCCCGCCAGACAACAGCTCTCTTTACCTGCTTTGACGAGACGAAGAACACTATATTATTGTTATTGCTTGACACCTTTCATTAATATGGAATATCACTATGTCGATACGGATTAAATCCTGGAACTTCACATTCCGCAAAAACCGAATCAAGTCAAAATAAATTATTAGTTAAAATGTACGCGTAGATAAAACAAACGCTCAATTTGAATTACAAACGAACATCCAATTCGAACGAAAGGCATCTAAAACGCATGCGCAACTAGAGTGCCCCCTGGTGGTTAATGCGGAACGGAGTTACAAAGTGTCTTAAAAGTAGACACTTGCAGATTTTTTAGACACCTTTCTCAGTTCGTTTACACCATGATCATAGTAAGACACTTATATGTTTTAAATTAAGACATCTATCATAACTGAATTTTCAGATTCAGATACTTAAGTGTCTGAAATATCTTTTCAGTCACATATGTGTCTTAATTTAAGACGCCTCTATTTGCAGTGTATGCAAGATTGGTCCGCCGAAAGCGCATTTTGTTTCAGCAGGAACAATGCCAAACGGCACGTGGTCCAGAGGACCAAGGACAAGTTTGCACAGTTGGACAGCGTCGAAATTCTCCAACACCCCGCTTATATTCCAGACGTGGTTCCGTCCGATTATGGCCTCTTTAGATCAATATAACACATTTTCAAGGGCCGCCAATTTTAATCTTTTAATGAAGTTGAAGAAGCATGTCAAGAGTTTTTGGATTCCAAGAAACCGCCATGGTACTTCCAGCAAACCGGAATCTGTCAGAATGATGGCAGTAAGTAGTGGACTATGATGGTCTCTACTTTGAAGAATAGTCCTTGTTGCTTTTGTTATTAATTTGCGCATAACAACGCAACTTTCACAAATTTCCCAGAACTTTTTGCTCAACCTAGTAAGTTAATCTTTGAACTCAGCGGCTAAACCCGGCTACATATTTTCCGCAGTTTTCAGCGAAGTAAGCAAACCATCCTTTATTACGTAGGTCACGGTCATAACATTAGTTTGAAAGAGTCACTTAAAAAATTCTTCCATTACTCTTAAAATATTCTTCTTACTATTTTCTTCCACTTACTTCTTGAGATTCTCGAGAGATTTTGAAATATATTTTAAATTTGCTCAGAAATCTTCCAGTAAGCACTAAACATAAAATCGCAGAAATTCTGAACGAGATTCCTTCGTGAAAACAGGAAAGGCACATCATTTTCTGCCTTGTAAATCGGAAATCGAAAAAATTTGAATATAATAAACTGGAACTTAGAATATTTATACGTTTGCCGATTCAAAACTAGAGATGTCAAGCAAAGTAACAAAGAACCAAGAAGCTATATATGAAATCAAATATCAGATTTTATTCCATAGATAAAGATTACTGTTTAGTGTCCAATAAATAATTTCCATCTTAAAATTTCCTTTTAATAAACTTAAAAAATTAACAGTAATAAAATCATTTAGTTTGAAAAAGCGCCTTGAAATATTCTTTCGCTATTCTTAAAATATTGTTTCACTATACTTTTAGTATTCTTCCTACTATTTTCTACCACTTACTTCTCAAAATTGACGAACAATTTAGAAATATATTTAAATCTGTTTAGTAATTTTCTTCCCATAGGCAGAAAAATAAAAGCGGAGAAATTCTGAGTAAAATCCTACGTGAAACAGGAAAGAAAATCATTTTCTGCTTTGTCAACCTAAAATCGAAAGAAAGTGAATATAATAACTGAATCTTTAAAATATTTATTACCTAAATTTATCGATTCAAAATTAGATGATGTTAAGCAATGTAATAGGGAACTATAGGCTTTATATATGAAATCAAGAGTGATTTTTAATTTCATATATGAAAATTACTTTACTGTTTAGTGTCCAATAAGTAATTTCTAAACGAAAATTCATTTTTAAAAATTTTAACAATGAACAGTAATAACATCACTAAACTTTGTAAAAGTCCCAGATATTCTTTCAATATTCTTAAAATCAGGGTTCGACAAATGCAGTCGCCAGATCGCCATTGACGACTAAATTAATTAAAATGGCGACTGAAAGCATTAAAATTAAATGATCTAACGATAATTCACTTAAGCTGCTCTTTACTCTATTATTATAAGCCATAGAAAGCTATAGGTAGGGGGTAATTTGAATTTTTAAAAAATCCAAACACAGAAAAGAACATATGCCAGAAACTAAAATGCAAAAAGTAGGAAAATTCAAAATTTGAAGAACCATGACTGAAAAAATATTTGTAAAATTCTTATCTAAGGTAAAGTGCCATTGAGTCAGTGTTTTAAGTAATTTCTTTCAAAATAATTTTCTTGAAAAAAAAGTTTTTAGTAAAGAACAGTTATTTTTCATGTTATTGCATACTTTATTTATTCAAACTTTGTAATGTATATTTCCTTTTTTTTAGAGTTATATAATTCTGATAAGTTTCGTTGAGAAACTTAACTTATGTTACCTTTCTAAATTAATTTATTGAATTAAATTGAACAGTTAAGGCAATATTCAAGATATACTATGATTACAAAGTTTGAATCAATTTCATAAAAAATTTATATTACCTTTCTGAAATAATTTATGGAATTGAATTGAAGTATTAAGGCAACATTCGATATATATAGATATACTATGATTATTAAGTTTGAATCAATTCATTAAAAAAATTATAATACCTTTCTAAATTAATTTATTGAATTGAATTGAATTGAAGAGTTAAGGCAATAATGAATATAGGGTAACTCCGGGAGAGTCGCCGCATACGGGATAGATGCCGCACCCCTTGTATTTCTTGTAATTATGGATAGATGGTCGTCAAACGCACAGTATAGGTGCGCAATGAGATTGTTTTAACCAGTGTATAGCGCGAATTCCATTTCGATGTTTACTTGTAGAAGTACAATCCTTAATTTGACGTAAGTGCATGATTTCACTGTCCAAACTTTTAAACACGTTATGTTTAAATACTTTTCATACACTAATTACTAAATGCATGCATGATTTCGAAGTCAAAACTAAGGTGTAGGGTTTGTATAGGGTACTATGTGTATGGTTACGCGATTCCCCTTAGCGATGGCAGGTAACTATGATGGCCGACGTCTGCACCATGCAAAATAGGATACATGCCGTACTGCTATTCCGGTGTACATACCGCAGTTTTTATTGTACAGGATTATTAAGTGTTTTTAACTTTTCCTTTTTTTTTTTTGCATAGACTAACCATATTAGGCATGTTATCAAGTTTACTAAAACCAATGGAGAAAAAGGGGGAAATAAAAAGTGATAAGGACAAGAAAGATACAGGGGAAAATAAAAAGTAAGAAGGGCAAGAATGATGCAGGGGAAAATAAAAAGTAAGAAGGACAAGAAAGATGCAAGTCAAGATGATAATAATAAAAAATTGGATTACGCGTAACGCAGACGTTTTTTGAAAGAAATGTTTAGAAAACTACTCCAAAAAAGAGGAAGTGTAATTGGCTTCATAGCATCATGTGTTTAAACGTAATTACATAAACACTGTACTTTTTCGACACTTTTTCTGTAGATTATAGTCGAAAAAACAGGTTTCATAACCCATTCGGGACCATAGGTGCATATAAGCACCTCCATAAAGAGCTTACAAAATTTGTTTCTGGCACCAGTAAAAAAGAAAAGTAATATTTGCTTTGTTTAATTAAATCATTTTCATAATTATTTAAGTAAAGGTAACTTCTTTTAAAAAAGTGGTACTAACCGAATAAAATTTGCGTAAAAGCCACCGGTCCCGAGAGGGTTAACAAATAAATTATGTCAACACAATTTTACTTTTTTTCTTTTTCTTTTCTAATACATTGATGTTATGTTGTTGCTGAAATAGCAATTAAAATTTAATGTAATAAAAATAAGTCGGTAATTTTAATAGTGAAAGTAGGCAACAATTATAAATTTGAATCTACTAATATGTTTTATTGTACTCATTTAGTTTCATTTTGTTATTACATCGTTAATTATAGTCCAGTTATGAATATATTTTTTAAATAATTTGATTAATAATTTCATTCTGTTCTTATTACAAGCGCAGCATAACTACCGCACAAGTGCGGCGTCTCAGCCTGAATGTACCGGTGACGCGCCGCAGTGTAATGTTTCAGAAAAAAAAAAAATGTTAAAAAATATTAATAATTTGTTTTGAGATTTTTTGTCGCAGTACATGCGTTGTATATTTATCATTAAACAACACAGCATGATTTTTTTTTTTTATGTCCACCATGGGACTTTATACACAAATTAAAAAAGTCCTTCCGGCCAGTGCCGGGAGGAAGAGGTAGCTTTCAGAATCCTTATTTAAAAAAAGCCAACTTATATCATGCAAACACACGAAGCTCAATTTAGTGGAAACCGAATATAGGAGATTCAATACTAATTTTTATCAATATAATGAATGAGAATTTCGCGAAATTAGTCAGCTTTATCCAAGCTGCTTTTCTTTAAAGTAACTTATATTTGGCTGCCAAATTCGGCAATTTCTTAAAGTGCCTGTCATTTTAAGACAACAAGGTGGATGAGGCTAAGCAGTGAACTTGGTCGAGACCTTAGTAATTGCTGTGCCCATGCTCACTCACATCGGAATCGGTTAATATATAGGAGTGCTGTCGCATGCAAAAAATCAGATTTTTCAAAATGTCACCCACAATAGAAATTGAAACTGCTATATCTGAGCCATTTTTTAAGGTAAAGACAAACAAAAAATGCTCCTGAATCCTTATATCAAGATCAAATACTTAAGAAAGGAACCTTTTTTAATTTCTAATTTTTTTGCACCTCACTTTAAATATATATATATTTTTTAATTTAATGGCCGCCATTTTGAAACAAGATGGCTGATGAATCTGGCCAGCGAACTTGGTCGAGGTGTTGATGTATACTATCCTTATGCCTTCTTACATCGAAATAGGCGAATACGTGTGTTATCGCGTGACAAATACAAGATCGTTCCAAAATGTTAGCCATGCTAGAAATTCAAAGTGCTATAAATCAACAATTTTTAAGATATCAACAAAAGAACAAATTTTCAGAAACAAAAACTGCTCCGGAATCTTTGTATCAAGGCCAAACACATAAAAAAATCTTTTTCATTTTCCAATTTTTTAATACCTCATTTTGAATTTTAAATTTAATTTTTTTTAAATGGCAACCCTTTTGAAACAAGATGGCGAATGAAGGTGGCCAACGAACTCGGTCGAGACATTGGTATGTACTATGTACAGACCAAGTTACATCCAAATAGGTTCATAAATACGCCTGTTATCGCGTGACAAAAATCAGGTCGTTTTAAAATGTCAGCCACAAGAGAAATTCAAAATGCTATTACTCAGCCATTACAAAAAAAAAAAAATCTTTTTCATTTTCCAATTTTTTGGTATCTCATTTAATTTTTTTTATTTTTTTATTTTTTTAAATGGCCGCCATTTTGAAACAAGATGGCGGATGAAGCTGGCCAACGAACTCGGTCGAGATATTTGTATGTACTATGTACACACCAAGGTACATCCAAGTCGGTTCATAAATACGCCTGTTATTACGTGAGAAAAATCAGGACGTTTCAAAATGTCAGCCACGCTAGAAATTCAAAATGCTATAACTCAGCCATTTCTTAAGATATAGACGAAACAAAAACTGCTCCCGAATCTTTTTATCAAGGTCAAACACATAAGAAGAAAATATTTTTTCTATTTTCAATTTTTGGTACCACATTTCAAATTTAAATTTTTCTTAAAAATTTAAATGGCCGCCATTTTTAAACAAGATGGTGGGTGAAGCTGGACAACGAACCCGGTCGAGACATTGGTATGTACTATGTATAAACGAAGTTACATCCAAATCGGTTCATAAATACGCCTTTTATCGCATGACAAATTTCAGGACGTTTCAAAATGTCAGCCACGCTAGAAATTCAAAATGCTATAACTCAGCCATTTTTTAAGATATAGACGAAACAAAAACTGCTCCGAAATCTTTGTATAATGGTCAAATACATAAGAAAAAAATATTTTTCCATTTTCAATTTTTTGGTACCACATTTCAAATTTTAAATTTTTAAAAATTTTTTAAATGGCCGCCATTTTGAAACAAAATGGCGGATGAAGCTGGCCAACGAACTCGGTTGAGATATTGGTATGTACTATGTACACACCGAATTACATCCAAATCGGTTCATAAATACGCCTTTTATCGCGTGACAAAATTCAGGACATTTCAAAATGTCAGCCACGCTAGAAATTCAAAATGCTATAACTCAGCCATTTTTTAAGATATAGACGAAACAAAAACTGCTCCGGAATCTTTGTATAAAGGTCAAATACATAAGAAAAAAATATTTTTTCATTTTTAATTTTTTGGTACCACATTTCAAGTTTTAAATTTTTTTAAAAATTTTAAATAGCCGCCATTTTGAAACAAAACGGCGGATGAAGCTGGCCAACGAACTCGGTCGAGACATTGGTATGTACTATGTACACACTGAATTACATCGAAATCGGTTCATAATTACGGGAGTTACAGTGTGACATAGCTCATATATATATATATATATATATCAATTTTGAACGGAGGGTGGTTTCGGGGTCTGGGGGTCATGATCGATGAAAATATACCAAAATTTTTTGAAATCGCTTTCCTCCGAACGGCTGCAATAGGTAGCTTTTTTGTAAAGAAAGCTACCTAAAAAATGTGCGGCATAAATCCCGGAATTACCTTATTCTGATTTTTATTTGAAAGAATTCATAAAAAAGGTATATTACCTATCTAAATTAATTTATTGAATTGAATTGAAGAATTAAGGCAATATTCAAGATATACAATGATTATTAAGTTTGAATCACGTCCTAAAAACTTTCATTTAATTTTTTAATTAATTATTAAATTATTAGTTAACGGTGGAATTGGGGGGGAGTAGAAGGAGTGGAGTTATTTTTACTGGCGAAAAGAAAAAAAATTGTAGGATACCAGATTTTTAAAAATTTGCAGAGCCCTGCTTAAAATATTCTTCCACAGCTCTAAAAATATTTTTCATACAATTTTCTTCCACTTACTTATCAAGATGGTCGAAAGATTTAGAAATATATTCAAATTTGTCCAGTAATATTCCGACAATCGGAAAAATAAGAACGCAGAAGTTCTGACCTGAATCCTTCACGAAACAGGAAAGCAAAATCATTTTCTGCTTTGTCAATCGGAAATCGAAAGAATTTGAATATAATAACTGGAGCTTTAAAATATTTATACGTTTATTTATTCAAAACTAGACTCGCCTTATCCTAATCGCCTTTTAAAACTCGCCTTATCCAAAATTTAAGAAAAGTCACATTTTCTCTATCAGTCTATTCTATTGGTGAACCTGCATCAAAAAAGCACAACAATCTGAAAAAAAAAAAAAAAAAAAAAAAAAAAAAAAAAAAAAAACACGTTCTATCTTTTAGTTCTGGCATTGTAAAATCTTGGTTTACAATGAAAACCAATGTACGCAGTCAGAGGTTTTTCACGATTTCCCAAAATTTGGTTTTCTGGGTAAGGCGAGTTTTAAAATTCACGTCCTCTGTATAGGACAGAGTCGGCGAACCTATGGCATGTGTGCCACTTTCGGCACGCCAAAGAATAATTTTGGCACGGCGCGGCGTTAGTTATAATTATGTCTCTAAATGAGGATACAACGATTTTATACAAAATACACGAACTTAGATGATCTGATTCGATTCTAAATTCGATTAATTGCAAATTGAAGAATTTTAATCGTATTCAATATGGTTTCGAAAATTTATCAAACAAAGAAAACTATCAAAATAGAAAGATTATTACCGATGGCAAATTATAGCAACTTGGAAATTAATTTCAGATCTATTTAAATAAACTGCTTTTTTTTCAAATTTTAATACTCTTTTCTACTATTTATATCTGTGAGTCATCATTTTCGCAAATGTATAATACAAAAAATTAAATAGAGAGTGGTTGCCATATTAAATTCATTTAGTTTGCATTCTGTTGAAATTAACTGAGCATGAAAACGATATTAATTATTTTTCATCCAAGATACAACAATTAATCAAATTATGTTTTTAATTAATTTCTAAAATATAATTGTTTCTATAATTGTTGCAGTGTAATACTTACATGTATGTTACTCATTTTAGGAAATATCTTAATAAGTAATTTTCAAGTACTTCTTATTCATTATATTTCAAGCCATTAAATTTGTTTTTTAGTTGGCACGTCAAGGTCAAGAAAATATTTTTTGAAAAAAAATTGGCACGCGACTATAAAAAGGTTCGCCAACCCTGGTATAGGTAATCAAGTCTAATATTTGATTTCATATGTAGATATTAATGTTTAGTGCCCAATAAGTTATTTTCACCCGAAAATTTCCTTTTAAAAAACTTAAAGCAAACAAACTTAACGCAAAACGTTTCTAACTAAAATAAATGTATTAAAATAAATTTAAAGCTTTCTCATCTCCTTAAAAATAGGCAATTTCTTACCACTATAGGAAAGAATTTTGCCTATTTTCTGCTTCTATTCCTTTCTATAGTTAAATTCAAAACCTCGTCACCTTAAAAATAGGCAATTTCTTACTAGTATAGCTACGAATTTTGACTATTTTCTGCTTATATTCTTTCCTGTAGTTACGTTTCACTTTACTATACATTATCAATTGAATACTTCTATGCAAACACGATTGAAATATTAAAACGTTTCACTTGTTTGTGCTTAAAAAATGGTATTTAATAACAAATATTTATTACAAATCTTTGATAACGTAATATACGGTTTTACAAGCTAAAAATATTTTGTTATTATAATATTGACATTTTAATATAATATTGTTAATATAATATAGTAAAAATATGTAAAAATTGAATAGCAGACAAATTCGAATTGTACTACTATATGGCCATTGATGACGGCCACTTTCAATTTTAGACATTTTTTCGAATATTTAAAGATATATTTTTCGGATTTTTCTGGAACTTCAGGATTATGAAGAATATTTTAGACTTCATATTTATAAATACCGATTTGATCAGAATAACAATTTGGGGGGGGGGGGGGGGCAACAAAAAATCAAAGAAAAAAATAATGTTTGGGATCACTATGTAAAACAAAATACACGAAATGGTCGAAATGGCAATAGCTTCACATTGCTCCGAAAAAGTACCTTAAAATATTCTTCCACTAGTCTTAAAATATTTTCAAAGTTACCCTTAAACTATTCTTCCTACTATTTGCTTCTACTTACTTCTCAAGGTTTCCAAAAGATTTAAAAATATATTTGAATTTGTTCAGGAATTTTCTCCCCCCAGATGAAGAGAAAAATAAAATCACAGAAATTCTAAACCAGAATCCTTCATGAAACAGTGAAGGAAAATCATTTTTTGGCATGTCAACCCGAAATCGAATGAATTTGAATCTAATAAACTGGAGTTTTAAAATATTTATTCGTTTATCAGTTCAATACCAGAAGGTGTCGAGCAATGCAATAAGGTACTAGAGCCCTATACAGGGTGTCTACTAAAATCCTCTCCACCTCCTACCACCATCATTATCTTCGAAACATCGACAGGTATAGTCATGAACATAGAGTAATAGGACTTATAGTACTAAATCATAATAGTACTATGCTAGTACACTGTAAAAAAAAATTTGTAAAGTTACTAAAATTTTTCTAGGAAACTGGGATTCCAGGAACTTTTTATGTAACGGCAACAAGAAAAATTCCTGTAACAGATGCTGTTACAGAAATTTTTGCTGTTGCCGTTACATAAAAAGTTCCTGGAATCCCAGTTTCCTAGAAATATTTTAGTAACTTTACAGATTTTTTTTTACAGTGTACTATAATAGTAATCATAATAGTACCAAAATCAAGTTGCATCTTTCGTACAAATAAGGTAGCCGGTATACAATAGTTGACAGAAATTGCCCGTAATGGACAACGTTCATATATCTGACTCTCAATGATCAAACAGGTAATTGTCAGTAGAGCAGCACGTACCGAGTAGAACCGTGCTAAATTAGTACGCCTATTTCAAATATTTTTCTAATTGTAAGAAAGATTTTCTTCTTCCGAAGCCTATTTTGTTAGAGATCCTACTCTACGCTATGTTCATGGGTATAGTCAAAAACGTGGTGTCTAGGTATTAGTAAAGTGGCAATGCCATGAGACCTCATCCTATTGTGCCATCTAGCGGTAAACTGCGGAATCACCGTTTCTCTCTGTGGAAAACGGTGCGGGATAGAGAAAGATGTTAATTGAAAAGTTGAAGAGCATCCTCCTTCACTATTGGTATGAAGTGAAGACGTAATGCATGTAAAAATAACTTCATTAGAAGCTCTAAAATGTAATTTTTTTTACATCCTTTCAGCAGTTTAAATACGCCACAAATTGAGGCAGAAGTGTGACGTTATAAGACAGATGCACATTTACTGTTAAAACTAACACATATAAGCACGATAAAGTTTATTTTAATATAAATCATGTTACATAAATATTATACGTCCCTCATCGGAATCAATGTATCATGCTTTCTGCGTGCGTTCTGTTGACACATTTGTCACATTTAAATCGAATTTCATATTAAAACAAACAGTACCTTGTTCACGTGTGTTAGTTTTATTAACAGATGTGCGTCTGTTTTATAAAACCACATATTTCTGTATGCGAAAAATGTATTTTTACATGCAAGATGTTTTCTCATACTAAAAAGAAAGACGCTCTACAATTATGTAATTGATCCCTTTCCGCGTGTCTTTCGCGTATAGTCAGGCCGTATAGCCGCCTGTCTATCCGCGCTCTATCTCGCGTAAATATCGACAGATTTCTATGTAATTCATATATGTTATTAAAGTCTAGCATCAAATGTTCAGTATTAAAATTGAAACATTCAGAATTTATTGTTCTTTTACAGAGACGCTCAAAAGAATTTCGTTACGTTATTGTCTGAGGGGAAAATATTTTGCCGTTTATTTAACCATTTCAAACGCATTGAAATTGATATATGGGTTAATCCATGTGAAATCATCCAGACCATGTTGCTCAATATTTTTGATTTTTTTTTATTCTTTACCACTTAATTTACTGTACTTTTATCAGTCCAAAACAACGATTAAAATTTTTTTAAACCTTTCATTTTTTTTTTTTTTTTTTTTTTTTTTTTTTGGGCATGGTTTTTCATGGAAATAGTACTTTACGAAAACCCTTATAACTTTTTTATTTCGAAACATATCAAAATGTTTTAAAAACCATTATATTGAGTAAAGAATGTACTAAATTTTGATGATAGGTATTTTTATGATAATGATTAAAAATATTGCATAAAATAAGATTAAATGTATCATTTTTACAGCAAAAAATTGAATTTTTGGCACGAAAATTTTAATGGAAGAAAGAGCTTCGGCACCTTTATGTATTTTTTTTCTGAATATATACCGTATTGAACTATTCTCAGAAGAAATAATGAAACAGTTTGAGTTATTCCTTCTTTTACTATGATTACTCAAACTTGGCATTTCAGCGCCAAAATGCTAAGTTTGAAGTTCAATACCTAAAAAAGGACTGGATAAATTTTTATGAAAATTTAGCAGGATAACCTTTTTATAGATGTAAACATGTAGCAAAAATATTATGAGTGATATTTATGTGGTTTCAGAAATATGGAGCCTCGAAATTGCCTTGAAAACCCATTTGTTTAGACATATTTCCACACCATAAAGAACTCATAATGCGTAATATATTCTACTCATTTCTTCAAATGCATCTTTTTAAAGTATAAATAAATTTTCTACATAAAAATAATAATATTACAATTTAATTTATACTCACAAATTTAATATTTCATTTAATTTTAAGCTAGCATTAATTGAAGGTAAGTATTAATCTTATGATTAAGAACAAATTTACAAATCATATCATGTCTTAACTTGTAAATATCTGTTAAATTCTATTACTGAGAACAAGTTTTCATATCCTGTGCTATTTATTTTTTATGTGCCAGTGCATAAATATATTATGGTTTAAAGTATAACCCAGATGAAGGCAACTGATGAATTTTTAGTCTTTTGTAGAAAAGTTACTGGCTTTAAAAACTCACTATTAAAACACAGTCTCAATACTTCCAGGAGTTAAAAAAAGAAATTAACTTCAAAAGAATGCATTGTTCTAGCAGATTTTGCTGAAAATTACACATTTATGATTTTAGATGAAATCCAGAGTTACCACTGGAATAATCAACTGGCTACAATACACCCATTTGTATACTATTACAAAAATGACACAAAAATGTGTTGCAGGAATCTATGCATAATTAGCGATCATTTGGTATATGATACAATTGCAGTTCACACTTTTCAGAAACACTTAATTGATGACATCAAAAACATTGCACCTTCTGTCATTGAAAATGTTATTTATTTCACTGATAGTTCAAGCAGCCAATATAAAAACAAAAAGAATTTTGTGAATGTATGCCATCATTTCAAGGATTTTGGGATAAAATCGGAATGGAATTTCTTCGCCTCTTCCCACGGAAAAAATGCCTGTGATGGGATAGGTGGAACGAGAAAGAGAGAGATAACAAGAATTTCCATACAGCGACCATACTCAAACCAAATTTTAACACCAAAAGATATGTTTGAGTGCTGCTCTCAAAACATTTCTGGAGTTACTTATCTATATATTTCAAGATAAGAAATCAAAGAGAATGAGAAAAATTTATAAATTTATTCCAATTCTTCCAACGGATTCCAGGAACATGTGCATATCACTGATTTATACCATTAAGTTAAAGTGTTATCAGATGCTTTGTAACATCTACATGTGAACAATATAATGATCACAATATTTCAAAAATTTGGAAAAGCTCACTATCATTCAAAGTAAATGAATTGCTTTGCAATTATATTGTGTGCATTTATGATAAAAAGTGGTGGGTTGGAAAAATTCTTGAGCTAAGTGAAGATAACAATGACCTATTCCTTCACTTTTTTTTCACCAATATCGAATGAAACATCTTTTCAACTGTCCAAAAATGATACAATTTGGGTACCACTAAGTAACGTGCTTCGGAAACTAACTCCAGTCACTGGACGCAGCTACAACATTACCGAGACAGTTTGCAATGAAATATCTCTGATATTTATTTCTATGCGTGTAAAGTAAATTTAAGTATTATGTATTCTACGTAAAAAAAATATGTGTACCTTAAAAAGCAGCATTTGAAGTAATGAGAATAATAAATTATCCATTAAAAGTTCTTCTTGTTGTGAAAAACCATTTGTGACATGGCAAAAAATGGATGCCAAAAAAAATTCGAAAGGTTTAAAAATTTTTTAATCATTGTTTTAGACTCTTAAAAGTACAGTAAATTAAGTAGTAAAGAATAAAAAAATCAAAAATATTGAGCAACATTTTTTTTTCTTTTTCTGGATGATTTCACATGTATTGGCCCATATATAACTGAAAGCACTACAAGAATAGGGTGTATGCAGTATTAGTATAGGTACAGTACAGTATTAGTACAATAGAATAGGGTGTAAAAGAATTCGGTGTGCATAGAATTCACTGTTTATTTACAGAGATACGGAAAAGAATTCCGTAACAGTACTCTCTATGGGCAATAATTCTTAGAAGTGCATTTACAATTGTGGTATGCGTTTTTAAATTTAACTAATTTGTTTGCATATTATTTTTGTGTATAAATTCGACTGTGGAGCGTTTCCTAAATGAACTAAATTTTAGCATACTGTATAGTATATAAACAAATCATATAAGGGGATTCACAAAATAATTTTAATTTTCTTTCCCCGACTAGAGATGATAATTGCCTAAATTGAATTTACAAATGTCTTAGATGTGTTTGCAAATTGTTTACTTAATCTTTCACCTTATTAAAGTATGTGGTTTTGTTACAGTATTCTAATTGTGTTGTAAAGTGTTTCATAATATATGCTTGACACATGATTTTTCTTGTTTTGTTTTGTTTTGTTTTGTTTTGTTTTGTTTTGTTTTAAGAAACGAAACCTGTGAGGAGAAATATTTTTAACATACATTTTTGTTCTTTCTTTTATATTTTTTGGATCATATAAGGAATTAGTATTTTTCCGTAGACTTCGTAAGAAATACTACCTATTACATTCTCCCTTATGCTGGAACTTCTGAAAACAATTTTGCAGATCGACGCCGATCATGACCAAAACCACCCCTAGTTTAAAGCTTATTCATCGGTCTATCTATCCAAACTGATGCAGAAAATCAAGAGGCAGAAAATCTCGGTCAAGTTCGCTAATGAGCAAAATTGGACAGAAGGGGTGGAAATGGGGAATGGAATACTTTTTGTGAAAACAGAAAAAAAACGATAACTTCTTAATTAAGATGCATATCGAATAAGTTTAAAGTTATCATTACTTCTAGGAAAAGGGCCAAAAATTTATATATGACAGATTTTTTATATCATTAAAATTGCCTCAAAAGACGAAATAAAATAGAGTTTTAAAGAAAAAAAAAATCCATAACTTCGTCAATTCACAAGATATCAAATCTGCTGGAATTTATTATAAATCTTCTTAATATTACCTACAAATTTTATACTGACGAGTTTTTGATAGGACCACCTCTTACAGCAAAAGCAAAAAAAAAGAGGGGGGGTGGTTGTAGAGGGGAAAAAATCACATCTTCGCTAATCCGCGACTAAGGCGATAAAAAGTATCATTGGCGTGATGAAAGTTTTTGACAACCCTCAGAGATGTTGTATATACGGACGGTTGCATTATTAAACGCGCGCGTGTCTCAATAAAAAGAATGTTAGAATTTGAAATACAATGTATGGTTCTTTTAATGAAACAATCACCACACGGTTTAAATTTATTATATAAGTCTAAGTCTTCTTAATGTTATCTATAACGTTTGTAGAAACAAATTTTTGACAAGATATGCAGTGGAATCTCTTTTATCCGAAACTCTTTTAACCGAAACTCTCGATTAACCGAAATCCATTTTTAAAGCCTTTTTTTTTTACTATCACATTCCTTGTGTGTAAAATCCATTTTGAAAGGTTTTTTTTTTTTACTTTTAACTACCATATTGCTTGCGTGCAAGCGGTCCTTTTCGAATTAAGAGTACATATAAATATTTTCGATCCCCTTTCTTGGAGTTCCTTTGAATTCTACTTGAGCTTCCGTAAGCTGCGGAGCGGAACGAAGAAAACGAACAAATTAGCAATTCTGAAGCTTTTTAATAGTTTGCAAAAAATTTTACATGGCTGGAGCAATAGAAAGACTGTGATAATGGTAAACTAATAATATTAAAAAACTCCGTGATAGAGCTTCATAGCAAAGGCAATCGAATTTGCGACAAACAAAACATTTTTTCAAACCCTTGCGATATATGTAAAAAGTACTTAATTTCAAAATTAAAAATCAGGTAATTTATTCTTGTTTCTATTTTGCTATTGCTTTATTTTTATTAAACACTTGTTACCATAATACGAAATATTGCATATATTTCTCCTTAATCTTAATATTGAAGCATTCTCGATTACCCGAAAATTTCGATTTTCCGAAAGAGGGTCGGTCCCAATTACTTCGGATAACCGAGGTTCTACTGTACTACTAATGGATGATATTGCTAAAAATATTCTCAAAGAACGAAACAAATAGGGGTTGGAGAAAAAATTATCGTATTAACATGGTTCTGATAAAACCAACTCTTACAGAAAAGTGAAATTAAAAACTCGTCAAAATCGGCGAGATAAAATTGTTAAAATGGGTTTATCTCTAATTTTGATTTAGTTCTTGTTGGTGAAATTAGTACTTAACTTCGAAATTTACCTGTGCCTGTAGGCTGAGCCTGGAGGGATTTTTTCTTTTTAATCCATGCCCTTTTTTTTGAAACAGGGATTTTGTAATATATATTCAAATTTGCTCACTAAGCTTCCTCTTACGGAGAAAAGAAAGAAAAGGAATAAAATCTTGCAAATTCAGAACCAGAATCCTCCATGAAATGGAAAATAGAAATCTATTTCTATCTTCTCAATCTAAAATTGAAAGTATTTGAATACAGAACTGGGGCTTTAAATTATTTAAGCGTTTATAGGTTCAGAACAGGTCAAGTAATGCAATAAAGAAATATAGCTCTCTGTATATAATATCAAGTCAGAAACTTGTTTTTAGAAACAAAGGTTCAGAAAACATTTTTTTTTTTAAGCATAATTATTTTTTAATTGACAAGTCTTTGCAGATTGTGATAATTTCGTAAAAATTAAAATTGTTTAATTTTGTGTATATTGTTGAAATTATAAATTTATGTCGAATAAAAAATGATAAAATAAAGGTCACCGGAGACGTTTTTTAACATGTAAAAAAAATCGTCATTTAAAGAAAATAAATTACTTTTATTTAAAAAGGAACTCATTAATTCAATTAAGTATTAATCATTTTCCATAGATTCACAAGATTTTAACGTAAGCAGATTACGTTAAGTATTAACGTAAGCCCTTAATTCTCGCTCCCGTGATAGCCAAGGGCTGTGTCTTTTATTCAGATTGTTTGATTCCCACTATAAAATAGCGTAATTGGCTTTATTAAGGTATCATTTTACTTGTCATTAAATAAGGTGAGTATTTCTTTTTCAAAAAAGTGGTGGCAATAAGCAGTCTGAATTTCTAAACCGTAATTTAATGCGACCGTTAGGAGGTTAACCAAAAATAAGCATCAATATTTTTATTGCTACTGAAAAAAAGGGGGCGTGACCTAGAAAAACTGATTCCGATGAGTTAAACTCGCCAATTCCTTGAGGACATACCAGTTGTTTATACATGGGGTTAGCAAATTTTCAAAAAACATATTTGTTTACAATACTGGGCCACGAGCGGCCCCATACCGTGCCAAATTCAGTGACCTATAACCATGTTTGACGATGAATAGCGATCTGGTGCAAGATTTGCCGCGGTGTAAAATGCCATACAATCTCTATGCAGGAAATTGGCAGATTGTTTTGGTGTCCCTCTGGTTTCTTCATCCCAGGAGAGTGTGTGATCGGTCACTGAGGAGTGACTGATGACATCCAAATACAGAGTTATCAAAGGGACCAGCTATATTTCTTCTGGTACGCGCAATCTTTAAAGTAGTTTGTTTATTCAATAAAAAATATCAAAATTAATTTTAAGAAATTAAACGAGGAACAAAGCCGAAATTTTAAATGGCCGCGATTTTGAAACAAGATGGCGGATGAAGTTGGCCAACGAACTCTGTCGAGACATTTGTATGTACTATACACACAATAAACCTCATCCAAATATATATGATTTTTGTCATGCGATAACTTTCGTATTTACAAACCGATTTGGATGAGATTTATTGCGTGTATAGTACATACAAATGTCTCGACGGCTGCAATAGGTAGCTTTTTACTTTTTGTAGTGAAAGCTACGTAAAACGTTATTGTAAATCTCTTTGTTTAATAAATATTGAAAGAAAAAAAAACATTTTCCTGAAATTAATAACTCAACAATGTACTACCAATTTAGAACAAGAATTTATCGGGTAGAGTCATATACTATAATTTTTGAACTAATATTTCATTAACTGTGAAACTATATTATCTACGTCTGTATCTATTTTTACTTTCTTCTATCTTTACTAGAAGAAAGTATTGGATTCGTGAAAAAAATTCGACTTCGGGTTTTCGACGGATTTATACGTTTGATAGTTCTGAACGCGATTTGACTATTTTTAAAAATGTCCGCCTGTGGGTCTGTGAGTCTGTCTGTATGTGACACAAATATTGTAAGCGATCTCAAGAACTAATGCTCTGAATTTAATACATAAAACTTTAAATACAGTTATACCTTGATAGAATTTGGTGTTGATTAGTTTTTGGTAAAAATCGCTGGACAGGTGGAACTGCTATGTGCCATTTTTTACGATTTCCGTAATAGCTCTATCTCAAGAACTAATGCATGGATTTTCGTTAAATTTCAGATTCAGTTATACCTTGATGTAAATTGGGGCTGATTAGTATTTGGTGTAAATCGCCCAACAGCTGGCGCTGCAATGTTGCGTTTTTCACAATTTCCGCAGTAGTTCTATCTCAAGAACTAATGGACGGAGTTTCATCAAACTTCAGTTTCAGTTAGATGTTGACGTAAGTTGTTCCTGATTAGGCTTTCGTGTTAATCGCCCAATAGGTGGCGCTGCTAGGCTGCATTTTCTACGATTTCCGCAATACCTCTACCTCAAGAACTAATGATAGGGTTTTTCTGGCACTGAAAAATCTTGCTTTACAATGACAACCAATGGACACAGTCAGAGGTTTTTCGAGATTTCCTAAAATTTGATTTTCTGGATAAAGCGAGGTTTGAAACTCACGCCCTCATATGTATTTGATATTTCTAATTTTCTTTTCTTTAAACATAGTGAGAATGTTTTTTTAAGTTATTTTTAAACACTCTTTCCTCATTACCCGTACTGATTTGACCTAGTTTAATTAATAATTTGCTGATTTCAGTGGACAGAAATTTATTAATTCAAATAGTTAACCATTTTTCTCTTTAGATATTTATACTTTATGTAAGTTATTTTACATAAAAAATAAAAGATAAGTAATTAATTAAAATTTGCTTCTCGTCGCAAGAAATGTATATTTTTATTTTATTTACGAAAGATTATAAGCTAAGTCAGTCCTATAATGTCCCTGTGTTAGTAGTTTGACCTAAAGGTATTCTTCCGGTAAAATTATATTTTTTCCTCTCATTTTTAGTTAAATAAATAAAAAAGATGAATAATTAATTTTTTCTCCCATAATGATAGCCTTAATGTTTATTGTTAAGGAAATTATTCTGGAGTTTCCTAGAATATTTTTTTAATTAAGAGATAATGAGTTTTTCATCTTGAAAGTTGTGCATATTTTATGTTATTTTATTAACGCCAAAGAACAAGGTAGAAATATGCGTGTTTTTGCCTAATAAAACATATATTTAAAAGTAGTGATGGGCGATTCTGTAAAAATCGAGTATCTATAAACATCGACATCGCATAAAACAGCATCGATTACAATAAAATTTATTCCTAAATTCTAGTTCCGGATGTTCTAGAATCGATACTTCTATACTCACAATCGAGTATTCATAAATATCGACATTGCATAAAACAGCATCTATCATAATAAGAATCGATTCCCAAATTCTAGTGTCGGATGTTCTAGAATCAATACTTCGATACTCACAATCGAGTATCGATAAATATCGACATCGCATAAAACAGCATCGATCACAATAAGAATCGATTCCCAAATTCTATTATCGGATTTTCTAGAATCGATACTTCGATACTCACACAGATAAGCTTAAGAACAGCAATTCTAACATTTAGCAATCAAAATGCAGAAAATTTGATCGTGGATCGTAATAACAACGATAGATAGATACCTCTGGCGCTAATTTCATAGCAATATATAAATCCTAATGATCGGGGTGCTAACCGATTGCATAAAAAGCTTGTCTGAATAGTAATTAATCATTGAAAAAACACGTGTTTGCAAAAAATACTGTTGCATTTTTAACCTAGTATGGGCCAGCCAAGGTTTCACTCCGCACTTATGGGCTTCTTCCATAATCGGGGCCAAAGTCAATTGCCACATTTAACATCATTATTATAACGTTTATACAGTTAAAGCAGTATTATTGCTTGTATCATTTTTGTTTGATGTTAACCTTGCTTGAGGGCCCGATTGAGGAATATTATGTTTTCGCTGAGGAAGTATAACATTCAAAATTGATTCATTTCGCATATCGCAAACTATTTGCAATATATATATATATATATATATTCAATCTTTGGTAGTTGATGTAAATTTATTGGGCTTTCTATAATATTTTTCATTTGTGCGAAGAGCAACTATTTCATGAAAACGATTTTTCCTGGAATTAACACCCTGACAGATCGATTTCTAGACCCAAAAACGCTTATTCCACCATTTCATGAAAATCGTTAAAAGTTGTTTTCGAGTACATCCAAAAATATAAATAACTAGAAAACAGGAATTCTGCTATTTCAGAATTTAGTGTCGCCCCCGATGAAAAAAAAAATATATATATGTATATAAATATAGATAGTGCAAAACATATTTAATTTTTAAGACTTAAAACATGCGCTTCATTTTATATAAAATGACGTCATTCGCATCCGGAGGAAGAATTCCTTATTTATGATCTATTCTTAAACATCTACAGAAAAATATGAATATGACGTCACTATCGCTGAACAATACACAAATCCAAAAAAAGAGACGTCGTCAATCAAGAAACTCGACAAAAAAAATCGGCTAACTAATTATTCATATGCCTTCAATTGTTTGTAATATTAATATAGATAATTAAAATTAATAATAGTTTATAATAGCTCCATGTTTTATCAGAAATCATCCATTTATATTTTTTCCAAATAGCACGTATTTTAATTACTTTTTTTTTCGGTTGTTATGGGAAAATAGCAACAAAAAGATATAATTACTAGATTCAAACTAATTTTCCTTTACTTTCTACAGAAATGGTGTATTTGAGTTGCCAACATTAAGCAAATGCGCTAAAAGCTACCAAAAATTAATATCTCAAAAATAAATTGAGATGTAGCTTTCAAACAAATTGCATTTAAAAGTACTTTTTTTTCCAATACGACGGTATAAAAATCGAAACTGTGCGATGCTTTGAAGTTTAAAAAATTGCAGTAGAGTATATAACCGTGCAATGATACATGTGGTTTGTTTTACGGCTGCATTATACAACGGAGCGTTCTTTTTTAGAAACGATACTTTAATTGTTGGCCAGAAGAAATAACATATAGGAGGCAAAAAAATTATATAAATAAACTAGGGGGCTCTGCCACCTGCAACCTACGCTCGCCAACTCCAGTTCAGACATCGTAGAATCTAAATGCACGCTAATTTGATCGACTTTAAAAAGATTAGAGAAGATTGAATTATAATGAATAAAACTTGTGGCGATCTCCCTGTAAACGGGTTTCCATTCAGTTGCCATTGATTGTGAATATTTAAGGCCAAATTAGTTGCTGTTAAGACATCCAATTGTCGTTTTCGCGTTTGATTAAAGAAGATCAGTTAAACATTTGAAAAGAAGCTAAAATAAAATGAATTATGAAACAGAGTCTTTGCCTCCCGGTATTTCTTAACAGCGTTATAAAACAATCGACATAATACAATTTACTACAATTACTGCAATTTACAGCTTTAACCCCTTCAAGAGCAGTGGTTCCTTTTTGGACCACTTAATTTTAATTCTTAAACGCCACATTGGCAGCAGAATATTGGAATGAAAATTTTCCTTTTATTAAGTAGGGGAGCAAAAGCATTTTCGTATTTCGAAATTTGTTTGTGAATCCTGGTACCATTCACTGATTTCAAAATTTTACGAATAAAAGTACCTTGCCGTGAAAGGATCGAACATTTGAAAAGAAGCTAAAATAAAATGAATTAAGTAAACAGAGTCCTCCTGGTATTTTTTAACAGCATTATAAAACGATTAACACAATACAATACAGACATTTTAAATGTATCGTTTTAAATCTAAACTAAGTTTCACTAAAGTTTTCCTTCTCTTTTTAGCATTCACATGAAAATACTTTTTGTTTTTAGAAAGGAAATAATATTATTCGGTGTCTTAAAATTGGGAACATTAATTAAAAAGATCATCTCGAAATATGAAATTAATGTCCCGCATAGATATATTTAAATTGTTTGGCAGTATTATTATTTGGCCATTTTAAATGTGACGTAATTACTACAATTTACTGCTTTAAACGCATATAAATGTATTTATTATTTTAAAATTTCCTTTCTCTTTTAATATTCACGTGTAAATGCAATTTTCATGACATAATTTTCAATATTTTCCTCCTTTTAACACGTACTCATTTAATAGTAATTTTAAAGCTTTTTCCATTTTTAATAGTCATGTGTAAATAAATTTTTAATCGTAAGGAAATAGTATTCTTTGCGTTGTTTTTACAATTGAAAATAATATATATAATAAAAACCTATGTCACGTGTCTGTCATTAATAGTTCCGGGCGGACCACTTCGCTTTTTATATTCCAGGTGCCATTTTGGTACTTTAATGTTACCCAGGCGTAGGTGATAAGTCGTTAAATATTATTCTATCGCCATCATTTAATCTATATTATAATAGCCCAAGTCATGTAACTGCCATTGCAATTATGGGCTGATCCCTTCGGTTTTCTTACGAAAAGTTTTCATTTTGATTTAAAAAAAAAAAAAAATCGATTAAAACTACATAAAACTTGCCATGATCGCAATGAATTCTTGGTACTTTTATGTTAGCCGGGTGCAAATCTCGTCAATAGCCTTTTTTTTTAATTCGCCAGTTACCTTTTTTTTTTTTTTTTTTCGAGTGATAAATCGAGACATTGCTCTGAAGTTGAAATTTAATGTCATGGTTTGTTGCATTATTTAATATTTGACACAGATGTCATATATTGCTTGGTTTGGCGTGATTTTTTTTTTACGACAACTTAGCAAAAACCTCGTTTTCGAATACCAGTTACATATGTATTTTTAAATTATTTTCTATTATTTTTAAAATGAAATAACAATAAATAAATGAAAATAACAACTATAGAACAAAACAATTTATATAATTTTTAATAAAGAAAATAAAAGTAAATAAAGATTTATTAATAAATAAACAGTAATAGCCGGTTACCATGTCAAGCAAAATAACGCCATTTTGGCGCCAATTAGGTACCCCGATGCGTATTTGACATCTGTGCCTAATATTTTTCTTTTCGTTTCGTTTAAAAAAGAAAAGAAAGAAGTGAAAGCCATTAATTTTAAATGTTTCAGTTTTAAATGAAAGTTTTGTATTTTAAATAAAATGAATGAAAGGATTATATTTTAAATGAAATCAATGAAATACAAACAAACAAAAATGCGACGGGGAAAATGTTTGGCTATATCACCTGCGTCCCGCTAACATAAAAATACCGAGTTCTTGATTTCTCTTTAAGAATCTTCCAATTTGGCGAAAGATTGTTCAATTAAATTGAGTTATGAATAAAAGTAACATGATACATTTCTTAGCATGTATGTAAGGGAAACCAAACTGTTCGCCAAATTAGTTAAAAAATTTCTTTTCTAAAGTGATAAAATATATGTTATGATTAAAATTTTGAGTTGACTTTACTAGAGAAAAGTGTTTTAAATTAGAAAAAAATTAATATCTCGAAAACTAATTCAAATTTTGAAATTCTAATACCAGGTTTGAAATCTGCAGATCAAAACAGATTTTTGTTGTTAATTTCACTGCATAATATTCCATATTTTAGGAGAAATCGCCATGAAACATAATCGTCGTTTCATAAAATCGTTTCATAAAGTCGTTTCATTAGGATTTTATATATATAGGGTAGATATATAAATAAATTTACAAAAGTTGCTCCTTTTAATAGTATAAAATACCAAGAGCTGAAAATATGAAACATATATATATATATTTTTCTGTGAAATATGTCCAAATGAAAAAGGAATGTAACAACCGTAAGGAAGAAAAATTAGTAAATTCTCAAAAATAAAATTCTCTGAAATTTTCGTCAAATTTTTATCATTATTATTTTTTTAATTACGTCTTTTTTTACGGAAGTGCATGTAATCGATATAAAGATATAAGTATGAAATATCTGCACCTGCATGTATACTACATATTTTAGCTTGAAATTCAAAGGTAAAGTTTTCTTTGAAGTGCATATTTTATCATTTTCTGAAGTGCACAGGTTGCTTTTTCATGAATTGATAGAAGAAAATGCTCAACTTTAATCTTCAACATTTAGAAAGTCCATGCATTTTAGAGAGAAATATAAAATAAAAATGTAATATGAATGTGCATTTTTATGTAATTATAGAACATACTATGAAAATACGAAAAAGAAATTAAAGATGTATAATTATGAGGTAGATTAGTAAAATCTTAACATGTATATAGACTACCTTTGAATATATATATATATATATATATACGAGGTGTGACTATTAAATAACGAGACTAAAGATGCAAAATATTTTATTTTAAATTTATACATATTTAGTTACTATCTACTTCAATATACACCCCTTTTTTATTCATACAACGTTCTATGCGAATTTTCCATTGTTTGAAAGAGTGTTGGAAGTCTTCTTCTTTGAGCTCTTTCATGTCGCGTTCCGCTTTTTCTTTCACAGTTTCAACGGTCTGAAATATGCTTTCTTTTAATGCAGATTTGACCTTGGGGAAGAGATAAAAGTCACATGGTGTTAGGTCAGGCGAATAAGGCGGGTGATCCAAGCTGGGATGTTACTGGGAATACTTGATAAGAAACGTCTTGGGAAACAATGCAGTGTAAGCCGATATGTTGACCTGATGATGGCCCCATGACTTGTTCTTCCACAACTCGGGTCGTTTTTTCGTATTTTTTCACGGAGTTGAGCAAGAACATCAAGGTAGTAATATTGATTAATAGTTTGATCTTCAGGAACCCAGTGAAGGTACACAGTCCCATGAATATAAAAATTATCTCCTTTGTTGACATAGAAAGGTCGACCCGGGCGAACATACTTTTCAGTGTCTTCTCGGTGATCTAAGAAGCACTTAAACCATTCAAAAACCCTCGCACGTGATAAACATCCACTGCCGTATACTTTTCTTAACAAATGATGAGTTTCGGTTGCGGATTTTCCAAGTTTAAACTGAAATTTCACATTAATTCTTTGCTCTTTTAAAATATTCAACATTTTTCCGGCAAAACACTAAAGCAGGGTCCAGAACAAATCAAGGTCACAGCCAAACTAATTGTAATACGGCCAATTTAGAAGCGGTAATCGATACAAGAGGCTTTACACTACACAACTATTGGTCGTACTAATTTCGCGCATGCGCAGTTCTTTTGTAAAAGCATTAATCTCGATATTAAATAGCCACACCTCGTACACTGTTAAAAATCTCTAGCGTTTGCTGCATAGTCACTCCACCGCTTTTATAGAAAACGATTACTTGACTATACTATGGAGCATTCTCATTTGTCAGAATAGAGATATTCTATAAAAGCGGTGGAGTGACTATGTAGCTAAATTTGGTCCTTTTTAACAGCGTACAGGCACTAAAAAGGAAAAACGCGTCTTTAGTGCCGAAAAATACTGAAAATTTATAAAATTCAAAGTATCATAACTCGATAAGTTTTGGTCATAAAGAATTGTATTTTTATAATGTACTTCAAAGACTCAGTGCAGCAATTTTCTAAATATCAATTATAGGTAAAGGGACCCTATAAAAAAGTAAATTTCATATTTTAATATGTATACAACCCGTGTAAAACAAATATCATTCCTAAAAGCTATACTTGATTTATGTACGCAATTGGAAGTGCGATTCTATTATCAGTGGTTTAAGAGATAATTGGAGACATCTATTTTGAAACATCCGATATAAACCCATTAAAAGTACTAACAAGTAATTAAAAAAAATGAAAGCAACTTAAAATAATTATTTTTTATTTTTTGACTTGCTTCCAGTTAGGCACAATAGAGTGCTTTTGTGATAATCCATTATTATTATCCACGTTCAATTTAATTTCGGTTATTGCTAATAGAGTCCTTTATGAAAACGAGAGAGGAGACAAACGCGCAGGGCATATGCTCAGCATGGGACATCACAGGGCACGGTATAATTACTTTTTCCTGCGTTTTCCTCCTCAAAGGTCAAGTTGGAAGATAGTGAAGTGGGAGGGGACAATTGTCGGGACACTCACGTGTGTTACTTGACGTTGAGAGGAAGATACTTCGCCAAGCATTGAATTAAAGAATCAAGACAGTCTTTTAAACATCGGGCCTATATAAAAATTTAAATGAAGCCGATAACATATGAATCATTTTCAATGGATATGAGTTTCACGAGTATATGGCTGTTCTCAAATCTAAAGGCGGCTTTATATACAAGTTTTAATTCATTTTTTTTTTCGAAAATGCATGAAACGGCAGGTGCTGTTTTTCAGAAATTATGTAATCGAAAGACGATTTCCGGTGATACGGATTTCCGGATTTTCCGAAAATACCATCAAATTAGACGTTTTGAACCGAATTTCCAGATTAAAAGAAAAAAAAAAAAAAAAAAAAGAAAGAAAGAAACAGCCAGAGAGAGGAGAAAAACCGGTTATCATTTGACACAATTGCTTAGAATTCGATAATTAATTTATTTATCAAATAATGTAAAACTCATTTCAATTCCAAATCGCTTCCATAGTCAAACCTGCCAATTTTGTACTTCTACTTTTAAAAAGGAGTTAGTACATGTGTCAAGCTTACATGGACATATCATGAACATGGATCATACCGGGATCAAATTTGTTTTTCTACATAGTAGTACTGGAATTAATTATTTGTAGGATGTGTCAAGCAAGAAGCATGTTTTGCAAAAATAGTAATAGTCATAATGAACTTCCGTTAATGGAATCATTGAAAATATACTTTAAGGGTGTTTGTTCTCAAATGCAAGGGCAACTTTATGATATACGTTTTCATTTATTTGTGTTCGGAAATGCATAAAATTAACAGGCGCTGTCGTTCAGAAACTATCTAATCCAACTGTTTTTTCTGCTTTTTTTTTCTTTTTGCAAACACAATACATTTTTCAGAAAGTGGGCGTTTTGAGCCGAATTTCCTCGCGAAAAGAGAATAACCACTCAAGAAAGGGTGAAAAACGTGTTTATCACGTGACCAAAATCGCTTATAACTCATAAAGTTATTTATTTATGAAAAAATGGAAAATAAAGTTCGATTCCATATCGCTTTCATAGTCAGGCCTTCCAATTTTACATCTTTTAGCTAAGAAATGAATTTATAAATATGTCAAAACGTTTTGCGCTTGTTGAGCACGCGAGTCTTTCTGACTCATTTTTAACTGTAAAGGCATAAAGTTGCCCAGTCGGACTCTTGAAACGGTTGAAAATGAATATTAAGTTTCATATTTTGATAAATAAGTTACTTATTTAGTTATAAGCGATTCTTGTCACGTGCCGGCTGGTTTTTTCTCCTCATGTTTCGTGTGCGGAAATTCGGTTCAAAACGTTCACTTTGACAGTATTTTTTGATAGATCTTTTACTTTATCAAAAAATGGGCAACACCATTCCAGTACGAAGTTTCTGAATACGAACATAGGCCCATTTTATGCATTTCTGGACAAAAATTAATTCAGAAATGTGTCAGAAAATAGTTCCTTTGGATTTGAGAACAGCCATAATAAATTACAAAGAAATATTTTCAAAAATATACTTTTATTATACAACTTCAAAAGTTATTATATTTTAACCTTCTTTTGTTCTAAGTTACATCAACTTTTTTAATGAATCTTTATTTGAATGTTGAAAAATCTTTAGTTTTTAAGTAATAATTAAGGTTGCTGTTGTGTAATTCGTCTTGAAGAGACATAATCTATAATATACTGGAAAATTTTGCTATAAATATGTACGCTGTAGTCTTGACCCGACCGAGCATATTTAATAGTTTATTTCATGGGCCGGAGCAGATCTGTTTTTACTTATTTTTGTACGGGCTGGCCCTGAACTGTGAAAATATAAAAGAATCGGGTCCGGTCCGAACTTGTAATTGTACACTGACCGGATCAGGAGAGTTTCCGTGCGTTCCGGGCTGGGCTAAACACGGTCCTGGAAATTCGACACGTGCAGACTTCCAGCTCTGACCCGAATTTTCTTTCTGCTGATTGTAAGCGTGACAACGTCAAAATATGTTGCGACAAAAAATGTTAATAAATTAAAACAATAAAATATGTGTATACAATATAATTAATATAGCTTTTATTGTAAAGTTTTTATTTCATTAAAACTGCACAAACAACAATAAATAAATACAATATGTAATTATTTGTCCCTGGATATATATAATTGGATAATTTATATGACTGAAATTTTAAGTGAAAACTTTCCATTACCTTTTATATAATATTCTATAAATATATATTTGTGAAAGAAATAATGTTATAAAAAGAACAAAAGTTCATTTTTCTGCAATATAGTATAGTGTTTAGCTACATCATTAATTAACATCAGTGTTACTAGTTAACATCAGTGTTACTAGTTAACATCAGTGAAGTTAGGTTTCATTATTTAAATGTAAATAATGTAACTAAATTTAAATATTGATACTTAAAGTAGTAATCTATTATTTTATTTCATTAAATTACAATTCTCATTAGATTATTAATGTCCATTGCTTATATAACTTAATATTTTCAAATTAAATTAATTTTAAATTATATAAAAACTACTCTTGTATTCTGTGATATTAGAACTTTTTCCTATCTCTTCTCCCTTTCCTTTTTGTTTGTTTGCTTGTTTAATTTATTTATGTTTATTATTTTTGACCTAATAATCTGAAAATAAATTAATTTTAGAGCAAATAAAAGTTACTTTTTTTGAAAGACAAAATAAAAAATTTAAATGAAGGTGAATGTCTTATATGATAGAATACGAATCAAAGCAATTTTGTTCAAACAAGTATTATTTTAATTTCTGGATATTTTTTATGAGCAAAAGTTTTTATGATTCAGCCAAGAATAATTTTTATCATTTCATTTAGTAAAATTAAGTATTATTACATGTACCTAGAATAAGGCCTTATTAAATAGTGAAAGGCCTATTACATAAAGTAAACCTGCCTTTTCATAACAAGCATATCTTAAAAATTAGTTTTAATCATCCATTTTGTCACAATTTTTTTGAAGATTTCTTGCAACCTCAATAAAATTATCTTGATAAATAAGTTTTTTAAAACTGGAATACTTTATTTTAGTAATAATTGTTACTTTTAAACCTGATAAAATAAATGAAAATTATGCTGTTTTTGTAAAATCTAAAAAAAGAGTCCTTATAAAATATATTCCCATACAACTGATAAAAAGAATATATTTATATAAACTGATATATTGAACAATCAATAATACGGCACAGACAAGCACAATCGAGTACATGTAAAATTTACAGCCGCCTTATCTCCCCCCCCTCCCCCCCCCCACGCACACACACACACACATTTTTTATTAATCATTATTTTTGGAAATGTATAAGACATACCAGGGTTTAAAAATGTGCATTTGCTTTAAATCCAAATTTCTACTAAATAATCGTTCCTAATATAAATTAAAAATGTAACAGTCATCTTCACAAGTCCCACTCCCACAGGAAAACTTGGTGCTGCAATCTAACTTTTCGGCTGTTTTATTATAGATCATAGTATTTTATTTGTTTCCTTGATGTAAAGGATATTTTAAAAATATTTCAAAACAAAAATGCTCAATGATAAATTCAGGAGATAGCCTTGGTGTGTGCGTGTGTGTGGGAGGGGGGATTCTAGTTGGAAGTTTTTGAATTTGATGCTTATTAACCCTTTCCGGAGCAGTGGTCCCACGCCGAGACCACCTAATTTTAATTCCAAACTTACAAACGGCATCAAGAATATTTCAATAAAATTTTGATTTTACAATGAAAGTTTAAAATAATAAGTTTTTAATTTCTAAAAAAGTCGTTTGTAAATTCCGGTGTCAGTGAATCATATTTCATCATTTTACGAAAAAAACAAATTCTGTGACCGTCGGAAAGGATTAATGTAGTTAAAGTGCAAATTCTCCCTGCAACCATCGGAGCTTTAAAAATTCCAGGAGAAAAATGCCCGATTTTAACACTAGAAATATTAAAGCATTATTAAAATTTCTAAATTACTTAGTTTTTACTTATACCCGTACTAAATGAGGAAAAAAGTTCACATAATATATTCACATTAATATTTAAAAACAAAATTGCTAAAAAGTTATTAAAATTTACAAATTATTTGACATCTTCAAATTTTACGGATAATTAATTCTCTTATCAATCATGCACAAAAGTCTATATAAGTTACAAAAACCAGACGTTGAAATTTTTGCTCAAAAACAAAAAGAAATAAAAGTTATGTTTATTAAATAATTTATGTATATTTTTTCTATTTTTTATATATTTTTTATTTTATGTATATTTTTTTTATCTATTTTATCTCCTCAATTGTAAATACACACACACATACACACATATATATGCATATTATAAATTTGAGATGTATCAAATTTTCAAAACAGAAAACTATAATATTAATTTTAATAAAATCATAATCAATAAATATACTTGTATTTTACTAGCGTACAATTCTATATCATGTAACCCCAAGTACATCTAAACAATAATATTTTTTAACTGCAGACAGTGGTCGATCCAGACAAAATTTGGGGCCTATTTAGGGCCCCTTCACAAAAATAAATTTAATAAAATGGGCCCCTTCACAAAAATAAACTTAAACGAAAAACAAAAACTTTTTCAAAGGGATTTAAAGAATGTTTTTGTTCATATATTCTTGGTTCGAATTTTAGAACTAGATTTTAACTTTTGTTACAAAATGTTATTTTTCATAAAAATAACTTCTACTTTTCACAAAATGGGCCCCAAGAATAAAAATCTGCTTCGACCCCTGGCAGATTATCTTAAATAAAACTTCTTTGGAACTTGTTTTTGCTCAGTATATTAATAATGATGAAATATTTATTAATAGAGAGAAAGTAAAATTTTTAAAATAAATATTTATTTTCTATGCGATTTTTTTTTCTTTTTGTGTTCATCCACAACCAATTCTACAAGGTGCTTATTTTCTATATAGTAAATAATATTCAGTTAGCCAAACGAGGGATAAACTGCTTAATACAGTAACCCTACTCATGCGCTTACAGCTTAGGGGGAGTTCAGAGATGAAGAGATTTCTATTGTTCGTGTGACCCGTGCCCGTCGTAGTCTCATGCTCTCAGATCGAAATTTTTTAGAGCATAAGGCAAGCTGCATTCCAGAATTTAACAATACGTTTGACAAGTTCGTTTAGACAAATGAGACAGGTCAATAAACATTAACACGTTATTAAATGAAACCGTCACCAGAGGGTGCTACGATCGATTATCTTGCTACGAATGAATAGAAATCTAATGTGTTTTTATATATTTATGATACAATTTAAACTACGGGAATCTTATTTTTGAAAGATAATTTTAAAGGAAAACAGAATAAAAAAGATTTATCTTGTAATACGCAGTAAATTAGGAATGAATGAAAGTTCTGGCTTATATTAGGTCATTAAATATGAAACGTTCGTTTTGAAAGCTGTTTTTTTATTTAAAAATTCTGAATTTCCGCAACAAAAGTTTGAATAGTAATTTTATTTTATTTTATTTGTGAAATATATATATCCTGTTATAAAGTAAAATTAACTATTAAAACTTTCTGATGAGAATTCGGAATTTCTAAAAAAAAAAAAAAAAATCCCTGTCGGCTCGGCCTACAGGCGGAGATAGATTTCAAAGTTAAGTATTAATTTCACCAACAAAAACTAAATCAAGATTAGAGATAAACCAGTTTAACAATTTTATCTGGCCGCTTTTGACGAATTTTTAATTTCATTTTCTGTAAGAGCTCTTTTTATCAGAACCATATTAAGTCAGTATTAAAAAAAGTATTTTTCCCCGCTCAATAACTCGAAATTTTCTGACACATTTTCAGACTCATTTTTAAAAGTAAAATCATGAAACTTGCTGATGTGATTTTTTAGAAGAGATTTATAAGTGACCTGTGTTTTCATATTCGTTCAATTAATTAGAACATGATTTACAATTAATTTCTCAGTACGACCATTTTTTTTCGCTTCCAGCACTATCGTTCCGGGAACTTTTGCTCAAAAGGCACATTTTGACAGCATTTTTTAAATTATATTCTGCCTTTATCAAACAATCGACCCATACAGCACATTATATAGTTTCTGAATAAGAGAACCTGCCAATTGGATGTGTTTGAGAGCGAAAATGAATTTAAAAATGAGTCAGAAAATAAGCTGTTTGGATTTGAGTACACCCTTAACACGATAATTTTTTCGTTAACCCTTAATTTTTTTATTTTTTTTTTTTTTCTGCAAGTGTTGATCCTATCAAAAACTTGTCAATATGAAAATTGTAGATAATGTAGATAAGATGTATAATAAATTCAAGCGGATTGGATATCTTGTGAATTGACGAAGTTATGAATTTTTTTCTTTTTCAACCCCTCTATTTTTTTTTCGCTTATATTTATTTTTTTTTTCAATAAGAGTTGATCCTATCAAAAATTTGTCAATATAAAAGTTGTAGATAATATTAAGAAGTTTAAGTGAATTTAATATCTTAAGAATTGACGAAGTTATGAATTTTTTTCTCACTAAAACCCTATTTTTGCGCACCTTGAGCCCATTTTAAATTTTATGAAAAATCTGTGATGCCTAAACTTTTGGTTCTTTTCCTAAAACTAATAATAACTTTAAACTGATTTGATGTGTATAAAAATTAAGAAGTTATGGGGTGGTTTCAGTTTTCACAAAACCCTTCCCTATTTCCATCCCCTTGGTCCAATTTTGCCCATTAACGAACTTGACCGAGATTCCTACCCCTTGACTGTATGTATCAGTTTGGAAGAGATTTGTGCAGAATTGTGGAAGTTATGGTGTCCATAAAAAAGCGATATATATGTATATATATATATATATAGATAGATAGATAGATAAAGTTTTTTACTGAGGTTGGTTTTGGGTTCTAGGGGTCATGATCGGTGTAAATCTGCAAAATATTTTCAAAAATTCCTAGGGGAGATCGCAATAGGTAGTACTTCATACGAAATGTACCTAAAAACCGCTTTTAAATCGAAAGTTCCATACTTAATGACCTAATAAGTAAAATGCATTTCGCGCCACATATTTCTTGCCGCTGTTACGAACGCTTAATGTTTACACTTTCAAGCAATAAATTCTATGGCAGCGCCACCTAAGAAAATGTAATTTTTTTAATACATTCTAAAGCAGTATCAATGTACGCTATTTCGACGCTAGATACATCTAAACACTGTAGCTTGGTTATAATGACAGGTTCTCCCATAGACCTTTTTGATAATAAACTGAGTATGGCAACACTTTTGCCTATATGAGCATTAGTCAAAAAAATTTGTGTTTCCCAACTACGTGTGGCATAATTAAACAGATATTCTAAACACGATATTGACAGGCAAGATTGACCAGATCCTTTCAACCACTCAAATATCTTTAATACAATCAGCTGTGCTTGGAAAACAACTTTCATGTTGAGGGGAAGAAAGGTAACGTTCATATGCACTATCTAGTTCTAAAAAGTCCACGGACACGCCAAGGTTTTTTACATGTCTGATTAGTTAAATTAGATTTTAATTTGCATAGTCCTTTTAGAATTAGCCTGAGCACGGCAGCACTTTTGCTTATATCACCTACACTGTTAAAAATCTGTACACTGTCAAAAATCTGCAGCATTTGCTGCATAGTCACTCCGCCACTATTATAGAATATCTCTATTCTGACCAACGAGAATGCTCCATAATATAGTAAGGTAAGCGTTTTCTATAAAAGCGGTGGAGTGACTATGCAGCAAATGCTGCAGATTTTTAACAGTTTCGCTTTTGCTGCTTAGTCACTTCGCTGCTTTTGTAGAAAACGATTACTTGACTATATTATGGAGAATTCTCATTGGTCAGAATAGAGATATTCCATTAAAACGGTGGAGTGACTATGCAGCAAAAGCTTCAGATTTTTAACAGTGTAGAATGCTTTGATATATAAGAAAGAGGCAACATACCGACAATAAAATTAGATTGGTTGAGACGATTTTTGGTAAAAATTTGGGGAAGTTTCTCGTTAGCTTCGATTTGGCGAGCCAATATTATCTTCAAAACCTGATGTTGGCGCGTCTCAATCATTTAATTGAACTCGCTCAAACGAGTATGACTAAGTTCAAGTTCTAAAATGTAGATTGCCATAATTTGTGCAAAAACTTCAATATGAGATGCGCACTTTGCATATGTCGCCACACTGTTGCCTATAAAGACACTGCAATATAAGCAGTGTCCAAACATCAGTCCTTTTCTCAACTACACATGATTTGATTAATCCAATAGCCTAAGGCGAAAAATGAAAGGCGAGGATGTCAAGATCCTCTCGATCAATCAAACATTTCAGTACAATTAGCTGCGTTTGGGAAACAAATTTTATTTCGAGAAAAATAACTATACTGTTAAAAATATCGTGAAAAATTACCTCTGTTTTTAAAGGCTATCTATATTCTGACAAATGAGAACGCTACATAAACGCCCATGTAGCTCTCTCATTGGTCATAAAATAGATAGTCTTTAACAGAGGTAATTTTTCACTATATTTTTAACAGTGTACGTCCACATAGACCGGGGGCTGGCGGCACAAATCATCACCTCATCGAGTTCCAGGATTAGATAGAACTGTATTATCATATTAAAATGCAACTGGTCTGGCAAGTCATAATTTGGTTGAAACCACCTGGAAACCCGATTTTAGTTGTTGACTGGTAGGTTTATTATTGTGCTTTCCTGCAGCCAAAAGTATGAAAACATGGAAAATTGGGAGCAGGAAAACACAATGGTAAACCTAGCAATCAACCACTAAAATCCGGTTTGCAGGTGCTTTCCACCAAGATATGACTTGGCAGACAAGTTGTATTTTAATATGATAATCCAGTTCTGTCTAATCCTGGAATTTCAGCCGTCAACTCGATGAGGTAACAGTCTGTGCAGGCGCCTCCATGTCCAACATGAATATATATAATTCTGAAAAATCTGTGTTTGCTAGTCGCATGTCATCACTCTCTTTTTCATAAAGGTACTCTAATGTCCAGCATTGCAGATGTTTTATAATCACAGGTTAGAATATTCGACCTAGCCCTGAAAAGCATTACGCACGGTACGATGGTTCTTTTAGCCTAAAACCTTCTCTTAGTGTAATATAATTGTAGTGTAAAAGTTTCATTCAAATCAGTTCAGTAATTGTCGAGAACATTGCGGATGTACATACATGCATGCATATACATAGCGGTCTAAAACAGAAACTTCTCTTTTGGGAAGTCACTTAAAAAGTAATAAAAATTAAATACATTCCTAGATACTCATCATAAATCTAGGTAAATTTTTTTCATTGAATTGAAAAAAAATCAGTTATAATAAGAAATTGCGTTGCACTTTTCATAAACTACAAAAATTTGAAAGAAGAGTCCATATTCTATTTTTTTTCCCCTTTAAATGCCGAAATGTAAAGGAAATTAGTAAACATGGTTAAAAAAATATTTGAACTCTGAAATTTTAATTTTTTTTTCTTTTTTTAATCTACGTGTGTTTTTTTATGGTGGAATGCAGGTGATCGATAAAAGTATGAAACCTCACTTGAATTTTTATAAGTAATATTTTTTAAATTATAACAAGCTGCTTGAAACTGCAAAATAAATAAATTTCTCAAGATAGCCTGTATAAAAATAAATAAATTAGTACACTTTTCTTTTTGTTTTTCGTTCTCTTTCAGATGCTCTAATTTAAGTTTAAAAAAATCACTTTATAGGAGAACTCAATGTCGTTTATAAATAGATAAAAGAATCAATGATGTAAATGGCATTCTATGACAAAAGAAACCACACACACTACAACACATACATAAAAGAATATTTAGAGTATTAAAATATACGAGTCGAAACCCGTCGAATTCGAGGAATGAAAACATTTAAAACAGCCTATTAGCTGAATTTACATAAAAAAAATAATAATAATTACAATAATTAATCAATATTTAATAAATATATTTCCAAACTTGATGTTAAGTTTGCCAGTTACAATTTTGCATGTAAACATTCGCGCTCTTTGCTTGAAGTTCGAATCTGAATGGCGGCGATATCCAGAAATTTACATTTAGACGCACTCGCAGTAAAATATTTAGTTTTATCAAAGAAACTATACTCATTTCCTTTCATGACATCATTTTCACCCACTGAAGCCATCTCAGAAGAGCGTCTCAATCTCAGTGTCAGCGGAATGAAAAAAATATTGAAATGTAAGCAACTAACTCGATTGCCACCAATGTGAAGAAATTTCATAAAAGACTTTTAAAATTAAAATATAAAAATGGGCTTATTTTAAAAATTAGCGAGTGCAGGCACATCTATAAATAAAGTAGCTTCATTTAAAAAAAAAAAAACTATCAAAATCGGTTCAGTAGAAAGCTCAGGCTAGGTGATTTAGAAAACAGCATTGTGTATTATAAATATATAAATTATAATTAAATTGAAATGACGTAATTTTCAGAAATATTTTCATTTGTCAACACCAAGGATCTTTAAATAAATAGCAGGCGTTCAGCCTATTTAGATGCAGGAATAAACGTCAGTGAATAGGATGTCATCACTAAGCCAGTAATAACAACATATATTATATTCATGGAACAAATGTATCTTTTTTCTGAATGATGTCGTTCTCCTCATCGGAAACATTCCGCTTTAGATATTACTTTTTATCATAGATTGCTGTTGATTTTAAGATATAAGCGCTCGTTAAGAACCGTTTCGAAAAAAGAAATCTCTCTTTAAAGAGATTAAACGAGCAGAAAACGTTCTAATACGTTCTAAATTACGATTTAAATAGAATTGTCAAAGAATGACCTTGAAATTTAACATGGTTTTTACTTTTAAAATGTTTATTCTCTCAGAAATAATTTCCTGATGAGTTCGGAGTTCAAAAGGGTTCAAAAACAAAAAAAAAAGTTCTGAAATTCCAATTTTTGTGATACCGTTCGGGGTAGAAGCCTGAATTTGGCATACTAATTATCTAAATATGTAAATGTTCATTAAGAACCATTTCTAAAAATATCTGCACTCTTTTGTATGTCGTGCTTCAATCTCGGATTAGCCGTGGATATTTGCAAAGATAAAACAATTTTGCAAAAAATAAAATAAAAAGATATCTTTAAACGAATATCTGACTAAATATTTAACAATAAACAAATATCTAACTAAAAGACCAACTATAGGTCTATATGTTATTAAAACTTTATCCATTTTTCACGAAATTTTCATTCTTCATAAAAATTAAAATACAATATAAATTGAAGAAGACTGATACTTTGAGAAAAGAAGTTGGCTTTAATTGCTTTTAAATCCTTAATTACTCTAAGAAATGAATGATATGTAAACAAAATGTACACATCATGGGTTTCCTTTCTACTTACAACGGTTCTAATAGAACTCATTTTAATTTAAGTGAGTAGATTATTTAAATTATATATAATTTCTTTAGAAAAAAAAAGAAATGATATCTACTAAAAGCCAACTTTTCAAAGGTAAAAAAAAAAAAAAAAAAAAAAAAAAAAAGAGATTAAAGTTGTGGCTAAAAAATGGTGTGATATCATTTTTCCAAGCTTATATTATGATGCTTTTTTCACATTTTCCACTAAAACATTTACCATTTGTAAGTCGAGTGACTTCGTATATGTTGATAGAAATCCTTTTCTGTTGTACTAAATACATCATAACGTGTTTCTGAAAATTCAAATGTTTTTAAATTATGCATCATGGGCTGGGCGGCCATATTTCCAAATTTTACACAAATTTCTAAGCACTCAAATTTGTAAAGGGTAATAAGGTTGCATTAATAACAATTTAGAACTTGTGATTTTAACTACGGACAAATAAATTTAAAATGACTTTTATTTTGAGAAAAAAAGTTCATTGTTACTGCTTTTAAATAATTAATTACTCTAAAAAAGTAATCATAAGAGGAATAGCGAAGATATGTCACCATTACCTTAACACACAAATTTCTAAGCACACAATTCAGTGAAGGAAAGGCATAAAATGTGTACTTTAGTAACAGTATCGAACTTGGAACTGCAAACAGCTGATAAATTCAAAAAGACTAATATTTTCAGAAAAGAAATATATTTTTATCCTTTAAATGATTAATTATTTTATGCAATAAATCACAAGATGAATCCTTTAGATAAGTCACTATTATTTTAAGACAAAAATTTCTCCGAATACAAGTCCGTAACGGAAAAGCTTAAAATGTCTGCTTAAGTAACAATTTTGAATTTCGATTTTAACTATGGATTAGGGTGCTAAGAAATTTGTGTAAAATATGGAAAGATGGCCGCCCAGCCCATGATGCATAATTTTAAAACATTTGAATTTTTAGAAACACGTTATGATGTATTTAGTACAGGAGAAAAGGATTTCTATTAACATATACGAAGACACTCGACTTACAAATGGTAAATTTTTTACTGGAAAATGTTAAAAAAGCACTATAATATCAGCTTGGAAATATGATATCATACCATTTTTTAGCCACAACTTTAATCTTTTTTTTTTTTTTTTTTTTTTAACTTTTGAAAAGTTGGTTTTTTGTAGATTTTATTTACATAGATCACTTAATATTATTTCTCAATAAATAATTTGTTCTACCGTGATTAATACATAATTGCACGCAATCATTTTATTATGGTTAAATTTTATGAAAACCATTATTATTTTTTTTAAATACGATGACACATTCATTGCAGAAATCACGCTTCTGATTGGTGGAATGTGATAAAACAAAATAAATTTATATTATAGATGGAAAGCTTAACCTGGTTGTCACCATTTTGAAGAAATATCATAAAAATATTTTTAAATTAAAAATAAAATATAAAAATGGAAATAAATTTAAAAAAATAGTTAGTACGTGCACATCTACAAATGATCAGCTTTCATTTAAAAAATAATAATTATCAAAATCGGTTCAGTAGAAATCTCAGGGCTGATGACTAGAGAAACAGCCTGGTCTTTTTAATAAACTAGGGGATCGTGCCCGGGCTTCCCGGGTTACAGAATATAGGTGAAAACATTTTTTTTTTTTCTTTTTATTGAAAACTAATATATTTTTTTTTTACATGCAATATATTTTTCAGATTGGCCACTAACAATAAAAAAGCTTTTTTGATATGAAATATATGAATTATATGCAATCGAATAAAGTTTTGAAATTTATTAAAAGCTATATTTACATATTAGTTTCATGCTAAGAATTATTAACCCACGCTAAGAATTATTAATATTTTGCTAATTACGACATCCTTTTGAATTCTGATAATTTCAGAGATTTAAGCGCGTACTTCAATTGCATGTCTGTTAAATTTGTGTTTCGTTATTTTATTTGTTTATTCAAAGAGGAAGTTTTTTTGTATGGAACATTAGCCGTAAGAAAATGATGAACTCTTTATGTTGTTTTAAAGGCAAACGGATTAATCTTTCGTAATCGAGCTCCACGCAAGAGATAAATTTAAAAATATTTCATGCTTGAAAATTGTTTTTAAAACCATCCATAATTTGTTTTTGTTTTTTCCTGTTTGGCTGTCTAAAAATTTAAATTGTTCGAATACAAATGTGTTTTTTTAATATTATTCTTTTATTTATTTATAGAGGAAGTATTAATTTCGTTGTGGAAAATTAGTCAGAAATAAATGGTGAAAAAAAATTATTTGCTTTATGTGCAAAATTTTTATTATTATGATGTATTGAATCCCGCTCGTGATAAGATAAATTACAAAAAATCACGCTTGAAAATTATTTTAAAAAACATAATAAATCAGTCAATTAAGATTTAATTAATTTTTTCAATTAATTAATTTTATTATTAATTAATTAATTTCAATTAATTTTTAAACAAATCGCATTTGAAAGTAGATTTTTTCCCCAGACGACGTTCTAAAAATTGAAAATGTACGATGGTCAGAAGATTAAAAAATTGCAGTATCGAAAATTTCGAAACCGAAATTTGATCGTAAAGTGTTGCCATTCGCAAATGACGTCAGCGTTACGCACAAGATACGTTTGTCCTTTATAATATAGATATATACGTAATCAGTAAAATATAATAACGATCAGTTATTATGATAAAGTTATCAATTGAGGCTCTTGGTATTATAGATTCCTGGTATTCTAGAATGAAAAACAGCAAAATTTATTCCACTTTGACACGATCATTGAATTTTTTCCCCATGAAATCTAAACCTGGCATCGTTTTCACCTTCTCAAAATTTACATACGCACTTCTCATGTCCATTTTCACTTTTTTTAAAAAATGGTATTTTAATTTGATTATTTAAAAATCATTTTAACTCAAAACTTGAAGTCACGATTGTCAGTAACATCTTTGCATGTGGCCGGCTGCACTCTTAACTTTAGATTCCAATTTCAGTACCGGACAGCAAAAATTACATTATTTATGTTTTTTAGGCGCATTTGTGTTAAAAGGTTTAGCTTTATCTAAGAAAATGATCGTTTTCTTTTAAATGTGACGTCATTTTCCCTTACTTAAGCATTTCGCCTGGTGTCTGAAAGTTAGTATCAGTACACATTCAGAATGAAAAAAAATATATGAAAACTTTATGAGGAAAAATGCGTGTTTTTAAAAGCAGTACGTCCTTTTCCGTTTTGCGCCAATAAACCCTATATAACAATTTTTATCAACAATTTTGAAATCAGAAAATGGCATGAATAAGGATGAATAAACATCATTATTTCTCTCTTCTCTGCAATAATGAAAGCTATCTAATTACAACCATTTTGAAGAAATTTCATAAAATACTATTAAAATTAAAATATAAAAATGGAGATATAAAAAAAAAAAACATCTACTACAGGTACATCCACAAATGAACAGCTCTCAGTTAAAATGTATATATATATATTAGTAAAATTGGTTCAGCAGAAAGCTCAAGGCAGATGACTAAAAAACAGCCTTGTGTTTTAAATATATATAGATTATATAAAATTATGAAAAATTAAATTAAGCAAATTATGTCATTTTGATAAAATTATAGTAGAATGGCTTAAAGAATAGCAATAAAATTTTAGTAGTTCGTACAATTTTGGACAAAAACTTTGGGAACCTGATTTATTTTAAAACTCGAATTATTCCCAAGATCTGCTTTATTTGCTTGTTTAACTCTGCGAAGCGAATTCATCCAGGCGAGAATCATTAAGTTTTGTAATATAAATTGCTATTTTTTGGACAAAGACTTCCGATATGAGTATTCACACTGTATGTCACTGCTCTTCTATAAAAACACTCTAAATTTTTGTAAAACATTGCATTTTATCAGTGCGTGATTTCATTACACTATTTTCAAAAGTGAAGCCTTTTCACTTGTGATGAATTTCAAAGCAGTTAAGATAAAAATGACGCACTTCTATAAAACATATTTCTGCTTTAAGAATTAAATACACGCTTTTTATTTTCAAATCACGTCGTTTGCATTCGCTAAAGCATTACACTTTTACGAATCAGTCTTAAACAACATCTGTAGAAAAATATGCATATGACATCATTATCAGAGAATAATATACAAACACAGAAAAAAAGCAATAATAGCTCCATGTTTTATCAGAAATCGCTAAGATGCTGTATATTCCCTCGGCCGCCATCTTGGATTTCTTGGCGATTTTTTGTTGCCGTTGTTTATCGACAAGGCAACCCCGGTTCTGGCAAACCCGTTAAGCCTAACATGCGCATAAGTGGCGACATTTACTACTCGGAGGAAAGGGGTTTTCACGCCAAGAAAAAATCCAAGGTGACGGCCGAGGGAATATACAGCATCTGTTCTTCAGAAATCATTCATGTATATATTTTCAAAATTCGGAAAATGTTATTATACACCGAATAATAAATTTGCATACATTCAGTTTTGTATCGTTTGTAAAGTAAGTTTGCAATAAACTACAATTTATTAAATTGATAAATAAAAACGAAATAAAACAAAAGTCACCTGATTAATTAATAGACTAAATTCTTGCCATAGCACGTATTTTAATTCAATTTTTTTTTTTCAGTTTTTATGAGAAAATGGCAACAAAAAGATTCAGCAATCTACTATTTTCCCTTTATTTTCAATATAAATGGAGTACTTCAGTTGCCACGATTACAAAAATTGTATCAAAAACTACAAAAAAATTAATATCTCAAAAATAAATTGAGATACAGCTTTCAAATAAATTGCATTTAAAAGCACATTTTTTTCTCTGTATGACGGTGTAAAAATTGAAAATATGCGATGTTTAGAATTTTAAAAATTAAAAAAATTAGTGAAAATTACAGCAGTAGTGAAAATTACAAAACCGAAATTTCATTTCAAATTTCAAAGTGTTGCCATTCACAAAATGACGTATGCGTTACGCACATATATGTTTGTCCTTTATAATATAGATAGATTTTCGTTTTTATTGCATTAGTTAAAACTAGCACTAGTTATAGCACTTTTTCTCTTTTTACACTCTTTTATTTAACCCAACTTGGTCAACTCTGTTAAATATCTTTTGCATGTAGAGATGGAATTTCGCAATTGATTTTTAACCCACTTTCTGATAGGCTAGAATTATACAAATTATGTAAAAAGGTGATGAAAATGGAACATTTTAATATTTTTAAAACTTGCTTATAAAATAACACTTTTATTTTAGGGCATTTTTCAATTAACACGCCACAAGTGATATATCGCCTAGTAGTCTCTGCAACGCGTACAATTGTATGGAAGTTAAAAAAAACAATGGTTTTAATGATGCGCTCTTAAACACTCGACAAAATATTCCAAATGACTGTGAAACAGCAACAATGAAACATTTTAACCCTTTATATACTGAATTATGAATTCAAGAAAACTTTATCTTCTAAAGCATTTTTCGTGAATTGTTTAAACTACATTAGAAGAATTACATAATCATTTAATAAATTTTAGAAGGATTTTAGAAGGATCGGAGGATTTAGAAGGAATCATTAAATTTGAATTTATAGGGATTTTGTGCAATATTTATAACCCCACTAAAATCTTTTATTTAAAATATTTTTCTTAGTATTTTGTAGAATTAGGAAATGAACAAATATAATGTTCTTAGAATAGGAGTATAGAAATATTTCCGAATTGAAAAATCCCCCCCCCCCCCACACACACACAACACCAAGAAAGCTGAAAAGATGCAAAGGCAGAAGAAATCATCCTTTTAAAAATATTTTTGATTTGAGTAACCGATAATGCTTTTGGAACAAGATAAAGTAATGTATCTGTAACTCTTTCTAAACTGTTTTACAACTAATCAATGTATTAAATGAATTATATAACAAGTTATTTTAATGGCACTTATAAGTACCGTCAGTAGATAAAGGGTTAAAGATTTAAAAGTAGAAAATAAACTATAAATATATGTAAAAATATATATAAATATAAAAAAAGTATTATTAATATTATTATTTTATTTATTTATTTTTATTTGTTTTACAGATGCCTTTTAATATTTAAGACTTTTTCCTACTTACATCGCCGTTCTATTAAATATCGTAACTGTTTAATCTTATATTTTAGAGCACGTGATAAAACGACGAAGTTTGGATGACGTAATTAATGGTCTTTTTTTTTTTTTTTTTTTTTTAGTTTGGCTGTTCCCACCCTTGTTAAAAGAAGAAAAAAAACTTTTCAAAACAAACAGAGAATTTAACACGCTAGACAGACATAATAAGTAAAGGGTTAGGAGTGACACCTGTTGTACACACAATGGGATTTTGAAAAGGAGACTGCGTAAACGTCAGGACTGATGTGTCAACTGTTTCTAATCTTAGGCACTCTTGAGTCATGTTGCCAAAAGATCTTCAAGCTGATAAAAATAGCAAGGCTTGGCGTAACGCAGGTAGTAGAAATTTCCTGTGGAAAACGAATTAATTCAGCCCATTTGTCACACGCAATTTTTCTATAACATTACTATAGTAATGAAAAGTTATTTATCTTCAATTAATAATTCTTTCTAACGGCTGACTTAAACATCTTTAATTATTTCACTATTAACCGTAATAAATTATACAACATGAACGAACTATCTCCGTTACAAGTAAAAATTATACAAACATGAATGAACTATCTCCATTACGAGTACTCATTGAAAGCTTTTTCAAACGTTTTTATATTATGAGTTGGAACCCGTCGAAATGTGACGAACAAAAATGTTTAGAAAGGAACTGTTAGATCGAATTTATAATGAACTTATAAAAATAATTACAATAAAAAAAATCTTACATTGGTTGTCTAACTCTTAAAACAAATAATATTTTTAAACTAAAGTTACCAAAATACTATTTCCACAAACTTCAACTGTTTAAATTATTAAAAATTAAACTATCTTAGAATACGTAATCAAGATGAGTAATCGATGAAGTTATCGATTGAGGTGCTTGGTATTACGGCTTGAAACATTAGCAAAAAGGATTTCGCTTTGCCACATCATAGAATTTTTTCCTCAGAAAATCTAAGAGTTACGCCATTTTCACATTCACACAATTTAGATACGCGCCACTCAAATCCGTATTCAATCGTGGTCAAATATTTAGTTTTATCGAATGAAAATTACGTCATTTTCATTCGCTGGCATCATTCATTTATGGCATCATTTTCATTCGCTGAATCATTTCTCCTAGCTTCTCAAATTCAGAATCAGCGTATTGGAAAAAAATGAGAGATAAAAGATTTATGAGGGAGAATGCGTGTCTTTTTTTAAGGCTGGCGTTATTTTCTGTTCAAAATTTTGAAAAAAGTTACTTTTATTTGTAATGTAAACATGGCATCAATACGGATATAATCAATAAAAATACATAAACACCATTATTTCTCATTTTTTTTGCAAGAATGGAAGTAACACAATTGTCATCATTTTCAAAAAGAACATTAAAAATAAAAAATAAAATATAAAATATTTTTTAAATAGACAGTGCGAGCACATCTACAAATAAACTGCTTTCATTTAAAAAAAGAATTATCAAAATCGGTTGAATAGAAAGCTCAGGCCAGATGACCGAAAAAACAGTTTCATTGTAGGTTAAAAGATTTCTCCTCAAAAACACACGCTTTTAATTATTTGTCGTTACCATGTCAAACTATCCAATATGAAAATAACCACTTTTCAGAAGGGCAAAAAAACTGTTTTAAATGTGGTTTCAAGATCAGCACCAGGCGAAAATAGACAATTGTTATATTTTTTCTGTGCAGTTTTATATCCTATTTAAGCATGCTATCAAGATAAATCATTTGAATAATTTTATTCGCCAAAAAATCACATTCGATAGTTTAAAATGTTATGTTTATTTGTACTGTTCTGGACTTTTCTCAATTTCGTTGTTTCACAGTAGCGAATATGCCATATTGGATAGTTTGACTTTTAAACATTTTGTACTTTTCCCAAATGCTTATTACTTTGTGTATACAGTATACTCTCGATATCTCGAAGTCGAAGGGACACTTAAAAAAAAAATTCGAGTAGCGAGTTTTCGAGATAACAAGGTCATAACCAAATGTAAAAATTCTCGTAAAACACAAGATACGGAATAATGTTATAAAAATTAAGTCATGACAGATGAGAATAAGTATAAATATGTACTTATAGTCACAATAAGTCGAAATACAGCAATGATAATTTTCATTTTTAAAATAGTAGAAAATAATTACATTAAATTGAAAAGAATTAGTAAATACATAAATGAACTTAGATTTGATAGAATTGCCTAAAAAAGCAAAGTGTCGTGGCCTAGCGACACGTCTTTTGAAATTTATCGCTTTCCAAGTTTTCAGAGCATTCTATGAAGCGTCGTAGTACGTAGACAGCATCTTTAGCTTGGGCCGCAGTAATGCTACGTAATGGTCCTGAAAGACCCAGTTCTTCCTCATTATCAAACGGCAGAGAAGAAATTGATTGATTTTTTACTTCGAAAAATATTCAACATAACAAGGTTTTGAGTGAAAACTCTTCGAGATAATAATTAAAATTACATTAGATAAGTATATATAATATCAAGGGGGAAAATAATTTTTTGACATATCGAGATTTTCGAGATATCGAAGTTCGAGATATCGAGAGTATACTGTATTTTATAAAATATAAGAAAAGAAAGAGGCAAGTACTAGAAGCTTTTTACCCTTATTTCTGAATAATAATCATTGCTTTATTTAATCGGAGAAACCGATGGACTACTTGTTACCACAATTTTTGAATAGTAATCATGGTTTTATTTAATTATCTTTAAAACAAGTTGGAACCTTTGCCTTTAAAAAAAAACTGGATGTAAGGCGTAATTCATTATAAGCTATTTTAATACAATAATTGTAAATGTTATCCCGGACGCGAATGATTAAGGAGTAACAACACTTTTTAAAAACTTTTCAACTCAGTTAAAAATTATTTATGACTTTGGTTTGCTTGTCTGATGTTCAAACTCTCTGAACTATCCTCGGATTGCTATGAAATTCATATATAGTTTTATCATTTACTATGGCACGTTTTCTGTTGAAAATGGTGTATGTAACATTCATATGACTTTTACAGGGACTCTCAAAGGAATCATGTTACATTACGCTGAATGGGAAAAAACATTTGTAGTGTATTTTAATTATGTTACTCTTTTTTAAACACAATGAAGTTTATATGCCGCTATGAAGTACACTAACACTGTTTTCTGTAGTATACGGTGTGCACTTACCATTTATTTTCAGGATCAATCAAAATAATTATTTAAGGGTTTCTCAGGACTTTTAAAATTGAAAAAAAAAAAAAAAGGCTATTTTAAACATATGAAATCTTAAAATGTATATGACTTTAAAACAATTTTTTTTGAGGGGGGGGGGGGTGAAAGATATAAGTATGTTCTTTCATTTCCTGTATTTAAAAAAATGCCAGATGCAGAACAAGCATTTATAGGGGGCTCCAAACTGCCAGACATTTGACGAGCAGAAAATTGGTAACAAGAGCTTAAGCGCAGGATTAAAAATAAATATTGCAACTAGAATAAAAATTTTGGTGCTTACTTATACTTCAGATTGTAATAATTACCCTGAACCTAAATAAATTTGTATTTAAAGCATTTTTATATTTTTAATACAAAGTTGCATTTAGCTCATACAAAATTTTGAAATTTTCAACAGTATAATCACCTAAAACAAATAAATTTTTTAAACAGTAAAAAGGAAAATTTAGGTTCAGTTTATACAGAGTAACATGAAACATATGCTTTAAAAAATTCATGAATTCATAAATTTTTCAGATGTCTTGTGCGATATGCCAAAAAACGTCATTTGGAGAAAAATGACTCCAAAGTTTCAGAAACGCGGCTTCAATTATTGAGCAGATATAATTCTAAAAGCCATAACTTTTGTTCTAATGGGAGTTTCAAGGAAACAATTACATCAAAATGTTCAGAACAGATAGGAGAAATCCAAAGAAATTAAATTTTTGAAAATTTTGAAGCTTTAAGAGTCCTGAAACCCTTTAAACTATCTTAAACATGATGAATTTACAGACATTATTGAAGTGCACTGTAAATTATCACTATAGAATGTGACGTGCTTGACATTGTTATCGTTTATTTACAGTGACACACAAAAGATTTCGATTACAGTGCTGTCCATTATCGATAACTGCTGGAAGTGCGTTTTCAATTACGGTATGCGTTTTTTAAGTTCAATAATTCGCATACTACATGGTGTGTGGAAATTCTATAGATCATATACAGGCTACGCAAAACAATTTGTAAGCATTACTCTGTATGTAGGTGAATTGCTTGTAAACGGATTTTAATTGAGTTACGCAATTTCGGGGCTAAATTATATTTTGAAGTCTGTAATAAATAAATTCATAATATACCGGACAACTTAAAGAATTAGATACATGTCTGTTATAAATAGTAATTTCTGGAATTATGTTTTTAGTAGCGTCATGCGTTTTGTATCTGAATTAAATTTTACCATATTTTAATGCGCTTCATAAATGCATTTCAATTTCATTATTGTAGAAATAGCGTATCGTTAAAATACACCGTGAACGTGCTTCCCCATTGTGAGTAATGTAACGGGGTTCTTTTAAGTGCCTTTGAAAATGAACTAAAAATGCTACACAAGTACACTCAATTTTCAATAGAAAACATGCATGTGTCGAAAACGTCAAAAATATGTCATAATGTCAAAACATATATCAATTATATGGCAATCTGAGAATATTTATGAAAGTTGGAAAACGGTGAGATGGCAGATAGACAAACTGAAGTCATATACGCTTTTAAACTACCAGGTGTCCCAAAAAGGACTGACTGATTTTAAAATTCAATAACTTGCAAACGGTGACAGATATTTAAAAAATTCTTGCAGGAGGTTTATGCATAAGGTCAAAGTTTTTTTACAGTGATTTTCGATTTTAGTTCGAATTACAAACAATAGATGGCGCTGTAAGCAATAGTCGCTAAATACAGGCTCGATTTTTGGTCCTTTTTCTTGTTCCATGCGGAAAAAGGAGATGGAAATGTATTATCCTGGCCACGAAGTACCAAAAATCGAGCCTGAATTTAGCGTCTATTGCTTACAGCGCCATCTGTTGTTTGTAATTCGAACTAAAATTGAAAATCACTGTAAAAAAACTTTTGACCTTATGCATAAACCTCCTGCAAGAATTTTTTAAATATCTGTCACCGTTTACAAGTTATTGAATTTTAAAATCAGTCAGTCCTTTTTGGGACACCCGGTATGTTGGAAAGTGTTTAAAAATTAGTGTTATCTCTTGATCATCCTGCGCGTTCGGGAGAACTTTTGCAATTATATAAAAGAGTCTATCATGGAATATGACCTATAAATATTCTTTAAAGACATCACCTTGTTTTATGCAGATTAAATAAAATAAGAGTACTATTCAGAAATAATGGTAGACATTCGCCCAACCGTTTCTTTTATTAAATAAGGCAAAGGTTACTATTCAAAAATAGGGGTAAAAAGTATTCCGTGCATGGTTGCCTACTTCTCTATTTGTTGGTTATTTCTTTGTTTTCTCATATTCTATAAAATTTAAATAACGTTTAAAAATAAGTTATTCATCAAATTACTGTATACTCGTTTTTTAAGTTACTGAATATGCAAATACGAAATTTTAGACAAGCCAAACTATCGAATGTGTCACATTTGCTAGTTTGAAATGACGAATCTCAGAAAAGTACAAATAAAAGATTCAAACAAATGAAAAAGTTTTTTTTTCTTTTTTGCTAGTAAGAACAATAAAGTGAGAGTATTCTTAAATATGATATAAAACAGCACATTTCTCATTTCTGCCTGGAGTTGATTTTGAATCCATAGTAACATTTTTTTTTACGCCTTCCCGAAAAGTGGCTATTTTCATATTGGATAGTTTGACATGGTCGGATGATTAGAAAACGAAAAAAATATGACAAACTTTTGTGGCATAGTATCGACTATACCATATTCGACAGTGTAATAATGCGTGACGATTTTGCATCGTACGTATCATGCACAATACAAAAGAATGGCACAGACTATGAAAAATGCATTTTTAAATATTGAATAGTTTAAGATGGTACCGACGATGTCTTTATTAAAAGCGTGGTTTTATCAAGTACTCGTTTTATTAAAATATGGTGGAAGGAAAATAACACCATTTTGATAAAACTATACGAAAATATTTCAGTTTTATTAGTTAAAATAAATGCTTAAACAAAATTTAGTTTTTACTTGATGACCATTCTACTTTTAGCGCCCTTGTGAAAAGTTTCAACTGCCATCTTTCAGAAATAATTGTTTGAAAATCTATGTTTATTCTTCAAATTCAACTTTTGTGAATAGTGGACATGACACTAATTGTTCAGTTAAGTAACTTAATCAGGTTTTACCTCCCTGGTTAAATGTAAAAGAAAAAAGAAAAAGAAGCTATGATAAAATGCTTTCAAGATTTGCGGCAGACGATTTTTTATCTTCCAGAATAAACTGATTCGTGATGAAAATTCGTTAAATAGATTTAGTTATTTGAAGGTATGTACTCGAGATCGTGATTATTTAAAGCAATAGAGCACTCACGGTTACGATTACAGTGAAAAAATTTCGAAATTTTCGAATAGCATCACCCTTTTTTCCTGCGCAAATTCATCAGCGCATTAAAAACCATAAATGGCGTTGGTACGATATACTTATGTCTAAAATTGCCGGCGTAATATCGTGGCACTCAGTCCTAATCAGTTCCTATGTAACGTAATATTCAGCACTCTAAAACAAATTATTACATTTTTATTTTCCCTATGTGTACATAAACACATTTTAAAACAAATCTTACAACATTACTCAGTTCACAAGTGAAGAAAAAAATCGGCCACTGAAAAGCATGTCTTGTAGCCACTCCTTCGTTCCTCGCATATCGAAAACGTGCTCCTTCGGTACGATAGTGAAGTCAGTCAGACGCAAGTTAAAAGGACTGCAATTCAAGAGCAAGTCCTGCTTTGGTATCTCATGGTGTATCCAGAGTTTATTTGGGGTTTCGCACTTTACGAAAAATCCTGCAGTCCAAGTGATATTTAGGGTCGTTACACCGGCATAAAACATTTTCAAAAGGGAGCATTGTAAAAGATCAATGACTATTCAAAGACGAGATGAACTGACGCACTTTTCGTAATTCGCAGAATAGATAGTAAAAGCACGAATCACAGAACACCATATGCAAGTCATTGCGTGTAGAAAATTTTTAATAAACAGTGAGCGCAGATTGTTTCTTAAACCAGTTGTTCGTACGTGCCAACAAAATGACACTTATAATAAAGCAACGAGGTGAATTGATAAAGCTGTTTTATCTGAACGGGAAAAATGCAGATGAAGCAGTGCGAGTTTATCATCGAAATCATAAGTTACGACGAGGCCCATGTTCCGTAAAAACTATAAGTGATTTGGTGCAAACAATTACAGAAACTGGATGCACATGTGATCGATTACGATCCGGACGACCATCTGTTCCTGTTGAAATTGTTGCGGAAGTGCATAACAGGATTGCTGCAATGCATTGCATATTACAAAAAGTGTCTCACACAGTTTGGATCACCGAAAAAACAGTCCTCAAGATTTTGCGCACTGTTCTGCGGATGTTTTCCTATCGATTCCAGCGCGTCCAGATGTTGCAGACCTGGAGACGAGCAACAGCGTTTGGACTTTACAGATTATTTTCTCCTCAGATATGATGAAGATAACAGCTGGCCATTGCGAATATTATGGACGATGAGGGACATTTCTCTTTAACTGGAAACGTAAACTCCAAGAACTGCGTTCACTGGGCTGATGAAAATCCTCACGATGTGACACCAACGCCTTTACACGAAGCTAAAGTGACTGTGCGGTGCGACATCGCAAACACATTCGTTCTCTGCCCGTACTTTTTTGAGGATGTCTCTTCCACAGATATGAAAATGTGCTCCATCACAAGTGCTCGGTATACAAAAATGCTGCGGAATTACGTAATTCCAGAATTTCAGCAGCGAAATGTCGTTAATGATATTGTATGGATGCAAGATGGTGCTCCTCCACACGTCGCCACATCGGTTCTGCAAGTGCTGCAACAGCACTTTGATGATAGACTCATCTCTCATAACTTTGCAGTTTCGTGGACACCACGATCTCCCGACCTCACTCTAATGGACTTCTGGTTCTGAGGTTATCTGAAATCAATGGTGTACACATCAAATACAAGAAATGTGTCAAAATTTAAAGATGCCATAAAGCGTGAAGTTGTACAGATTCCTTCTGCGATGTTACGTTCGGCACTGTTGTCAACAATCTCACGCATGCAATGCGTTATTGTCTGCGAAGGTGGGCATGTTGAAAACTGCTAATTCAGATAAATGTTTTTTTCTCTGTTCTCTCTTGAGTTGTCATTGGTCCTTTACAGTTGCCTTTTTTGCAAGTGTTTTACGCCGGCAATTTTCATCGTCCATGTATCATTCCAACGCCATTTACAGTTTTTCAATGCACTGATGAATTGGCGCATGAAAAAAAATGGGTGTTGCCATTCGAAAATTTCAAATTTTTTCACTGTAACCGTAACCGTGAGAACTCTATTGTTTTAGATCATCACGATCTCGACACATGCTTTCAAATAAGTATATCTAATATTTCTTTTCGATTGGTTGAGCGGTTAGGCCACTAGGGGTTCATATGTCGGGGAAGCTTTTTTTATGGACCCCCCCCCCCCCCCCGCTGTTTAATGATTCAAAACAGTAATGTTAATGTGACGTCACGAAGTAGTAGCGCTCATACTTCTGAACTTGATTTTGGCAGAAAATAACAGTTCCCGCAGAGCTAGTAATTCATAATGTAAATTCGGATAAATAGCACATTCGTTTAAATTACAGTACTGATAAAAAGGATTTCTTTTAAAGCTCTTTTATTCAACTATGCGTGTTTTTCTAATGTAAAGATAAAATTTTGCAATAGATTTTCATCGCACTTCCTGATACGCTAGAATTACACAAAGCTATGTTTCAGATGAAAATACAATATTTTAATATTTTTAGGACTTAATTATAAATTAATACATTAATTTTAAGGCATTTTTCAATTAGCCCGCAACAGGTGATAAATCGCCCAATATCCTCTGTAACTCGTACCGTTATATGGGAGTTTAAAAAAAGAATGGATTGAATTATGCGCCAATAAATAATCGCCGAAATAGGCCAAATTGCGGTGAAACTGCAACAACGAAACATTTTAAAGACAAAAAACTACCGCTGCGCAATTTTTTCCTTTCTGGGTACGTGAAGGAAAACGTATTCATCCCCCCCCCCATACACACACACATACACTACCTCAGGACTTACATCAATTAAAACAGCGGATAAGTGACATATTGGGATCAATAACACCGGATACGCCAGCAAAAGTGTGGCAGGAATTTGATTACCGCATAGACATTTGCCGCGTCACGGGAGGGGCCCCACATGGAACACCTTTTTATTTCTTCTACTGCAGAGTAATTTAGTTACCATCTTTAGAGTAACTTCGTTAAAAGTTGCAAAAAAATAATAATAATAATTCTGAAATTCATTTAAATTCTGCAATTGAGAATTTATATAACATTCTCGAATTCACGCGGGTAACTCGTGTTAATTTCATCCCACAGCGTTCCATATTCTAGGCGGAGGAGTTGTGAAATACAAACATACAGTCAGTTCTTAATACCATGGAAAACGATAGTATTCCGAGTGACGCAGCCTTAAACCTAAAATCGTATCGTATTGTATCGTAGAATTCGTAGATGGCGGAATTTATATATACAACTAACTCGACTTCAAAGATAATGCGAAAAGCCGCCTTTCAATAACTCAGCAAATATAGATCTTATTATTCTGATTTTTTAGAACAGTCTTATATCTGCAGTCTAATCCTATTCTGAAATTTTTACGTTTTTACGTGCAGTATTTTTTTCGATCTAAATACCCATTTTTAAAGCAAAAGCGATGGTACAAATTCCTAAAGTCTATTTCTCGAAAACGGCCCGGCGATTTTCTTTAAACTGATATATAATGTGAATCTGTTTGAGATGAAGTGAATAACACTTTCCTTTTTTCTATGAAAACTCATTTTATTTAATTGATAATTCTGTCATTTTCGTTTACCGTTAATGCGTAAAACGAAACCAGTCAACCATTCAGAAGAACTCTATTTCTCTGGTACTTTTCTCGTCTGTGATTAGTGAGTCGGTTTGACGTCACATCGTAAGTGGGAGTAGTCGCGATCCGTCTGACCAATGAGTGAGAAGTGCTGTGGCTTTCAATAGGTAGATAATCCATGTTTGTTTGTGTACTTCTTAGGGAGCAGAAATTCGCTATAATGATGATTTTAGTGTTTAAATTCGTCGTTTCCTTATCGATTTGCGATTAATTATTGTTCTGAAAGAAAATAAAATATATGCGTCGTCTTTTCACCTATCTTTTTCAGATTTTGAAAATACTATAGTATCGCGGATGAAACATATTAGTTCGCATGCTGATTTCACGGGATGTTGTGTTGAATTGACAATTAACCAGGAGATATAGTAAAGCTCAAATCTATTGATAATCTCTAATACATTTCACAAAAATTATTAAATGTTGTTGAATTTAATCAAAGAACAAAATAAGGGAAATTTCGGTTTGTGACTTTTATTGCATCGTAGTTGCTTTTAAATGTTTCAGACCGTGCAACAATCCTGTTTAACAAAATGTTCCCAGATAGGCTATATTAAGAAATATGCACGAAGTTGAAATTAACCACGATTGTGGATAAAATGGCCAATAAAATCTAAATATTGCCACATGGCAGAGTTTTGCATTAAAGATACAATCTGGAAAATTTTAAATGATATACATGGGTGCAAGACCTTCAGTCTCAGTACTGATTTCAGTCTTTAATATATTTTAACCGATATTTAATTCTGCTCTTTATACTTAAATAATAGCTATTTACTATCAAGAACTTTTAAACACTTTTTTGTACTGTAAAACGTCTTTTTTTTGTCAGAATGCAAGCCATAGAGGTTACTGCTATGGCTAATGTCAGGCGGACGTCTTTTTGCACGCTGTTTTACTTACGTATTATTCCTACAGAATGCCGCTAGCATTGTGTAGGGATAATACGTAAGCAAAAAAGCGTGGAAAAAGACGTTCGTCTGACATTAGCCTAATACTCAGAAATTTTGTTAGTCTTGGATTGGATGAACTTCTTGCACCATGATAATATATTAGCATAACTTTACCAGGTTGACAGCTTAATCCAATTTGCTATGCCGTCAGATTTACATTTGTCTCAGCAGGGCCGTGCGAAGGGGGAGGTCGCCCCGGGCGCGGAACTTGAGGGGGCTCCAAATTTATACTACAAACCTCGTCTTTTTCTTCTTTTCTGTAAAAAAAAAAAAAAAAAAAAAAAAAAAAATACATGTATACTTACATATCAATGCAAAAACTCTTGACGGGTTAAAAGTTTCTGACGCAGCACTTTATCTTATGCTCTAAGAATTTTAAATATGGAACTTAAAAATTCTGATATCAAATTTTGAGTGACGTTATGCTATTTCTTAAAAAATATATTTCTATTTATTTCATCATTTTATTTTTGTTTTATTTATAATCGCATGTGCAAAAGTTATGTTCAACATGAAAAGCTGCATAAAATTTTATTCGCTGCTGCTTTATCATAAATTCAAAATATGAGTTTTAAAAGATATGATATAAAATTTAAGTGACGTCTTAATGTGACTTTAAAAGGTTTGTTTTAAAATCCAATTTAAATTATTTTTGACTTGTTTAAAATATATTTTTACATCTACACAATACTTTTAATTTTCTAATTCACTGTTAAATATATCACTTTCATTGAATCTATACTATGCATTGAAATGTATTTATTTCAATAAATTGATTTATTTTTTGTGTCACGCTATTCAAAATTGTGAGTAAGATTTATGTAAATGGTTTATTTGCGTCAAACTATCCTTTATCATACATTTCACGTAGTTTGGATACAATGACGCAAAGAAACCATTACGTATTATTCCTACACAATGCCGCTAGCATTGTGTAGGGATAATACGTAAGCAAAAAAACGTGAAAAAAGACGTTCGTCTGACATTAGCCTAATACTCAGAAATTTTGTTAGTCTTGGCTTGGATGAACTTCTTGCACCATGATAATATATTAGCATAACTTTACCAGGTTGACAGCTTAATCCAATTTGCTATGCCGTCAGATTTACATATATGTCTCAGCAGGGCCGTGCGAAGGGGATAGTCGCCTCGGGCGCGAAACTTGAGGGGCTCCAAATTTATACTACAAGCATCGTCTTTTTCTTCTTTTAAAAAACAAAAAAATATATGTATACTTACATATTGGTAATTATTTTCTCAGTGAAAGTACGAACATTTTTCGTTTCAAAGTTATTGCATTCTCCTTTACCTCACACCGACAGAGCCGTCCTTAAGGCTGTGCATCAGGTGCGGCCGCACAGGATCTCGCGCCAAGGAAGGATCGCGCCTGAAAACAAGCTTAAATATTTATTATTAATTTTTTTGTTAGTAAAGTAAAAACATAAAAATTTTCATAATAAAATTTATGTGTAAAAATGTTTATAAAATGTAAAGTGTTTTGTGAATAAAAGAGTCAATGCAAGGTTTGGACACTCGACAAGAGAATAGATTGTTTGTAGCTTATATATTCGATGTATAACTATTGTTATACTTAAGTGCAGACAGCAGCACCAGTTTGGGCAGGCGCATGAACTGAGTGTTACTTTGTTAAGAGGTAGGTGGTCCTCATGATTTTGACAAACTGCTCACTATTATTTTAATAACTATTTGTAATGTAACAAGCAGATTCTTGTGTAATCAAGTTTCTTCTTTAATTAGACGAATATCGGTGATCTGCCGTCACGTTAGAGGTCTTCACGGGCCCGGCCTTGGCCAGAGGCCCGTACCGGGCCCGGAAATATGAAGGCAAACTTTCAAACTGGCCGGGCCGAGACGGCAGAGTTAGGACAATTTTTTAAACGGATCGTTCCTAGCCGACAAAAAAAAGACATAAAATAAAATAGAAAAAAAAAATTAATGAGTCCGCCTCCCCAATAAAAAATATATAAAATATATATAATAAAAAATATAATGGACCTATCGGCCCATTATAAAATTTAAGCGAAGCCGATAAAGTAAGCATGGACCACTTTCAAGGTATGGGACTTTCAGGGGAATAAGCATAAATGCGCTGGATGAGCTCGATGCTTGTTTTATGGCGTCAATACAGGAATATAACATGTCCATCGTAGAGATCGGCATCGGACAGTTACATCGTGTCTCAGACAGGTCTTAATTTTTTCAGAAGACTTCAGCCAGGCCGGAATCAGGTATACATTTTTTTCTGCATAGTCCAGACCGGCCAGAACTGGATTTAATTGTTCCCATTGTGTGTCGGACAGTCGATATGTTTTGTAAAAATAGTAATAGTGATAACAACGCTAAAGTTTCCGACACATTTTCTGACTCATTTTTAACTATAAAGGCGTAAACTTGACAGGCCTTACTATTGAAGCGATTAGAAATCGAATAGCATTTCCTATTTTTTGATAAATTACTTAACTTATTATTATACTCGATTCTTGTTAATTAACCCCAGTTTTTCATCTTCCTTGAGCTGTCGCGTCTGAAAATTGGATTCATAAGGTCATTTTTGACAGTTTTTTCTGAAAGATCTTTTGCCTGTAACAAAAAATGAAAAGTGCAACTCCAAATCATAGTTTTTGAATAAGACCCCTGCTAATTTTATGCTTTTCCGAAGAAAAATGTATTCATTAATTTGTCAGAAAGTAACTCTTTTGGATTCGAGAACAGCTTTAATAAATTTCAGAGAAATATTTTCAAAAACCTATCATGGAAGATGATAGTATTCCAGAGTGACGCAGCCTTAAGCCTAAAATCGTAAGAATGGCGAAACTCATATATACACATAACACAAGATCAAAGGAAACGCGAAAAGCCGCCCCTTCATAACTCAGTAAATAGTGCTCATATTGTTCTGATTTTTTAAAAACAGTCTTATATCTGCAGTCTAATCCTATTCTGAAATTTCTACATTTTTACGTGCAGTATATTTTGAGATCTCGAGACCCATTTGCTGTTTAATGTGTTACATAACAATTCAAAATTATTTTCTGACTAGCAAAATAATTTGTAAATCTTCTTGTGAAATTGTCTTCTGTTCAGTAATATGAGTATGTAAAAATATTTTTTAAAAACTTTTATAGAATTAACCTACAATATATATATATATATATATATATATATATATATATATGATAAATAAATATGAAATAAAACTACAGATGCAATGCGACTTTCATCTTTTCATGCTCCATGCTGAAATATTTAAAATTTGGGATGCAATTCTAATATTTTTCAAAAGGCATTTTTCAGTTCAAATATCTTTATTTTAAATATTATTTTAAATTGTAATTTACATAATCTGATTGTTGCAGTCATAAAAAAATCAAATGATAATGCCTATTTTAATTAACAAAATTTAAAAATCATAAAATGGTGCTTTTTTTTTTTTTTTTTTTTTACTTTTAGTGAGAAAATTTTTTTTTAATGCACAAATTTTATGATTAAATCTTACTCGAAAATGTGACAATTTTGATAGAAATTTATATTTTTTGCTATGAACTTAAATTTAAAAAGAAATAAACAAAACCTACATCTTTATCAACCGGCTCTTTTTCTTATTTTCATTCATATTTATTGTAATTATGGTACAATTTTTGAGACCCAAAAAGAAAATAATAAAATACTCAATGGCAGTTGATGCTGCCATCTATAATCGAAAATTGAAACTGCATCTAATCGATCACGTGATCCGCAGGCTGGGAGCACAAGCGACACGATCCGAGTACTACTTTCGGGGTCAAATTCTGTGATGAAAAGCCTACCTTCGTTGTTCTCCTGTGCTTACAATTTTATTGTATTTTAAATAAAAAGGTTTATGAGTAATATTTCTTGATATTTTTTTAAAGAAAGTAAACTTTTTACATAGTAAGTTTTAACAAAGCTTTCTATATCTGTGAAACAAACCATAACCCTCATTCCCCACCCCACCCCCACATTTTGTATATTACTTCCATATCTTACTAAAAGTTTCTTTTAAAAAAAATCAAATAGCACAGCACTCTTTACAATTGAAGTATAACGTATGCTTTTTTAAGATGGGTGGGGGAAATAAAGGTGAATGGAAATCACAATTATGAGTTCCTATCATTAGTCTTTAATTATTTTTTTAATCTTTTTGTTATTCAAGTAAAAAATGTAATGATATCAATTAAAAACCCTTAACGGTTTAAAAGTTTGTGACGCAGCATTTTATCTTATTGCTATAAGAATTTAAAATATGGAACTTAAAAATAACGATATCAAATTTTAAGTGACGCTATATTATTTATTTTATCATTTTACTTTTGTTTTATTTATAATTCCATGCGTCTGTTCTGTGCGTCATCGTATCCAAACTAAGCGAAATGTATGCAGATGGATATTATGACGCAAAGAAATCATTTACATAAATTTTACTTTTGATTTTGGATAGCGTGGAACAAAAGATAAATCAATTTATTCATATAAATACATTACAGTGCATTATATAGGTTCAATGAAAGTGATATTTTTAACAGTGTATTGGAAAATTAAAAGTTTTGGTTAGATGTGTAAATATATTTAGCCAAATCGAAAACAATTAAAATTGAATTTTAAAACAAAATTTTTAAGGCTACATCAAGGCGTCACTTAAATTTTGATATCTTTTAAAACTCATAGTTTGAATTTATCATAGCAAACGCGGTAGCGTTAAGCTATAATATGATTAAGAAATTGAAAATGCAAACGACTTTCTTAAATTTCATGCGAACCAGTTGACATACGACAATGATTTTTCTTTTGAAAGATAGAACTCGACGAGACGAATAAACTGATCGCATTAAAAAAATTACTGTAGCTTTCAGTAGTTTTTTATTTAATCTTAAACGAAAAAATGAAGACACAAAATTCAACAAAGTGTAGCTAACGTTCCAATGGACGGATTAACTTCGTTTTTGTTTTATTTTGATCCTCTTGTTCAAACTTAAAATAGGTTTTTTTTTCATCTTTGTATGTTTGACGGTCGCTGAGAAAATCGAATTTGTCTTTTATAATGTCTCCATAAAATTATAGCAATCTCTCCTTTTCATTTTTTAATTTTCTAATTCAATAATTTCTTTTGTGTTGCCACTCCCTAAAAAGCAGTACAATAATTTAAAAAAAAAGGATAACACGTGTACTTTTGTTTTTAAAAGTCAATAAAAATTGAAATTCAACCGGCAGATTTTTGTATTTTTGAAAACTTTCTTGATTAATATTTTGAACTGGAGTAATAGACACAATGGAGCACAAAGAAGTTGATAGGAAAAAAAAACAAAAAAAAAACAAAAAAAAAAAACAGAGTAAATCCCAAGCTTATGTTCAGGAACTAAATGTAAGGGTTTTTTTTTTAAATTATTATTATCATCATAACATCCTGACTTACACAAGCGATAGGTATGCAGTAATATAAATACTTCACATACTAAGCATACCTTAAAAAAAAATAGCATTCCATCTATTTTAAATAAGGAAGAGATGTCATATACGCACCAAGGCATATAAGTGGCGCGATAATGGCGTTATTTTGCCTGATACAGTAACTGAGCTATTCTTGTTTATTTATTAATTATTTTTTTATTTACTTTTATTTTATTTTTTAAAATTATATAAATTGTTTTGTTCTATAGTTATTAATTAAACTTTTCATTATTCATTGTATTTTTCTTTTTAAAATAATAGAAAGTAATATAAAAGTATATATGTAACTGCTATTCGAAAACGAGGTTTTCGTCAAATTGGCTTGAGAAAAAAAACTCGCCAAACCCGTTGTGTATATGACATCTGTGGCTTTAATAACTAGGGTTTCGTTTAACTTTAGGTACGTTTGCTTGAGATATTGTTGAAAATGTACGGCAAAAATATACGGTACTAGTTGATTATCCCGCCGACCAATTTCGCCAAACTATTTGCAAATGATACAAACTGACATAATTTTTTTTTTTTTTTTTTTAAATAACGAAAGAATAAATAAATTAGTAAAACATTAATAAAAATACTAATAAAAACTTGTGCACAGATGTCATATACGTTCCATATTGTCGCGATTTTTTCCGACGCCAATTTAGTGAAAACCTTGTTAATATATCATCTACCGGGTGTCCCAAAAAGGACTGACTGATTTTAAAATTCAATAACTTGCAAACGGTGACAGATATTAAAAAAATTCTTGCAGGAGGGTTATGCATAAGGTCAAAAGTTTTATTACAGTGATTTTCAATTTTAGTTCGATCTACAAACAATAGATGGCGCTGTAAGCAATAGTCGATAAATACAGGCTCGATTTTTGGTAATTTTATCTTGTTCCATGCAGAAAAAGGAGATGGAAATGTATTATCCGGGCCACGAAGTACCAAAAATCGAGCCTGAATTTAGCGACTATTGCTTACAGTGCCATCTATTGTTTGTAAATCGAACTAAAATTGAAAATCACTGTAATAAAACTTTTGACCTTATGCATAACCCTCCTGCAAGAATTTTTTTTATATCTGTCACCGTTTGCAAGTTATTGAATTTTAAAATTAGTCAGTCCTTTTTGGGACACCCGGTATATCCGGGTTACCATATCAAGCAAAATAACGACACTTTGGCGCCAGTTATTTACCCGGTGCGTATATGACATTGGCGTAAAAAAATCGCTTCAATATGGGGCATTTATAACATTTGTGCCAAAACTTGAATTAAAAATCACTTGATGACGTAACAAACACGTGTATCGTGTTTAATGTCAAGTGACTGTAACATTCACTATCATCCATTATTGTCATTTAATCTTATAGTTTGGCGATAATTGTTTTGTCGACAGGATAATCAAGTTGTACCAAGTATGGTACAGATGTCATATACGCACCACGTTGGCGCGATATATTTTTCTGACGCCAATTTGGCGAAAACCTCGTTTTAGAATACCAGTTACATATATATTTTTAAAAGGGGATTAACAAAAAATTTAAAAAAGTTTAATTAATAACAATAGAACAAAACAATTTATATAATTAAAAAAAAAAGAAAATAAAAGTAAATAAACAATTTATTAATAAATAAACAACAACATCCGGGTTAGCATATCAAGCAAAATGACAAAATTTTGACAACATTTAAGTACCCCGGTGCGTATATGACATTGGCGTTAGAAAAAAAAATCGCGTCAATGTGATCGTATATGACATCTGTGGCGGTTCAAGTACACTTCGGAACGTTACTTTGAAATCGGTAAGTTTCATTGCCAAAATCGCCAATATGCTTAATGATAATCGGCATAGAATATATAAATAATGCCATATTTGTAAACTTATAGGTCAAAATATAAGTGGAACCTCGGTTCACGACCGCCTCTGTTTATGACCAGTTCGGTTTATGTTCAACTTCGGTGATCAAAATTTGACTCAGTTGGCGTGCAATATCTCGGTTCACGACCAAGGCTGCCGAATAGTTCAGTTGGCAACCCTCACATAACTCTTGTTATTAGTCAAGTTTGGAGTAAGGTGAGCATATCAGACTGCTTTGTGTACTTGTATTACTGCAAAAATATTAACTTTTGCTTTTACTCAGGTTTGCGCTAATTTTAGCTCTCATTACGGCTTCTAAGAATGAAAAAGTGTTTAGTGATAGCAGTAGTAAGAAGCTTAAGTGGATTACTGTTCAATAAAAGAAATTGTAGCAAAACATGAGAACGATGTTAGTATAACTGGTCTAGCTAAACAATGCGATGTGGCCTGAACCTTCGATTTCCACGATAATCTATATATATATTACGCTATCGTATGTGTCACAGAAATCGCGATTATTTGTTAATTGTTTAATGGCAACGCTCGAATAAAACGCATCACATTGGTTATAGAACAGCATTTTATGCATCTCCATACCTATAAGGGGGGTTACCATAGGCGGGACCCTGTTCTGTCACCAAATACCGCCAAGTTTGTCACCAAATTGGCGATATATCGCCAAATTCCTATAGAATTCCATTGCAAACCAATAGGGTTTACTTGTTTAGAGAGAATCAACAAATTGAGATATTTTAATGCAACGAAAACTAATATCAGTTTAAGGAATTGTATTAATTATATTTAAGGGAACCCAAGTAAATTAAATTATGAATAAAAATAACGTGAATTTGATTAAAAAGCCTTGAACCACTTAAAACAGTGTGCATTACTTGGTTAAATAGTGCCTTATTAAGCGAAATAAGAAAAAAGTATTGGGAATATTTAAAAGCAACTCAGGTTTATTTATATTCAATATATAATTATCAAAAAATTTAAATGACTAGTATTAAAAAATGTTCTGACGAGCACCAAAAAAGGCTAATATGTTTTTAAGTATGAAAAAGGATTTGACAAGTGCTTCTAATTGGGCATGAAAAGGGACAAGGGGTCCCTTCTTGGCTGCAGCTCACTGTCAACGCCAACTTTGAAAAAATCATATTTGCGCTTTTTTCATATAAAAAAAAATCAGCCACAGTTAAGATAAAAATGTGTAGTGTAAAAGACACAGCCAGTAAAGAAGCAGCCTGATTAAACATGAATGTAAGGCGACATAGTCAGGGCCCGCTTAACACTTAGGAATAGGGGAAGCCCGACGTCACACAAGCCCCCCCCCCCCTATTACTCTACAAATTGCTTTTTTATTTACTAAATCTCATTTTCGTATGCTTAAATAATTTGAAATTTTACCATCAAAGTTTAGAGTAAATAACATTTTTAATATTAAACTAAAACTACCTATATAAAAGTATTTTATTATATGTTTAATTGTAAATAACCAATTTATTTTGTAAATGACAAATATGGAGCTATAGTTGGGAATATGTGAACTTCAAAATATTTGTCATTTACAAATTGCCATAAAAAAAGTTTCATAAGGAAAAAAAAATCTATTTTTTACAGTGATTGAGTTTCTTTTTTCTAAAAATTAGTTTTGAAAAGTAAAATTGGGGGGCCCTTTCGTATTTCAGTGGGTAAGCACGGGCTTCACGGGCCTATTCCGTAAACAGGCCCTGGACATAGTACCAACATAGTACCCCTAGTTCCTGCAGCGTATCACACTCATGCAGGGCCACCAAGCACGCCCGCAGTGTAGAACAGTACAGAAAACTGATTTGTAGTGCAGTGCAGCACTCTGTACAGGAATAATTCCAAATGTACATGCATAACAGTATGCATTCATTGATTTTTGAAATTATATGAAAGTGGCTGTGGCTGTACAATGTACTATGCAGTACAGCAATGCATGTAAATTATAAACGAACATTTAACGCATACACCTTTAATACGGAAGTACAAAAGCACAGTGTGAGTGTGCGCTGAGGTTCAAAAATCAAAAGCATAATAGGAATGTACAGTGTAGTATAATTTATAGAGAAATAATGGTACACAGTGCACTGTACAAAGTTGCATTGCAGACGCATGCGCAGTACAACAGTACAACAGTGCAGTTAACATGTAAAGCACGACGGAAAGTTTTACTAAAGTACCGCGAATTTACTTTATATGGAAAAAGCGCAAATATGATTTTTTCAAAGTTGGCATTGACAGTGAGCTGCAGCCAAGAAGGGACCCCTTGTCCCTTTTCATGCTCAATTAGAAGCACTTGTCAAATCCTTTTTCATACTTAAAAACATATTAGCCTTTTTTGGTGCTCGTCAGAGCATTTTTTAATACTAGTGTAAGATATGAATGATAACGCATCAATGAATAAATTTTTATACATCCTTTTAAATTTAACATAATTCTTACGCATGCAATTATAAATAAAACAAAAATGAAATGATGAAATAAATACTATAGCGTCACTTAAAATTTGATATTATTTTTAAGTTCCATATTTAAAATTCATATAGTAATAACATAAAGTGCTGCGTCACAAACTTTTAACCCGTTAAGGGTTTTTAATTGATAATAGATACATTGACTAATATTTCGATACACTAGTGTAAATACCCGCCCTAGGACGATGGGTAAAAATTGTGTTTTTACTTAAAATTTGAAAAACTGATAAAAAAAAAAACAATTGACAATATGGAAGCATTTAGATGAGCAAAGTTCGGCTAGTTTATGTTCTAATAAACACACAATTAGCTTTTACAATAGTTCTGGGTAAACCAGGTTTTCCGGATAATATACTATAACAAAATTAAGATTTCTTAATAAAAGAAAAATTTAATAAATATGCAATAAAAGTGCGTAATTAAAACAGTCTGCTGCATCTATTGAAATAATACTATTTTTTTAATAACACTTTGAAATTGTATTTTTATCGTTTGCTCCCTCCTTCTTCCCCCCCCCCTCCATTTTTTTAATATGTATATTGATTAATAAATAAGTATCGCGGGTTGAATCCAATCCGTCTAATCCCCCAAGCTTCTGTCCTCCTGATGCAAAGCTATAAATCAAAAATTTTTAATTTTACTTTTCATATAAATATTAATTTTTTACTTTTAAAATATGGGATATGTTTTTTGTTGTTGTTGTTGTTGTTGTTTAGTTTAAATTTACATACACCTGTATATAGAAAAGGAAAATATAAGCAATGTGTAATATAAAATAAGTTACAAAATGCCAGAATATTATTTGGGGGAAGGGGGGGTGGGGGGTGTGACTAATCCCCTAAGCTTCTGTCCTCCTGATGCAAAGCTATAAATCAAAAATTATTATTTTTACTTTTTGTATAAATATTAATTTTTTACTTTTAAAATATGAAATATGTTTTTTTTTTTTGTTTTTTTTTAAGTTTAAATTTACATACACCTGTATATAGAAAAAGAAAATATAAGTAATGTGTAATTTAAAAATAAGTTACAAAATGCCAGGATATTATTTCGGGGAGGGGGTGAGGACGGCTAATCCCCTAACCTTCTGTCCTCCTGATTCAAAGCTAATAACACTTTGAAATTGTATTTTTATCGTTTACCCCCTCCCCCTATAATTTTTTTATATGTATATTGATTAATAAATAAGTATCGCGGGTTGAATCCCATCCGTCTAATCCCCTAAGCTTCTGTCCTCCTGATGCAAAGCTATAAATCAAAAATTATTAATTTTACTTTTCGTATAAATATTAATTTTTTACTTTTAAAATATGGTATGTGGTTTTTTTGTTGTTGTTGTTGTTTTTGTTTTTTAGTTTAAATTTACATACACCTGTATATAGAAAAGAAAAATATAAGCAATGTGTAATCAAAAAATAAGCTACAAAATGCCAGGATATTATTTCGGAGAGGAGGGGGGGGGGGCTAATCCCCTAAGCTTCTGTCCTCCTGATGCAACGCTATAAATCAAAAATTATTAATTTTACTTTTCGTATAAATATTAATTTTTTACTTTTAAAATATGGAATATATATATATATTTTTTTTTAAGTTTAAATTTACATACACCTGTATATAGAAAAGGAAAATATAAGTAATGTGTAATTTAAAAATAAGTTACAAAATAATAAGTCTAAAATATTTTAATTGATTACTTTTAAAAAAAAAGTCAGTTTTATCAATTTTTTGCAGGGGAAAAAAGGATATTTTAAAAAATACCATACCATTGTTTTCCGTGATTAAAATTCCATGCATGTCGCAAAGAAAATTTAATATGATTGCAACTTAATACTTGAAATAATCTCAGTTAGGAAGAATTGTCTACCACTGCTCAATTATTAGGATTTGTAACTTTGAGAAGTAATCGCGGGATTCTTGTTTCTTGTCAACCAATGGAAAAATGGAACCTTTCACCTTTGAGTCTCTTCCTCGGAGACTGCTAAGATTAATGGATTCGCCCCGCCCTGTGTTACACTGCCTTTTATTATATAGCGATGGAAAATCAATATCAGTACAAATAATATACAATTGCCCCTCATTACATGTACATCGCGCCTGTCAGAAGAAAAAAAAGCAGTACATATTCAAACGCACGACAAACGGAGGGTGTTGAAAATTATCATATATTATCATCCAGGAAGAAATCTACAGATATATTACGCTACCGTATGTGGCACAGAAATCGCGAATATTTTGTTAATTGTTTGTTGGCAACGCCCGAATAAAAGGCATCTCATTGGTTATTGAACAGCATTTATTGCATCTCCATACCTATAAGGGGTTTACCATAGGGAGGACCCTGTTCTGTCGCCAAATCCTGCCAAGTTTGTCGTCAACTTGGCGATATACCGCCAAATCTGGCAATCAAAGTAAGTCGCTAAAAGTGACGCCAACTTGGCGATATCTCTAATATTTCGCCAAATTCCCATAGACTTCCATTGTAAACCAATAGCTTGCCAAATAAACCAATTGCTTATAGAAAATCAACAAATTGAGTTATTTTAATGCAACAAAAACTAATATTAGCTTAAGGGATTTTATTAATTATATTTAAGGGACTCCAATTAAATTAAATTATGAAGAAAAGTAACATGATACAATGCTAAGCATGCTTTCCCAAGCATAAATTTTAAGGGAGACCAAACTGTTCGCCACGGGCGGCTAGTGTTTTATATTTGTCTCGAAAACGTTAGTTTATATGCATACTAGAATTTCCTAATAAAATTAACTACACAGAATTACACATTACAACTGAGATTAAATAAATTTTATCTTAGATAGTAATGATGTTTTGAGGAATATACGGAAAAAGAGCGTTACATCCAGACGAGTGGTGTAATACAAGGTGAGTGTCATATACGATTATGGGGAAGACAAAAGAAGAACATGGTACATTCCAAAAACAGAATGGCACACAGAAAACAGCAGGGCATACTTGAAAAGCGGCATAACGTATTCGCTGTAATTTTCTTTACCCAAACCCAGTAATAAAGTCCTTCCGGCCAGTGCCGGGAGGAAGAGGTAGCTTTCAAACTCCTTACTTTAAAAAAGCCAACTTATATTATTCAAACACACGAAGCTCAATTTAGTGGAAACCTAATATAGGAGATTCAATACTAATTTTTATCAATACTAAATCATTATGAATGAGAATTTCGCGAAATTAGTCAGCTTTATCCTAGCTGCTTTTATTTAAAGTAACTTATAATTGGCTGAGATGTTTATGTATACTATCCACATGCCTTCTTACATGGAAATAGGCGAATACGTGTGTTATCGCGTGACAAATACAAGATCGTTTCAAAATGTTAGCCACGCTAGATATTCAAAGTGCTACAATTCAACCATTTTTTAAGATATAAACAAAAGAACAAATTTTCAGAAACAAAATCTGCTCCGGAATCTTTGTATCAAGGCCAAACACATAAAAAAATCTTTTTCATTTTCCAATTTTTTAATACCTCATTTTAAATTTTAAATTATTTTTTTTTTAAATGGCAACCCTTTTGAAAGAAGATGGCGAATGAAGCTGGCCAACGAACTCGGTCGAGACATTGATATGTACTATGTACAGTCCAAGTAAGATCCAAATCGGTTCATAAATACGCCTGTTATCGCATGACAAAAATCAGGTCGTTTTAAAATGTCAGCCACAATAGAAATTCAAAATGCTATAACTCAGCCATTTTTTTAGATATAGACGAAACAAAAACTGTTCCGGAATCTTTGTATTAAGGTAAAACACATACAAAAAAAATCTTCTCCATTTTCCAATTTTTTGGTATCTCATTTTAAATTTTAATTTTTTTTTAATTTTTTTAAATGGCCGCCATTTTGAAACAAGATGGCGGATGAAGCTGGTCAACGAACTCGGTCGAGATATTTGTATGTACTATATACACACACACCAAGGTACATCCAAATCGGTTCATAAATACGCCTGTTATCACGTGACAAATATCAGGACGTTTCAAAATGTCAGCCACGCTAGAAATTCAAAATGCTATAACTCAGCCATTTTTTGAGATATAGACGAAACAAAAAGTGCTCCCGAATCTTTGTATCATGGTCAAATACACAAGAAAAAAATATTTTTTCAATTTTCAATTTTTTGGTACCACATTTCAAATTTAGATTTTTCTTAAAAATTTAAATGGCTGCCATTTTTAAAGAAGATGGCGGATGAAGCTGGCCAACGAACTCGGTCGAGACATTAGTATGTACTATGTACAAACGAAGTTACATCGAAATCGGTTCATAAATACGCCTTTTATCGCGTGACAAAATTCAGGACGTTTCAAAATATCAGCCACACTAGAAATTCAAAATGCTATAACTCAGCCATTTTTTAAGATATAGACGAAACAAAAAGTGCTCCGAAATCTTTGTATAAAGGTCAAATACATAAGAAAAAAATATTTTTCCATTTTCAGTTTTTTGGTACCACATTTCAAATTAAAATTGTTTTTAAAAATTTTAAATGGCCGCCCTTTTGAAACAAAATGGCGGATGAAGCTGGCCAACGAACTCGGTCGAGACATTGGTATGTACTATATACATACCAAATTACATCCAAATCGGTTCATAAATTCGAGAGTTACAGTATGACAAAGGTCAGATATATATGTATCAATTTTGAACGGAGGGTGGTTTCGAGGTCTGGGGGTCATGATCGATGAAAATATACCAAAATTTTTTGAAATCGCTTTCCTCCGAACGGCTGCAATAGGTAGCTTTTTGTAATGAAAGCTACCTAAAATCGTTTAAAATACATATAAGTTAATAATAATTCAAATTAAAAACAACTTAATATTTTAAAATAAATTCTTTTTATGTTTGCACATAATAGAGTGACAATTTCTGAATATCATTTTTAAACTGATATTTTCGGCAGGAAATGTTAAGGCGCATGTGTCCGACACAGTAATTTTTATCCGAAAATGACTAAATATTCTTAGTTAAGTTCTGCAGAATTGGGTAGCTTTCCTCATTTTCCTATAAAAATAAATTATCTATTAAAAAAAATACATCCAAAATTGACCTTTTAAACCGATTTCCAGGATCTAAATATTATGAAAAGTTGGTCGCTTTTAAAAATCCACAAAAGTTAAAAGTGTATTAAATTTAAAATATGATAAAAAATGTTAATTTTCAGTTAATCTGACTTTTCAGTATTTGAATAAGAATGTTAAAAATTTTCAAACATGTTTAATTTTTTTTTTAATTGAGTCAGACAAATTTACAGTATTGCACTTATTAGCAGGAAATATTGTCCCAATATCGGGATGCTGACAGTTTGCCAATACTGGCAAGAAATGACAAGCAAACAAACCTAACCATTTTTGGAGCCCGATAAAATTTTTGATAAGAGATTTCCAGAAAAAGAAAAAGAAAAAGAAAAAAGAAAGAAAAAGAATTACGAAACTCGGAGCATCCTTTTAAAAGTTGTAAGTAAACATACTTAAAGCAAAATCATACAAACGAATTGTATAAGTAAAGTGAGCGCAAATAAAAATAAAATGTATCATATTAATCGTTTTTTCATTTATTTTGTCACAAATTCCGTTACATGCTCATATCTTACGATCAATAATTCTCGAAAGTTCAACTTTAACACCTTGAAACTCTTCTCGTAATTCTTTTCATTCCCTCTTTTTAAACTTTTTTCTTTAAAAAGTCAGAAAACGAATCCTTACCTTGAAAATTTCTTTCGATTTATTGATTTCTGCCGCTTTTGTGCGGAGCCCTTTATCTTTCGAGTGTTTCTCGGAAAGAGAAGAAGGCGTGAAGTATAAGGAAAACTGAAGGACTCTTAAAGAGTAAGAAAATTCAAACTTCTTGCAGTACTTTAAAGGATTTTTTTTTTTATTTAATACTTAATTTATATTATTTTAAATCAATCAAATATATGAAAAAATATAAATTCACTGTAATTAACAATTATTCAACCCCGCATACATTTTGAACAATTCCGATATGCTTGTACGGAAGGATTGAAATAATGAGCTTTCATTTATTGTTAACCCTCGCAGTACTAGCAAGGAAGGTCTCCTTCCTTGCATACTCCGACAAATCTGAAAAAAATTATAGAATGTTCTTCTCATGAGGATAGATATGTGTATAAATAAAATTTCGGCGGAACCTCGATAGAGCGTCCGTAAAAAAATAATTAAAATTTCATTATTTGGCGATTTATTTCCGGTTGGCGATGGAATAAAATTTCAAAAAATACTTTTTTATGTCAAATAATCTTTAGAGTAAAAAAGTTTCATGTTGAACTTGTTTCAATAAATTTAATTTAAATAACTTTAGTTTTGTCAGTTTCAGTTTGTTTTAACTATATACAGTAGGGCGACGATTATCCGAACAAATCGGAACCGACCCTAGTTCGGATAAGCAAAAGTTCGGATAAATGGACAAACAATTTAAGGGATGTTTCTGACTATACTAAAACCTTTACACGTTATCTAAGCTTAGGAATGGCAGCACCAGTTAGTGCTGGCATGTTTAAAAATTGTCTTCTTTCTTTTTGTCTTTTTTTTTAAATTGTTGTTGTTTACATTTTTAACATTAATTTTTTTTTTTCTTTTTATCATTTTTCTGAACTACAGAGATTACAATTTAAGGAAAATAGCTTTTGATTGATGCTTGGTTCAACGAAGACATTCTTTTCACTGCTGCCATACCTCTAATTCTTCTTAAATACCGTTAGTTGAATACAATCAGCGTTCTTCTGCCGTTCGTATGGGCGTAGGGAGGGGGGATCCTGGACACCCCGCCCAAAAAAAAAATATATTTTATAGGGAAAAAATTATTTTTATTTTAAAGATTATTTAAAACAGCAATAGTTCTATAAATGGTAAGTAATAATAACAAGAACCGATAAAATGCAATTTTTAGTTTACTATGTTATTTAGCAAGGCCTTAGCCAGCGGGGGAATCACCAGGGATTGATCCCCCCCCCAAGGGGGCAAACACGCGTCTGTGTGCAGCCTAAGCGTAAGGCTGCGTACCCACTATCCTTCTAACTGATTTCAGTGTCGGCTTCGTTTTTTGTGTCTTTTCGGTGTCTTTGATTTTTAACGACTTTAGCAGGAAAGGGACTGATGCCCGGCAAAAGAGGAACCTTTCCTTCAAGTAGAGTCGAGCTCCTTATCTCCTGACCCATTGTTGATTCCCCTCATTCTTTTGTGAATAAACCGCAGATAATTTCAGAATAAAAGATTTTCCAAGAATACTAGAGAAGGAGGCAAAATACAAGTCAGAACGTAGCTTTGTTAGAAGGATAGTGGGTACGCAGCCTAAAAGAAAGGAGGCAGATATCAATCTTCAGTACATCCTTGTCCTGAGGGTACGGTCAAGCGGGAGTCCGAGTGAGGATGGTTACATTGCACAATAGGTTCAGAATGTCGGTGATTTCTCCTTCAAGGTCAACTAAAATTTCACGGAAAAGGAATGTTGTTTTTCGTTTCTTTTTCTTTTTTCATTTTCTTTTCTTTTCTTTTTTTTTTTTTTTTTTTTTTTTTTTTTGGCAGACTTATCCTACAGTTCTGATAAGGCATTGGCATATCACTGACAATGGGGGTTGAAAACTCTTATTTTGTCACTTATTTCTAGTGTAAATGTCAAAAGAGTTTAGTTGAAAGTTAAATTTTTTCAGTTTTTTTTAGATGATGAAGAATTTATCAACTTCAAATAGGTAAGAATAAATTTTAATTTCTGAGACTATATTCCATGCAATTGAAAGTAAGCTGCTACTGTATCATAAAATATAACAGCATTTTTCAATCGATGTATTGCGATGAGTGTTGCCAGGTGTCCCGATTTTTAGGGTTTCCAAGACCCGCCCCGCAAAACCACTGCACGGGATGTCAGAAATCCTGATCTTCCACAAATTCTTTTAATTGTTTTTAAGTATCACGCTATTGCTTAGTCTGCATCCAGTTAAACTAAATAATTAAAACCCGTATAAAGAGGGCCTGTCTATAACGAAAAAATATTAATCCACCGAAAGGTGGATTACTGTACAAATATTACTGCTAAGACGGGATATTTTTCAGATTCTCTACTATCTTGTTTATAGAGATTTTATTGTACTTTGTTTAGTAAAATCTGCAAGAACGGAATTTGTCTATATCGGAATCCTGTCTTAAATAAATAAAAAAAAAAATTCCTTTACCTATTGAAGGGAATTCCCTTTCCCCATACAATATAAGAGTTCAAATGGAAACCTCTCCAAAGCAGAATTTTATTTCGATTTCTAGTGATTTCGTTTTCGCAAATTTTACTGTGTAAGATTATTGTGTTTGTTATAACACAGTAAAACCAATTCAGACGGAATCTCAGGACCGGAAAAGATTTTTCTTTAGACAGGTACAAATATATGGTATACCTATAGTAGGGATTTAAAAAAAATTACGTTTAAAAAATGTGTTCATTTTAGACAGGTTCCGTTTTTTTAGGAACCTGCATTTTATATGTTCTGATCATCGTCCTTTTTTAATTATTCCTTTTACTATACTTTTATGTCCTTTTACTTACCTATCTTTTCCTTACCTTCTTCTTTTACTTACGCAGAAAGCGCTATTTTGGCTTTTTTGTATTTCTGTCCCGTTCTTTATGATATTGGACATAGCAACCAGGGCTTAATTTCTAAATAAAAAAGTACCGGAGCCCTAATATCCTGCAGTACTAAAACCGAAGTGTGTCCCCCCACCCTCACCCTCCGCCATCACTCCAATCCGGGTATTTCTGTTTCATATTTTATTTGTAAAATTTAAAGCATCCTTTTTTTCTTTTTTTTTTTTTTTTTTTTATTCAACAAAATAAAAATTTTAAATATATCTACTTGCACATACTTAACTGTCAACTATTCCACTTTTTAGTTTATCACTCCTTCCGAATAGAAATCTTTGCCTAATTTTAATGTTAATTAATCGCAGAATTCTGTAATTAAATAAGGTGGGGATTATGATTCGGAAATAGTGTTAACACAAAAAAGGAATTGTTCGTAGCTATGCATATATGTATATAATGAATTAACAACTAGCAAAAACATTTATGAGAAAAATGTTCAGAAAATATTACGCGCCGTTTCCTCTCCATCTCCTACGTGTGCAACACACTACGTCACATATAAGTGTTTTGATAGAAAAGAATGCAGAGACTTGGAGATGGGAGGGAAAGGGAAGGGTAATTTAAGCCTCGGTTTTTCGGAATCGCTGCTGCACTGGGCTCCGGAGCCCTGTATTTATGAGCTCCGGTAAATTCCGAACAATATTTAAATATTTACTAAAAACAGAGAAGTACCGGAGCTGAGCTCCGGTGGGCTCCAGCGCAAATTAAGCCCTGATAGCAACACTAGTCGCGACAGACAACAGAGCAACATGGGACATCTCGACTAGCCATGTAAAATATTTAGTTGTTTTCGAAAATTTAATTTAGAATATATTAAAATTTAATTTGTCTTCCATCTCTTTTATTACTGAGAAGCTGAATATTCTCAGTACCCTTTGAAACAATATACAAACCTTTTATATGAACTGAGTTTTTAACATGTGAAAGTTTGAATGCTATAATATTATTTAATAGTAAAGTTCATTGTGCCAATATTTAAAATATATATTTAAGAAGTTTGAAACTAAAAAAAATTCCTTTTTTATCTTCTTTATAAATGTTTTCCTTCTTTTTTTTCCCTTGAAGTATACATTTATTTATGGATTTCTTTTCATGTATAAATTCTTAAAAAAACGTTTAAATTTAATTTGAGTGAAATTTATGAAATTACTACATTTTATGAGTCCTTTTCTTTATAGTGCACAGTAACACACTTCTGCAAACGGCATTTCAAAGAGAGGGGGGAGGATGCAATAGTAGACCTAAACGGGTCATTTTCCAACTTTTGCCGGCCCCCACATGTGACATATTGTTGGAAAGGCCAGTGATCCCTTATTTGTACTATGCACCTCCCAAGCCCCTCCCCCCAAATTTGACCTCTGGGGGGGGGGGGCACTTTTCTAAATTTTGTGGACATCATTCATGCTCCCTGGGGGCCAAATTTAGAAGGAGGGCCTCGCGAGATGCATAGCATGAATAAGTGGTCACAGGCCTTCCCTATAATTTGTCATATATGGGGGTCGGCAAAAGTTAGAAAATTATCCCCCTTTGGGTGTACTATCGCGCCTCCTGGAATACATCCTCCCCCCTCTCTTTGAAATACTGTTTGCAGAAATGTATTACTGTGCACTAGAGGTCTGCACGGGCCAACATTTCCAGTCCCGGGGCCGGCCCGAATCAGAGAAAATAAAATTCGGCTCGGCCCGGCCCGTACAAAAAAAATTTTGGCCCGGCCCGGTTAAAAAGTTAAAAGTTCGGCCCGAGCCCCGCCCGGCCCGAAAAAAAGTTAAAATCTCGGCCCGAGCCCCGCCCGGCCCGAGTGAATTTCTACAAAACATTGATTTTTATATCGATTTGCTTAAAAGTTTTTCTCGTACGAGGATATCAAGCCAAAAATATTTATCTTAACTTTTCTTTTCATGTTTATAATCTTCATTTTTATAGAAGTGCCGCAGGGTGCGATATTTATTTTTTTAACGAATCTCTATTTCTTGTATGTAAATGTTTCAGTTATCATTAATATTGTTAATCGATATTCCATTTATTAAAGTGTTAAATGTCGGGAAAATGCTATACAGTAAAATCTAAGACTGAATTGCATAGAAAGGGAAAAAAATGCGTTATAGAAAAGTTCCCTTCTTAGCAAGTGTAAATGTATTATATATTATTTTCTTACGTAGTATATTAATTTTGTTTGTTATTAATTTTTATAATTTTCTTAGGTAGTATTAAGTAGTATATTAATTTTGCATGGATCAACTCGTTTTTCAGTTTAAAACAAGATTCCGTCATAGACAGGTTCTTTTTCACGCGTTTTACTATATTTTAATTTAACTATATTTTAATAAGTGTAGAAATCTAATACTCTTTAAAAAGAATGAATTTGAATGTTTAATTGTAGAATAATGGCGATTTAAAAATGTATGCATTTTTTGACAAAAAATTTGTGCCAAGCCTAATTTTACTGACCTTTGAATGGACCAGGCCATTCCGAGACAATGATTTTCATACGGGGTGGGTGAAAACTAGGAATGAAAATTTTGGGCCATGAAGATTAGGAATGAAACCAGTGCCCGGGTGTGTGCAGAAAAAATAATTTAGGCCCGGCCCGAACCTTCAGGAAAAAAGTAAGGCCCGAGCCCGGCCCGGCCCGTAAAGAATAGTGACTAGGCCCGGCCCGAGACTTCAGAAAAAAGTAAGGCTCGTACCGGCCCGAGTGCCGGGAATGAAAACAGGCCCGAGCCCAGCCCGCGGGCCGGGCCGGGCTCGGGCTTCGGGCCACGGGCCGGCCCGTACAGATCTCTACTGTGCACGGTGACTATATAGAAAACGACTAATCCAATGTAGCAATTTCATAAATTTCACAATTATTTCTATGTGAGAGCAAAAACTTATTGACACCTTTGTATTTTTACACGCTCAACCACTCAAAATTTTCTGACACATTTTCGGGTTCATTTTTAAAAGTAAAAAATCCGTGCCGGCCCGGCCGACAGGCGGAGGTAGAATTCGAAGTTAAGTACATTAATTGCACCAACAAAAACTAAATCATGATTAGATATACATCCACTTTAACAGTTTTATCTGACCGTTTCTGACGAATTTTTATTTCATTTTTATATAATAGCTGGTTTTATCAGAATCATGTAAAAAAAAAATACTTTTTCATGCTCAACAATTCGAAATTTTCTGGCACATTTTCAGATTAATTTTTAATAGAAAAAATACGAAACTTGATGACGTGATTTTTGAAAAGATTTATAAGCGACATGTGTTTTTATTTTTCTTTCAATTAATTGAAACTTGATTAATAAACAATTATTTTCTCAGTAGGTCAATATTTTTCGTTTCTAACACAATCGCTTCGGGAAATTCTGTTCAAAATCCCCACTTTGACATTATTTTTTGAAATATATTCTGCCTCTATCAAAAAATCGATCATTACGGTACATTATATAGTTTCTGAACAAGAGAATCTATCAATTGGACGCGTTTGAGAGCAAAAATTAATTTAAAAATGAGTAAGAAAATAAGCAGTTTGGATTTGAATACATTCTTATTAAGATGATTTTTTTTTCTTCAACCGCTATGTATTTTTAATTTGTTTTTGCTGTAAGAATTGGTCCTATACAAAACTTGTCTATATAAATGTTGAAGACAATATTAAGAAGATATATGATAAATTCATGGGGATTTTATATCTTGTGAATTGACGGAGTTATGGAAATTTTTCTTCTTCACCCCCCTTTTTTTGTTTTCGTTTTTAATTTTTTTTTTTCGGTACGAATTGCTCCTATCAAAAACTTGTGAATATAAAAGTTGTAGATAATATTAAGGAAATGTATAATAAAATTAATTGGATTTTATATCTTGAGAATTGACGAAGTTATGATTTTTTTTCTTCCAAAAACCCTATTTTTGCGACCCTTGAGCCCATTTTTAATTTTATCAAAAATCTGTGATACATAAATTTTTGGCCCTATTTTTAGAAGTAATAAAAACTTTAAACTGATTTGATATGTACAAAAATTAAGAAGTTATGGGGGGTTTTCTGTTTTCACAGAACCCCTCCCTATTTCCATCCCCTTGGTCCGATTTTGCCCATTAACGAACTTGACCGAGATTTTATGCCCCTTGATTTTATGTATCAGTTTGGAAGAGATTTGTTCTGAATTGTGTAAGTTATCGTGTCCAGAAGAAAGTTATATATATAGATAGATAAAAGTTTTTTTACTGAGGGTGGTTTTGGGTTCTAGGGGTCATGATCGGTGTAGATCTGCAAAAATTCCAATATAGGAACGACGCCAATAAGTAGTATTTCATACGAAATCTACCTAAAACATGAAACTTGCTGACGTGGTATTTTGAAGAGATTTATAAACGACCTGTGTGTTTTTTTTGTTCGTTCAATTAATTATAATTTGATTTACAAACAATTATCTTCCCAGTACGACCAGTTTTTTCGTTTCCAGCACTATCGCTTCCGGAAATTCGGTTCAACATTCCCACTTTGATAGAATTTTTTTTAATATATTCTGCCTTTATCAAAAAGTCGACCAATACGGCACATTATATAGTTTCTGAATAAGAGAATCTGCCGATTGGATGCATTTGAATGGAAAAATGAATTTAAAAACGAATCAGAAAATAAGCAGTTTGTATTTGAGTACGCGCTTAATACGAAAAAAATTTTAACTCCTATTTTTGTTTAATTTGTTTTTGCTATAAGAGTTGGTCCTATCAAAAACTTGTCAAAATAAAAGTTATAAATTATATTAAGAATATGTAAAATAAATTTAAGAGGATTGGATATCTTGTGAATTGACGAAGTTATGAATTTTTTCTTCCTCAACCGTCCCCCTCCTTTTTTTCCCAGTAAGAGTTGGTACTATCAGAAACTTGTCAATATAAAAGTTGTAGATAGTATTAAGAAGATTTAGTTTATTTGAGTTTGACATCTTGAGAATTGTAAAAGTTATGAATTTTTTTCCCCCGTAAAACCCTATTTTTGCGTCCCTTGAACCCATTTTAAATTTTATGAAAAATCTGTGATACGTAAATTTTTGGCCCTTTTCCTAGAAGTAATAATAACTTTAAACTGGTTTGATATGTATTATAATTAAGAAGTTATGGGGTTTTTTCGGTTTTCATGAAACCCCTCCCTATTTTGACCCTATTGGTCCGATTATGCCCATTAATGAGATTTCCTGCCCCTTGATTTTATGTGTCAGTTTTGAAGAGATTTGTGCAGAATTATGGAAGTTATTGTGCCCATAAAAAAGGATATATATAGATAGATATATATAAAGTTTTTAACTGGGGGTAATTTTGGGTACTAGGGGGCATGATCGACGTAGATCTGCAAAAGTTTTTCAGAAATTCTAACATAGGGGATAATGTAATAGGTAGTATTTGTTAAAAAATCTACCTAAAACACTGCACAAAATGTCATAATTTTATCTTTCGTGGAAATTCAAAAATATCAATTTAAATAGCAAAATTGTGAAAAAATCATTCTGAGATAAACGCATTAAAATCCTCTTCTAATATTAGCATTTTTGTAACCAAAGAAAATAAAAATATGCAGGATTGTTTGTTGTTTTTTTTTTTTTTTTTTTTTTTTTTTTTTTTTTTGGATTTTTGAAATTTTAGATATATTTTAAATTATTACTTTGGGAATATTCTTTATTAGAGGAGAAAGTCCAAATACCGGCTAGGGTCCAAATACCGGCTACTAGGTGTTCTCAGAACAGAGCGCAGCGCAGCCTAGCTGCGATAGGTAGAGTTTGTAACTTTAATTGAGAGAAGAAAGTTACGAAAAGTACGTCGCTGAAGTTTGTCTCATTTAGAAACCGTAAATGCAGAAGTGTCGAAATGGCGTAATCGGTACATCAAAAGTTTTTCAGATATGAGTTTCTCATCTTTTAAAAAATATACTGATCGTATATTAGCTTGAATTGATGATTAAGTTATTTTCCAGACATATTTAGCCACAATTGCCGTGCGCACATTATTAGTATTTTATTATATCGATGAGTAATACCGGTTTTAACTTAAACATAGCAGTGGTCCGAATACCGGCTACCTAGAGTGGTCTAAATACCGGCTAGCCGGTATTTGGACCTCTCTCGGTTTCTCTACTTGAAGGGCAAGAAAATAAATTTATTTAAATAGTTCCATAATTAATAAATTAATTTAAATGGTTCAGAAATAGTTCCTGTCCCATTTAGCAATATGAAAAAAAAAGCAACCGTAACCATAATTCTTCAGGAGCAAAGTGGTTACTTAATCACTTCGCAAAAAAAACACGGTTGGACACTTTAAACGCAATAAATGTGAAGAGAAAGAAGAAAAATGACTGAGGAAAACAGGCAAAAGGGGCAGAAATTGGATTTTTTAAAATGTGAAACAGAAGATATCCAACAGAGGAAGATGACGCAAATTGTGTCTTCTGCCTGGGCGCTTTCTCTGCGGACAAGAATGGGGGAAGGAATTCTGGATTCAATGTTAAGAATGCGATATGTGGACTCTATAACGGCTGCAGAAAGCGATATTATGTTTGTGATTTTTTCAAATAAATAATTCACATTTCAATCAGCAAGCTTTTTTGTTTATGTTTTACACGTTAAAAAAAGAAACTAGAAACATAATGGAAAGGGATAGTCGTTTAGAATTTTATAAATTTGACAAAAATGCTTGTTTGTAAAAAATTACGTATTTTTCTGTGCATAAGAAATGTTATTAATCAATAAAATTTATTAAAATAATATTCTTATTCCTTAATAATTGTCATTAGCTCTATTTGTGGAATATTTTGGAAGAAAACTTAGGTAGCCGGTATTTAGACCCCATTTTCAAAACTCAAAATTTGAAGACTTTAGGAATTTTGCTTTTTATAAACAGAAAACGCCTTTTAAAAATATTTTTTTTTTCTTCTCTTAACAGGTGTAAAACATGTCAAGGTACCCTGCTGTCACTATTCCTTTTACTAATTTTGAAAATTGTATGACATAAATTGAAAACAAAAGTGGTAGCCGGTATTTGGACCTTCTCCTCTATTTAATAAAAATTGTGACAGTACACACTATTATTTAATGAATTCATCATATAATTGAAATAATTGAACAATATTTTTATCTTTTATTAGTATTCTTATCATGTTTAAGGGGGTCCGGACACAAAAATCTCCAAATTTTCTAAAACACTTTTATTACATTAAAAGTTTCTCTGTGTTTTTCTGTTTAAAATGACGTTTAAATCATGTTTCTATTTTAATTAGAACAGGAAATATTAAACTTTTCGTTTTGGTGTGTTTTAAAAATCTAGCTTTCAAGCAATGGTTGTCATGAAAACGATTTCTTGTGAAAATGCGTTTTTCTTCATGATGGCTTTTTCCGCCATTTCTCGTATTTAAATCATTATAAGTCAAGAACCGTTAAAGATAAATAGTTCAAATTTGGAACATGTCTTTTTCAATTGTTTTACTTTAATTTTGATGCAGCAAATTAGGAAAAAAATATTAACTTTTGAAAATATAATTATTTTTAAAAAGTTACACCTTTTTTTTATTTTTAATTTAAATATTTTTAATTTTTTTTAATTAATATTTTTTTTAAATGCTCAATCTAAATTAAAACTTATACATTTCTATTTATTTAAATGAAAAAATATTGACATTCTACAAATAATATTTCGAGTTATAACGATTTTAAATTAACTCACTTTTTAAATGAATTTTAAATTAAAATGTTTTTTAATATATGAGAGATTTTATCATGTGATTTTGTGTACAAATAACATGGTTAACCATCACAAAAAAATTTCAATAAATAAAAATTATTTTAAATTGTGTCCCGGACCCCCTTAAAGCTTTGTATGATTAATTGATAAAAATGTAAATACACATTTCATATAGAAACTTTAAAAGACATACTGAATTCATTAATCGGATTAATTTTAAATGGTAAATAATGGATAATTAATAAGTTTGTACTATTCATGATTTCTATTTAAAATTGATAGCATCAGATATTTAATATGCACGTGTAACGAACTGTATGTTTCTGCTCTGATTTATAGCTATCATATGTGATTTATATGTTTTATATGAGTTATATGCATACAACGAGAGAGATTTTTACGTTTGATAAATTCATTCCATTTTGTCGACACAGCAAGTAAACCACCAGGAATAAATAATAAATTATGGAAAGTTCATCAAATGCTCGACAGATTCCGTAGTGTCTGCTTGAATTTACCAGGCGATCAGGGAAAATTTTCCATAGATGAGCAGACTATTCCTTTTTTTAGGATGTGCCTCACTAAAGCAGTATTTAAAAAACAAAACACACTCTATTGTAACAGCATCATCTGGGATAGTTTTAAATTTTGTAGCATACCAGTGAGAAAGTACTGACCTGGTTCACAAGGATCTAGGCTTAGGACCTGCTGTAGTCCTACTCTGGTTCAGATCTAGTTTTATGTTCTTCGATCGGTATTTCAACAAAACACCGCTGCTGGAAAAACTAAAAAAAAAAAAAAAAGAAATTTGAAGGATCAGGCACAATCCAAACAGAGTGAAGGGCATACCATTTGTCAATGGCTCTTAAGAGGGGTGCGAGCATTGAGCACGTCTCAGAAAATGAAATTGTAGTGGTCTGTCCAAAAACAAAAATTGTTTCAAATATTTTCATTGTGGCTGATGAAATTTATCTCAATAAACAACAACTTTTTTTGCTTAAACTTTTATTTTTAGATATTTGGGCACATAATTCCAAACTACACAATTGTGTAGATTTAGCCCAAAAACGGCTGCATTAAGGCCGAACCCGCACAATTGTGTGGGTCCTCCCTTTTTGGCATAACCTGACATCGGATATTTTTTTTAATATTTTTTTTTTCAATCAAATCGATAAGGGGAAACGACCAAACTTTCAATTTCTACCAAAAAAGACTCCCGGTCTTAAAGGATTATATACAAAATATTTTTTTTAACTAAAATCACTAAAGTAATAATTCTAATAAACGTTAGTTTAAACACTAAAATCTACAAAACGTATCTTCGTTGTTAAGGGAAGACACGACTGCGACGCTGGGTCCACTCACATTAATTTTACTCTAACATTTTAAACTAATTTATTAGGGTCCCGTACTTAAAAAGTAAAAACGGAACCATTATAGGATCACTCCTGTGTCTGTTTGTCTGTCACAGCCATTTTACTCATAAACTACGGAACGTGGAAACTTCAAATTGGGGGAAGTAATAAAGACTATTGACCCACATATTTACAGATTATTAAACATTCACAAATATTTATAGGAAAAATGTAGAAGGGCTAATTACGTTACTTGAAAAAAAAATCGTTTCTTTGTATATCGTGGTATCGTCTTAAAGATTTCGCAACGCTGAACTCAAAAATACATTTCTTTTAATTTTAGGTATTACATTTTCAGAGATATCGTCGAAAATGAAGTGCAAAAATATTGCCCCCCTCTCATCTATTTCCGAATCTACTGAAACTAAAATTATGAAAACATTAGAGGTAGTAGACCTTAAGGGTGTATTCGAAAAAATATTTTTCCACCCTCAACAGCTCGAAATTTTCTGAGACATTTTCAGACTCATTTTTAAAAGTAAAAACATGAAACTTGCTGGGGTGATTTCTGAAGACATGTTTAACATGCCGTGTGATTTCATTTTCAGCTCAATTAATTAGAATTTGATTTTTAAACAATTATTTTCTCAGTATGACCATTTTTTTCATTCCCAGATCGCCCGCTTCGGAAAATTCGGTTCAAAACGCCAACTTTGACAGCGTTTTTTACAGTATTTTCTGCATTTATCAAAAAATTAAGGAGCACCGCACATTATATAGTTTCTAAATAAGAGAATTTCCAAGTTTGATGCGTTTGAGAGCAAAAATGAATTTTAAAATGAATCAGAAAATAAGCAGTTTGGATCGGAATACACCCTTAAGTTAAACCTTGCAGGAAAATTATAGCGATTACCCTAGGACACATACTTCTTTGAGAAAAGCGCATTTTTCCGTTACACACAAATTTTGATTCTGACAACAATTCAGAAAAGATGTTGAGAAGCGCTGGAGATACCTATCGCAGCAAGAAGTATAAAAGTATTGTTGATAACGATTTAAAAAAAAAAAATCGTCGGTAATAAGCCGAGATATTAACCCGTAAAGATAAGGACGGTTTGGACATACGTAATGACAGGGGCGGCGTAATCTATGTACCCTCGGCTTTTAAAGCCTACATAACAACTTTTAATGACACATTTGTGTAATAAAATGTCCAGTAGCAGTATACAGCAATAAACGCCAAATTATTCAAAACAGACTAATTTATTTAGAATTAATCACATAAATACTATGAGATTCGCGACTAGTTTACATTGTGTAGATCTCTCAATACGCCTCCCGTGTCTTCAAATGTTAATTAGAAACCTATCTGGTAAAACGAGGCACGGACCAAGGCGGCGTTGCTGCTTTGCAACCTCCTTTCGAAGCGCGATTAGCAAAATGCCATGTTTACACTTTGAACAGGGGTTTTGTTTTAGCTACACTGTAAAAAGAAAAGATTATTACGACGCTGAATTTAGTTTTATAAAATGCCAAATGAAGTTTAAATATGCGCTACTTTTATTGTCAGTGCAGAATTAAGTTTATCATAAACAGATTAGGATAAGATTTAAATAAGAGTTATCAATAATTTATATTATTTAAGCTGCCTATCTCTTTGAACTTTTACGGTATACCCATTCATATTTTTCTTGAACACTATATGGTAAATGATGATTGGTCACTTGCGATTTTAGACGTTTTATTAAATATCTAAAAAAATACATGAGGAACATCCTGAAATTCCAGGTGTGTAAACAGAATAGTATAGGTCAAATATTTCCGCGAAGATTTTTTCCCAAAACGACATAGGGGACCGTCAACAAATTCAAAAAGAACTAATATATTTTGGATAACCCTGTAAAAACTAATGTAACGAAAGCATTCAAACTGTAGAACATGATTAAGAGGCTTGTTGTAATAAACTGTGTTCATATGTATGAGGATAGCATGTATACTAGTAGAGAAATTAAGGTTTTTACAAAAACAGTCCCAAATTGTGCCAAGGTTTTTGCTTATAATTTGCAGAGTTCTTAATTTAAAAAAAAAAAAAAAAAAAAAAAAAAAAAAAAAAAAAAAAATTCTTTTCAGAAAATATGAAAAACAACATTGTACACAATACTCTGCAATCAGAATTGAAAAATAATAAAAATTGGATCAAAAATGAGCAGGTTTACTAAAAAATGCTTCACTACGCATGCACCAATGCAATCAAATTATAATGCGCATAATGTATTAGCTAAGTGTATAGAGCAACTTTTCTGAAAGTCTGAAAAATATAGCTTGAAAATTCTGAAAATTATCGTCGATAGAATGAGCTCGAAACCCGTTGTTCCCAAAGGGAAGCAAAAAGATGAGAAGCTGTATCCAAATATGTTGATTAGTGCCAAGATAGCACCCACAATATTGCACGTACTATATTTGGATACAACCCCTCATCTTTTTTGCTTTCTTTTAGGAACAACGGATTTCGAGTTTATTCTATCGACGATAATTTTCAGAATTTTTAAGCTGTGTTTTTGAGACTTTCACAAAAGTTGCTCTATACATTTAGCTTATACATTATACACATTATATTTTGATTGCATTCGCGCATGCGCAGTGAAGCATTTTTTAGTAAACCTGCTCATTTTTCATTCAATTTTTTTTCTTTTTTATTCTGATTGCAGGGTATTACGAATAACGTTGTTGTCATATTTCTTAAACGAACATTTTTTTTTTTTTATTATTATTATTAAGAACTCAGCATATTGTAAGCAAAAAACTTGGCAAAACTTCTTGCTGTTTTTATAAAAAGTTAGTTTCTCTACTAGTATACATACTATCCTCATAAAAATGAACACAGTTTATTACAATAAGCCTTTTAATCATGTTCTACAGTTTGAACGCTTTTGCTACATTAGTTTTTACTGGGTTATCTAAAGGATATTCCTTTTTTTTTTTTTTTTTTCAATTTGTTGACTGTCCCCTATATGGTTTCGGGAAAAAAAATCTTCCACGAAATATATAACCTGTACTGTTCTGTTTACACACCTAGAGATTCAGGACAATTCCTCATGCATTTTTCTAGATATTTAACAAAACATCTAAAATCGCAAGTGGACATTCATGATTGGCCATATTGTGTATATATATATACCAAACCCTAAGTTGTATAGTTTTTTACAGTCTTATTTTAAATTTTAGTAACAATCTTTTTAATAATACAGCTAATAATTCATATATTTATTGTACGGAACCCTCTGAGCGCGAATGATACTCGCACTTGACCGTTTGTTATATGTAACTAAGTTTTATCCAAGTGTTTATAGATACTTTAATTCATGTGTTTGATAAAACTTTGCAAGAACTTCACACAAGGTATTAGCGTCTAAGTTCTTTAGCTCTCCGGAAAAATGTACTTTTCAGCTAAAAAGCCCATTAACTCCTAAAGTACTCGAGCGATTTCCATTAAATTTTTTTGGTGGTAGAGTGCAAATATAAGATCCTATCACTCACCCGCAAGAAAAGTAACACATCTCGACAAAAGTAAATTTCACAGGAGAGGCAAAAGGAGGAGAGGGGGGGGGGGGGGGGATTTGCATGATTTTACTGTAACATGAAATTATAGCACTTAGCTCTACATGCAGGAATAAAAACGCGCATAAAAGTATAAAACACTTAAAAATGCAGACGTTGGATGAGGTTTGGAGGGTTTGGTCATTTTACCTCCCCACACAATCCACCCCTCTTCTGTGGTCACAAATGGACATAATAAAGTGCATTTAATATAGCATAATAAAGTGATTTTCAGTATAACTACACTTATGAAACTTTTTTTGTAGCAAGACGCACCTATGACAGACCTATTAGTGAAATAAAACGCAAAATGAATTTTTACGAGATGTGTACGAGAGCGATATGTGGTAGACAGTTTGAAAAAATTTTAATTAGTTTCAAATAAAAGAATTTTTGAAAAATGAAAAAATTCTGAAAAATTACATTGCTCTAAAATAAAAGTTTTAGTCACAGAAAAAAACTGTCTGCCATAAGTCTTGAGCATAAATAATCTATTGAATATGGATTCCAGATTTATAAAAAAAATTGGTTTTCTAGTTTCTGAGGAAACGGGTTTTAAAGCTGGCATATTTCCCATGGAATTGCACCCAGTCTTGTCTGATTGCACCCAGTCTTGTCATCCCTTAAGGGTGTTCTCAAATCAAGAAGGGCAACTTTCGGACATAAGTTTTAATTTATTTTTGTTTGAAAATGCATGAAAATAGCAGGTGTTGCTGTTCAGAAACTATGTAATCGAGCTATTTTTTCCGTTTTCTTGCAAACGCAATAGATCTTTCAGAAAAGGGTGTCAAAGTTGACGTTTTGAACCGAAGTTCCCGAAGAAAGCAGAAAAACCAGTCCGTGAAAGGCGAAAATCATATTTGTCACGTGATTAATATCGCTTCTAACTCAATAGGTAATGGATGGATCAAAAATTGGAAAAAACAGTTCGATTCCAAATCGCTTCCAGGGCCAGGCTTTCCAATTTTATATCTTTTCACTAAAAAATGAATTCGTAAATGTGTCAAAACGTTTTGCGCTTGTTGAGCAGAGCAGTTAAGAACAGCCCCGTTTAAAAAAAAAAGAAAAAGAAAAAGAAAAAAAAAAAAAGAAACAGACAAAGAAACCTTTCAAAACTCTCGCGAAAACTGACGATTTTAACGTAGTCGACCTTAATCGTGTGTTCCTTTTTTATATATTTACTTTTTGTTTGCCAGATTTGGGAAGATTAGTGGGGAGTCAACGGCGAGATTGATTAATGAAGCAAAATCGGCAAGTCGCTTCCGCAGATAAACTTCTGCTTATGGTATTTATTTGTTTTGTTTTTTCGGTATTTTTCGTCAGAAAACAATTTATTTGAGTTCATCTGCTTATTCTTATCAGCTTCAAAAGAAATGCTCTTATACGGATACATTTATATTAAGAAATGAATACATTCATAGCATATATTTAAAGTAGATAACTATAAGTAGATGAAGTAAATGCAGTAAAACCGCTAAAGAGCGGGATACATCAAAGACCGCCGAATTTACTCGTTATTCGTAGGTAAGAGTATACAAATATTCAGGGAGGAGAAAAGTTCACTATTCGGGAAGGTTCATTACAGTAGTAGTAATGGCCTAAGCAATCAAATGTACTTTTCTCGAAGTTTTATTTAACTTCCAAACATCGAACTATTTAAATTTTTGTGCCATCGAAAAGAAATAAAAATATTTTTTAAAATGTAATTTATTTAAAAATTATACCGCAATTTACTGATTTTTTGTGGTTTTTAAAATAATTATCTAGCGTAATCTTTTTTAAACCTACTTCAAAAGTCGCGTGTAACCCGATTAAGGAAGAATAATCCCTTTTGCACTTGAGACAATATAAATAATTCAACTTTTGTTTTCTTCCGTGCAATCTTCCATAATCAACTTGCCAAATGGAATTAAAACTTCACAGATTAATAAGTAAATAAATAAAATACGAATACAACAGATATTTAATCAAACTACTGAAATAATAAGATTAGCAACGGCTAATGTAAATAGTGAAATCATTCGTGATTAACTGTGGGCACATAAGGTTATTACATTAAAATAAAGACCCATTAAAAAAAATGTAAGCAGTTTAGAGTTTAAAAAAAAGAATGGATAAAAACCTCATAACTTTTAAAATTGTACATTTAAAAAAAAAAAATAGTTATTACAAAATATTTCTTGTGTAATTTATTAAAGTATATTTCTATAGATTCCGTTTACAAAAAATCATTATAATTATTATTAATTTTAAAAAATCCTGCTCGACACGGTCTGGGAACAATTAAGTCCAGGTCGTCCCAGCTTGAGTATGGAAAACAAAAATGTAAGGTTGATTCCGGCTCGGTCCGGTCCAAGTCTCCTGAAAAAAATTAACTGAGGTTCAGACACTTTATAAATGTTCGGTTAACATATTAAAATTTATATGTTTCTTACGCTGGGCACGTTAAATCTTTGTATTGATGTAGTCAAACTAGCATCGGCTCGTACTGCACATTTATATCATACTTGCTCCAAACTAATCAGGGTAGTTGAAAATCAATAATATTTTGTTGGATTTGTCCCAACCTTTTAATTTTTTTACATCGGGCTTGTGGGGCGGCTTAATTTTTTATCGGTCTAGCCAGGCAAGTTTATCTTTTACTTGCCTGTTCTGGTAAAAAAAAAAAAAAAAAAAAAAACTCTATTTATTCTGCAGGAACGACCCGTTCTATTTGAAAATTTGTTTTCATTTTGCCAGCCCGACCATGCCCGAGCCGTTCAGGTCTCTAAACAGGAGACATTAGGTCTCCGAAACGGCATTAACATGTCGACCACCCAACCCGAAATTGACTGCTTTTTTGAAATATGCATTTGAATTCCCATGTTTAGCAACTTTTGCAAGTGAGTTGTACAAGGGGTCGGCAATCTTGTGCTATAACAATCTGTCATGAGACCATATGGTCTCACGGTGCGCAGAATAGAAATCACACATAAGACCATAGGAACTCGTGGTCATGAGACCATATGGACACGTTGAAAGGACAATGTGTAAAGTTATAGATTCAGTAAAAGTTCCTTATTTGAATATCCGTATGCAATTGTAAAGATGTCAGCTTTGAATATTCAACTTACGACAGAGAAAAAAAACAAAATCAGTTTTTCAAAGAAATCTTCTCACAGAAAACGTTTTCAAAGCATTATATTATCTTCATCAATTATATCTCAGTTAGTAAGCTCAGACCACCTAGTGCGGTCTTAAAAACAGCACCTCCTTAGTTACAGGTTAAAAATAGCCGCAAGATTTTCCGTTTTGAAAACTATAAAATTTAATCCAGGCATCACAATGGCGCCTAGCTTTAGATTTCTAAAACTAATGAGGAGCTGTACATAACGTATGATTATTCTTTTTTAGGTTTCCGTACTTAAAAAGTAAAAATGGAACCATTATAAGATCACTCCTGTGTCTGTCTGTCCGTCTGTCACAGCTATTTTACTCATAAACTATGAAACGTGGAAAGTTAAAATTGGTTGAAGAAAATAAAGGCTATCGACCCACATATTTCCATATTATTAACCATTCACAAATACATTTAGAAAAATGTAGAGAGGCTAATTAAGTTACTTGAAAAAAAATTATCTTTTTTTTTTTTTTTTATCCGAATCTGCTGAAACTAAAATTATGAAAAAATTAGGGGAAGTAGAAGTTAATTTAAACTTTCCAAGAAAACTATAGCGATTATCCTAGGTCACATAGTTTTTGAGAAAATCGCATTTTTTCGTTACACACAAATTTTGATTAAAAAACAATTAAATTTAAAAAATCAAAAAACCCGACTGCGTAAAAAGCGAACTAATTAATTATTTCTCATCCATGTGAAACTATTTTTTTTTTTCAATTCCTACTATTAGCTCACACTCTCGCTATATATATATCTTGTTCAAATTTTCAATCGTTAATAAAATACTTATTATTCATCCAATCAAGCTCAAATAATTTTTTTTTAATTTGTAGTGGATGACACTTGATGTTAATAAAGTTTTTTTGAAATATTAATTCATGAATTAAATTAAATTAATTAATTTTCAATAATCGAGAGAGCCCTCTTCTTGATCAAGGTATTTTAAGACCGAGAGAGCCCTCTTCTTGATCAAGCATTTTAAGCGCCAAGAGGGAAGAAGAAAAATTCCCTTATTGACCTAAGTAGGAATTGACTTAAAATATTTTTTTATATTAGTTGTTTATATTACTTACCTATTTTTTTAGTTACTTGTATTGATGACTTTTAAGTTGTGATTAATTGTTAATTCCTATCTATAAACACTGTTTTGACGAGGTCTATAGATGTCTAGGATGGTTAGAGTTGCAGTAAAGCTAGAGGTCCTACATACACAACTTTCAGGTTGTATAATATTTTAACGGAGTTTCTGACTGTAAAATAGTCAATGAAACATCGTCTTCATTTTGAAAGACCTATCCAATGATATGCCACTCAATAGAGTGCGTAAATTCTGTTTTCTTCTCTACCGTCATTTTGTATTTTACGGCCGCCATTTTGAATTTATAACAACAAAACCTAGCCTATAACCATCGGACCGTTAAGACGAATTTATAGAGACCTCATTCATTAAAATCCATCCAGCCGTTGGGATGTTTCGAGGGTATAAAGAAATCCACATACGCAGATATGCGTGAAACACATAACCCTTCTTTTCAGTCGGGTAAAAAAAATGTCGGTCATTAGCCCTTAACCCTTAAAGACACGGACGGTTTGGACATACATAAAAGCACGGGTGGCGTACTCTATATGTACCATCGGCTTTTAAAGCCTAGATAACAACTTTTAATGATATATTTGTGTAATGCATAGTGCCCAGTTACTAAATCATATATTTATTGTATGGAACCCTCTGTACACAAGTAATACTCGTTCTTGACCGGTTATTTTCTGTTAATTTTTAACATCATTACTGGTATGAAACATGGGAACAGTGTTGTATATTTTCCGTCAAACATACGTTTTTAAAAGTATCCGGAGTTATATAAAAAGCGAGTTAAAATAAGAATGTGAACTCTGAAATTCTACTTAATCTATTTAGATCCTTTTCAAAACAAACTCTCTTTATAGTACACGGAATATCTTCGGTTTTACGAACACTACTCCACGTGCTTTTTCATGAATGAGAAACTTGCATGTTTGCGTAGGCTGACAATGTTTTCAAACCCCACATCTTCTAACTATAACTTTTCCAGAGTTATATTCGGCCCTGTTTGTCTGGCCACTTTCCCTGACCCAAGTTTAGAAACCTCTTTGGCAACCATTATGTTCTTGCGTCACTATGGCGTCACTGGAAAAGTGCAATGTCAGTTTTATCAAATTTTATTAGCTAAAAGTTCTAAAAAAAATTCGAAGTTTCCTTTAGTAAATTCTATTTATGTTGAGAAGGATATTAAATTCGTAAACAAATGACGGATAACTAAACTTAAGAGATGTCTGCCGCATAAATTACAGCTTACGATGCTCCAGAATAAGGTTTAGAATATTTATTTCTAACGCTTCCTCTTCATGATCAAAAAAATTAGCAAAGATTTTTTAAAAAAAAGTTTTTTCCTAGTCATTACTTCCTTTTCATGATCGAAAAAATCAGAAAATATTTTTAAAGAAATATTTCTTTCATAATCATTAATGCAAAACTTTCCGCAACATTTTTATTACGTAAAAGCATGAAATTGTTAAGTATGATTATTGAAGAGATTTAGAATAGTTTAACGTTTTTTTTTTCATTTTTCCATAAATGTAATACAATTTTAATTATCGGCGAGTGCGAAACCACAACGAGATTTCTCGGACTGTCGCGACCTGTTCAGAAAGTCGAACTGTACAGTAATTTTTGTCAAAAGTCTTTGCCTTAATCGAAAAATGAAAAACTCTATTCGATTACACAGTTTCTAAAGCGTACCCGTAAATATCATGCGTCTAAATTTAAATATGACTTCTTGAATGTGTGAGAAAGTAGTCACTTTGCATTTGGGTATAAATTTAGAGGTGTGTTGAATGTTTGCATATGTAATGATAAAATAAATGACTATATTCGGAGGGAAAATAAAAATAAACAATTTGTTTTTAATTTATTACTAGACTTTTTAGATTAAATCTATATTATAAAAGGCAAACGTGTCCATGCGTAACGCTGACGTCATTTTGATATTGGCAACACCAAACAATTAAATTTCGCTTTTACTGCAATTTTTTAAACTTCTAAACATCGCACATTTTTAATTTTTACACTGTCGAATATATGTAAAAACAAGTTGGAAATTACTCGTCAAACGCGGCAAATGAGGTGCGTTCGTACTATAACTAGTTTTATAAATATTTTACCGCATATTGTAATGAATATATATTTTAATGCACTTCATAAGTGTATATCAATTTCATTCTGTTCGAAAGGCTGTAACATCATTAAAATGCACTTGAAATATTTTTTTTATCCATTGGCCTTAATGTAACGGAAAACTTTTGACTGTCCCTGTAATTAAACTATACATCCGATTTTCATAAAATTTGAAATGGCTCGGGAAAATTTTGCAAAAATTATATATTTAAAATTTCAGACCATTCGGAAGTCTGTAACATCACTAAAATTCACTTGCAATAATTTTTTCCCATTGGCCGTAATGTAACGGAAAACTTTTGACTGTCCCTGTAATTAAATTATGCATTCGATTTTCATAAAATTTCAAATGAATCGACAAAATGTTTCAATAATTATATATTTAAAATTTCAGACAATTCGGTTGGGTAGTTTTCGCTCTGTTATATACAGACGGACAGGCGGACAGACGGACGAACGGACTGAACGACGATTATATACGCATTTATATAATTAAAAACGCACCTAAAAAAGTGTACTTTCAAATACTTCTACCAATAATCTAATCAATCTAATGTCAAAATCTAATCAGCAACAACTTATGTCAACTTCTAACTGAATCTGAAGTTTGATGAAAATGCGTGCATTAGTTTTTGAGAAGAACTATTGCGGAAATCGTAAAGAAATCTGCATAACAGCGCCACCTGTTGGCCGATTTACTCCAAAAACTAATCAGAACGAATTTATATCTGGGACTAACTGAATCTGAAGTTTGATGAAAATTCATGCATTAGTTCTTCAGATACAGTTATTACAATAATCATGAATAATGCCGTATAGCAGCACCACCTGTTGGATGATTTGCACCAAAAATTAATTAGTATCAAATTATATCAAGGGCTAACAGAATGGGAAGTTTTATAAAAATCCGTGCATTAATTCTTGAGATATAGCTATTGCGGAAATCGTGAAAAATGCAGCATAGCGGTGCCACCTGTTGGACGATTTACAACAAAAAGTAATCAGCACCAGTTTATATCAGGGACTAACTGAATCTAAAGTTTTATTAAATTCTGTTCTTTAGTGCTTGAGATAGAGCGCCCACAAAATTTGTGTCACATACAGACAGACAGACAGACTCACAGACAGACATTTTACAAAAATGTGTTTTTCGGGTTCTCTGACCCCGTGTAAATCCGTCCAAAACCGAAATTCGAAAATTTTCATGAATTCAATGACTTTCTTCTTGTAAAGATAGAAGAAAGTAAAAAGGCTGATATCATTGCATACATTTAGCAAATTTTACATAAGTAAGTAGTAAAATGAATATAAAATAGATTTTTATATATACACAAATGAAAGAGCAGACAAGACAAATAAGTATTAGCCGAAGAGTGCGACTACTTTTCTAATATTAAAAAGTAGAAAACCAACGTTTATAAATGCACAAATAATACATGAAATGCAGCAAAAAGCTGTTTCCAATCTACTAGCGAGATTCTTCTTCAGTGCAAGATAGGGCAAGGCACAGCGTGCTAGAAAAAGCAAGGATGAGACTTTGGCTCAGCCTTGCTTTTTAGGTGCGTTCGTAATTATATAAATGCGTATCACCTATAGTCGTCGTTCAGTCCGTCCGTCTGTCCGTCCGTCTGTCCGTCTGTCCGTCCGTCTGTCTGTCCGCATATAACAGAGCAAAAACTACACAACCGAATGGTCTGAAATTTGAAATATAAGATTGTTGCAAAATGTTGTCGAGCCATTTCAAATTTTATGAAAATTGGATGTATAGTTTAATTACAGGGACAGTCAAAAGTTTTTCTTTACATTACGGCCAATGGGGAAAATTATTGCAAGTGCATTTTAATGATGTTACAGCCTTCCGAATGGTCTGAAATTTTAAAGATATAATTGTTGCAAAATTTTGTCGAGCCATTTCAAATTTTAGGAAAATCGGATGTATAGTTTAATTACAGGGACAGTCAAAAGTGTTCGGGGAATGGAAAAAAAAATATTGGGAGTGCATTTTAATGATATTAAAGACTATGCACTTTATGAAGTGCAACAAATTATACATTCAGTACAATATGGGGTACAAAAAATAATTATAAAGCTTGTTATAGTACGAACGCACCTCATTTGCCACGTTTGACGAGCAATTTCCAACTTGTTCTAATACGCTGTGCCTTGCCCTATCTCGCACTGAATCGCTAGTAGATTCGAAACAGCTGTTTGCTGCATTTCATGTATTATTTGTGCATTTTTAAACGTTGGTTTTCTACTTTTTAATATTCTTGAACAAAGGCTTTATTTGCTATTTTAATGCTCTTCTAATAATGTAGTATAGCGGGGTCTTTTACGTTTTAAAGGAGTGAGAGCTTCATAGTCTGAGTGTTCATAAACAATATCATTAGGAACTTTGTAAATTTGGCTATGGAATTTTTTTCGATAAATGTTTAATACGATTAACTAGAGAATATGCTTTGAGATAATTTCTAATGGTAGTATTACGGAGGTATCTAGAGCCATTACGTATAATTCTGAGTTGTTTATTATGAAATTTAGAAAGTTTGTCCATACTAGTTTTACAGACGAAGCCCCATACCGGGCAGCATTCAAATTGAAAACTATATTTACGTATTCTAATGATTTAAGCTATAGAACATTTGTGGTTGAGTATTGTGTATTAGAATAATCAATGTAATTCAAAGATTGAACCTCCATGATAATGAACTTAGGGGAGACCGGGGGAATGGCGCCATTCGGGGTTATGCCGCCACCCCGCTTAGTTTAAAAACTAAGGGCAGTTTGAGATAGTGAATGCGGCTGCACTATATAGCGGCTAACAATAGAAACAGTGCCTAGTATGAGAATGATTTTATTGTGCGTCGTTCGCTTGTTCCAGTGAAAAATTTAGTTTTCATCTAGTTGCTTCTTATTTTGCAGCTTCAAATGAGTAGAGGTAAACACCTTTTTTTATTATAACATTAGGTACTTAATATAATATTATCCGTAATCTACAGGCATTCGCCGACATTTTGCTGCAATTTGTTTGTTGAACAAGTTCGGAGAAACTTGTTCACGAAAGAAGAATTCTTTCGGCTTTGCTGGGGGATTTTCGCTATAGTGTCCTCTCGGGTCAATGCCGCCACCATGGCAAAGGGTGACTTTTCCAATTTGAGTTAAATTGTAAGCTTAGCACATTAATAAATCTAGCTTAAAGAACATTGTAATTATTCCTTATTTTGATAAATTATTGCTTTCTAAATATTTTCAGTAGGTTATGTGTATCCTAGTATACATTTTATGTATTTACTAGGTCATTAAAGAGTGGCGTATTTACCCAGGTACAGTCGCGGAATCACCCCAGTATCCTGGGTAATCCCGCCACTGTACAGAGGTTGAAAAAAAATTTTTTTTTTTTATGTGTGCTTACTTTACAGTTATGATTACGGTTAAATTTATACAGATTACTAAAGATCATGATTCAACTTTAGAAATTTTATTATTAAAAAATAAACATTTTCTTAAGGTGAAAAAAATTAAATGTCCTTAAGGTGTCGCCATTTCCCCGATCTCCCCTAATAGCCTCTAGTGTTCTCGATTCTCAGGCAATATCGGATGTCTCAAGCTGGGCGGAGACGTATTAAATTCAAATTATGCCTTATAAGAAAATTTCCGTCTGAAGCTTCATAAATGAATCCCCATTGACGCATGAGCTGAAAATATCCTTTATAAAATGCTGCTGACGTAAATCAACTTTTTCAGGAATCAATGTAAGATGATATTACGGTTAGGGATTTTCATTGGTCTTTCGTTTAATGAATATTATTTTTCTTAAGCTTTTGGGTGCCTTTAAAATGTCAAAAGTTAAATGAAGTTTAAAGCGAGTCATTTTAAAATTTATTATATGGGGCATTCTCAAAATCTTTTCGCTTTCGGGAATAAAAATCTGGTGAAATTAAATTTGCTGAAATAACATTTCAATCTGATAGACGAATGCCTTGAGCGAAAAAAATTTTATTTAACTGGGGTTTAAGTTAAACTTACGAGTTTAATTTTCCTCACCATTTTAACACTATAACTTTCTATTTTCTTCTGAATTTTTACTTATAATGAATTTGCATAGTACCCAGAGGACATTGAAATAAGAAATAATAACAATGTAGTATTTTTAGTACAAAATTTTGGTATAACATTATCTTAAAGGGGTGTTAAAGAAGGGACGGAAGGAAACAAAAGGGAATGGTATAGGAAAACTAGTCGTTGGGGGCCACCGTAATACTTACCCATCATGGATATAGATAATATATAATATGAAAATAAAACATGTGATATTTGCTAAGCATTGTACCATGCTACTATTATTCATTATTTGGACTTCCTTAAATATAATTAATATAACCCCTTAAGCTAACATTACTTTTTGTTGCAATAAAATATCTCAATTTGTTTATTTTCTGTAAGCAAGTAATCCCGATAGGTTTACAATGGAAGTCTATGGGAATTTGGCAAAATATTAGAGATATCGCCAAGTTGGCGTCACTTTTGGCGATTTATTTTGGCCGCCAAATTCGGCGATATATCGCCAAGCTGGCGATAAACTTGGCGGTATTGGGCGACAGAACTGTGTTCCCCCCCCTACAGTAAACTCCCTTATAGGTATAAGAGGCATTAAATGCTTGACATTTACGATAAGCCATTATTGGCATTTAATCTTATAGTTTGGCGATAGCTTTTGGGTCGGCCGGATAATCGAGTAGTACCGAATTGCTTAAAAGAAACATCCTTATAACTCGAAAAATTATAATCCTATTAACTAACAGCTTACTGCATCGGATTAAGTGTCTCATTTCCAATTAAAATATATCTTTGAATTGAAATTTGAATGAAATACAGGGTCATGAAAAATCGAAGAGTGTGAAAAATAGAATTACAAATATCTCGGCAACTCATTATCCGATCGAGTTTATTCATGATGCAAAATTTATGTCTTTTTATTGTCTTTTATATTCGCTCCTTCAAATAAACAGTTTCGAAAAATTTTTTATACCTTTTATCAGAACGAATATTTAGGAGTCCGAAAAAAATTTCTCCGGTTAATCGAGGTTACTGATATTTAATAGGCTTCTTTCCATTATTACTCCCTAAGTACACAGCGAATTTCAAGTCTCTATCTCAATTTGTTCGGAAGATAGAGTGATTACAGACACACACACATACAGACGGACGGACAATTTTTTTTTCTAAAAATATGTTTTTCGGAATCTCCAGTGTCTTAAACGTGTAAATCCGTCAAAAAAAATTTTCGATTTTCAAAACGATTACAAGACTTACCCTATACTACGTATGATGGGTAAGTAAAAGGGACGGAAATGGAAAAAAAGGAGATGGCAAGGATGGGGCGGTAAGGAGAATTACCACTACTTTTAGGCAAATCATGTTAAGACTAAGTGATAGCCACAATTTTCATTGATTTTTAGAAACAGTTATTTACATTGGATTAAATTTTAAAAAAATTTAATTTACCTCGAAAAGGGAAGGAATAAACCTCGGGGACGGTAAGACTACCAATAAAGCCACGATGCTTGAAATTGATATTTAAATGCTGATTTAAATTCTGCAATAAATTTCCTGTCAAAGAATTTTAGCCATTCTTTCTCTAGCATACTTTTGCATGAGAAAAAAGTTGAAAAAAATTCTCTGGCAGCATCTGAAGTGATTTTCTGTATAAGTTTAGCAAGAGGGATGGTAAAGAATCTAAAACCCAGGGACAGAGTTCAAAAAATAATATCAACCGTAAAAATGTGTGCAGGTTAATTTTTTGCTACCTATTTATATATAACAATTGTCCTAGTTTCGGAAAAAAAATTACATCGAATTACTTTTATTAAAACAATTTTATACAGACAGCCCCAAACTTAAAAATCGCCATCAGGGACACGGGGCGGTATAGGAGTTTTCCTGGTATTTGGACCTCCAACATCGTCCAAAACTTATTTATCTCGTTAATATTGTTATGCAATCATGCAATGGGATGTTCCCCAGTATATGAAATAAAATAAAAAACACAAGAATGTGTACTAAAGTAAAAACTATTATTCAGGGACTTAAAAGTCAAAAGCTTATGAAAATGCCCCATATTCACTTGTATAAAACCCCAAAAGAAATATTTAAAAGCTCCCAGAGTTTTATACTTTTTAACACTACATAAGTGAAAAGTGCTTATGACTTCGGTTTGTCTGTCTGTTGTCTGCCATCTGTCCTTGCTTCAGGGTTGGCAAAAATCGGGGTTAAAAAAACAAAAACAGAAAAACCGGTTTATTTGGTTTAAACCAGGTTTTTTTTTTTTTTTTTTGGTCTAAAGCGCGTTTTTAAAAATATCTTTCCTATTACATATACATGCATATTTATTGATAAAAATAAACACTGTTGGATATATACGTAATATAACGTCTTTTAAAAATAATTTATATTAAATAATTACAGGCAGTTATGCAGCAAATTGAAATCATTTCAAATTTAAACATTATTAATAAAGTAACAGTTATGTCTTATATTCCAAGAATAAAATGCTCTACATAGTGAAACATCGATACCTTGAAAATCTTAATAAACAATATTTTGATTACTATTAAATAAATACATGATATAGTTTCATGAATATAATATGCTTGTCATTTGTTATATCTGATTTTTCTGTTAGAACTCTACATGAGCAATTATAACCTTTTATTGAAAATAAAGATTACAATCAGGAATTCCTGGAATGATTTGATATTTAGCAGTTGAGTCTTTACATCTTTCAAGAAGCATTGTGCATTATCATTTGGCACCCCTCTTCTGAAACTGCCAGGTTTTTTTAAAAAAAGCGACAGTAAAATAAGCAGAAGCACTTATTTACTAGCTCTTTAGACAACTGAAAATATTGATTTTAAAATGGACAAATGTTTTATAAAAGTTATCTGTCATCGTTATAAAATATCTAAACTTTCAAACACATTACTTTTAAATGAATAAACTAAAAATTAATAATATATCTTTTTAAACACTTTTTATGAGACTTTTTTTTTTTTTTTTTTTTTTATGCCTCAAGCGAACCATAGCTCGATTTCCCCCCATTTTCTTGTTAAATCCAAAGTAGTGGGTTTGATTATATTGTGGAGGATTTGAATATATTTTGTCACATATTTTAGTTAAAAGTAAACAGGTGCGTATTCAATAGACTCTAACCCTTTAAGCCCTGACCCACACAATTGTGGGGGTGATACTAAAGTAAAAGAGAATGACTATTTCCTGTTTTTGTAAGATTTAAAACCAAATCTGCACATTTATATGAGTTAATTAGCTTCAGATGTTTTGATAAAACACCGCTAGGGGGCATTAACTAAAATACAGGGTTAGATTTTCTGCTTTTAAAAAGACTATATCATCTGACAGCAATAGACAAAAAGTGTGTACTGTCGTAATTTCTTTTAAATATGATTTTTAATGTTTTCTTAGATTTAATTTTTCTTTTCATATACTTTATTCATGATTTTAATTGATTTTGTCTTTGATAAATTCAATTAGGCTTTACAAATGTTGAAAAACAAATGACCCACACAATTGTGCGGGTCCGGGTTTTACCGTTTCCAAAATGGATACAATTCCTAATATATAAAATTTTTATTTTTAATTGATTTTTTTAAAACTTATGTTTTTAGCAATTTATTTTTTATTAATTACATTTTTAAATCGGATTAATTTTAAATAGGTTTGTACTATTCATGATTTCTATTTAAAATTGGTAGTATTAGATATATAATATGCACATGTAACGATCGGTATGTTTCTGCTCTGAGTTACAGATGTCATATATGATTTATAAGTTTTATATGAGTTATATGCATATCACGAGATAGATTTTTAAGTTTGATAAATTCATTCCATTTTGTCGACACAGCAAGTAAGCCACAAGGAATAAATAATAAATTATGGAAAGTTCAGCAAATGCTCGACAGATTCCGTAGTGTCTGGTCTGCTTGAATTTACCAGATCAGGGAAAACTTCCCATAGATGAGCAAGACGATTCCCTTTTTTAGGACGTGCTTCAGTAAAGCAGTATATAAAAAACAAACCACACTCTGTTGTAACAGTATCATCTGGGATAGTTTTAAATTTTGTAGTTTACCAGTGGGAAAGTACAGACCAAATCCACAAGGATCTGTGCTTAGGACCTGCTGTAGTCCTCACTCTGGTTCATACCTAGTTTTATGTACTTCGATCGGTATTTCAACAAAATACCGCTGCTGGGAAAACCAAAAAAAAAGAAATTTGAAGGATCAAGCACAATCCAAACGGATTGAAGGGCATACCATTTGTCAACAGCTCTTAAGAGGGGTGCGAGCATTGAGCACATCTCAGAAAATGAAATTGTAGTGGTCTGTCAAAAAACAAAAATTGTTTCAAATATTTTCATTGTGGCTGATGAAAATTATCTCAATAAACAACAACTTTTTTTGCTTAAACTTTTATTTTTAGATATTTGCACACGTAATCCCAAACTACACAATTGTGTAGATACAGCCCAAAAACGGCTGCATTAAGGCCGAACCCACGCAATTGTGTGGGTCCTCCCTTAGCATAACCTGGCATGGGGTGTTTTTTTAAATATTTTTTGTTTCAATCAAATACGGTCCTATCGGTAAGGGGAAACCACCCAAACTTTAAATTTCTAACAAAAAATCTCCCGGTCTTAAAGGGCTAAATTTAAAATGAGAAATTAACTTTTTTTTTTTTTTTTTTTTACTATCCAGTCATGAAAATTTTCTTTTAAGCTTGACTGAAATCTTAAAGATTGTTTTATGTTATTAACTGCTGTACTGTTTTATCTTTGCTAAATTCGCATGGTTTAACTTTTCTCTTTAGAGCCCCAGATATGTTCATAAACATATGCAATTTTCATTCTACATGCATACAAACATGACCTAGACACTATGTCTCATGTTGACTGCTGAGAGACTGTTAAAAGTAGAAATTATTTATATCCAATAATTTGAAACAAAAAACGAAAAAAAAAAGAGAATATTATTTTAGATTTGTTCTAAAAAAAACATTTTTTTTTTTTTTTTTTTTTTTTTTTTGAGAAAAAACCAGTTGGTTTAAACCATTGGAATTTGGATTCCAATGGTTTCCAATATTGAATCCAAATGGATTAAACCAATGGTTAGAACCAATTTGTTTAAACCGTGCCAAACCTTCCTTGCTCTAACTCGCGTAAATATACTCGGATTTACATGTAATTGGTATGCTTTATTGAAGTTTGCAATAGCATGTTCAGTACAGAAAAGGAAGAATATAGCATTCATAATTTACTTACAGGGGCACTCAAAAGTATTCCTTTACATTACGGTCTATGGTGAGAAAATCATTTACGGTGTTTGTTAATAGTGTTACGTAATTTTAAACATAATGAAATTTATATACATTATTGAGGTGCACTAGAACATGGTTACCATAGAATATGTTATGCGTAGCACTTACAATACGTGTACAGGGGAACTCAAAAGTATTACGTTACATTATGGTCTATGAAGAAAAATCTTTTGCGGTGTATTTTTATGATGTTACTCTGTTACAAACATAATGAAATTGGATATACATTTCTGAGGTGCACTAAAACATGCTTTCTATAGAATATAGGGTGCAAAGCATTTATCATTCATTTACAGGGTCACACAAGAGAGTCCGGTTATATAATGGTCTACGGGAAAAAAGTGTTCGCAGCCTATTTCAGTTATGTTGCACTACTTCAAACATAATGAAATTGATATACATGCTACAAGATGCTTGCAGTTGAATATGATTCATATCGCATTTATCATTCATTTACAGGGTCACACAAGAGAGTCCGGTTATATAATGGTCTACGGGAAAAAAGTGTTCGCAGCCTATTTCAGTTATGTTGCACTACTTCAAACATAATGAAACTGATATACATGCTACAAGATGCTTGCAGTTGAATATGATTCATATCGCATTTATCATTCATTTAAAGGGTCACACAAGATAGATCGGTTATTTAATGGTCTACGGGGGAAAAGTGTTCGCAGCCTATTTTAATCATGTTGCACTACTTCAAACATAATGAAATTGATATACATGCTCCAAGATGCTTGCAGTTGAATATGATTCATATCGCATTTATCATTCATTTACAGGGTCACACAAGATAGATCGGTTATTTAATGGTCTACGGGGGGAAAGTGTTCGCAGCCTATTTTAATCATGATGCACTACTTCAAACATAATGAAATTGATATACATGCTACAAGATGTTTGCAGTTTGAATATGATTTGTATCGCATTTATCGTTCATTTAAAGTAGGGATGCAGAACCTGTGGCCCGCCAAGGGCTAACATGTGGCCCGCGACCACAATTTATACATTTCTTCGTTTTTTATACATCTTCGTCAATTTATAACTGGAAAAATTGCAATTTTTGTCAATATGTCGTAGGAAAAAATCGCGAATTTCGTCAATTTGCCTCGGTAAGAAATTGCAAGTTTCATCAGAGCTCATTAAGAATCGCAAATTTCGTTGATCGAGATCGGAAAAATCGCGAATTTTATCGATGAGTCGCAGAAAAATCTCAAATTTCGTTGATCGGCTGGAGAAATATCGTGAGTTTTGTCAGTTTATCGCGAGAAAAAATAGCGAATTTCGACAATTTTCTGCTGAAAAAATTGCCAATTTCGTCGGAGTCAGTTAAAAATCGTGAATTTCGTTGATCGTCGCGGTCAAAATCGCGAATTTTGTCGATTATGTGTTCCTTGATCAGTTGCGGGAAAAATCGCGAGTTTTCTCAGTTTATCGTGAGAAAAAAATAGGAATTTTGTCAATTTGCCGCGGGGAAAATTACAAATTTCGTCAGAGTCAGTTAAGAATCGGAAAATTCGTTTATCGGGCGCAGAAAATTTGCGAATTTTTTGATCGCGACAGGAAAAATCGCGCATTTTGTCGATTCGGCGCGGAAAAATCTCAAATTTCGTTAATCGGGCACAGAAAAATCTCGAATTTTGTCGATGAGGTACGGAAAAATTGGAAATTTTGTTGATTGGCTGCGGAAAAATCGTGAGTTTCGTCAGTTTATCGCGAGAAAAAGTCACGAATTTCATCAATTTGTCGCATAAAAATTGCAAATTTCTTCAGAGTCAGTTAAGAATCGCGAATTTCGTTCATCGGTCGCGGAAAAATCGCGAATTTTGTCGGTGAGCTGAGGAAAAATTGCAAACTTTCTTGATCGGCTGCAGAAAAATCGTGAGTTTCACCAACTTATTGCGAGAAAAAATCGCAAATTTCGTCAATTCGCCGTGGGAAAAATTACAAATGTCGCCAGAGTCAGTTAACAATCGCGAATTTCGTTGATCGGCTCGGGAAAAATCGAAATTTTGTCAATTTATCGCAAAAAATAATCACGAATTTTTTAATCTGTCGCGGAAAAAATCACGAATTTCGACAATTGATAGAAAAAATTACAAATTTGTCAATTGGTCGCAAAAATATTGTGAAATTTGTCAATTGCTCGTAAAAAAAATCGTGAATTTCGTCAATATCTCATGGAAAAAAATACTAATTTTGTGTCGGTCCCAAAAAATATCATGAAATAGAAATCCATTAGTCACAGAAAAAAATCGCAAATTTCATCGATTATGCGAGTAAAAAAAAATTCGACTTTCGCCACTTTATTGTGCGAAAAAAATTGCAAATTACATCAATGTATATCAGAAAAAAAGTACGTTTCGTGGATTGGTCGTTGGAAAAAATTGCAAATATTTTCAATCCGTCACGTAAAATATCGCAAAATTCGCCAATCACTCAAGAAAAAAATCGCGAATTTTGTCAATCGTTCATAAACAAAACTTGCAAATTTCGAAGATTGATCGCAGAACAAAAAAGTCGCGAAATAATTCGATCGAGGGCGGTAAAAATCGCAGTTTTCGTTGATCCGTTGTGGGAAAAAAATCGCGAATTTTGAAAACTTATCGCTGAAAAGAATCGCGAATTTCGTGAATTTATCGCAGGTATCGCAAATTGGTTGGTTGAAAAGATTGCAAATTTTGTCAATCGGCAATGAAAACTTACCGCGAAATCTGTCAAACGGTCATTGATAAAAAATCGCGAATTTCGTCAATCAGTCGCACTTGATTGACAAAAGAAAAAAAATAACAAGTTTTGTTAATAGTCCGCAGAAAAAATAGCATAATTAGTCCATCAGGCCTTGTTATTTCAAAAATAAGTTTCCTTTTATTTTAAATGAAGTTATTCTTCAATAAATGTTTTTTTTTATAATTTTCAATAACGTTCAATTATTTAGAAATGTTGTGTAATTTTTCTTCTTCAAGTTACCATTTATCAAGAAGGAACCGTTAATCTTTATAAAGCGTTGTATGGTTATTCATGCAGATGCGAAGAAGCCCTGCATTCCTGCATACAATTATTTATTTCCGTTTGTTTATTTTTGTTATAGACAAAAACTAATCATTCATCAAGAATAAATACTTATTACCCCCCCCCCCTACATCCCCGATATAGAAATTTCTCTGTCTTACTGATGTGGCCCTCGACAACCCAAACATTTTTGTAAGTGGTCCTTCTCTGCACCCCTAATTTAGGTTGTGCACCCCTAATTTAAAGGGTCACCTGTGGTATTGTCTATTAGGGTGGATTGCTGAAAATGCGTTTTCAGTTATGATATGCTTTTAAATGTTAACTAATGTTTTGTATACTACGTGGTGGGTATATGTTCTGAAAAACAGGGCTACACAAAAGAATTAGTAAGCACTACTGAGAATGAGCATGAATTGCTTAAATGTGTGTTTTTTTAATTTTATTTATGCAGTTTCAAGCTCAGCTACATTTAGTGTACATTTAGTATGTTTGTAGCATTTAAATAAAAGCATATACAAGGCCATGCAAAAAACTGGATGCATGATCGCCTATGCATAGTAATTTCTGGAATGTTGAGGTGGGATGGGTGTGATTTAAGTAGTTTTAATCGTGGGGGGGGGGGGTTCTGAATTAAATTCCTTCTTAATATGTGGCAAACATATGTAGCCTATAAAAATCTGTAGGTAATATACAGGTTGTACAAAAGACTCCGCTGAATTTTCTTTTTTTTTTACGTACGTTATAAAAAGAAAAATTCCATTAAATATTCTGGCTGCCAGTAAACTTAAAATTTGGTGATCACTTTTGTGATCACCGCTCGCAAAATGGGTAAAAAAAAAAAAAATCTTAGGGAGCCATCTTCGTACTGAAATTGTACCCGAAATCTGAAATTCTATATACGAATACATAATTTGACAGGCTATCTGGTTTCTGTGGTTTGCTTTACCTTCATATGCCAAACAGGAAGTCATTTGATCAAATAGTTTAGGAATTGTGAAGTTAGATTTAAAACTTGTATCTCGTAATGTTTAATTATTTTAATCGTTGCAAAACAAATTGAAATAGAGGTAACGTTTAAAACATAATTCAAAAACTATTTGTCAGAATGAGCTGTACTTTTGGATTTGTACATTTGAAGCCTCCAGAAATAGATTTCAATGAAAAGAAGAAAGAAAAAAATCGTGCGTCAAGCAGAGATTATGAAACATTTACCAACACATTCAAAATATTGTAACAAAACTTCACCATTTTATAAGTTGAAACTGGATGTCTAATTTAACAATTTGGAAACCCAATTTCATCAATTCCCATCTACATTCGTAATTCTTTTTCTACAGCCCTGTATAGGATATATAGATTTGTATCTATAAACTATATGCATGCTTAAATTTAGTTCAGTTATAGGAAATACATTACTACAATAGAAAATGCCCCTCCAACAATTTCCGCTAATAACGAGCGGTAGCGTGGATTCCTTTGTGCAGCCCTGTGTACAAGGTAAATAATTTATATACAACGAGTAACATTAAAAAAAATGAGTTAAATTTAAATGCGTATGCCGAAATTAAAAAAGCACTTCCAGCAATTATTGCTCAAAGACAGTACAGTAACCGATTGCTTTTGTGTGTCTCTGTTTAAATGAACGATAGTAATCATCTCGTAGTGAAATTCAGTGATTTATAGCAATTTCAATACGTTTTAAATAGCGTTATATCATTAAATTTAACCCTTAAGTGCCTGGTGTTGCTTTTCGGCAACGTACCCAATTTAGGCTTCTAAAATAAATTAGAATAATATTGAAGTTATAATGCCTAATGTTTCCAATAAAATACATTCTGAAAATATTATTAAATCGATTTTCAACATGTAGATGGCAACACTTGTTCTGTTTAAGAATAAAGATAGATTTATTTTTTTTCAATTGTTGCTACATGTTCTTTTTGTTTCGTTTGGAAGCTTGCGAAATATCCTATTTTGTTCTGCAGCGAGCAAGTAAAATTTATTTCTTATCATAGTGCCTAAAATTCTTGTGTAATTAATATTATAGAATTTTATCAAGGAAAATAATTTTTTCAATTAAAGATCAGTATTGCCGATGAATAACAAACTGTTTTTTTAGACGTAAACCATACTTAAAAACAAAATATGATTTTTTAAAGTATTTTTCCCATGATTTATTTAAAAAATGAAAGCCGAAAAACATTATTACAATGATTTTTGAAAAATCAGGCATTTAAGGGTTAACATCAAACGATTTTTCCCTACTGACGATAATGTAACAGAATTCTTTAGAATGCCCCTGTAAATGAACTATGAATGCTATACACTTTATATTCAATACCGAATATGTCATAATAAACATCATTAACCTATATCAATTGCGTGAAAATCCGAGTATATTTACGCGAGTTAGAGCGTGGACAGACAGACGGACTGACAAACCGAATTCATAAATAGTTTTCAGTGTTAAAAAATATAAGTTACCATTCATATTTTATTTTCGAAAATCACTTTCAAAGTTTGTATATTTTAGAAATTAATTTTCGGAAACATTATGATAGGTGACCTATAATTATTTTTCAGAACTTAATAAGATTTTATGCAAAAAGGATTTTTTTAGGGAGGGGGGAGGCGAGGGGAAACGAAAACATGTATTATGTACATGTAAATATGGTATCTCTAAAAGAATATTTAAATGCTATAAATAAATATATATCATGGATACGAATTGTCTACAATTTTTTTATTACAATGAAATGTATCTTTCCTGGTTTACAAGGTATTAATTTTGTAAATTGCGCATTCACAAAATAGAAATAGAAATCATTAATACTGAAATAAACACTTCAGAAAAAAAGCAATAAAAAACTAAATAAAAGAAACGAAGTTGGGAAAGTGATAAATGTAATAGAAGATATCGTAAAAACTACCAATATAAAAATGGGCATGATAAGACTTGATAATAATGGGCGCTATTGATTATTTTAAGGTATACTGAACTAGAACTAAGCGGACGGAATAAATGAGGATGGCTTATCGTTAACTGAAATGACCAGTTTTGTATTAATGGATTGTCGTAAATGAGCAGAATAAACAGAAAACAATTTAGGAGAATGCAAAGTTATTATTATGATTGTTAATAGTAGCGACAATAAAGCTATCAGCTTATTTCGTTAGATTGTAGAATTGTTGTTAAAAAAATAATATATGACCCTCTGACTATGGAAAATTTATCAATTTAAATGCATATTTGTTAAGTTTCAATTGAAATTATAGAAAACTCTTTACCAGTAGTGGTCACTATTGTTTTCATTTTTAAAATAGTTTTGTGAGTATGCAATGTATGTATACTGTTTTAAGGGGGCTGGTCACTCAGCTTCCGATTTCCCCTCACTAATGTAAAGTCCATGGCAGAGCCTTATGAACCCTGTGTTGGACCCGGGGCACACAGTCCATGTCGGTGCCCTTTTCTCAAACAAATTCATGCATTAAATTTGGACAAACAGCTTTGCGTGCAATTTTCAATTTAAACAATAACTTTAAGAAAAAAAAACAATGTATTATAGACACATGTAAAAGTTTTTTTTTAATATAGGAAGGTGAAATCTTCTGAACCATTGGGTCTTTAGAGTGAGTAAAGCACTAAACCCATAAGACTGAATAAAGCATGTAAGATGCAATATCCGTTCTTCTTGGAATTCTGAAGTTACATTACAGTTCGTTGTCTTTGGTGAAAAATACGGAGATAGTTTAGTTTACATATGAATGGGAAAATTACATTTTTTTCTGTGAACTACAAATGGAAATTTGTTTTAATTTTTATTTTCAGAGAGTGAACAAAATTCATTTTAGGGCCCCCTTAAAATGTGGGCCCGGGGCACGTGCCCCACATGCCCTTGTGATAATCGGGCTCTGGTCCATCGGCATTGGATGCATTCGTATATTTAAAATACCTCCTCGGGAAATTAACATTTTTAACTTCTATCTTTTGTGTACACTTCCTAAAAGATGTCTCTTTTTAGGTAGATTTCGTAAGAAATACTACCTATTGCAGTCGTTACCATGATGCGACTTTTGAAAAATTCCTTCATAACTTTTCATTACATGACCCCAGGAACCCAAAACCACCCCCACCTAAAAAGTTTATATATATATATATATATATATATATATATGTATGTATGTATGTATGTACTAAATTTTGTCCGCACGATAAAAGTCGCAATTATGCACGGAACGTCTTCAAACTCGCCAACAACTTTAAGATGGCTAATTTCTCGGCGGGGATTGAAAATGAGCAAAATCGGTCCAAGGGAATGGGAATGGGGAAGATTTAAAATTTTGAATACCGTCTTAACATGATTCTGATAAAACCAGCTTTTACACAACAATGGCAGGAAAAAATAAATATTTTTCGTTATAGCTGTTGCCAACAATTAAAAAAAAGCAATAAAATTCTCACCACAACAATTGTTTTTCTAATGCAATGTTTTCACGTGAAAAATTAAATTAGATAAACAGTTTGACGAATTGAAAACAAATTGAATATTACGTCATAAGTTTTCTAGAGCAAGATTTCTGCATGAAAATTCAAAATGAAATAAATAGTTTGACGAATTGAAAACAAATTGAATATTACGTCATAAGTTTTCTAGAGCGAGATTTCTGCATGAAAATTCAAAATGAAATAAATAGTTTGACGAATTAAAAAAACAACAAAATATTGCGTCATATTGAAAATGTAATGGACCACAGCAGGTGAATATGTAACGTCATTGAGTTTGAAGAAACGTATTAAAACATGATAAAAACTCGAGTATGGAAATATTAACATATTTTAACACTTTGAGGTTCTCTGAATTTGATTTAGCCATTTTTAAACCTGTTCCATATACATGCGTGTGTGTATATTAGAATTTTCACAAAATGTTTAGCTCCCTAGAACTCATTCTTAGCGAAGGAACTGGATTTATCTTTAATCTTGATTTAAGTTTTGTTGGTGAATTTAGTATTTAACTTCGAAATCTACCTCCGCCTGTAGGCCCGAGCCGGCAGGGATTTTTTCTTGGTTCTCAAAATATTTCTAATGTATAGACTTAATTTTATAGGAAGTGTTAAAATCTTACTCACATTTCGCCCGCTTTTAAGACATAAAATATTAAATTCAGCATCGATTTTAGAAATATTTTGAAAACTAAGAAAAAAAGAGACATGCTTTAAGAAGAGAACACGGAAAAAAGATGCTATAAATATGAATTTCCCGAGAAGATATTTTAAATATACGAATGCATCAAAAGTCCATAGACTTAACATTACGGAGGAGAATTCCGAAGTTGAGTGACCAGTCCCCTTAATAATTCGTTATTAAAATAACAACAGAAAATAGATGAGGTAGCACTGAGATTACTAACATATTAGACATTTTTTTGCATGTCATAACAAACACAAAAGTAAACAAATACATTCAAAACATTCTGAGACTTTTATCAACAAAACAAAATTAGCTCTGTTACATGGATGGAGTAGGAATACTTGTGGTGCTGCTATCTACTGATTTGTAACCTAAAACAAGAAAGAAAAAAATCATGCGTCATGCATAGATTATGAAACACTTTTCCAAAACATTCAGAATAATGTAACAAAATCGCACAGTTTAAAAAATTAAAATATTACATCTAATTCAACCAATGGAAACCCATAACACATTTCAAAACCCAATTTCATCTGTTTTCATCTACAATCGGAAAATTATCCGAATTTTTCCGTACCCCTGTATATGATATATAGATTTGTATCTACTAACTGCATGTTAACCAAAATTTAGTTCACTTAAGAAATATATATACTCCAGTTGAAAATTCCCCTTCAATTTCCTCTAATAAGGAGAACGGTACGTGAATACTTTTGTGCAGTCCTGTATATGAGGTATAGAATTTATATATAGTGAGGAACATGCAAAAAATTAATTAAATTTAAAAGCGCATACCGAATTTTAAACCGTACACTCGAGCAATTATTACTCAAAGGCAGTATTGTAACGGACTTCTTTTAGTATTGTAAAGGATTTCTTTTGTGTGTCCCTGTAAATGAATAAAAAATGCTATGAATGCCCTGTTCTAACGTGATCGTAGTGAAATTCAGTGATTTATATCAGTTTCAATACATTCGAAATACCGTAATGTCATTAAAATTATCTGCAAACGATTTTTCCCCACATACCATAATGTAATGGAATACTTTTGAGTGCTCCTGTAAAGGAACTATTAATCCTACATACTTCATGTGCTATGCCGAACGTGCTTTGGTGACCCTAAATAATCTTTATCAATTGCATAAAAATCCGAGTATATTAACGGAAGTTAGAGCGTGGACAGACGGATAGACAAACCGAATGCATAAAACTTTTCGACTTTGTTGGAAAGTGTTAAAAACACAACAATTCTCCCTCACTCAATATTTGAAACTGGTAGGAGATCTTCTAATTCGTTTAGATCTTCTATACACATATGGAGAAGCAGAAGAAGAATTAGTTTTTATAGATTCAGCAGCACTATCAATTAAACTATTGGGAACAATAGGAAATAGAACCGGATATATCAAATCAGAGTCAGCTGGTTTAAGACTTGGAGTATTTGGATCAAAAGAGTCCGCTGGTTTAGTGCTTGGAGTATTTGAGTGTATCACAAGAGTATCAGCTGCTTGAATATCTGAGATACTAGGATGTATTGGTTGAGAATCACCTTGCTTAACAACTGTTTTTTCACTTTTGTAATTTCCTGTATCACTTCCTTCGAAATTTGTATCATTTGCTAAAGAAATCTTTTATCCTACGTTAGTTATTTTATTTGCGCCTCCAGTTGCGCGCTGTGAAATTCCAATCGAGTGTTCGTTTTACTCTAGTCACAAATATCCGAAATTAATTGGCCACCAAATTCTGAAAGGGCATTAAATTCTCTAAAGTTTATACTAACATTTAGTTTTAAAAAGTTGATTTTGGACAAAATGGCGGTCATTTGAATAAAAACTTCACCTTGCCTTTCGCAATAACTTGTTTATAACGATATTTCTCTTTATCCCTTCAAGTATGCTTATATGCAGATTTTACTGCATTATTAATTAAGCACTGTTGAGTTATATTTATAATTATGACAACAGCATTACACTTAATTATCACATATGAAAATATTAATTTCAAAACTTTTTTCCTTCAAGTGCCATACTTTTCGTTAAAAAGATTTTTTCCTATTTTGGTAAATTGTTATTTATTTTATCATCACCTTGACCTTGTTATATAACTATCTAGGACATTTTCCAGGTTAAAATCTTTTTTTTTTCTTTTTCTTTTAACTATCCGTTTCACTATCTCTTAAATTTAATGAGCAGCATAATTAGCAAAAACTCATTTTCGTATTTCATTTTAAATAATTTCTTTAACGTTACTTAGTTATACTTAACTAGTACAAATAAAGATATTATTGATGAAAAAAAAAGATGCGAGTAAATACATGTATGAAATTATTGAAGAAATTATTTGTGGACATTCATGGCTATATACCTTTTTAGGTGCGTTCGTAATTATATAAATACGTAGCACCTATAGTCGACATCTGGTCCGTCCGTCTGTCTATCTGCCCACCTGTCCGCATATAATAGTGCAAAAACTACCCAACCGAATGTTTGAAATTTAATATATATAATCGTTGCAAAACTTTGTCGTCATTCCAAATTTTATGAAAATCGAATCAAAACTTAAGAAGATATTAATAAAGGTTTTCTTCATTGTATTAAATCCTATAATACGCAATTACTTCAATAATATCCCACATTAGGTAATGATTCTAGGTTGCCCTGGTGATAACATTCTGTTTAAGATGGAGTCCTAATATTTCCGTATTACTGAATTTAATATATATAATCGTAATAAATTTTGTATTTATACATTTTTGCCTAAGAGTGCAACAGCTATTGCACCAAGATCTGAATATTTATAAAAACTAGTTATAGTACGAACACACCTCCTTTTCCTCAAATAGATTTTTAACAACTTAAGCTATAAATAAAGTAAAATATATATTTATGAGTTAAAACATTTATTGATTATCAGAACTGTGTGGGGAGGCGGGATTTTAAATAATGCAAGAGATGTGCCAAAAGTAGTGTAAAATCTGGCATAACTCTTTTATTAATTGACATGCATTTTTTTTTTATTATTATTAAATTTATTCAACCTACTTGTAGAGCAACTCTTTATCTATACCAGCTATATTCAACCTGCGCCCCGGATACCTTTAATGATTATGTGTTTCGAGCCACACATAAATCTATATTTTAAAAATTAATTTAGATGTGCATAAAAAGTATTTAAGATCTTCACTGATATTTTATATGTTTCCATGGGAAGGCAAAATCTATCCTGTTATTTATTAGGATGAGCGAAGCGAATCCTCTACTAGTCTACCCAAATTACATTTTGTCGTACACTTTACAAAAAAACTATTCAGTATTTTGACTTGAAATTAAACATAAAAATAAATTATGATCTGCAGATTTGCACAACGTTATTTTTTTTTTACAGAATAATCTTAAAAAAATTATTATTTTATTTAATTTATTTTACATATTTTCCCATTAGGAACGCATTTTTGCAAATAAAAAATGAAACACGTCTATTTTCAGACGAAAAAATAAATCATGGAGTTAGTCATTATAGATAAAATCATGATTCATTAAATAGTTTCACAATTTCTTTTATGAAATTTTTAAAATACCCCTTTTTATGAAAATTATAGCATATTTTTAATGAATTAAAATTTGTGAAAATTCAATTATTTACACTCAATTATAAAAGTATTTTTCAGTGTTAAAAATTCCAATACACAATTTATTCTTATTATGTGAAATCATTTACGCAGATGATAATTACGCTTTTTAAAAGAATTATATTATTTATTTTATTTATTTATTTATTTATTGTAAAGTGGCAATAAAATAATTGTAAACAAATAAAATTAATTGTTAAATTCGTTATATCATAAATAAAAAATTCCGAGGAATTTCTTTGTTATTTGGCTGAATTTACATTTCTAAAATTAAAATGCGCCAAAACATAAAATAACGTTTTTGCTTAATAAAGATGCAAAAATAATATAAAAAATATTGTTAGTTTCAAATATTTATCTTATTAAATAATGCTTTGCGAATCCAAACAAAGCATGGCTTTTGCTAGTAATTAATTTAAATTATGTTAAAATATCTTAAATGCGGCTTACATATTCAAAATCTCTCTTTAAGCGTAGTCAGTCTTATTTGTGCTACAGTGGTGCATACATTTCTTAATGTTCAACACCAATCAAACATTATTCCCAATTAATTTAATTTGCACTATGTATTTCTACAATTCAAAAATATATATACAGTTTCCTTTTGGATTGAGTAAAAGACGGGTTTATCAAAGAAAAGTTTTCTTTTAGTACTTGGAAATTCTGCATCGGTATATTATTACACTTTATATTTATTGTATAGCTATAATACACTTTATTGGTGTTGAATGCTTGTCACTAAAATAAATTGCACCAAATACATTTTATACCCACAAACCACAATCTTCGCGGCATATTTGTAACAATATTTGCAATAGGAATTTACCACGAAGTGTATTGTAAGGAAATATTGGTTTTAAAATTTTTGGTAACAATTCCTCCGCGACAAACATTCAAACCTACTATAGGCATTATTGTATTCATACGACTAAGAACGAATCTGTCACTTTTGATGAAATGATGATTCAAAATTAAAACTTAACAAATTAGTTTATTTACAGTAGTTTTCAAAAGGACTGGCAGTCTGTGTTGCCAGTCAACTACTTTTTTTAAAATTCAGATTTCTTGATTGGCATCACTTTTTTGAAATATGTAAATTCGCCTTATTTAATGACAGATTAATTAAGGCGAAAACAAGGGGATTTTACCATATCAGGAAAGTAGTGCCAATCAAGAAATCTAATTTTTAAAAAATAGCCCACTGGCAACAATGCTGGCAGTGGTTGATACACTGCTCTTACGTCAACACATCTGAGTGGAGACACCTCACCTCCCCCACACGTTCCAGTCTCGAGTAGAGATCCTGCATTAGTATCTCTAATGTAGGATCTCTAATCTTGAGTGCTCAGTAGCGCCCCCTATCAAACAATTGTTATAAACGGAGGAAATACTCCTGCGGCGATTGAAATGAAATTTTCAATATACATTCATATGTAAATTTGGAACAATTATCATACAAGGAAAAATTATAAGATATAAACAACTTACATACACAATACGAAGAAATTTGTTACTCAGCTGGTAATATACAGACATCTCTGACATTTCTCTTAACAATTCGCCCGTCTTGTAACCGTAAATTTACCTTTCTTATTATATTATGCTTTCTCTTAAAAACTTCAACTATTGTACCAACCAAAATAAATTTTCCTGCTTTATTAGAACTGTAGAACCTCGATCGATCGTTTCTCAAGGGACCATTCGTTTCAAACGATAAACACGGGAAAACGATTAATGTGGGTCAACATAAAATATTTTCGCGTGAAAAAATATATGTCATAAATAAATTTACCACATTGGAATATAGAAAATTTGAAGGAGAAAAATACACACTTAAAGCAAAAAAATTACGAAGCAGAACAAAGATGAATAAATCTATTTATTTACTTGAAATATTCGGAAATTTTGGCTTGTATACACTGTTTTTTTTTTTTTTTTTACACAAACAATAAATTTTTGACATTAGTGACATCTTTCTGTTCTTTTTCGCTTTATGCTTGTGAATAAAAAAAGTTTCTCATTGATTCAAATCCTTTAACAGCTTCAATAAAATTTAGAACTGGTTCTATATTGACATTTTCGTCTTCATCGGTACCATCATCCATTTTTTCGTTCTCTGAGATCATTTCTTGAATAGAAATCAAGCAACATGTCGCAATCTTTTCACCAGTTAATGCATAATCGTGAAAGGAGATGTTCGAGACATTTACTCCAAACTGTAATAAATCATTTTCCTCTTCATCGTTAGCAACAGGAGTTACATTTTCGAGTTCTGTGACATTCCCCTTAGCGTAATTAAAAGTATTTTGTATAGTTGCTTGGGTTACTCTCTCCCAGGCAGAGACAGCGAAATAAATGGCTTGTAAAACATCGATTTTGATGCTATTGCATTTTTCTTCTTCCATCATAGCTAGAGCTTTTCTAACTAAATTCTTTCTGTAATGGCGCTTGAAACTATGAATAACACACAAATCAAGGGGTTGAACCCTATTAGAGCAATTAGGGGATAAAAAAGAACTCTCATTTTTTAATGAAGAAATATCCGGAAGGTGTACTGAACGGTTGTCAATGAATAAAACTCCTTTTCTTTTTTTTTCCAACAGATTTGTCAAAAATTATTTAGAAATCTAGAGAAAAATCCATTTGTCATCTATGCTCTTGAATTAGCACGGAACGACAGAGGTAAATTTTTTATGTTTTTCAAACACCTTGGATTTACTGAGTTTCCGATTACAATCGGCATTCTTTTGTCACTTCCATCACTATTTGTACACAATAAAACAATCAGTCTTTCTTTAGAACTTTTGCCTTCATGACAAGCCTCTCCTTTTAGTGCCATAGTATGGTCCGGCAAACATTGATAAAAAAAAGTTCTGTTTCATCCACGCTGTAAATGTCACGAAAGTCCATATCCTTCGATTAATGCTGGTAATTTGGAAAACCAATCTTAACCACTCTGTCATCAACAGCTGCACTTTGATAACACAATGTTTTGAATTTTAACCCATGTAAAGCGTGTAACCTCTTTAAAGCGTGAAATCCATCCAATTGAGGTTGTGAAAATTTCAATACCTTTTAAAGTAGCGATTTCTAGGCCTTTTTCCCGCAGAATTGTTCCATCGATTCGAATTTGCGATACTCGGACCTGACGATACTAGTCGTACAAAAGAGTTTCCAAATCTTTGTATGTTGATTCTCGACCAGTTTTTCTTTTTTCGGGGAAATGCCGTATAGCCGTATCAGACTGCTTCCTAATTTCGGCTTTTTTTGAAATTATAGAATTCGATGTTGAAGGTGGTAAATTTAAACGTTTAGCAATTTTAACTCTTTTTTCAAAAGGATGTTTTTCTACTTCTTCAATGATACGAATTCTGTCAAACATGTGAAAAATAATGTAAAATGTAAACACACCACAACAGTCTATCGCAGCCTAAACTGAAATGAGAGCCTAACCTAAAGTGACAATGTCTTAACTTCAAGAAGCTGTGACGTTTGCAGATAAACCCCGTCCTCTCTGTCAATCATTCACTCTTTTAACATTCTTCAAAAACTGCATGAAAGTGCTGCTGCCCTCCTTAATTTCATTGGTTGAAAGGTTTCCATTACTGTCCTTTCGCTCTCGCTTTATTGGTACGCTCGTGCATTCAACGTCACAATTAGAACAAACTTCTTTTTCTTAAACATGAATACAAGGAGATAAATTCCCCATTTCTTTCCAAAGTCGGTAAAATTTTTGAACGATACATGCGGGAATCTGCGAGTTTAAAATTGACCTAAGTGGGTATAATTAACGTTATTTAAAGTTAGTTGAGGTACTTGATTTTACTTTTTCGGTTTTGTTTAAAGGGTTTTTTTTATTAGAATACTTTCACTTTCGAAAGTGGTTTCGAAAGTGAAAGTATCTTCATAAAAAGAAACTGCAAATAAAATAGAAAAAACAAATAACGGCTTTTGTAGACATCGAACTCAGTTATTCAATGCAAAATAATAATAATAATAATAATAATAATAATAATAAAAATCATTTAAAAATATTCAAATGCAAACGAGATATCTTAGTAAATTTCCATCATAGGATTAACATTAGCGAACGTGTGTTTTCGTGTGAGTGAAGTAGCCTCTTAATGTGTGCTATGTATATGTGCTATGTAATGTGTGCTATGTACAGTCGTGGAAAAAAAAAAGTAAACACCCCCTACTAACTCCTCAACAAATTATCGTAGACGAAAGTTACTGGTACCGGACGATTAGAAATAAAGTCTACTTTTAAATGGTATGTATAAAATTTGCTTAGGGGGCCATATACATATTAAAACGATTCCAAACTTCATTTTTTTTCAATTGCAGTACCCAAATTTAACGCTATATTTCAAATCTTCGGTTCAAAATATGCCTAGAAACCAAATTTCAAGTCATTCATATGATAAGTTTTTGAATTATAGACATTCAAAATTTAGTACTTCTAATGTTAAATTACATTTTCATATTTTTATTTATATCTCCTGAAATTATGTTCCTAATGAGCTAATTTTTTTGTGTAGCAATAATACTAATATACCCAAACATAAATACGTTGAATTTGCAATTTTTATAATTTTATTATATGAATTATGAATTATGAAATTAATATTCGAAAAAATTATGAATTGCAACCTACCATTTTTTTTTTTTTTTTTTATGGATTTAGATTTATTAAGTCCTGCTTTATGGAAATCCCAAATTTCACATTTTTCTTCCAAGTAGTTTTTAAATTATGCTTAAAAAACGGCAAAATGATGGTTTAAGGGGTCGTCTATGATAGCAGTGAGTAAATTTTTGAAATTTATTCTGCTATCCTGTAATCAAACAGGTTTCATTGAGGCTTAAACGTGCCTTGATCAAGAAGGCAGCTCTCTCGGTTAACAATCGAGTTCGGAGCTTCAATTTGGATACAACCCTTAAAATACGCTCGTTTTAAAATAATTAATTTCTCGGAAACTTATGGCAGAAATTGCATAAAAATTTGTTTATAGGCTAATTGAAAGGTGTAGAGTTCCTTTATGCTGTCAGAATTGTGTACTGCTATTGAAAAAAACAAAGTTATGGTTCGTTTTAATATGTAGATGGCCCCCTAAGCAAATTTTATATACATCATTTAAAAGTAGACTTTATTTCCAATCGTTCGGTACCAGTAACTTTCTTCTACGATAATTTGTTGAGAAGTTAGTAGGGGGTGTTTACTTTTTTTTTTCCACGACTGTACATAATTCTTATCCTATTAAAATTTTGCTTATCTTGAACTATTTTTTTTAATAAATCACTAATAAACTGTTGATATCCACAGATTGTTATTCAATTTTTTAAAACATTCAATTCATTTTCGTTGATTCTATATAACCACTATTACTTACCCATCATGCGTAGAATAGGGCAAGTCTTGTAATCATTTTAAAAATGGAAAAGAATTTTTGTCGTATTTACTCGTTTCAGACACTGGAGATACTGAAAAACATACTTTAAGGGGAAAAAATTGCCGTCCGTCTTTCTGTCTGTGTGTGTGTGTCTGTAAAAGCTCTATCTCTCGAACAAATTGAAATAGAGCTTTGAAATTTGTTATGTACTTAGTAGGTAATAATGAGAAGACGCATATAGAATTTCAGTAACCTCGATTATCCAGAACTATTTTTTTCGGACTCTCGAAATATTCGTTCTAATAAAAGGTATATAAAAGTTTTCGAAATTGCTTATTTTAAGGAGTGAATATAAAATACAATAAAAAGCATAAATTTTGCATAAAGAATGAAGTCGATCGGATAATGAGTTGCCGAGATATTTGTAATCCTATTTTCCACACTCTTCGATTTTTCATGACACTGTATTTCATTAAAATTTCAGTTCAAAGATATGTTTTAATTGGAAATGAGACGCATAATCCGACACAGTAAACTGTTGGTTAATATGATTATCATTTTTTGAGTTTTACGGGTGTTTCTTTTACGCAATTCAGTAATAGTAGTAATCGGGCCACTATCAGCTACAGGACGTTCCCACCTGTCAATCAAAAGGGGGCGTGGCAGGGGGCGTGTCCGCCTGTCAAAAGGGGCGTGGTGGGCGTGGCGCATGTCAATCAAAAAGGGGGGTGTGACCGGAAGTGACGTCATGAGTGGAGTTGAGTTGTTTTCCTCCTGCTGGTTTTCGTTTTAGTTTCTGTTTTTCAATCGTACTGTTTGACGGGGTGTTTTTTGGGTGGTTGAGCTGCTGTTTGCTGAACGTTTTGGTTTCTGTTTAAATTTTCTTTTTTTATAGAATGGCAACGCCGAGTTACTTTTTTGAAAATGGCAACGCCGAGTTACTTTTTTTGAAAATGGCAACATGTTAAAGTTGGACTTGTAAAGCTTTTCGTAGATTTCACGCGAAGGGGGATGACAATTTTTCTTTTGGTCATGGTTTCGGTTTTCAATCGTACTGTTGGACGGGGTGCTTTTTTTTATTTCTGGAAGAGGCCGGTTCAGGAGCGTAGTGGGGGATGACAACTTTCTCGTGTGAGTGTAGAGGGGTGTATTTGAGTTTCGTTTTTGTTCATTGTCTCGTGTTAGAGAATGACGTAATCAGTGGACTTATTTTTAATTTCATGGAATGAATTTTTTAATAATTTAAGGTTTTTTTAAATATTATTTTCACGATGACGGAATCGGTTATTGGAATTTATTTTTAATGCCTTTACTAACTTACTAAATTTTGCGAATTATTATTTTTACTTTAATGAATTTAATTTAAATGAATTTATTTTTTACTGAATATTTTTAGATTTTTAAGTTTATTTTTTAGAATTTTAAATTGAGAACATTGTTTAATTTTGCGATAGGTTTTAGAATAAATATTATTTACAAAAGGTTTGTTTTAATTTTATGAATACTTTTTTAGACGAGTGACTCTGATTTATTTACCAGTTTAAAGGTATTTGGCCGCAAGCATGACTCAATCTGGGACTGAATTTGAGCATTTTGACTTTTATCGCCACTTTGAATTTTCTTAGGAATAATTTGTACCATCTTTAAGATGCACTTTCTTGTCATGAAACAGCATTTTATCAAACTTTTTTAATTTTTTGGCAAAACTAGAATATACTTTTAATTCGTATTGCTTTATTTTGACGAAGAGGACATACTTTGATTTTTTTACTCAACATATAAAACATTTTTTTTTTTCCTTGCTGAACATAGCAATATATTTTTTTCATATTCCGATTCTATACATATTTTTAATTTCCTGAAGATATCTCTTACATTTTTGCTGAATTTTTTTCTGATATTCTGTTGTAATTACTTTTTTTTTTTTCGTTTTATTAAATAGTGAAATATCTTTTTTGTCAATTTGTTTATTCTAAACATTATAATATTTTTAATTTATTGAATATGTTAACATTTTCTTCAATTTACTGAACATAGAACTATCCTTTTCCATTTTACAGAACATAAAAGTAATTTTATTTCTTGAACATAAAAATATTTTTCATAAACAAAGAAATATCTTTTTCTGTCAATATATGTTTTCCTAAACATTATAATTATTTTCAATTTACTGAATATATGAAATTTTTTTTTCAGTTTACTAAACGTAAAAATTCTTTTTCCTAAACATAAAATACCCTTTTCCTTAACATAAAAATATTTTTCCTTCCTTTAAAAAGTATACCTATTTTATCTTGATTAAAAAATAGAAAAAATGCAAAATTAAATAATGAGTAAAATAAACTTTTAAAATGTATTTGTGAAACTTGTAAAAATTTAACTAAAAACAGGATTTTTCTAAAACGGAACCTTTTTCCCCCCTCAGAAAATGAGAAACCAAAATAGACTTTTAATACGTGTTACTTTAATTAAAGTTTTAATTCTAACAAAACTGAATATACTTTTAATGCGCACTTAAGTTCTGTTTTTTTAATTTTAGGTTTGACAAACAAAAGATAGTTTGAATTATTACTGAAACACATTTTTAATTTATTCCTGAACGTTGAATCAATTTATTTATATCTTGCATATTTTGAAAGTTTTAAATACTAAAAGAAAAAAGGATTTTTGGTTTAGTAATACTTCTGTATGTTACAAATTTTAAGATATAGAAAATATCCACTTTGTTGTTACAAAGCATCCTTTTAGGTATATTTCGTAAAAAATACTATCTATCACATTCTCCCCTATGTTGGAACTTCTGAAAAAATTTTTCAGATCTACACAGATCATGACCCCTAGAACCCGGAACTACCCTCCGTTAAAACTTTATATATATATATATATCACTTTTATGGAAATAAGGAGGAGTTTTGTGAAAACAGAAAAAAACCTATAACTTCTTAGTTATAATAAATATCTAATCATTTTAAAGTTATTGTTATTTCTAGAAAAAGGGCAAAAAAATTATGTATGACAGATTTTTGATAAAATTAAAAGTGGGCTCAAAGGGTGAAAAAAAAATAGAGTTTTTGGGAGAAAAAAATTCGTAACTTCGACAATTCTTAAGATATTAAATCCAGTTAAATTTATTATAAATCTTCTTAATACTATCTACAAGTTTTTGAAAGGACCAACTCTTACTGCAAAAACAAAAATTAAAAACGAAAATAAAAAGGCGATTTCAAGAAGAAAAAAATCCACAACTTCGTCAATTCACAAGATATCAAAGCCGTATGAATTTATTGTATATCTTCTTAATATTATTTACTATTTTTATGCTGACAAGTTTTTGATAGGACCAATTCTTACGGCAAAAACAAATTAATAATTCATAGCGGTTGAAGAAAAAAATATCGTACAAAGGGTGTACTTAAACCCAAACTGCTTATTTTCCGACTCATCTTTAAATTCATTTTTGATCTCAAACAGATACAATTGGCAGGTTCTCTTATTCAGAAACTATATAATGTTCCATATAGGTCTTTTGTTTGATAAAGGCAGAATATATTTCAAAAATTGTGTCAAAGTAAGCATTTTGAATCGAATTTCCTGAAGTGATAGTGCTGGAAAGAAAAAATATGGCCATACCAAGGCCATAATTGAACGAAAAATAAAAACACAGGTCGCTTATAAATCTCTTCGAAAATCACGTCAACAAGTTTCATGTTTTTTCTTTTAAAAATTACTCTGGAAATGTGTCAGAAAATTTCGAGTTGTTCAGCGTGGAAAAATATTTTTTTGAATACCGCCTTAACATGATTCTGATAAAACCAACTCTTGCAGAAAAATGAAATTAAAAACTCGCCAAAAGCGGCCAGATAAAATTGTTAAACTGGGTTTATCTTTAATCTTGATTTAGTTCTTTTTGGTGGAATTAGTACTTAACTTTGAAATTCACCTGTACCTGTAGGCCGAGCCGGCAGGGATATTTTACTTTTCAATGCGTATTTGCTTCAATTAAACTTTGTGTTTGGCAAATTGGAATATATTCTACAATTTCGATGAAACACCAGCATAAGTTCTTAACTAAACCCTTAAGACTAAATTTACTAATATTTCGTATACAAGAAATCTGAAATACTAAAAAAAGAAATGACTGCCGAATTTTTAGAAAAATGTATTGCTTATTTTAAGCAAACCCTTCTGAAATAATTTTATGTATTCTTAGTTAATTTTACATCACTTTGTTGAAAACTACGAAATCACGGAAACACAATCAATTACAAGGGGAAATATCAGAAAAGAAGTTTATGAAAATAATTTACGACGAAACAAATAGAAAAAAAAATCAGAAAAATAATTAAATTTAAAAATTTATAAATAAACAAATATTATATCTAATTTACAATGAAACAAAATAAAAATTCAGAAAAAAAATTTTCAAATTAAGAAAATTATTAGAATTAACGAAAATAAGTTAGAATTAATAAAAAGATTAATGAAAAAAAAAATCAGCATTTAAAAAAATTATGCCTGAAACAAATTTTTAAAGATTATAAAAGATTATCAAAATTTCAGAAAAATGATGGAAATATGAAATGTTTTTCCATTCTGTTTATAAAAACTAATTAAAAAATATTTTCAACTATAAAAAGTTAAAAAAGAAAAAGAAAGAAAAATATTCATACAAGAAGATAAAACGTTCCAGTTTATAATAAGAATTTCAACATATGTACTAGCATCATTAATACTTAATTCTGCCAAATTTTGTAATACCCTAAAAAAATAATAAATTAATAACATAAAATCACAGATAGAGATATTTCAAGACACATACATCTGCTACATAAAATAAATGCTCTAATTTTACACATTATTGTTATGCAGCGTAAAAATTTATGCGTTAGAGACTGACGACGGATTAACGGAATGCAAGATTACGTGGTTCTACATTAAATTTTCGACTTATCTAGAAATTAAATATTTCTTGTGTGAAGAATATTGCGACAGTTTGAGCTTCAATGCTTCGTTTTTATAACACACTACGTATATTCTTGTATAAAATTAAAAATGTTTAAATTTTTTGCTTAAGCTATCTTACTGTGCACACCTACTACTTTTTTCCCCTTTAAAATAAGTAATAGTTTAAGATTTTTTGTTTTTTTTTCTGAATATTTCAGTTTTGTTTTTCTCATGATAGTTCACAAAGTCGTTTTATTAATTGATGTGCCAAACAGTATGAAATCTAAATATTTGAATATTGAATATGTTCTATACGACAATTCGATGACAAGAAATAGTGCAACCAAATAATTGAATACTGATTTAATAAGTTTTCTATTCCGAAATTCGAACTCGAAGTGCAACTCAAGGACATAGTAATTTATATCTTTTTAAACTGCTCATCGAATGAAATAAAATTTGATTTTGAAGAATTTAGATATAGAAACAGGAATTTACCACACTCTTAGTATATTCAAGTTGACTTTTTACCATACACTTGTTGATTTTCATACACCTTTCTCGACTTGTTTATAGAGTCTTGATTCCCACACTTTTTTTTCCCGATTAATATGTAGTGGTCAATTATTTTTAGTAATTTTTATACTTTAGTAACACTATTTTAATTAACCAGTTATCTTGCTTATGTTTTATACTGTTACAAATATACGGGTAAATTAACTACATAACTTCACAGAAAACTCATATTTTGTATTTGTTCTTAACGTGTTCTGTAGTATTACTGGGGGTTTTTTAGTGAAATTTTATGCCATACTTACCTCTAATTTTACGAAAGTATAAAGTTTTCTATACATTAATATTAAGTTTTTAGTTCTTTTAAACTATCCCAGGTAAAAATCTTAATTTTTTATCATTTACATAGTTCGTGCGTGAATATCATATTTATTTTTGAAACATTTAAAGAGCCTATAGTTTTTTTTAGTTTTTTATTTTAGTACATTTACCATAAGTTTAAGATTACCTAGCTTACATAACAGTATCTTATACATACTATTTTTTAGAGTTAGGAAATCTTCGTTATTTCTTTTATAATTTTGCACGATAATGATTGGCTTTGCATATTTCTCAAACTATTTTGCAAAAAAAATGTGCATAATTTCAGTTATAATATTTAATGTTTATGCTTTATGCATAGTATGCTTGAATATAATCTTTAATTCCAAGTAATAATTTTTATCTAAAAAAGTCTACATTATGTATTTGTATTATAACATTGAATTTATAACACTTAGTAACGTTAGACCGTTTTAGATAACATTTCAACATAGCTCATTACTTCTGTTTTTTAAAATACGCGAGATCACGTGTCAATATTTTGAATATTGTAGCAATTATTTTTTTATTACATAATAGATATTTAAACACTACTTTAAGATTAATTTTATTCATTTAGTTGCTTTAATTGAAATGAAATGAACTATTTCATAGGAAAATCTTTGTTTAGGCGTAATTTTGTAACTTAAAAAATTAACAATATATTTTTATTCTGATACATATAGCACATACAACCACACACACACAATTTACATTATTTTGCTTTATACTTTAACCACTAATTTAAAAACAGACTAAGTTGACTATACTATCTATTAAATTATCAACCCATCATTTTCAAAGTTATTTACTTTAACATACTAGTATTTATCAGAGCTGTTACCTGCATAACACGTGAAATAACACTTTCTTTAAAATATTCCCAATGTACATAAAACATAATTTCTGCAGTGCTATCCAAAGCTTTAAAAATAAAACATACGTCTGATTCTTAACACAATCTACTCTGAATACAAACATTAAATACCAATTGGATCATTTAAGAATCAAATAGAAATCTTAAATACCAAAGAAGACTACAAAAGCTCGTAAAAATGGCTTTAAAAAATTAAATAATGAAAAAAAAGACACCAAATTAAAAAAAAAATTAAAGAGATAAAATTTGTTACACAAAAAATTATGATAAAAATCTCATTAAAAAATTATATAAAAATATTTCATTAAAAAATTACATAAAAAAGTAGATAAAAAAATTACAAGGAAAAATATACAAAAACTTTTATAAAAAAGGATAAAACCTTTATAAGAAATCGCAAATAAAATATCTTTTACAGAAAAGAATTTAGAAAAAGGGAAAAAAATTACAAGAAAAGAAAATTTGTTTAAAAAAAATACAGAAAAAAAGAAAAAGTCTTTAAAAAGAAAAGAAAAAAAATATTTTACAAAAAAGAAAAAAAATTCCAAAATGATGGGTTGATAATTTAATAGATAGTATAGTCAACTTAGTCTGTTTTTAAATTAGTGGTTAAAGTATAAAGCAAAATAATGTAAATTGTGTGTGTGTGGTTGTATGTGCTATATGTATCAGAATAAAAATATATTGTTAATTTTTTAAGTTACAAAATTACGCCTAAACAAAGATTTTCCTATGAAATAGTTCATTTCATTTCAATTAAAGCAACTAAATGAATAAAATTAATCTTAAAGTAGTGTTTAAATATCTATTATGTAATAAAAAAATAATTGCTACAATATTCAAAATATTGACACGTGATCTCGCGTATTTTAAAAAACAGAAGTAATGAGCTATGTTGAAATGTTATCTAAAACGGTCTAACGTTACTAAGTGTTATAAATTCAATGTTATAATACAAATACATAATGTAGACTTTTTTAGATAAAAATTATTACTTGGAATTAAAGATTATATTCAAGCATACTATGCATAAAGCATAAACATTAAATATTATAACTGAAATTATGCACATTTTTTTTGCAAAATAGTTTGAGAAATATGCAAAGCCAATCATTATCGTGCAAAATTATAAAAGAAATAACGAAGATTTCCTAACTCTAAAAAATAGTATGTATAAGATACTGTTATGTAAGCTAGGTAATCTTAAACTTATGGTAAATGTACTAAAATAAAAAACTAAAAAAAACTATAGGCTCTTTAAATGTTTCAAAAATAAATATGATATTCACGCACGAACTATGTAAATGATAAAAAATTAAGATTTTTACCTGGGATAGTTTAAAAGAACTAAAAACTTAATATTAATGTATAGAAAACTTTATACTTTCGTAAAATTAGAGGTAAGTATGGCATAAAATTTCACTAAAAAACCCCCAGTAATACTACAGAACACGTTAAGAACAAATACAAAATATGAGTTTTCTGTGAAGTTATGTAGTTAATTTACCCGTATATTTGTAACAGTATAAAACATAAGCAAGATAACTGGTTAATTAAAATAGTGTTACTAAAGTATAAAAATTACTAAAAATAATTGACCACTACATATTAATCGGGAAAAAAAAGTGTGGGAATCAAGACTCTATAAACAAGTCGAGAAAGGTGTATGAAAATCAACAAGTGTATGGTAAAAAGTCAACTTGAATATACTAAGAGTGTGGTAAATTCCTGTTTCTATATCTAAATTCTTCAAAATCAAATTTTATTTCATTCGATGAGCAGTTTAAAAAGATATAAATTACTATGTCCTTGAGTTGCACTTCGAGTTCGAATTTCGGAATAGAAAACTTATTAAATCAGTATTCAATTATTTGGTTGCACTATTTCTTGTCATCGAATTGTCGTATAGAACATATTCAATATTCAAATATTTAGATTTCATACTGTTTGGCACATCAATTAATAAAACGACTTTGTGAACTATCATGAGAAAAACAAAACTGAAATATTCAGAAAAAAAAACAAAAAATCTTAAACTATTACTTATTTTAAAGGGGAAAAAAGTAGTAGGTGTGCACAGTAAGATAGCTTAAGCAAAAAATTTAAACATTTTTAATTTTATACAAGAATATACGTAGTGTGTTATAAAAACGAAGCATTGAAGCTCAAACTGTCGCAATATTCTTCACACAAGAAATATTTAATTTCTAGATAAGTCGAAAATTTAATGTAGAACCACGTAATCTTGCATTCCGTTAATCCGTCGTCAGTCTCTAACGCATAAATTTTTACGCTGCATAACAATAATGTGTAAAATTAGAGCATTTATTTTATGTAGCAGATGTATGTGTCTTGAAATATCTCTATCTGTGATTTTATGTTATTAATTTATTATTTTTTTAGGGTATTACAAAATTTGGCAGAATTAAGTATTAATGATGCTAGTACATATGTTGAAATTCTTATTATAAACTGGAACGTTTTATCTTCTTGTATGAATATTTTTCTTTCTTTTTCTTTTTTAACTTTTTATAGTTGAAAATATTTTTTAATTAGTTTTTATAAACAGAATGGAAAAACATTTCATATTTCCATCATTTTTCTGAAATTTTGATAATCTTTTATAATCTTTAAAAATTTGTTTCAGGCATAATTTTTTTAAATGCTGATTTTTTTTTTCATTAATCTTTTTATTAATTCTAACTTATTTTCGTTAATTCTAATAATTTTCTTAATTTGAAAATTTTTTTTCTGAATTTTTATTTTGTTTCATTGTAAATTAGATATAATATTTGTTTATTTATAAATTTTTAAATTTAATTATTTTTCTGATTTTTTTTTCTATTTGTTTCGTCGTAAATTATTTTCATAAACTTCTTTTCTGATATTTCCCCTTGTAATTGATTGTGTTTCCGTGATTTCGTAGTTTTCAACAAAGTGATGTAAAATTAACTAAGAATACATAAAATTATTTCAGAAGGGTTTGCTTAAAATAAGCAATACATTTTTCTAAAAATTCGGCAGTCATTTCTTTTTTTAGTATTTCAGATTTCTTGTATACGAAATATTAGTAAATTTAGTCTTAAGGGTTTAGTTAAGAACTTATGCTGGTGTTTCATCGAAATTGTAGAATATATTCCAATTTGCCAAACACAAAGTTTAATTGAAGCAAATACGCATTGAAAAGTAAAATATCCCTGCCGGCTCGGCCTACAGGTACAGGTGAATTTCAAAGTTAAGTACTAATTCCACCAAAAAGAACTAAATCAAGATTAAAGATAAACCCAGTTTAACAATTTTATCTGGCCGCTTTTGGCGAGTTTTTAATTTCATTTTTCTGCAAGAGTTGGTTTTATCAGAATCATGTTAAGGCGGTATTCAAAAAAATATTTTTCCACGCTGAACAACTCGAAATTTTCTGACACATTTCCAGAGTAATTTTTAAAAGAAAAAACATGAAACTTGTTGACGTGATTTTCGAAGAGATTTATAAGCGACCTGTGTTTTTATTTTTCGTTCAATTATGGCCTTGGTATGGCCATATTTTTTCTTTCCAGCACTATCACTTCAGGAAATTCGATTCAAAATGCTTACTTTGACACAATTTTTGAAATATATTCTGCCTTTATCAAACAAAAGACCTATATGGAACATTATATAGTTTCTGAATAAGAGAACCTGCCAATTGTATCTGTTTGAGATCAAAAATGAATTTAAAGATGAGTCGGAAAATAAGCAGTTTGGGTTTAAGTACACCCTTTGTACGATATTTTTTTCTTCAACCGCTATGAATTATTAATTTGTTTTTGCCGTAAGAATTGGTCCTATCAAAAACTTGTCAGCATAAAAATAGTAAATAATATTAAGAAGATATACAATAAATTCATACGGCTTTGATATCTTGTGAATTGACGAAGTTGTGGATTTTTTTCTTCTTGAAATCGCCTTTTTATTTTCGTTTTTAATTTTTGTTTTTGCAGTAAGAGTTGATCCTTTCAAAAACTTGTAGATAGTATTAAGAATATTTATAATAAATTTAACTGGATTTGATATCTTAAGAATTGTCGAAGTTACGAATTTTTTTCTCCCAAAAACTCTATTTTTTTTCACCCTTTGAGCCCACTTTTAATTTTATCAAAAATCTGTCATACATAATTTTTTTGCCCTTTTTCTAGAAATAACAATAACTTTAAAATGATTAGATATTTATTATAACTAAGAAGTTATAGGTTTTTTTCTGTTTTCACAAAACTCCTCCTTATTTCCATAAAAGTGATATATATATATATATAAAGTTTTAACGGAGGGTAGTTCCGGGTTCTAGGGGTCATGATCTGTGTAGATCTGAAAAATTTTTTCAGAAGTTCCAACATAGGGGAGAATGTGATAGATAGTATTTTTTACGAAATATACCTAAAAGGATGCTTTGTAACAACAAAGTGGATATTTTCTATATCTTAAAATTTGTAACATACAGAAGTATTACTAAACCAAAAATCCTTTTTTCTTTTAGTATTTAAAACTTTCAAAATATGCAAGATATAAATAAATTGATTCAACGTTCAGGAATAAATTAAAAATGTGTTTCAGTAATAATTCAAACTATCTTTTGTTTGTCAAACCTAAAATTAAAAAAACAGAACTTAAGTGCGCATTAAAAGTATATTCAGTTTTGTTAGAAGTAAAACTTTAATTAAAGTAACACGTATTAAAAGTCTATTTTGGTTTCTCATTTTCTGAGGGGGGAAAAGGGTTCCGTTTTAGAAAAATCCTGTTTTTAGTTAAATTTTTACAAGTTTCACAAATACATTTTAAAAGTTTATTTTACTCATTATTTAATTTTGCATTTTTTCTATTTTTTAATCAAGATAAAATAGGTATACTTTTTAAAGGAAGGAAAAATATTTTTATGTTAAGGAAAAGAGTATTTTATGTTTAGGAAAAAGAATTTTTACGTTTAGGAAACCGTTTAGTAAACTGAAAAAAAAAATTTCATATATTCAATAAATTGAAAATAATTATAATGTTTAGGAAAACATATATTGACAGAAAAAGATATTTCTTTGTTTATGAAAAATATTTTTATGTTCAAGAAATAAAATTACTTTTATGTTCTGTAAAATGGAAAAGGATAGTTCTATGTTCAGTAAATTGAAGAAAATGTTAACATATTCAATAAATTAAAAATATTATAATGTTTAGAATAAACAAATTGACAAAAAAGATATTTCACTATTTAATAAAACGAAAAAAAAAAGTAATTACAACAGAATATCAGAAAAAAATTCAGAAAAATGTAAGAGATATCTTCAGGAAATTAAAAATATGTATAGAATCGGAATATGAAAAAAATATATTGCTATGTTCAGCAAGAAAAAAAAATGTTTTATATGTTGAGTAAAAAAATCAAAGTATGTCCTCTTCGTCAAAATAAAGCAATACGAATTAAAAGTATATTCTAGTTTTGCCAAAAAATTAAAAAAGTTTGATAAAATGCTGTTTCATGACAAGAAAGTGCATCTTAAAGATGGTACAAATTATTCCTAAGAAAATTCAAAGTGGCGATAAAAGTCAAAATGCTCAAATTCAGTCCCAGATTGAGTCATGCTTGCGGCCAAATACCTTTAAACTGGTAAATAAATCAGAGTCACTCGTCTAAAAAAGTATTCATAAAATGAAAACAAACCTTTTATAAATAATATTTATTCTAAAACCTATCGCAAAATTAATCAAGGTTCTCAATTTAAAATTCTAAAAAATAAACTTAAAAATCTAAAAATATTCAGTAAAAAATAAATTCATTTAAATTAAATTCATTAAAGTAAAAATAATAATTCGCAAAATTTAGTAAGTTAGTAAAGGCATTAAAAATAAATTCCAATCACCGATTCCGTCATCGTGAAAATAATATTTAAAAAAACCTTAAATTTTTAAAAAATTCATTCCATGAAATTAAAAATAAGTCCACTGATTACGTCATTCTCTAACACGAGACAATGAACAAAAACGAAACTCAAATACACCCCTCTACACTCACACGAAAAAGTTGTCATCCCCCACTACGCTCCTGAACCGGCCTCTTCCAGAAATAAAAAAAAGCACCCCGTCCAACAGTACGATTGAAAACCGAAACCATGACCAAAAGAAAAATTGTCATCCCCCTTCGCGTGAAATCTACGAAAAACTTTACAAGTCCAACTTTAACATGTTGCCATTTTCAAAAAAAGTAACTCGGCGTTGCCATTTTCAAAAAAGTAACTCGGCGTTGCCATTCTATAAAAAAAAGAAAATTTAAACCGAAACCAAAACGTTCAGCAAACAACAACTCAACCACACCAAAAACACCCCGTCCAACAGTACGATCGAAAAACCGAAACTAAAACCAAAACTTCCGGTCACGCCCCCTTTTGATTGACAGATGGGCACGCCCCACCACGCCCTTCTGACAGGTGGACACGCCCTCCACCACGCCCCCTTTTGATTGACATGTGGGAACGCCCTGTAGCTGATAGTGGCCCGATTACTACTAGTAATAGAGCATTTAAAGTTTATGACGTTATCAACCCACGATTTTAAACACGTTATCTACCGAACAATTTGAGATATAGGCTTGAAATTTGATATATATTTAGAATATAATAGTGCAACAAAGCCTATTAAATTTCAGTAACCTTAAATATCCGGAACTATTTTTTTTTCGGACTTTCGAAATATTCGTTCTGATGAAGCGTATATAAAAATTTTCGAAATTATTTCTTTTAAAGGATGAATGTAACATAAATTTTACATAAAGAATGAAGTCCATCGGACAATCAGTTGCCTTGATATTTGTAATCATAATTTGCACATTTTTTTATATTATGCTTATCCATGATAGGTAAGTATTACGGTGGTCCCCCAACGACTAGTTTCACTTTACATTGTGAACCAGATATTTCACCTTGACACTGTCTATAACAATTTATTTTTCTTTTATTTCTTCAAACATGGCTATAGACAGACTTTACTGTATGATTAATTAAACATTATTGAGTTACATTTATAATATGACAACTATTTTATTTATCATCAAAATATTTTCCTTCGAGTGTGGTAGCTTCCGTTAATGAACGATTTTCTATAGTTTGAGATGCAAGTACATAATTATTTCCGCATCTCCTTGACCTTGTTAAATAACTACGTTAGAACATTTGCTATTTTTAAACCTTTTTTAAAACTACCTACATCGCTAGCTCTTAAGTATAATGAGCAGCATCATTAGCGAAATTTCCTTCGTTATTTCATTTTAATTAGTTTCTTTCACGGTATTTAGTTTTATTTAACTAGTATAAATTAATAGAAATAATGTGCATCAATATACTCTTGATTTAAAAAGCATGAGAGTAAATGCATGCATGAAATTGTGATGAAAACATGTAAACATACAGGTTTTAGATTTTTTTTTTTTGTTGTTGTTGTTTCATTGATTTTTAACTCTATAACCTACAAGAATAGTAAAGTATCGATTTATATACTAATACATTTACTGAACATCTAAATTAAAAACAAAATTACACAAAACTTAGATGAACTTGCAGTTATTTCATACACACACTTTAAGACGATTTAATTTTAATAGCAGATATCTATCTGTAGCAGACCAATTTTCTTTCGTTACTCTCGGGGCGGGCTAGAGCGGACCTGGAGTTTAGTTGTTGTTGTTGTTGTTGTTGCACCTGAAATCTTTCCGCGGCGCAGTACTGTGGCGTGGCACACAGGCTGAGAACCACTGTTTCAAAAGAATAAGAATTGTGACTTTTGCAGATTTCTATCATTGCCGGACTATAACTAACAAATCTGCTATTTTAAACAGATTTTAAAGTGACATGAAAATCACGAAACGTTATCATGTGTGAGTATTTAGGATGAATGCTTATTTCTATGTAAGAAGAAATTTTTAAATCCGAAAATTGATCTTGAAACAACTTTAAATTGTTATTAACAATTGTCTACTATACGTACAGTCGTGGGGGGGGGGGAAAGTAAACACCCCCTACTGGCTCTGCAACAAATTATTGTAGAAGAAAGTTACTGATACCAAACGATTGGAAATAAAGTCTACTTTTAAATGATGTACTATATAAAATTTTCTCAGGGAGCCATCTCCATATCAAAACGAACCCAAACTTTGTTTTTTTCAATAGCAATACCCAAGTTTAACACCATAACTAAATTCTACACAATTCAATTAGCCTAAGTACAAATTTTCATTTAATTCGTATGATTAGTTTTATAGAAATTAATTATTTTAAAATGAGCCTATTTTAGAGGTTGTACCCGAATTGAAGTTCCGTATTCGATAGTTGAAATCCTACAGAATGACTGTGTCACTTCTATTAATGTACTATTTCTTGCCAATAGGGCCATTTCACTCACTTAATATGTTTCGATTATTTGACAATAATAAATACCCAAATGTTTCAATAAAATGAGTAAAATATACTTTTTTCAAATTATGCTTTTTGGCTCATCATAGGCGGCTCCTTAAACCATCATTTTGACTTTTTTTAATCATAATTCGAAAACTACTTGGAATAAAATTTTGAAATGGAGAATTTGCATAAAGCAGGCTCATAATAAATATAAATCTATCAAGAAATTGTTAAGTTGCAATTCCTTTTTTTTTTTTTTTTTTTTTTTTTTTTTTTATTTCGAGTATTAATTTCATAATTCATATTCTAAAATTTTTAAAATTACAAATTCAATGTATTTATGTTTGAGGTCTTCAGTATTATAATTAGTATTATAATCAATTTTGGTTGCTTTTTTTTTTTAGCCCCCGGTACGGTATGCTATTTCTTTCTCCCAGCTTATTTTGTGTCGTATCCAAAAATAACGTTACCTTACAGAAGCCAGCCATAAAACAAAGCAGTACGGTTAAATAATCTATAGCAATTTTTTAACTTCTAAGCATCGCATATTTTCAACTTTTATACTGCCGTTATTGAAGAAAAAAAAGTACTTTTAAATGCAAATTGTTTGAAAACTGTATCTCCGTTTATTTTTGAAATATTAATTTTTTTCGTAGTTTTTGGAGCATTTTGCTTAATATTGGCAACGAAGTACTCCATTTTTGTAGAAAGTAAAGGAAAAATAGTTGTAAAATATTAATTATATATTTTTGTTGCCATTTTTTTCATAACAACCGAAAGAAAATGTAATTAAAATACGTGCTATTTTGAAAAAAATATAAACAAATGATTTCTGTTAAAACACGGAGGTATATTTAATTATAAGCTATATTTAATTTTAAGTATCTAATATCAATGTTACAAACAAATGAAGATCTGTGAATCATTAGACAGCCGGTTTTATTTGGTCGAGTTTTTTTAATGATGACATCTTTTGGCTGATTTGTGCATTATTTCGCGATACGCTGAGTCCTACGCTGTAAAAAAAAAAAAAACGACATTTTTACAGTACAAAGTACTGTTCATCTCGCGCAGAATCTCGATCACAGTGAATGTGATGTATCTTTCTTTGGTTTCCTGACTATATTTACATGGAAAATACAGTTATTGCGTAAAATTAACAGCACAATGTGCTGGCAATTTGGGCGCCAGCAGTTTGTGCTGCAAAAAAAAAATGCGTCCAAATTGCCAGCACATTGTGCTGTTAATTTTATGCAACTACTGTATTTTCCATGTTAATATAGTCAGGAAACCAAAGAAAGATACAGCACATTCACTGTGATCGAGTTTGTTCCGGCAAATCTACAGTGGTTTTTTTACAGTGTATGCCTACTTTATGGTAGATGTTTAAGAGCGATCGTAAATGTGGGATTCTTAAGCGGATGCGAATGACGTCATTTTACATAAAATAAAAGCGTGTGCTGTAAGTCTTAAATTGAAATATGTTTTGTACTATTATATATATATGTTGTTGTTTTTTTCATCGGGGACGACACTAAATTCTGAAAAAGCAAAATTCCTGTTTTCTAGTATTTTTTTTTTTTTTTTTTTTTTTTTTTTTTTTTATGAGGATACTTTTACTTTCGGTACCAGTTTTGCATGTAAAAATAGCATGTATATTCATGGTGATAAAAAATTCAAGAAATTTTCGCGCGTTTTTAAGTGCGTTCGTAATTATACAAATACGTAGCACCTACAGTCGTCGTTCAGTCCGCCGTCTGTCCGTCCGCATATAACAGAGCAAAAACTACCCAACCAAATGGTCTGAAATTTTAAATATATGATTGCTTCAAAATTTTGTCGAGCCATTTCAAATTTTATGAAAATCGGATGTATAGTTTAATTACAGGGACAGTCAAAAGTTTTTCTTTACATTACGGCCAATGGGGAAAATTATTGCAAGTGCACTTTAATGATGTTACAGCCTTCCGAATGGTCTGAAATTTTAAATATAAAATTGGTGCAAAATTTTGTCGAGTCATTTAAAATTTATGGAAAATCGGACGTATAGTTTAATTACAGGAACAGTCAAAAGTTTTCCGTTACATTACGAGGAATGGGGGAAAAATATTGCAAGTGCATTTTAATGATGTTACAGACTATGCACTTATGAAGTGCAAAAAATATACATTCAGTACAATATGGGGTGTAAAAAATAATTATAAATCTAGTACGAACGCACCTCATTTACCACGTTTGACGAGCAATTTCCAACTAGTTTGTTTATGTGATGTAGGATTTCAACCAAATTTAACGTCACTTTAAAAAAAAACTTGACTAAGTACAGTTGGTAAAACAGAGTGCAATTAGAATTTAAAGATATTAAATGTTTGATGATATATATGACCATTTGTATGAAAATTATTAACTGCGCGTACGCGAACAATACCAACGATGTTTTTTTCTGAATTTGGTAATCTACTCTATGGAGCAACTCATATAAAAAGATCAGTCGAATATCGTGAAAATTGAGAAAGATATCGGCGATAGAGGGAGCTGATTTTTAGTTGCTCTCTAAAAGTAGCTGAATGATAATGGATTTTCCACAAATTGTCATTTTTTGTTTTTTCAATTCCTACTATTAGTTCACACTCTCCCTATATTTATTTATTTATTTATTTATTTATATATCTTGTTCAAATTTTCAATTGTTAATAAAATACTTATTATTCATCCTATCAAGTTGAAATAATTTTCTTTAAACTTGCACCGGATGACAATTGATGTTAATACAGTTTTTTCAAATATTAATTCATTAATTAAATGTTAATTAATTCATTTTAGTTTTACATGGGAGACAAAATGGCGGCCATTGGTTATTGAAGCATTTAATGCATCTTCATATCTATAAAGGGGGTTACCATAGGGGGGACCCTGTTCTGTCACCAAACACCGCCAAGTTTGTCGCCAACTTGGCGATATATCGCCCAATTTGGCGGCCAAAATGAGTCGCCAAAAGTGACGCCAACTTGGCGATATCTCTAATATTTCGCCAAATTCCAATAGATTTCCATTGTAAACCTACTTGCTTAAAGAAAATCAACAAATTGAGATATTTTAATGCAACAAAAACTAATATTAGCTTAAGGGATTATATTAATTTTTTCTTTGATGACCTAAGTAGGAATTGACTTTAAAAACAAAATTTTTATATTACTTGTTTTTAGGGTTTCATTCATCTGACGAAACCTTATTCGTCTCGCTCCTCTGTCTCTCTGTCCGTCAGAGAGCCCATTCTCAGCAACTATACATGTAGGAGACTTGAAAATTTGCATACTTATAGCTGAACACCACACATCATACGACATATCATAAAATTTTGAAAAAGTCGCACCCTTTGGGCTCCCACATGTGTATTTTAAACAATTATTTCTAAGTGAGCCCCTAATTAGGTTGAAGGCGTGAAATTTTGCGTACTTATAGCTGGACACTTCAGATCAAACGACAATCCATAAAATTTGGAAAAAGTCGTACATTTAACCCTTTGGTGTAACCACATCTGTATTTTAAATAATTCTTTCTAAGTGAGTCTCTAATTAAGTTGGAGGAGTGAAATTTTGCATACTTATAGCTGAACACCTCACATCAAGCGACAAATCATAAAATTTTGAAAAAGTCGCACATTTAACCCTTTGGGCTCCCACATGTGTATTTTAAACAAGTCTTTCAAAGTGAGCCCCTAATTAGGTTGGAGGCGTAAAATTTTGCATACTTACTGCTGAATACCTCACATCAAACTACACATCATAAAATTTTCAAAAAGTCGTACATTTAATCCTTTGGGTTCCCACATGTGTATTTTAAACAAGTCTTTCTAAGTGAGCCCCTAATTAGGTTGGAGGCGAGGAATTTTGCATACTTATAGCTGAACACCTCACATCAAATGATAAACCATAAAATTTTGAAAAAGTCGTACGTTTAACTTTTTGGGCTCCCTCATGTGTATTTTAAACAATTCTTTCTAAGTGAGACCCTATTTAGGTTGGAAGCGTGAAATTTTGCATACTTTTAGTGAACACCATCATGCGACAAATCATAAATTTTTGAAAAAGTCGTTCATTTAACCCTTTGGGCTCCCACATGCGTATTTTAAGCAATTCTTTCTAACTGAGCACCTTATTAAATTGGAGATTTGAAATTTTGCATACTTATAGCAGAACACCTGAGGCCAGGCGACAAATCATAAATTCTTGAAAAAGGTCTTACGTTTAACCCTTTGAGTTACCACATATATATTTTAAGCAATTCTTTCTAAGAGAGCCCCTAATTAAGTTCGAGACATGAATTTTTGCATACGTATAGCTGAATACCTCAGACCACACGACAAATCATAACATTTTCAAAAAATGTTATATTATTTACTCCTGCGGGCTCTAACTTGTGTATTTTAAGCAGTCTTTCTAACCGCCACCCTTTTCACCCGGGGAGCACTTGTCCAACTTTTTGCCGACACCCCATTTAACATTCTTTCATATTATGCACCATAGCCTTACATATTTTAGTTCCATTTTTTACGGCCAGGGGCGCCTACATATCTCGGGTGCTATTGCCCAATCCCCTCGACTAATATATCTACGGATAGTATGTAAAACGGAGTTTCGTTCGGATAGAGGTTTGTTTAGAATAGAGTGCGCCCCTGGTTGCGAAATGTGGAACTAACAGATTTTTCTAAAGGATAAAGTGTTTTGAAAGGAGTATTAAACGAAACCCTCTGTGCGATCTGTGATCACATTTACCCACTTGTTTATGTTATTTTTAGGGTTTCATTCATCTGACGAAACCCTATTCGTCTCGCACCTCTGTCTGTCTGTCACAGAGCCCGTTCTCAGAAACTATATATGTTAGAGACTTGAAATTTTGCATACTTATAGCTGAACACCTCACATCAAACGACAAATCTAAAAATTCGAAAAAATCTTATATTTAACCCTCTAGGCTCTAACTTGTGTATTTTAAGCTTTTTTTTCTAACTCAGCCCCTAATTAAGTTGAAGACTTAAAATTTTGCATAATTATCGCTAAACACTTGCGATCACACGACAAATCATAAAAATTTCAAAAAGTCTTGTATTTACCCCTCCGGTCTCTAACTTGTGTATGGGTCAATCCATTTCAAGTGGTCCAGCTCTGGTTGCTAGACCATTTTTAAAGAATCTGAAATTTTTTGTACAACAACCCTAACATGATGGAAGTTCAAAATTACTATTATTTTAATTTTATTAATTTTTGTTTGTGCATGGCCGCCATTTTTGTTTCATCGTCTGCAGCAATTTTCTCACAAGAAGGGTTTATGGATTTGTAAATAATTCATCGTTTATTTCTCCAATTCAAAGTGCGGATTAAAGAAATTTATACAGAATACATTAGGCAAAAAATTTGATAATAGAGTACTTTCCGAAAATAAATCCTTATTGGTGAAATTTAAGCATAAAGTTTCAGTTTTTTTCCAAAATTTGTCCGTTTAAAAAAGGAAATTTTTCTTGCAAGGAAAACTGTGAACATGACATAATTTTTTTTTTTGCAAATAAGCCGAAAGCACTTGTACTCACACGCCAAGTTCCAGATCTGGAACTTGCTTTCTCTTCGCTAAAAAAAAAATCCCAAATTTTTCAAAAATGTCAAAAAATCGCACTTTCGAGGTTTTGACATCTCTGGTGGGGCACGAGATAAAAATTTGAAGTTCTGGTTTCTGACAGTATTTTATGATAGTGTTATGCACAAGAAATTTTAGGATGGGGATTTCACTACAAGCTGAGATATGGCAAGGAAAACATGTCAAAACAATACTGCCAAACTATAGTTTTGTTGTAGTCACAGGTAAGTACTTATCTCAGATTGTCATTTAAATTTATTTTTTGATTACGTTTAAATCATAGTAACGGAAAATAAAGCCTTTACAAAGCTTAGCAATTAATTTAAAAAATAATTATGCTTAAGGTCAACATTTTGTATGGTTTCAGTAATTTATGTTGTAATTTTAGTAACTAAAAGAAACTGCAGCACTTTTACATAAAGAAAAAAAACTATTTTTATACAAGACCTGTGACAAAAACAGAATAGGGAAAGAGAAAAGCTGTTAATGTTTCCATACTTGTTGAGAGATGATCAAACGTGTCAAAACACATTCCTGCTTGTTGATTTAAAAACCACAATTTTAATGCTGCTTGCCAGTCCCTGAAACTTGTTCCTACCATAAGTATGTTCCTGTAAATGAAACATTATACAATGTTACCATGCATCAACCTAAAGTAATTTTCAGAAAGTAAAGATATTCAAAATCTTTTCAAAATTTACATTGCAGAAAAATGACATTTTTGCATAAGAAGTAAGCGAGGAATTATTAATGAGGTGAGACTTGCACATAGTGATTTCAAAGCTTATTTCTATGAACCAGCAGGGCCAAGATCTTCAATCAAGTTATCAAGAGATGACAAGACATGTTCCTACAAATAAAATTTTGAGAAAGACCAAAATCGTGGTTTTTAAACCAACAAGCAAGAATGTGTTTTGACACGTTTGATCATGTCTCAACAAATGTGACAATATTAACAGCTTTTCTCTTTCCCTATTCTGTTTTTGTCTCAGGTCTTGTATAAAAATATTTTTTATTTATTTATGTAAAAGTGCTGAGCTTTCTTTTAGTTACTAAAATTATTTAGTGCTGAGGATTCTTTTAGTTACTAAAATTATTTACAACAAAAATTACTGAAACCATACAAAATGTATGGCCTTAGGCATAATTATTTTTTTAATTAATTGCTAAGCTTTGCAAAGGGCTTTATTTTCTGTTACTATTATTTAAAGATAACCAAAAACATAAATTTAAGTGACACTCTGAGATAAATACAATAGTTTGGCAGTATTGTTTTGGCATGTTGCCCTTGCCATATCTCAGCTTGTAGTCAAATCTCCATCCTAAAATTTCTTGTGCATAACACTATCATAAAATACTGTCAGAAACCAGAACTTCAGATTTTTATCTCGTGCCCCACCAGAGATATCAAAGCCTCAAAAGTGCGATTTTTGACATTTTTGAAAAATTTGGGATTTTTTTAACAAAGAGAAAGCAAGTCCCAGATATGGAACTTGGCGTGTGAATACAAGCACTTTCGGCCTATTTGTAAAAAAAACTATGTCATGTTCAGAATTTTCCTTGCTAGAAAAATCTCCTTTTGTAAACGGACAAATTTTGGGAAAAAACTGAAATTTTATGCTTAAATTTCACCAATAAAGATTTGTTTTCGGAAACTACTCTATTACCATATTTTTAGCCCAATCTATTCTGTACAAATTGCTTTAATCCGAACCTTGAATTGGAGAAAAAAACGATGAATTATTTACAATTCCGTAAACCCTTCTTGTGAGAAAATTGCTGCAGACGATCAAACAAAAATGGTCGCCATGCAGAAACAAAAATTAATAAAATTAAAATAATAGTCATTTTGAACTTCCATCATGTTAGGGTTGTTGTACAAAAAATTTCAGATTTTTTTAAAATGGTCAAGCGACGAATAAATGATTTTCTGGACCACTTGAAATGGATTGATCCGTATTTTAAGTAATTTTTCTAACTCAGGCCCTAATTAAGTTGGAGACATGAAATTCTGCATATTTATAGCTTTCGATCACATGAAAAATCATAAAATTTTCAAAAAGTCTTATATTATTTACACCTCCGGGCTCTAACTTGTGTATTTTAAGCATTTTTTCTAACTCAGCCCCTAATTACGTTGGAAATTTGAAATTTTGCATACTTATGGCAGAACACTTGCGATCCCAAAAAATAATAAAATTTTCAAAAAGTTTTATATTATTTTCACCTCTGTGCTCTAACTTGTGTGTTTTAAGCAATTTTTTATCTCTCCCCCCCTTTTCACCTGGGGGGGGGGCACTTTTTAAACTTTTGCCGACACCGTTCTTTCATATTATGAACTATTGACTTACATATTTTAGTCCCATTTTTTACCGCCAGGTGGCGCCTACCTATCTCGGATGCTATGGGTCCGATTCCCTCCACTAATATATCTACGGATTGGTTGTAAAACGGAGTTTCGTTCGGATAGAAGTTTGTTTAGAATAGAATGCGCCTTCTGGTTGCGAAATGTAGAACTAACAGATTTTGAAAAAGGATAAAGTGTTTTGAAAGGAATATTAAACGAAACCCTCTGTGCGATCTGTGATCATACTTACCCACTTGTTTATTGATACTTTCGGTTTCCTTGGAGAACCGCCAGAACGAGCCTATCCCCCCCCCCCCCCACCAAAAAAAAAAAAAAAAAAAAAAAAAATTTGAAAATCGAATTATCCGTTTCAAAGCAACTCTTTAGCATTTATTAAGTATTATACTACACCCTACGTTGCAAGTCAGTTAATATAAAAAGACAATTTGTGTAAACCCCCCTAGCATCCGGCTACTTTTCAAAGGCAACTGAAATTCAGCTCACTAGATCGCCAATTACTTTATGAATTTTCAAGATATTCGAGTGTTTCTTTTTATATTTGTTTGCTCTACAGTGTTGACTTCCAAATCATGAAAAAAAAAATCTTTGGCATAGTTCGTTCATGGACAGTTAAAAATATTTCGTAGAACTGCTCATATTCCATTACATATTTAATATACTATTTATATTACACTTGTATTATGTTATTTCTACTGTATTTTGCCAAATTTTCTGATACTGGTGTTAAGTTAGGTTGAAAATCCTGCATACTATAAACAAACTAGCTGGATGTGCCAATCCCAAAACTTTCTTCTATCTTATACATCTTAATCTTTCAAAACCTAGTTACACATGTTAATACTTCAATATTATTAGTTCAATACTATACCAACTTTGATTTTCTTCTTAAATTTCTGCTCAAGTCAATTAAACGGACTAAAAACGAGTTAATCTATATCATGATATTTGTTAAAATTATTAATTTTCCCTTATTCTGTCGTTATCAGCTGTTTGCGAATAGCCGGCATAGCAGGAAGCGAGTTCCCGCCGCTGCATGAGCCGCCGATGCACAATAGAACTACGAAAGTCAAGAAAAGTATACAAAAATCGCTAGCACGGAGCCCCTTTACCGCGCAATATTTCCAAATTCAAGGAGAACCTGTTGGCCAAAGCCAAAAACAAGCACAAACATTTTGGTTCAATTGTATGCATAATTTTATACGCTGTTCGATGGTACAATAATGAAAATGGCACAGAGATCGGAATTATAGCGCCCCCTTCTTTCGGAATTTTTTTAAGTTCAGGGAGGACTTGTTTGCCATAGCCAGAAACATGCACAAAAAATTTGGTTCAATTATATGGATAACTTCATACACTTTTCGATGGTACAATAATGAAAATGGTACAGACATCGCAATTATAGTGCCCCTTTTATAGTGCAGAATTTTTCCAAATTCAGGGAGGACCTTCGTGACATGACCAAAAACAAACACATAAAATTTGGTTCAATTCTATGCATAACTTCATACACTTTTCGGCGGTACAATATTCAAAATGGCACAAAAATTGTACAAAAATCGCTATTACAGCGCCCTCTACGAGCGATTTTTTTACAAATTAAGGGAGGACCTCCTTGCCATAGCCAAGAACTTAAAATTTTTTTTTTGGTTCAATTCTATGCATAACTTCATACACTTTTCGATGGTGCAATATTCAAAATCGCACAAAAATCGCTATTACAGCGCCCCCTAACGGCGAATTTTTTGCAAATTCATGGAGGACCTGCTTGTCATATCCAAAAACTTAAAATAAAAATTTAGTTTAATTCTATGCATAACTTCATACACTTTTGGACGGTACAATATTCAAAATCGCACAAAAATCGCTATTACAGCGCCCCCTACCGGCGAATTTTTTCCAAATTCAGGGAGGACCTGCTTGCCATTGCCGAAAACTTAAAATAAAAATTTGGTTTAATTCTATGCATAACTTCATACACTTTTGGACGGTACAATATTCAAAATCGCACAAAAATCGCTATTACAGCGCCCCCTACCGGCGAATTTTTTCCAAATTCAGGGAGGACCTGCTTGCCATAGCCAAAAATTTAAAATAAAAATTTGGTTCAATTCTATGCATAACTTCATACACTTTTCGATGGTACAATATTCAAAATCGCACAAAAAACGAATTTACAGCGCCCCCTACCGGCGAATTTTTTCCAAATTCAGGGAGGACCTGCTTGTCATATCCAAAAACTTAAACTAAAAATTTGGTTCAATTCTATGCATAACTCCATACACTTTTTCATGGTACAATATTCAAAATCGCACAAAAATTGTTATATCAGCGCCCCTACCGGCGAATTTTTTCCAAATTCCGGGAGGACCTGCTTGCCATAGCCAAAAACTTATAATAAAATTTTGGTTTAATTCTATACATAACTTCATACACTTTTTGATGGTACAATGGCGACAGACAGACGGACAGACGGACAGACGGACGGACGGACACACAGACAGACAGACATTTTCTATAAACATGTTTTTTGCAATCTATGACCCCTAAAACATGCAAATCCGTCGAAAACCGGAAGTCGAAAAAAATTTCGATTACAATACTTTCTTCTATTGAAGATAGAAGAAAGTAAAAACATGAACAAATTTCTTGACATTTTTATAGAAATTGTTATATTTCTATGAATATGCGTGCTATTCTTACATAAATTGACACAATTATTGTCCGATACCCACGTAATCATGTGTGGCGCAACAGGTTATTTCGAGTATTTTATTTTACAGAGCAATCCCAAATATTATTTTACTTCTTCGATTTTTATTGGTCCCCTAATTGCTCTCGTGATCAAACTTTCGATGACAAATATGAGGCCAAACATTTTCTTTAAATTCCTGAAGTTCCAGAAGAATTCGACATCTTTAGATATTCTACAAAATGTACAATGTAAAAAAAAAAAAAATGTGATTTTTTTTTCTGAGCTTTCTGTTGTAATTTTTCAAGCACCGATGCTGTGAACTAGAATTCGAGCAACAAGTGAAGTAAAAAATAGGTTGATATCTGTCATGTACACCACGCAAGCAATAGCAACACTAATTTCCCCAGAGATGTGAAATTTCACAGTTTGTCTTAAAGACAGAAGTTTGTAAATTTTACAACAAATGATGCTGGCAACCCAGTTTCTGTAAACTTTATGCCACGTGCACCACGCAGCAAATAGCAACGTGACTTTCCCAGACTTTAGAAATTTTACAGTATACTCTTAAAGGCAGAAGCTTGTAAATTTTACAGCAACTGAGTTGGCACCCAGGGTGATAGCACCTTTTGTTGTAAAATACAGACTTTATTTATTTTTTTATTTTTTTTTTATTTTTTTTTATTTTTTTTTTTTTTTTTACAGTGGGTAAAATCGAGCCATATATAGTATACAGTATGTCCACTAAAATCCCTTTCCACCTTCTTAACTTCGGAACGGCTGATGCTATATTAATAAAAATGTTGTCTAGGTATAGTAAAGTAGCCATGCGTTACTGAATAAGCCACCTACGGCGCCACTTGGTGGGGAAATGCATAGTTAGCATTTCTATCTCAAAAACGGAAAAGGATAGGGAAACAAGTGGGTAAGTGTGATCACAGATCGCACAGAGGGTTTCGTTTAATATTCCTTTCAAAACACTTTATCTTTTTGAAAAATCTGTTAGTTCCACATTTCGGAACCAGGGGGCAAACTCGATTCTAAACAAACATCTATCCGAACGAAAACCCGTATAACATACTATCCATAGATATATTAGTCGAGGGGATTGGGCCCATAGCACCCGAGATCAGTAGGCGCACCTGGCGGTAAAAATGGAACTAAAATGTGTAAGGCTATGGTGCATAATATGAAAAAAGGTCAAAGGGGTGTCGGCAAAAGTTGAAAAATTTCTCCCCGGGTTAAAAGGGCGGAGGTTAGAAAAATTAGTTAAAATACACAAGTTAGAGCCCGGAGGGGTAAATAATATAAAACTTTTTAAAGATTTTATGATTTGTCGTGTGGTCTGAGGTATTCAGCTATACGTATGTAAAATTTCATTTCTTCAACTTAATTAGGGGCTCTCTTAGAAAGAATTGCTTCAAATATATGTGTGGTAGCTCAAAGGGTTAAACGTAAGACTTTTTCAAGATTTTATGATTTGTCGCTTGGCCTCAAGTGTTCTGCTATAAGTATACAAAATTTAAAATCTCCAATTTAATTGGAGGCTCAGTTAGAAAGAATTGCTTAAAATACACGAGCTGGAGTTGAAAGGGTTAAACATAAAACTTTTTCAAAATTTATTATTTGACGTGTAATCTGGGATGTTGAGCTATAAGTATGCAAAATTTCACGCCTCCAATCTAAATAGGGACTCACTTAGAAAGAATTGTTTAAAATACACATGTAGGAGCACAAAAGGTTAAATGTACGACTTTTTCAAAATTTTAGGGTTTCTCATTTGATTTGAGTTGTTCAGCTATAAATATGCAAAATTTCACGCCTCCAACCCAATTAGGATTCACTTAGAAAGAATTGTTTGAAATACACATGTAAGAGCCCAAAGGGTTAAGTCTACGACTTTTTCAAAATTTTATGGTTTGTCGTTTGATGTGAGGTATTCAGCTATAAGTATGCAAAATTTCACTCCTCCAACCTAATTAGGGTTCACTTAGAACGAATTGTTTAAAAGACACATGTGGGAGCCCAAAGGGTTAAATGTACGACTTTTTCAAAATTTTATGATTTGTCGTTTGATGTGAGGTATTGAGCTATAAGTATGCAAAATTGCACTCCTCCAACCTAATTAGAGCTCACTTAGAAAGAATTGTTTAAAATACACATGTGGGAGCCCAAAGGGTTAAATGTACGACTTTTTCAAAATTTTATGATTTGTCGTTTGATGTGAGGTATTCAGCTATAAGTATGCGAAATTTCAAGTCTCCAACATGTATAGTTTCTGAGAACAGGCTGTGTGACAGACAGACAGACGGACGGACAGACAGAGGAGCGAGACGAATAGGGTTTCGTCAGGTGAACGAAACCCTAAAACGGATGTATAAAGTTGTAGAACATCATCGACTTAGTACGAAAAGACACCTTGTGGACATTAATGTGAAGAATAGAACGGTTAAAACGCACACTTGTTACTTTCTTCTATCTTTACAAGAAGAAAGTATTGGATTCATGAAAATTTTCGAATTCCGGTTTTCGACGGATTTACACGTTTTAGGGGTCAGAGATTCCAAAAAACATGTTTTTACAAAATGTCTGTCTGTGACTCTGTGAGTCTGTCTGTCTGTCTGTGTGTATGTGACACAAATTTTGTGGGCGCTCTATCTCAAGAACTAATGCACGGAATTTAATAAAAATTCATATTCAGTGAGTCCCTGATACAAATTGATGCTGATTAGTTTTTGGTGTAAATCGTTCAACAGGTGGCGCTGGTATGCTGCATTTTTCACGATTTTCGCAATACCTCTATCTCAAGAACTAATGCACGGATTTTGATCAAACTTCAGATTTAGTTAGTCCTTGATATGAATTGATGCTGATTACGTTTTGGTGTAAATTGCCCAACAGGTGGCGCTGTTATGATGAATTTTGTAGGATTTACACGATTTCCCCAATAGCTCTATCTTAAGAACTAACGCACGGATTTTCATCAAACTTCCGATTCAGTTAGTCCTTGATATGACTTACTACTGATTATGTGTTGGTGTAAATCGCCCAGCAGGTGGCGCTTCTGTGCTGCCTTTTTCACGATTGCCTCAATAGCTCTATCTATAGAACTAATGGACGAATTTTCATCTAACTTCAGATTTAGTTGTATGTTGACACAAGTTGTTGTTAATTAGGTTTTGGTGTTAATCACCCAATAGGTGGCGCTGCTATGCAGGAATTTTCACGATTTTCGCTATAGCTCTATCTCAAAAACTAATGCACGGATTTTCTCCAAACTTCAGATTCAGTCAGACGTTGACATAAATTGTTGCTGATAAGGATTTGGTATAAATCATCTAATAGATGGCGCTGCTAGGCAGCATTTTGCTGGATTTAGACGATTTCAGCGATAGTCATATCTCAAGAACTAATGCACGGAATTTCATATCTTTAGAATCCTCATGAGATGCATAGATTGCCATTTAATTTTGGCAATGTGATAGCGAATTTTGAAGTATTAACATGTACGAGATAGAAGAAAGTTTTGGGATTGGTACATCCGACTAGTTATGAATGTAGCAGCAGCTGCTCCGAAGTTAAGAGGGTGGCAAGGAACTTTAGCGGGCATAAAAATGTACGTATAGGGAGGTCAATTTGTTGGAATATTTCACAGGTTATTTGTGTCAGCAGTCATGTGCCATGCATCTATGAACCATCAGATGTATGCCATTTGTAATTATGTATGCCATTTGTAAGATCAAGACGGTGCAACGGCGCGCACACTGCTCGCCAAACCATCAACTTATTGAACGAGAAATTTCCAGATCGCGTCATTTCAAGAAATTGTGATGTGAATTGGACGCCAAGATCGTACGATTAAACTCCAATGGACTATTTTCTTTGGGGAGTTCTGCAAAGTAAAGTGTACGCGAATGCCCCCCACACAATCCAAGTCCTCAAACTTAACATCCGGGCCATGGATCCGCTCATTCTGGGAAAAGTCATCGAAACTTTTGATGTTCGGATGATGGCATGTAAGCGGAGCCGCGGTGGTCACATGTGCGATATTGTATTCCATACATAAATGGTGTAGACCAGGATCGGCGAACCTTTTTACGTGCGCGTGCCAAAAATTCACCAACAATATCTATCAGTGGTGTAACGTTCCACATTTTGACATAAAATAATTTTGCAAACTACGATGTTTATACAAAACACTAGTTAAAAAATCAGATGCTATTTCTCTGTATATTTGAATAAACCATTAAATTAAAATTTTAACTCGTAAATATGATTCATTTATGTAATAATTTTCACTATGATAAGGAAATAAAAATACGAAATTTTATTTTAGAAATTTTTGACCTTATTATTTATGCATCTAGTTATGATTATCCAAGTTGCATTAAGCATTGTATCAATAAATTATTAATGAGATTTTTACTGTTGTATGTTCGATGGAGAATGCTTTATACCGGATTCATATTTTGATAGTTTTATAAATTGGATCCATTTGCCATCTTACTTGAAGGGACTGTCTAAAAAAATTAATTTGAAAAATACAGCTTTATAAAAATCATACAGAAAGGCAAAATACATGTCGCAAACGCTGCATAACATTTCAAGAAAAGAAAATTCTTTTCATGCAAAAATAATTGCCTTATTTGTGATAGTCTGTCCGTATGAAACAAAATTTTATTCATTATAATAGAAATTAAATTTCATCTGTATAATAATAATAAAATTTATCTTTTCGCGTGCCAGAGAAATTGTCTTACGTGCCAACTCTGGCACGCGTGCCATAGGTTCGCCAACCCTGGTATAGACCCACCTTCCATGTTCAATAAAGAATTTCGATTTTCACTCATAAAAAATGCGTTTTCTTTCATAATAAAAATGAACCAACAGATGGCCACCCGATATAAGCTAATAGGAGCCTTTCTAATATTTATTTTAAATGTTACACAACAGATAGTATGTGGTATAAATAAGTCTTTTATCCCGATTCTGATAATATTATGCAAAATATAATATTAAAAGCGATCATATTAAGCAAAAATCACTATACGTATTTTCAAACGATATAAAAATATTAGATAAAGCAAACTTATAATGCCATTTCGGAACATAATAAAATAAAAATTCAGCCTGTCTCCTTTTTTAATCCAAATAATATGTGACCGTGGATTCCTTTCTATTTAAAGTTAAATGATGAACTTCCTGCATATCCATCTTCTGGTTATTTTTCAGAAGTTTTGGGAAATAAGTAAAAATTCTCGTATTTTTTTGCACTTCATGAAACTGAAATTCGTTTGACGTAAATGTTAGGCACCAATTTTCCAATTCATTCTATAGAAAACAATTGCAGATTGCGTTTGCGACAGAATCTGTTTTATTCACAGTCAATTATATGATGAAACAACGATGTGATTTTATTATTTTTGTGTGTTATCAATGTGTTTACAGATTTTTATTGCTTTCATACAAAAGCTGGGTGAAACAGCTGATTTCGCATTAAATGAAATAACCAGCATTTTTATTTTTTCTTATATATTCTTTCTTTTCTTTGTCTCTTTCTCCCTCTGCCTGTAAGTCTTTTCAGTTTTGCTCTTGACGGCTAATTCTCCTATAAAAGTGCAAAAGGTTGTCTCGAAATAATTATTAGATGATAATTGCAATTGAAAATGTGCAATAACCTAAGAATGGTGTAATATAATCACACAATACATTCAATAAAACCCAATAATAAAATATATTAATTTTTCATAAAAATAGTGTGTCCACAAAGTATGAAAAATACGGTCCATGGTCTGTGGCAGTCCTAATTTGTACAGCCATACAAAAACTAAAGAAGGTGTAGCCCCCTACTAACTGTTGCAAATAAAATAAATATGACTGGCAACAATAGATAAATAATAACGTCTATCGTAATTAATGCTTTACTTAAATTTTGTTTAGAGGGTTGTCTACATATATAAATTTTAACAAATTGTAAAAATTCAAAAATAAAAATTTCAAATTTTGCAGAATTTTTCAAAAGAAATTTCTTTAATTTTTTTTTTTTAATTTTCAATTACAGTCAAGCAGTTTAACTCATAAACTACTTGACTGTAATTTTAGATTTGCTTACTTGGAGCTTCTATAAACCGACTTCTATTAAACAATTTATGGTTTACAAATGATCTTTTTTTTCGAATATAAATGTCAATCTACAGTAGAATCCCGGTAATCCGAACCCCGCTAATCCGAAATTCCGGTTAATCCGAACCGATTTTATTTTCGAAAATTATACTTGAACAGATTAACTGAAAAGATTAACTTACCAAAATTTCCTAATTACAGGATGAATGTCAGGAAACACGTGTAGAAGTTAGAATTAAACAAAAAGTGGCAGTAAAGTATGTTTTTTTGTTCTTTAAACAGCTTGAATAGAATTTTAAAAAATACCGAATAATATATATATATATATATATATATATATATATATATATATATATATACCTAAATATAAAATGAAAACGTGCACTTTGGCTTATTCGTAGAAGCGATATTAAAAAAATCTCGAATATCAATTTCTTTGCCTGTCACTATAAAATTCTTTTCTAAAATGCAAAAAGTATTTAATTCTGATGATAAAAATTTATTTTATTTTCAACAGTTTGATTTCGCAAATAATCTACAGAAATGTTTTTTTTCTTCCACCCTCGTCGACATGGTGACTGAGATATTTTTAGATTCGCGATTTTGAACCGTTTGCAATCGGTTGTTACGTGATACCTCATTCGGAAGCTCCATTAGATTATTATAAACACCCGGAGTGAAACAAAGAGTACTGTTTTTTTTCCGTCGTGCCGGTTTACCTAATATGCCGGACCTTAGGATGCCAGATTATAGGATGTTTACTGTACTACTGAGTACTTATAACTTACATTCTTTTAGCACGCATTTTTTCTCTTCTATTTTTATTGGAATTTCGAGTAATCCGAATTTTTTGTAATCCGAACAGGCACCGATCCCAATTAGTTCGGATTAGGGGGGTTCTACCGTTTATACATATGTATTTGTGTACTAGGTCACCCTCCAGGCATTGTCCGAGCTCGTTAAAAAAACGAACGGAATGCGAAAAAAACTCAAAATCGCTGCACGAATTCCTAATAAACTTCATTGAAAAGAACAAAATTTTCTACATTAGGCTAGAAGACTGAATCCAGATTCCTTTTACTAGAAATATCGACGCGAAGTGCAATAATGTTAAAAATCGCTAAAATCCGCAGAGGGCAAAATTTACCGTACTGGGTTCAAACATTGTAACCTGGATTCTTTCAGGAATGTCTAAAAATCGCCACTCAACGCTAAAAAACGCAAAATATCGCATTGAAAATTACAAGTGCAAAAGTCGTAGAAGATAAAATTTACCATATTATGCTGTTTGGTATTCGAAAGTAAAATTTACTGAGCGATGCAAGCATGATATCAAATTAGGTGTTAGTGTTAAAATTTTTAAAGCGCGTTACAATTTCTATTTGCAGACGAGCCCCTAAGCAAAATTTAAGTGTAACATTAATTAGCAGATGTTATTACTAATCAGTTGTCTTTTTAATACTGTGATTTGTAGCAAAGTTAATAGAAGTATGTTTTTCCTTTTTTAGCCCCCTGTACAATATGTTATTTCTTTCTCCCAGCTTATGGGAACGTCAACTGTTACTCTTGTGACCATTCAAGCGGTTTTATACAAATACTTCCAATTATTTTATTATAAAATGTAGTTAAGATAAAAATTGATATAACCAGTGAAATACTACTATACTCCACTCATTTAATATACATCTAATTTGAAATAAAAAGCATTTTGCTTGTCTATATAATAAATCAAAATTTTGTTACTCTTGTGATCACAGTGTCACAAGAGTAACAAAATTTTGATTTAATATATAAAATATGAAATACTTTTTGTTGCCAATTAGATGTATATTACGAGAGTGGAACACAGTGATATTTAATTGGTTATATCAATTTCTATCTTAAATATATTTTATAAGGAAATAATCGCAAGTATTTATGAAAAATTGCTCTAATTCTCACAAGATTAATGAATGGACGTTCCCTTATCTTGTGTAGTTTCCAAAAAATGACGTTACCTTACAGAAGCCAGCCGTAAAACAAAGCAATACGATTAAAAACTCTATAGCAATTTTTTAAACTTCTAAGCATCGCACATTTTCAATTTTTATACCGTGGTATTCGGAAAAAAGTAATTTTTAATGCAATTTGTTTGAAAACTGCCATCTCCATTTATTTTTGAGATATTAATTTTTTTTTATAGTTTTTAGCGCCATTTAATTAATATTGGCAACGGAAGAACTCCATTTCTGTAGAAAGTGAAAGAAAAATAGCAATTATATCTTTTTGTTGCCATTTTCGCATAAAACTGAAAAAAAAATGTAATTAAAATACGCGCTATTTTGAAAAAATTTAAATGAGGGATTTCTGATAAAACATGGAGCTATTAGAAACTAAATTTAATTTTAAATATCTATATTAATCATATGAACATATGAAGCCTGTGAATCTTTAGATAGCCGAGATTTTTGTCTAGTTTTTTGAATGTCGAAATCTCTTTTGTTTGGATTTGTGTATTATTCAGCGATAGTGACGTCCTAAGCGTACTTTACTATAGATGTTGTTTAACACTGGATCGCAAATGATGAATTCTTCAGCGGATGTGGATGACGTCACTTTATGTAAAATAAAATCGCATGTTGTAAGTCTTAAAACTGAACTACAGTAGAGTCCCGATTATCGGAGTTTCCGCTTTCTCCGAGTTATTTTCTCTTCTGATGGACTGATGGCTTCCATTATTATGAAACAGTCATTATAAATGAAGTGTTAGGTAAAGATGAAAGAGCAGTCGTAAATTATGGCCTTTTTTTCCCATTCTGACCAGAAAATCTGACCAGACTGCTCTTTCATCTTCACCTAACACTTCATTTATAATGACTGTTTCATAATAATGGAAGCCATCAGCCCATCAGAAAAAAATAATCTATTCCAAAGGTATAAGTTCTATTAACTCGGATAATCGGGACTCTGCTGTATCTATATTTATATACATATATTTTTTTTCATCGGGGGCGACACTAAATTCTGAAAAAGCAGAATTTCTGTTTTCTAGTCTTTTTTTTTTCTGTTGAATTTATAAAATTGAATTTATACACATCGTAAGTTTTTCCCTCTCATTCTGAATTTATAACATTTTTAAACACTACAAACACTACAAAAAGTTCAAATTCATTGGGTAAAATTAAACAGACTAGAAAAAATAAGTTGGACTGGAACTTTAGCATTTACCAAATATGCCACATGTCTTGCTTTCGTGTTTAAAAAAAAAAAAAAAAGAAAGAAAAAAAAGAATGCTATCTAATTGAGAGACTTTATTAACGTGGTATAGTGTGGATAAGATTAAAATTAAAAAAATAAAATAAAATAAAATAAATTTTAGGAAAATAGTAATAAGTTTTTTTTTCTATTTTAACTATTCTGGCACGTAACTATAACTAATATCTGCAAATATAGCACGTTTTTATTACTTTTTTTATTATTTATTTTTTGCTTTTCTATATCTAAAACGCGTACCAAGAATATTCATATTCAACGCTTAATTTCATTTTATAAACTAACTTATTGAAAAAATAAGTGTGTCAATAAAATTACCATGCTGAAAAAAACATACTTTTTAATTTATACTTTAAAAGCTGTATTTTGACCCACTGTGGAGCGCCAGTAAAATCGAAAATATTTAATTTTTAATTTTTACTTTACAAGATATATTTTGTTCATCTGTGGTTCGCCAATAAAATCTGTATATGATAGTGATAGGAATAAAAGAAAATCACACTGTCAGTATGAGCTATTGGGATTTCAAATGATCTGCGCTCTTGTGTTGGCGCATCAAAGGGTATGTTTTAGACTCTAACTTTTATGGATCTTGTTTTTTTTTTGTGGTTGTTTTTTTTTAGTCCCCGATATGCTATTTCTTTCTCCTAGCTTATTTTTTATTTTCCCAGGTCCAAGAAATAACGTTACCTTACAGAAGCCAGCCGTAAAACAAAGTATTACCATTAAATACTCTATAGCAATATTTTAAATTTCTAAGAATCGCACATTTTTAATTTTTATACCGTCGTATTGGAGAAAAAATGTACTTTTAAATGCAACTTGTTTGAAAGCTGCATCTCCATAATTTTTTTTTTTTTTTTTTTTTTTTTTTTTAGGTTTTAGAGCCATTTGCTTAATATTGGCAACGGAAGTACTCTATTTCTGTAGAAAGTAAAGGAAAAATAGTTCTAAAATAGTAATTATATATCTTTTTGTTGCCATTTTCTCATAACAACCGAAAGAAAATGTAATTAAAATGCGTGCGATTTTGAAAAAAAATATAAACGAATGATTTCTTATAAAACATGGAGCTATTAAAAACTATATTTAATTTTAAGTATCTATATTACTGTTACAAACAAATGAAGGCCTATGAATCATTTGATAGCTTTTTTTTGTCCAGTTTTTTTAATGACGGCATCTTTTTGCTGCATTTGTGTATTATTTCGCAATAGGGACGTCCCATATGCATACTTTACTGTAGATGTTAATAGTGGATCGTAAATGTGAAATTCTTACGCGGATGCGAATGACGTCATTTTACATAAAATAAAAGCGTGTGCTTTAAGTCTTAAAATTGAAATATGTTTTGTACTATTTATATATACATATATATTTTTTTTTTCATCGGGGGCGACACTAAATTCTGAAAAAGCAGAATTCCTGTTTTCTAGTTTGTTTGTTTTTTTTCTTCTGGGGGGATGTTTTTTTGGGGGGGGGGGGGGGTTACATGTTGTATGTTTGAGAAATTAAAAATTGAAAAAATATATAGGTATCATAATTAGTTAATATCTGAATAAACAGTATGCGTTTTTTTTTTTTTTTTTTTTTTTTGAGGGTGGGGGGGGGGGGGTTATATAAACTAATTGATTTCTTAAACAAAGATTAGTAATATTAAAATATATGATACATTTAGATTCTAAAAAAAGCCGTTCATTTATATACATATTTAATGTTGAGTAGTTTAATAATAGTGTTATCAAAGTCATATATTTTTAATGAGAATGTTCAATATTATGAGTCGTTTGAATTTAAAATTTTTACCTGTATTAATATGAGATCGATGTTGAGATCGATGAGATAGATTTAGACGCATGTGTAAATGATTACAACTTTGCCCGATGTGCAAAGTACCAAACAAATTGCTTTTCAATGAATAAATTACATTGTGCGCATTACAAAATTGTACCATATTACGATTATTATAATTTTTTTAAATGTGAATTCTTAACAAAGGGACATGTTAAGCAACTTTAAGGAGAACCCGACCCGAACCAGAACACATGAAAAGACAGGGGAAAGAGAATAGGTAGCCTGATGAAGATCCAGTAAGATCCCTATCAAACTCCCTGTGCCGAGATCGGGATTGCCCCTAATTTGTCAGTACATAATAATTTACTCAAAACTGCTATTTTAAGATTTAAAGCTAATAATTGCTTGAATTTACGCGAACAATATACAATTGAAGTAAAAATTAATAAATAATAAATTGAAAATCTTAGACTTTTTTTTTTTTTTTTAGAATAGAGAGAGAAAAGAAATCTGTTGTGAATTCCTTTCACAGCTGTTAAGTATCGTCTATTACATCTTAAGAACAACTTCTCTGCTTCAAGAGTGTTCTTAAGCTTTTCTTCTTATTGTATGTATGAGACAATATTCTATACATACAAGGCGATGATTGATCACTGCGATAGAGTGGAAAGAAAAATAGATATAGTAACACGGTTCAAAACGGAAACAGATTTCAGTGTCAAACAAGAAAAGAAAAATTCTACGAGAAGGTTAGTATAATTCACAAACCCAGCTGCAGTGATGTAATACTTATGCCAACAAAAATTTGGCAGCGGCACTTACTTTCTCCTCTCTGGAGCACTTACGCTGATGGCGCCTATGCGAAGAGTAAATTATCTTGCCAGAAGCACCGTCACGATTACAATGAAAGTTGGTTCTTTTTCGCAGATTTCAAGCGTTTTAAATAAAGCGAAGTTGTTCACAGGATGAACAGATGCGAAAAAGTTCTCTCTGGGATTAGAGGAGTTAGCAGCTGATTACCGGATGCAAAAAGATAATTGTGTGTCAAGTGATAATTTCCTGAGCTGGCGAATTCTGAATTCCCTTCCTGATTTCATTATTCACAGTTAGAAGGGCCGCATGTCATGGATTGAATGTTTGTGCAAATCTTAGCTAAAAACGTGCAAAGCTAAAATGAAGAATTAATCAAAAAATATGTATTTATCGTCTGCTGTTATGAGTATTTTTATTCAAAAACATTTATTATTTCACATCTGGCAATGGTAATATTTGATTTCAGTTTATGTAAAATTCCTTGAAATAAATCTTCTTTGATGTGATCAAATGTTCTGAAAACAAAGTGAGCATAAAAAGATATAGTAAAACTGTTATTGTTTTATTCAAAACACGTTTGATTGAGTAAAAATGTTATAGCATTATGAAATTTTTCGTAAATATTTCTTCTCTACAGATAAAGGCTTCAGATTTGCAAATGCTAAGAAATAATAAATGAAAAACTTTCAAAACGTGAAAGGAAGAATATTTATGTCAAATGCTCAATTTAACAAATGAGAAATTGTGTTTTCGACAATGATTGCATAATTTCATTTGGATGTAAGAACAATGCATTAAAATTATCCTGAAGCGTTACATCAATATTAGAAATTGAATTTGATTTATATACTCAAAGTTATTCCCATGTATATCATAATTTATTCATCATATTCATAAAGAAATCTAAAAATGGCATATTGTTGCACATGTTTTATTTAGAACTTATTTATTGAAAATTCACGGTCCTTTTAGGAAAGCATTCCCAGAAATACAACTTTAAAATGCATTATTTATTTCAATTTCTGTTATGAATAAATTATATGAATTTCTAGTTTTTTTCTTATCGAAATGAGATTTTGAAGATTCTTGAGATTTAAAAAAAAAATTCAAAAATAAAAAATCTTATCGTCTGATGTTATGGATGCTTTTATTTAAAAAAATATATATATTATTTCTCATTATAAATTGGCAATGAGAATATTTGATTTCAGTGCATGTGAATCTTTTAAAATAGATTTTCATTGAAATACATTTATTTACAATCTGAATAAAATAAACTGTTCAGTGAAAGAAAAAGAAAAAAAAAGGAAAAAAATTTTCAATTTCTTTACATTTTCTAAAAGAATTGTGTATCGGATGCAAGAATTTGTTAATATTCAATGACATAGTTATTTATTCTTAGATAAAGCGATCTTTTCATAAGTGGGACGACAAAGTGTGCGATCATTTTATCTGAGGTAACATTTAAACTGATTTCTGGAGCAATGATTTGTTCGTAAAAGAAGCCCGATAACTGAAGATCGACTTAAAAAAGAGGTTATACCTTTAGAAAATGGACGTGATAGATCTTTGGGAACTTTTATCTCACGTAGATGACTGGTCTTTTGAGACTTTTCCGTGGGACGTATTTTCTCTCTGCCATTCAACTGTGAGTAACCTCATCATTTAAAGCTAAAGCATATTTTTAACAAAAATTCATTAAAATATGTACAATGAAAAATTTTATGCATGTCGTTTAATCTTTCTTTAACATATCTTTTTTTTTTTTTTTTTTTTTTTTTTTTTTTATGTTTTGAACGAGAAAATTTATTTAACGAAATGTGTGCTGTTTTGTTGCAGTGATTATATGATTTATTTTTTTAAGTAAAATTTCTGATTCAAAATACATTTCTTTATTTTAAAAAATATACCGGAATAGCTAGCAGTTATATGAATACTAAAGTATAATCTTCAGCTAATATATATTATAATATATCACCTAAGTAAATTATTTTTAGTTTTTTTTTCTGGTTTTTTCAGCAGATGATTTTATCTTTCCTTTTTTGATTTTGTTTATTTAAAAAAATATTAAGAGTCTATTTTCTTAACTTTTCATCTCATTGTTTTACAATATCTAAAGTAAATCTATTTATCCTATCTAAACAATCCTATCTTTTAGTTATTTCACTTTCATTTGTATTTCCTCTTCTATAAATAATAGTGTCGATGTCAATTATTAACTTTTGTTGTGTAAGACATTAATATTGGAAATCAATTTTAATTTGTATACGCAATTTATTCATTATATTTCATGTAGAGATGCTGAAAATGCGACAAAGTTTCATATGTTTTATTTAGGGCTCATTTGTGAAATTTTATCGTTTTCCTTTACGAATGCATTCAAAGAAATATCACTTTTAAAGAGCATTGTTTATTATTTACGATTATTTCAATACATAAATAAATAGTTTGAGTTTCTAAAATTTTCTTATTTGTTCTTTGATATTTTAGATCTGTTTCACAAATTCGATACATATATCGTCTGATGTTATCAATTCAGTAAATATTGTTATTTTAAATATTTTGATGGCAACGAATCAACGATAATATTTGATTTCAGTTTAAGTGACATTCTTTGAAATATTTACTGAAATGCATTTTTAAAATCTGAATGAAGTGGAAAAATGTATTCAAAATTTCAATTATTTTACAATATCTGAAAGTATCAAGTCACAATCAAATACATTAAGTTCCGAGACTTTTGTTTTGATTGCATTATCTTTAAAATTTTAGGTATTTTTAGCAAATTAGGAATAGACATATACATTGTATGCTGTTATAAATGCTTTATTGCAGTAATGATTATTATTTTTAACATACCAATAAATATAATTTTTTAAAAGATTTATTTATAAATTATTTACCTGCAATTTCTAGTTTAAATGAATACTTTGAGTTCCTAGATTTGCTTTATTGATTTTATCGTCTTTAAAATTTTAGATCTGATTCATATTCATAAATTAGAAACAGATACACATTATCGTCTGCTATTTATTAATGTTTTTGTTTAGTAATGATTGTTTAAAATATTCATCTGACAATGAGATTTTATTCAGTTTATGTGAAATTCCTTGAAATAAATTTTCGTTCAAGTGAATCATTTAATTAATTCTGAATAAAATAGATAAATTGTTCGAAATTTCAATTATTTTGAAATTTCTGAAAAATCCAAATCTCACGCATATGACTTTGTGAATATTCGATTATTTATTTATTAAATAAACAGTCAAGTGCGAGTATTACTCGCGCACAGAGGGTTCCGTAGAATAAATATATGAATTTGTAATCGTTGTTAAAAGAAGACTTTGTAAGAAACTATACAACGTAGTGTTGGGTATAACTGTATATACTAGTACCATGAAAGTTCAAAGAGATATGGAACCTAAATAATATCGAATGTAACTATTCTGTGCAACTCATTTTTTAATATTATCCTAATCTGTTTATGATGAGCTTAATTCGGCACTGACAATAAAAGCAATGCATACTTAAACTTCATTTGGCATTTCATAAAACTAAATTCAGCGTAGTAATAACTTTTCTTTCTACAATGTAGCTAAAACAAAATCTTTGTTCAAAGTTTAAATTTGGCATTGTGCTAAGCGCGCTTCAAACGGAGGTCACAAAGTTTCAAGGACGCCCTGGTCCGTGCCATGTTTTTCCAGATAGGTTTTTAATTAACTTTTAAAGTCACTTGAGACGTATTGAGTGATGCACTCAATGCAAACTTGTCGTGAATCCCATAGTATTTATGTGATTTATTCTAATTAAGTGGTCTCAGGACTCTTCAAAATTAAATTTTATTAGATGTTAAACTCCTATCTTTACTGAACATTTTTATATAATTGTTTCCTTGAAATTACCATTAGAACAGAAGTTATGGCTTTTAGAATTATACCCGCTCACTAGCTGAAGCGGCGTTTCCGACACTTTGAAGTCATTTTTCTGCAAAACAAGTTTTTGGGCATAACGCGCAGGGTACCTCAAAAACTTCTGAATACTTATTCATGAAATTTTAGAAACATATATTTCATGTTAGCCTGTATATACTGAACCTAAAATTTCCTTTTTATTGTTAAAAAAAATATTATTTTAGGTCATTATACTGTTGAAGTTTTCAAAATTTTGTATTAGCTAACTACAATTTTGCATTTAAAATATAAAAAAGTTTTAAATACAAATGTATTTAAGTTCAGGGTAATTATTACAATCTGAAGTATAAGTAGGCACCAAAATTTTCATTTTAGTTGCAATATTTATTTTGTAATCGTAATCCTGCGCGTAAGATCTTATGCCCATTTTCTGCTCGACAAATGTCCAACAGTTTCGAGTCCCCTATAAATACTAAATCTGCATCTTGCAATTTTTTAAATACATGAAATGAAAGAACATATTTATATCTTTCATCACAATAAAAATTGTGTTTTTAAATCATATGCATTTTAAGACATTAAATGTTGCAAATGGTCTTTTTTTTTCTTTTTTTCCAATTTTAAGAGTTCCGAGACGCCTTAAATTATTCTGTTTTTAACAATTTGACGTTTATTGCTTTTATACTACTACTGGACATTACATTACACTTATATATCATTAAAAGTTGTTAACTAGGCATAGATTATGCCGTCCCTGTCATTATGTATGTCCAAAGTATCCGTATCTTTAAGGGTTAATATCTCGGCTAATTACTGACAATTTTTTTCAAAAATCATTATTAACAATGCTTTTATACTTCTGCTACGATAGGTACCTTCAGCACTGCTCAACAATTTTGCTGAATGCCCGTAAATCGAAATTTGTGCGTAACAGAAAAATGCGATTTTCTCAAAAACTATGTGATATAGGGTAATCGCTATAATTTTCCTTCAAGGTTTAAGTTAGCGTCTACTACCTCTAATTTTTTCATAATTTTAGTTTCAGTAGATTCGGAATTAGATGGGGGGGGGACATATTTTTGCACTACATTTTGGACGATATCTTTGAAAATATAATACCTAAAATTAAAAGGTATGTATTTTTGAGTTCAGCGTTACGAAAGCTTTCACACGATACCCCACATGATATAAAAAGAAAAAAAAATTTTTTTTTCAAGTAGCTTAAGTATCCCCTATACATTTTTACTAAATATATTTATGAATGTTTAATGATCTGAAAATATGTGGATCAATAGTCTTTATTACTTCCCCAAATTTGAAATTTCCACGTTCCATAGTTTACGAGTAAAATGCCTGTGACAGACAGACAGACGGACAGACACAGGAGTGATCTTATAATGGTTCCGTTTTTACTTTTTAAGTACGGAACCCTAAAAGGGATCTTTTTTAAATTGGAAAATAAAAAGGGGGTCGTGATTTTGTTCAAAGGAGTAATTCTGAGTTAACATTTAAGCTGATTTTTTAGAGCAATGATTTGCTAGTAACAGAAGGCCAATAAATGTATATCCACTTAAGATTTTAGCATTCGTATTTTATTAAAAGATTGTTCTCTTCTCAAATATTTTCCGCCAATGAATTACACAAAACTTTCTGGCAAATTCTCTGACATACTTTTAAACGTAAAAGCTTGAAAATGACAGGTATGACTATTGAAGTGATTTGGAATCAAATGCGTTTTTCATTTTTGAGTAAATTAATTGAGTTATAAGAGTTTAGTGTCTCGTGATAACCTTTATATAGCTGCCGTATCCGGAAATTCGATTCAAAATATGAATTTTATCAGTATTTTCTGAAAGATTCCTTGCCTTTTAAAAACATTTAAAATATTTAATCGCAGAAATTCTGTAATATTCTGCACTTAAATAAGGCAAAATCCTGTACTTAAACAATACTAAATTTTGTGATTAAATAAAGCAAAAATTACTATTAAAAAATAGTAGTATACTCAAAGATTGGTTTCATCCCACACGGCACGTATATGTGAAGCTCGTTGCTAAGCACTGTAAAAAAAAATGGTAACGTTCCATGTAAAATCCAGGAACGTTTCGCCTTTTCTCAGGTTTTCAGAATAATTTAGCTCTTTCCTGTGAAATTCTGGTTTTCTTATCTGAAACGTTCCTGAACCAAAAGTTGGAAACAGCAAAACGCTGCGGCCGCCATTTTTTTTTTTTTTTTTTTTTTTTTTTTTTTTTTTTTGCTATAATCTGTTGCTCGCGCGCGAGTGTCGAAAAAGAATACCTTAAATGAATGTAAAAAAATCAATATGGAATGCAAATAAATCAATAGACGACATAATCCTTTACGTCTCTATTGTCAAGATAATTCAGATGAAAATACAATACCTCTGTGACATCACTAAGAGATTATCTCTCGTACTTGTCTGTGAAATCTTTAACGAGCAGACTGTGTAAAAAAAAATACACCTGTTATTTGGATCTGCATTAACCAGGGGACAATCAAATATGATTCTCACCTATTTTGATTAATTTAAAGTATGTTTTAGAGTTCTTATCTCTAATTATTCTTGTGAAAGGATTTCTTCAAATGGGCCTTAGATTTTCAGAAATTAAATGCCGAATTTTAGCATACGTTTCAAATACCCATTAGTTTGCAGCTCTCAACGTGTCTTTCGTGGTGTGGACGCAGAAAGCTTGCACGCCACCCGTACGGCCCGGGTTCGATGCTACCTCTTGACTTTTTTTTTTCTTTTTTAATTAATTTTATATTTTAACACTTTATTAGAATTTGATTTAAATTTGACATATATTTGACACTTTGAATTGCTGCAAATTTGAATTTTTTTTTTTTTCGGAAAAAATATACAATTACGTTTAGGTTTTTTTTTCATGAAAATTTATATGTATTTTATCTAACTTGTAAACTAACATAATCACTGACGAAAATCCAAAATATTTTATGTCTAGATTTTTTTTCTAATTATTATTTACATTTATATATTTTTATATTTTAAGCAAAGTTCAGAAACAATATATCACATATATATTTACTTTATTGAATTTTAACTGAAAATTTATTTTTTCGTGTAAATTATAAATAATAATTTTGATGTCAATTTCAAAATATTTTTTCATTCTAACAAATAATGATAATAAAGCGAATATTGTCAACTGGAAATGTAAAAATCGTCTGCGGATCCCGCATGCTGTGAAATGTCAGTAATGTCATAATGAAGGGAACGAGCATCCAGAGTGAATTATGTCAGCCAGGTATTGGTCCGGATAGCCTAACAGGTAAGGCATTGGCACGGCACGCCAAGTATCCAGGTTCGATCCCTGGTCTGGACATTTTTCGCTCTTGTGCTACTCCAGCCTTGAATATGTCAGTAATGTTTTGCTGTCAACAGAAATATTCCTGGTATTTCGCAGGAAACTTACTGGCATTTCTGTAGAAAGTTTTTAACATATACAGTAAAGTTCCAGTCATTTTCAAGAAATGTTTCTTGGAAATAATGGGCAACTCAGCTGCCCATTTTTTCCCAGGAACGTTGCGGAATTTTTTTTACAGTGAGAGAATAAAAAAGAGGTTATACCTTTCGAAAACGAATGTGGCAGATGTTTGGTAAATTTCATCTCATGTCGATGATTGGTGTTTTGAGACATTTTCGTCGAACGTATTCCCTCCCGGCCATTCTACTGTGAGTACTTTGATCATATAAAGTACAGTGATATCTCACCTGATGAAAATAACTCACTCTGGAATCAGATTCGTTAGCCGAAATCTCCTTTTCGTTAACCGAAATGCGATTTCTCTTTCAATTAAAATACAGCGCAGAGGCATTGTGTCAGCCGCGTGTCCAATAAAATAAGTGTTAGCCGAATCCATTCCATATTCACGGTAACACTGTAGTTTTTCAGCAAAAGTTCGTTAAACTATGTTGTTTCAAGAATTCGTTGTTTTATGCATATCTTTTAATCTTTCAGTATTTTTTTATTAAAAAATAAGTTTTTTAACACTTTCCAAGATATTTGAAAAGTTTTTTATGATTTCGGTTTGTCTGTTTGGCCGTGCTCTAACTCACGTTGTACTCGGATTTCCGTGCAATTGATGTATGTTATTGAGATTTACTACAGCATGTTCAGTTTTGAAAATGAAGTGTGTAGCTTATATAGTTCGATTACAGGGAGACTCAAAAGAACTCCGTTGCATTACGGACTAAAAAGAAATATCGTTTGCGGTGTATCTTAAGGATGTTACGCTATTTCAAACATATTGAAATTCCTATAATCACTGAGGTGCACTACATGATATTTAAGGTAGAATATAATGTGCATAGCATTCATTGTTTATTTACAGGAGCAAAAAAAAATAATTCAGTTATAATAACTCTCTATTGACCAGGTGAAGAAGTGAGTTTTCAGCTGTGGTACGCGTTTTTAAATGTAACTATTTTTTTTTTTTTTATGTTACTTACTATGTATCTATTCTACAGAATATATACAGGTCTGAGCAAAATATCTCAAGTGCATTTCCGTTTATTGGTAGAAATTGCTGAAAAGGAATGTTCAACTGTGCTAAGTATTTCCTAAACTGAACTAAATTTTAGCATATTATACATTACATACTATACATATACGAATCAGTATATCATTCACAGGGTTGCACCATGTGATACACATGAATAATACACATACTTTTTCGACTTTAAATAGTAATTGCTGAAGTTGATATTATGATATCTGCTAAATAAGTACATTACGTTTGGTGTTTTTTTTTTTCCTTGTTTCTTTAGAAGATAATTTTATCTTTCCGTTATATTTCTTTTTTGTTGTTTATTAGGGTCTTAAAAAATCATGATTTTTTTTAAAATCAAACCAATCGGATTTTTTTTTTCATTAAAATGAGATTTTTTATTTAAATCGGATTTTTATGATTTTTTTCCCAAGTTTTGAAATACTGAATAGCTACCAAGAGTTTTAGGTTTCCAAAACAATTCAACCTCTTACTGCTAACATAATCTATGTTTTTATTCTTTAATAAACATTATAATTAGTTAATAATTACAGAAATTATAAAAACTGCAAATTAGTAGTTTCATTAGTTAATAATATCATACAATAACATTATATGGATTAACATTTTGTATTAATTATGTAAAACTATATTAAAGAGTAAGTGATATTTACATATATTAAAATTATTAATAATGGCATTTAATATTTAAATATTAACATCATTTAAAATGAATAATTAGGTATTAAACAATTAACTCTCTAATTAGGAACATAATATACATTTTTATGCTTTAATGACTAAAATGATAATTAATAATTTAGTATTCATTCTAGAAGGAAAAAGGATTGAGCTGCTAGTTCCAAAGAAGGCATTATTTCGTGAGGAAATATATTAGTAGTGGGTTTTAAATCGATATAAGAAAAAAAAAGTATAATGGGGAAGTTTTTTTAATAAGAAATCTTTGGGAAATCTACAACTACAGGTGAATTTCACTATTTTTATTTTTTTTTAAAGGCAGGGTGCATAGGGCCCCTTAAAAAATAGCCTAGAGGAAACATTAATTACAGAATTAATAAAAACTGCAAATAAGTAATTTCATTAGTTAGTAGCACAAATGAGAAACAAATATTATTTGCAGTTCATTTTGCATTTGTATTTAGAAAAAATACTGTTAATCGTCTAAATCTAAACTTATACACGTGTATGTGTATGCTAACCAAAAAAAATTATGAAAATATGTTAAACCCATTCAGCATTTATTCAACCTATACTAAAAAAGCTCTTGCTGTGCTTGACATTTTTATACCAATTTGTTCTTTTTCTCTTTTACATTCTTTTACAATGACTGTTGAGCATATGCCATTCTTTCATTCTTAGTCATAAGTTAAAATACCTGTCGAAACTTTCCAATTTATACTTTTTGTGTTATTTTAAACACTTAGAAAATTTATGATTTTAATAAATGCTTTAAAAAGAAAAATTAGTTGATTAAATCATGATTTAATCGCTGATTTAAATCAACTTATTAAAATCGTTGACATCCTATTGTTTATTGATTTTTTTTACTATTCTGCTATCTTAACTTTTCCTGTTTTTATTTTACATCTTTAACATAGCTACTTATGACACAATCCTATATTTTAGTTATTTTAGCTTTATTTGTATTCCCCTTCAGTAAGTAATAGAGTTTATTTTAAATATCAACTTTAGCATAAAATGCATCAATCAATACTGAAAATCAAATCTGATTTGCATACGCATATACATTCGTATATATATCATAATTTATTCACTATTCTTTATGTAAAGATGCTGAAAATGTGATATTCTTTAATATGTTTTACTTAAGCCTTTTTTACTAAAATTTTTCGTTTTTTTAAAGAAATCATTCAAGAAACTAAGTCACAGATGTCTCAGACGCACCGGGGTTTGGCGCTATTTTTTTTTCTTTTAAGCTCCCATTTTGGCGGAAAATACCGTTTTCCTGTACCAGTTACTCTTAGCTTGCGAAAACAGCATGTTAGTTTTATCTTATTATTAACCAGTTTATTTTATTAAAACACACAATTTTATTGTAAAAATTGGCTCCTTTAAACAGTTTTTTTTTTCTGTTTTAATTTTAGTTTAATTTTATTATTTTTTAAATGTTATCACTGCGATATCTTAACTATTTTTATTTAATAAACAATAATTTTAAAGTAATTTTGACACAAAAATTGATTAAATTACAATACACCTGGAGGTGTTTTATGTATGGCCCCCATTTAATTATCCAATATATTTAAAAAAATAAATAATATTATCTTAGAACGTTTTAACTTTTTGGAGTTTTTTGAACGGATTAAACTTTTACAATTTTGACTCTTTTTAAGTATTATTTTAACTTTTTTTTCCCTTCAGCTTTTTTTTTCTTTTTTTTGTTTTTTTTTTGTTTTTTTTTTGTTTTTTGTTTTTAAGCCAGTTAAACTGTGCCTCAAAAACTCTTTGACTTTTAATTACTTAATATTTTCTCTTTAAAGCCGTGTTTTATCTGCTTTAAATTCTTTAAATTCATTTCTTGACAAATGAACATTACACTTCAGTTTTAAATATCATATTAGTTGTTTAGATAGCTTTCTGATAAGTAAAATTGTCTTACAACCGTTTTAACTGCTCGATTAACTTGGACTTTTGAACAAGTGTTTTTGTCTTTTTTATTATTTTCATTTTTTATTTAAAAAGTTTTACCAGTCTGTTAACTTAACTATTTTTTTCACCTTCGGTTAAAGTACCTTTTAAGAAAGTTGGTTTATCTACATTGCACCAAAAAAAATTATGTGTGTTGTTTAATTGTCCAATAACTTAATATTTTTTCTCTTTAAAGTATAGGTGCAGATTCCCAAAATTTTTAAGGAGCCAGTGGCGCCTAAACCCCCAAAAATCCAGCCGCCACTTTGGCTCCTAACCAAAATCTAGTGGCCACATTGTGGAACAAACTCATAAAACAACAGGCTTTATATGGAAAAAACTTAACAAAAAAACTCAGGAATTCAAAATGAAAAATAGTTTAATAAATACACATATACAACAAAACACAGACTAGATACAACAAATGTTTATATTTAATTTAATCCTAAAATTCTTGGCACTTTGATATTAAAGTATAATATAAAACAAAAAAATGCAGCGCGAACCCGACCCGATGCAGGACTCAACACTAGATCTAGATGGAATAAGATAAGTGATAAGGGAAATTACAGAGGGGCTAAATTCACAAAACTCGTGATAAAAATTCCTTCTATGAAAATCTCGCACTTGCAGAAAACATTTACACAGCGAGAATATACCTCGCGTTAAGTATTTCTTCGCGCCGTTTTCTTTTTCTTTTTGTTCTTTTTTCTTCAGAGTTCGGAATCCTCTATCCTCGCGACTCCAGGATCCAAAGCCCTTAAATAATTTCCATCGCATCGGAAACTTTGGACTGTCTCGTGAGCCGATCTGCCGTAAAGGAGTATTTATTTCAACTCTGGATTTCGGACGAAAATGCTTGTTTTCGCTGGTGCCCAAAGAAGAAGCTTTACCATTAGCGCGCTCATGTGCCGAGCTTAGCAGCTACTAATCTTTGTAGTGGAACGGACATGCGCAGAATTATATTCGATATATATATATATATATATATATATATATACATCACTTTTTTTATGAACATGATAACTTCCACAATTATGTACAAATTTCTTCCAAACTGATACATAAAATCAAGGGGCAGAAAATTTTGGTCAGGTTCGTTAATGGTTAAAATCGGACCAAGAGGGTGGTAACAGGGAGGGGTTTTGTGATAACAGAAAAAAACTACAACTTCTTAATTATAATACATATTAAATCAGTTTAGAGTTATTATTACTTCTAAAAAATGCCAAAAATTTATGTATAACAAATTTTTGATATCATTGAAAATGGATTCAAGTGAAAAAATTCATAACTTCCTCAATTCACAAGATATCAAATCCACTTAAATTTATTATAAATCTTTACAACTTTTATATTGACAAGTTTTTAATAGGAGCAACTCTTACAGAAAAATAAAGAAAAGAAAAGAAATCAATACCCAAAAAAAAGGGGGGGGGAGAAGAAAAAAATTCATAACTTCGTCAATTCACAAGATATCAAATCCGCTTGGATCTATTATAAATCTTCTTAATATTATCTACAACCTTTATATTGACAAGTTTTTGATAGAACCAACTCTTACAGCAAAAAAGAAAAAAAATAATGGTGGAAGGAAAAAAATACTGTATTATCATGTTTCTGATAAAACCAGCTCTTACAGAAAAATGAAATTAATAACTCGTCAAAAGCGGCCAGATAAAATTGTTAAACTGGGTTTATCTCTAATCTTGATTTAGTTTTTGTTAGGAAAATTAGTACTTAACTTCGAAATCTAACCTGGCCGAACCGGCAGGGATCTTTTTGTCTCATTTTCTTAATAATATTTTTAAACAAGTGATAGTTAAACTCTACACAAAAAATATATTATAAATGCACCAGAAAATATTTTATGGGTCTATTTAAATATTAAAATTATTAAAATTAGAATAAAGATACTCTAATTTTAACTTTTGCTCTTTGAAAAAGTATTTAAAATTTTTTTCAATTGCTTTCTATCTTAAAGAAATGTTACAGTTCACTGACAGTAAATAAATATGATAATTTTTGGCTTTTTGAACATATTACTTTATCTGTTCCTTATTTTATCTTATTTTGTTAAATGTTACTACTCTGTTGTCTCAATTTTTTTTGTTCCCTTTACTTAATAATATTTTTAAGTTCTTTTTTTAAACAAAAGTTAAGAATTATATTGCACCAAGCGATTTTCTATGTATGCCGTTCAATTATTCAGTAAAAAAAAAAAAAAAAAAAAAAAAAAAAAAACCAGTTTTTACTTCTTTAAATCTGTTTCATTAATATTTAAAAATTACAAGTTCGTACTCAATAAATGCATTAATAAATCTTTATGCTATTTTTTGTTAAATAAGTAAAATTATCTTTGAACTCTGTTAGGTTTATTGGCTTTTCGAACAGTTTTTTTTTCCATTACTTATTTTTATTTCTATTATTATTTAAAGCTGTACTCAAATCCAAAGTGGCTATTTCTGACACATTCACGCATTCATTTTTAATATTAGACTCGTGCCTAGGTGCTCTTATTCAGAAAATATATTATCGAATCAAATTTTCCATTTTTCGATAAAGACAAAGGATTTTGTAAAAAAGTATATCAAATGTGCCATTTTGAATCGAATATTCGTTCGCGACAGCCCGAGAAAAGTTGTCATATGATAGTAATATCTCATAACTGAATATGTAATTTATCAAAACAAAAGAGCTATTCGATTGCAAATCTTTTCAATAGCCACTAACTTTCAATTGCATACTTTTACATTTAAAATGGATCCATGAATGTGTCAAAATGTGTGACTATGTCAGAAAAATTGAATGGATTCTAAAAAGCAACCTTTTAAAGTGGTAAAATAACGCTAAAAACTCAATTTCGATTAAATCGGTTTTTTTTTCTTGTTTTTTTTTTTTTTTTTTTTTTTTCGGTTGACTTTCAATTATCTTAACTTTCTTTTTTCCCTTCCAGTATAATTTTAAAATTTAACAATGTATTGATTAAACACAACTTTCTTTTGCGTTTATAGCGACTCCTGGCCGGAAATAGGCTATGTTCATTTAAATAAGGTTGATTTTTTATTTATGTTTTACTGCATGGGTTGCGCACGAAGAGTACAAGGTTCAGACCGTATCCTAATATTCAAATATTAGTTCATATATAGCGTATACATGTTCATTTTTATACGAAAGATATAAAATCGATATTAGATTTATAATTATAGACTAATTTTCCTTAATTGTATAAAAATATAAATTTATTTTTTCCCTTCATTGTCAAAATCGGATCCGAGTTCGGATTGACGAATTTTTTTTTTCGAGTTCGGGTCCGATTTCGGGTTGAATTATTATTATTATTATTATTATTATTATTATTATTGTGTGTGTGTGATAACCCGACCGCGTAGGGGTCTAGCCTCGATTTGCCTCGGATGATTATTTCATGAATTATACCCAGCAAAAAGGAGGCATGTTCTGGTGGGTGCAATGAAAATTGAGGGCTGCGCATAGATAACGTTATCAACTTTCTAGTATTTTTGGACCCCCTCTACCCCTTATGATATCATACCTCAAATCCCCTCACCCCGGTACTAATATCCTATCAGTATCTAAAAATTCTTTTTATTTTTATATAATAATAACTTTGTATTTCCATAAAAATAGATGACAGATTAAAAAAAATATAGCAGACTATTTTGATGTAAAGAACGAGTTACAAATAAAAAGAGAAAATTTTGGTTGGATCAAAAATGATAACGATATCAAAAGACACTCCCCCCCCCCCGCCCTCTCCCTAGAGATATCTTACGATATCATGTGCCAGACCCCCCCCCCCCCCCCCCCATAAAGTGATAACGTCATATATGCACAGCCCCTTGAAAGTTTAACACGGGTATCCTCTAATCCCAATCACAGAAAATGTAGAAAGTAAAAGTGCCATTAAGGAAATTTTTATGAGAAAAATTAGTACTTATAACAACTTTAAATTCGATACAAAATATTTGTTCTACCGTGTTTAGAAGACACAAGTCAGTTTATGAAGCTGAATATTTTTCACTATTTCCAAATGGGTGGCTTCTACATTGTTAAAAGATATGTAATAGAAAATTTTACACTCAAAAGAATCTCTCGCTTGCACATGAAACCACAATATTTATTAATTATTTAAAAACAACGTTTAAACACACAATAAAATAAGTTGATTTGATCAGACGTATACGTTTCGTGAGTACTAGGACTCACATCCTCAGTGTAAAAAACTTTATAAACAATATCCCTCCCAACTACATGTACGGTGAAAACCCAAAATGACTTAAATTGGGTTATATATAATATTTTGGGTTTTCACCGTACATGTAGTTGGGGGGATATTGTTTTTAAAGCTTTTTACACTGAGGATGTGAGTCCTAGTACTCACGAAACGTCTACGTCTGATCAAATCAACTTATTTTATTGTGTGTTTAAACGTTGTTTTTAAATAATTTATATTTCCACACAAGTTCTGTACTTACCACAATATTTATTATTTCATAATAATTGAGAATATTTCAAAACAAACTTATTTGTTAACTAATCTAAGTATAATTATAATTTATAAATTACATTTTTGTTTTATACTTTTAGTTTTCTTTTTCTAATAAGAACTTTCTGATGATTTTCATGCACCAAATAAAAAAATTACGTATTTTTATTTTGACAACTGTTTCATTAGAAAAAAAAAAGTTAACTATAATTTTTAAATTATACTTTTGTTTATTCTTTTAGGGCTGCTTTCTAAAATGACATTTCTTGTAAAGCAATAACAAAACTTTACTTTTTTTTTCCCATTAGAATTTGTATAGTACTAAAATGTATTTCATTCAAAATCTTAAATGGAGTAACTATGTTTATTTAAAGTTAAAACATATTACCTTGAAATTTATCAATATTTTATTTCTATTTGTAAGTGTAGAATGTTTTTAATTATATGCGGAAGAAACCGAAAACTCAACAAAACCGATCCATCAAAACTCTTCAGCCGTTTTATGAAAGTACCGTCATTAAAAATTATAGAGACATTTAGAATATTAATCCAGGCGTATAGGAGCCGGACTTCATATTCAAAATGAGCGCAGATCAGCGAAAAAAATCAATGGTCCGAATAAATTTTAATATTCGCCATGTATTATGAAAATGACTTTTGCAAGCTAGAATATTAAATACTTAATCCTTCGGCTTTTGCTTTTATTTATTTATTTATTTCATTTTGAAGTTTAACTTATGTAAGTATGAAAATAAAGTTTTGGAAATAAAACAAACAAACGAGTTGAAAATGAATAAACATTTAATATGCATGCTCTTTTTAATTATCTGCTTCATAAATAGTATGACTTAATTGTCCTTGCAGCTTGACAGAGGGCCAGAGTAGCTATTATTTTCATTTATTGAAAAAACTTACTTATGAAAAAAATATAATACTTCGATTACGGATTCCTCTATTCCAAAACTTTTGGTTCAGATTACTTGAAATTTGTTATCTGGGCATTAATTTTAAACGTTAAACAATTGTTTTGTTTTAATATTAGGTTTTGCGATAAAAAAACATTAAAAGTCTGTTTACATTTTAATTTGTAAGTTCCCCTGCAATCTTAATCCATGCATACTATTTGATAATAGACAATATTTCCAATCAACGTATACCAGTCTCTTTTTTAAACGACGATTTGCGGCAGGAATATGGAGGCTGACTAATGCGTTGCATTACTATTATTATTATTATGTATTACTGTTTCGTTCACCAGACGAAACCCTATTCGGTCCTCTGTCTGTGTGTCAGTCTGTCCGTCACAGAACTCGTTTTCAGAAACTGCTTAAGTTGGAGACTTGAAATTTTTCATACTTATAGCTGAACATCTGCGTTCACATGGCAAATGATAAAATTTTGAAAAAGTCCTAACGCAAGTTATTAATTAAAAGCCTCAATTAAAAGAATAGAAGGTGTTCATAATTCAACTACAGAACTGGTTTTAATGAAACCGCAACGATTTTCTTTCAGGAGTGCAAAAAAGGGTAAGAGTTTGCTATAATTTGGCAGAGTTATTAGGAAAAGCACTAGGCGTTTTCAAATACACCGGTATCTTATAATCTACCGGACCTAAAAACTCGAAAATAAGTGCCCACACGCAAAAAAATTACCTCTTTCAGAATTGCTAAAAAAATTTCAAAAATTCCATTTAGAATTCGAAATATCCATTAAAAATAGATTGACATAATTTAATTTAATTTTCTTTCAAAGACAAGAGTAGAGCGCGCAGATGTTTGTAATCTTTCCAGCCAGACGGCTGTCACCGATGGTAGCGGGAAAAATTCTCGGTCTGTAAAATTTTTACAACTATTCCATTTATAGATTTAATATTTATGCACCTATGGGTAATAATTCACGCTACGCTGATTCCGAATATGTAATTTTTGTTAAAATATTTCCAGTAGAACTCTAAATATTAATTAAAAATCTGATTTAATGAAAGGATATATTTTGAATTTCATTTCCTCCCCGCGACAACGTTTAAAGCCGGGCACATGATAAAACAACAGATAACTTTTTTACTAGGATTGTTATGCGGAGTACAAAATTTTTACAAATATTGCATTTATAGATTTAATATTTATGCATCTATACATAATTTTTTATGCGGATTCGGAATATGTAATTTTCGTAAAAATCGATTAAGAACTTTTTATTTTATCAAAAAATAGATTTTTAAAAAGAAAAAGAAATGTTTTTGTACGGCACGTTATTTAAATTTAAGCGTTTCTCTACTAATTACCATTATTTTACATCTCCTTTTTTATTATTGGCTAACGCATAAGGATTTTAAAGAAGGGGGTGGATTCAATTTATAGGTTTCTTTTTTATCTATAGTTCTTTTTTATCATCCATAGGCGGTCATGCATCCAATTCTTTGTGAGGCCCTGTATATCATTTTATCTATATTCTACGAACATTTCTTAGTAAAGTAAATGATGTTCAGCGTAAAAATGTATAACTCATTTAAAAAACACCTTTAGGCAACTTACGCTCATACTCAGTAACCCTTACGAAATCTTTTTTTTAACCCTGTATATGAACTATAGCATTTATACACACTATACAGAATGCATAAATATAGTAAAACTTAAAAGCGCATATCATAATTAAAAATGCATTTCGAGCAATCATTGCTAGTATACAGTAATTCGAATACAATATAGTATCTGAAATCTTTTGTGTGTCCCTATAAATGCTATGCACTTCGTATTATACATGAAATATCTTACACTAAAGCTCAGCGACGTATATCAATTTCATAATATATGAAATAGTTTAACATCATTGAAATACGCCGCAAACAATCCCCCACCCCCCTCTATACCATTATGTAACGGATTCTTTTGTGTACCCCTCTAAATGAATAATAACTATTCTTTGCACCGCATATTCTATAGAATGCATATTTTAGTGGACTTCATAAATGCATATCAATTTTATTACGTTTGAAAGAGTGTAACACTATTAAAAATCATTTGAAACGATTTTTTCCCATTGGCCGTATAATAGAATACTTTTGATTGTCCCTGTATATGAACTAAACATGCTACAAACTTCATTTGAAATAGGGATCGTGCTATGGTAGAGGTAACTAACATCTAATTATTTCAGAACGATCCGAGTATATTTACGAGAGTTAGAGCACGTACAGACGGACAGACAAACCGAAGTCATAAACACTTTTCAACTTTGTTGGAAAGTGCTAAAAAGCAAGTGCTTTTGTTTATTCTTTAGCCCTTTAACACGAAGTAATTCTGTTTGTAAAATGATGAAATGACAGACTGACACCAGAATTTACAAACGAATTTATTAGAAAATAAAAACTGGCTTATTTTCACGTACGTTATAAGAAAGTTTTTAATTAGATTTTCTGGGTGCCAGTAAACTTAAAATTAAGTGTCCTTTTTTAAAGGCATCCCCCGCGAAAGGGTTAACAATGTTTATACATTTTCAATTCTTACTTATAATTTCTTCTGTTTCAGTAATGAATTAAGTAGAAGAATATAATAGATGTGATGGTTTATTAACCATTTGGAAAAATGGTTATTGTTCTCGTCAGGATGGGAAATGAAAAGCATATCTCAAGGTTTTCATTGGTTTAATCCGCAATTTATTCGTTTTCAGATGGGTCTATACAGTAATCTGTATTTCCGTTTAATTTCAACAACGATGGATACTTTCTGTTGCCACTATAACAAAAAAGTAATAAAAACTACAAAAAAAAATTAATAACTCAGAAACAAATTGAGATACAGCTTTCAAACAAATTGCATTTAAAACTACATTTTTTTTCTCTATCCGACGGTGTAAAAAGTAATAGTGTCGGATGTTTAGAAGTTTAAGAATGAAATTTCATTTAAAATTGGCCGTCAGATTTCTTGGAAATCTGACGATGGAAAAGCCTTTTCCCGAACAGCCAATGAAATGCTTGGATATTTACGTAAGTTTCAGGTGGATAATACTTAAGTTTCATGAAATCTGACGGGTCGCAGGCGATATTTTTGGCTTGCAATTTTTGCGTGTAATCACACTATTAATGTTTAATTCATGGCGTACGTAATGTAGGATCAACTCCGTGCGATTTTTTATGTCTTAAATTTTAGTCTTCAAAAAAATCGTTTTCCAAATGGTCGTTGTAATTTGATAAATTGCTTTTTTTTTTTTTTTTTTTTTTTTTTTTTTTGTTAATACATATGAGAATCTTCTTTACTTCGTCGAATTTGGGGGTACACTGTAAAAATTAAAAATAAAATAAAATAAATACAAAATTTTCTTAATCTAGAAAAATGTCTTATAATCATGAACGAAAAAATACAATAACCTTTTCCGAATTATCCACGATTCCGAAAAGCTTTCTTTCTTTTTGGAATAGTCAGTAACCAATATAGGGTGACCGAGCCAGTAGTTGATCCAATAAGGTCGGTGCTGCGGGGTTTTTATTCTATTTCCTGCCTTGTAAGTTTTAGAAGTAAATTAACATAATTGCTACAACCCTTAATGAATGTCCTATAATGGGCAAAAATGAAATCTGCTGAAATTAAATAGCAACAAAATTCTAAGTAAATATAGTTTCTTTAATATTCATTTTCCCAGTAGGTGATGAATCGAAGAAATCAGTCGAAAATTCAAAAATTAAACTTTAAAATATCATGCTTAACCCTTAAATGCCGGGCGTTGCTTTTCGAAACATACCCAATTTAGGCGTCTAAAATACTATTAGAATAATATTGAAGCGATAATGCCTAACGTTGCCAATAAAATACATTCTGAAAATATTATTAAATCGATTTTTAACTTGTAGATGGCAACACTTGTGCTGCTTAAGAATAAAGATAGATTTATTTTTTCAATTGTTGCTACTTGTTCTTTTTGTTTTGTTTGGAAGCTTGAGAAATAGTCTATTTTGTTCTGCAGTAAGCAAGTAAAATTTATTTCTTATTATAGTTCCTAAAATTCTTGTGTGTTTAATATTATAGAATTTTATCAAGGAAAATTATTTTTTCAATTAAAGACCAATATTGCCGATTAGTAGCAAACTGTTTTTTAGCCGTAAACCATACTTAAAACAAAATATGATTTTTTTAAGTATTTTTCCCATGATTTATTTAAAAAATTAAAGCCGAAAAACATTATTACAATGATATTTGAAAAGTCAGGCATTTAAGGGTTAAGCTGTGATTAGCAATAATTCATATAAAACTATTATTTGAAATAATCAAGAGGAAGGTGGATTATCTTAACTTATCGTAATGGTCTCCAACTATTCAAAAACTAAATTTTTACATTTTCTAATTTAAAAAAAATTCATAAAATGACTTCTCTTACAACAGCAGTTGACAACAGGTGCTCCAACATTCAAACAAAAATATTATGTCTAGTGCCACGTGTAAAACTAATTTCCTCCTGAAATGGCGCAATATTAAAAAAAAAATGTAATTTAATAGATTACAATGACCATTTGGAATTTATTTCGTCCATCAAATTCCGCCGCATCCTCTTCAACAACAGATCGCAGAGATCAAACTTCAGACGACCAAAACCTTCATCGATAAACTCTCCAAGTCCCGCTTCGAGAAGAAAAACAGTTTACAAATCGAAAGCAGTTCCACCGAATCATCCACAGATTGCGAAAAATTACCTACGTTGAGCTCAATTTTTCCCGGTTAGAATCGACCGATTGTAAAACGCCGTGGCTAGTGGATTGGAGCCCCTCGAGACATGGCCTTTTACAATCAATCGATTAAACATTAGATTATTTCCTTTTTCGCGTTCGTCTTTTATTCTGTAATCGATATTCATGGGCTACATAATCAGTTGAAGACCTCGATTTTCATGGCCTACATAATGAGTTGAAGACCTCGATTTTTTCTTTGCAAGACGATTTTCATTTCGGCGTCGCTCTTTGCCTTTGGATTTTTCCATGCATATCTGATAATTTGCGCCTACCCATTTTGTAACTTTTTCAATTTTTAACGATTTTATGCCTTTCGATTACCTATTCAAACAATTTTTAACGATTTTATGCCTTTCTGTTACCTATTCAAATAAAAATTCTTCTAAAAGTAAAGAACATCGTTGAATTTCGTTAAAAAAAAATAAAATGCGAGCATCATTTGGCCCGATCCTCGACCGGAAACAGCAACCATTTCAAAATGGTTAAAAACATTGATCAACTACTGGCAGGGTCACCCTATTTGCGAGATTTAAAGGTTTTGTTCTCGGCGGCAAAAACGACATATTTTGGATTTTTTTTTTTGTGTGTGTGTGAGGAAGGGAAAAAAATTAATTGAAAATTGGTTTGTGTTTGTGTTTATGACGGCCGATTATCAACACGTGGGATATAGGCCCTGGGGGTGGGGGTGCCCTTCGTGGGGGTCTTTCTAAGGGAACCTAACCCGTATTTATGCATGGGAATACACGGTTTCGAAGAAAACCACGAAAACTCCGAAACAGTTAGGCCGACGGGCGCGATTGGGTTCGAACCCAGCACTTCCCGTCTACCAGTTTCGAGAGCAGATATTAATTGGAAAAAAAAAAAAAAAACCTAATAATTCCACGTTGTTTTTTTTATAGCTTCACGTATTTAAAAATATTTTTTGTTGCTACATTTGGTCACATACTACGTCGGAAACTTGTACCAAAATATGCCGGTTCGATGGGCAGCATCCTAATTTCCTGTAAAAACAAAAAAAATATTAAAATCTCAGTTTCTTCTTGTAAAATAAGGTTGTAGCTAAGGGCCATCGGGTCAAGTTTTCGAATTTTTGAAAAATAAGGAAATTGCGTTATTTTGGAGAAAAAAAAAATCATTTTTCGTTTAATTTTTTTACATCTAAACTTTATAATATAAAAAATATAAATAAAATAAATAATAAAAAATTAATAAAATAATAATAATAATAATAATAATAATAATAATAAAAATATGCCTTTAAAATATAAAAAACTAAAATTTTCAAAAAATGGCTCGATGGCCCTTAGACAATTTAATTATGCGTAGATGAGCGTAAATTTTATCCAAAAATGTTAAAAATCGTTTAAGTTATCCTGCTGCCCATGCTGAAAAATGTACTTTCCAGAAAATCGCGTTTAAAGTTTTAGGATTCAATATTAATTTGATCGTGCGGCTACTCACGTTTTTGCTCATATATTTCTTAATATCGTATTTTATGAAAGAAACGCCGCACTCCTCAAAATGGGTCTGAATAAGCTTAAAAATATCGTAAACGCCGCACCTGGGGGAACGCTACTTATGTGGACGACAGTGTCTCATTGATCTATAACTTTAATCATAGTTTTCTGATTTGTGTAAGGGGCCTCATTTTTAATTACTTAAGATTCTATAATTTTATTTTAAAAATTTAGATCAGGTTTTAACACTAAAAAGACGCCGCGCTCTTTTTGACCGTTACCAAATAATTATATATTGGCTCGAACCAGAAAATTCTTTATGAAACTATTTTAAAAGATACTAACAAAAAAAGACTAGTTAAATAAATAAGGCAATAATTTAAAATAAAAATTCTGGTGTCAAATATTTTTAATAAAAATTGAATAAAATTCCCCGTCTTTCTAGTGTTAAGTACTTTTGTGTAATTTTTTTTAATTAAGGAGACATCAATTGTGATATTAAAACCATTCAGAACGCCGGACGCGAACCCCTCTCCTTAGGCGCTCCACATTTTTTTGAATGCGGCGCAACTGAGCATGCTTTTTACGACGCTTTTTACGTCGCATCCACTTTAGCCCACATTTAGTTTCTATTTGAAGCACTCAAAATCCGAGTCGTCAATATCTGAGTTTAAAAGTTGTAAATTTTCTTTGTCCATCTATATGGTTCGGTATCATCATGGGATATGTCACAGTTTTCATTGTCGGCAAAGTGAAAAAATTCGCGTTTTTGAGCAGGGAACGTGAGAACAGTCTTAAGGAATTTTGTTTTTATCCCAATTTTACGTACGAAAAAAAAAAAAATAAATAAAATCGTAAACGCCGCACATGGTGTAAACGCTGCACTTAACAAAAAAATAATTTTTAAACTCGTAAACGCCGCGGCGTTTCTTCCATAAAATACGGTAATTGAGATATCATTTTAAATGTATTTCTCCATAATTGTACATACAAGGATTTAATTTCCGTCAAAAAGACAAAATCGATTTTTTGAAAGTTGAGAACGTATGTAAACCCTTCACGAAGCACTCACAAAAAACAAAGTCGCTTTTGCTACCACTTTTCGGAAACGTATCTCAGGGGTTTTTTTTTTTTTTTTTTAAGTATTTTAATCAGTTTTCTCAACCCGGCAGATAAGATTTTCAGATGCTGTCAATTCACAGGTAAATATCTTTATGTTCAACGAGTGGCTAATTCCATGAAATCTTGTCATGTCTGTCACACAGCTGAAAATCGATATACTTATGTTGGCCATCGTTATTTTGAAAAGTTTGCTTCGCGTTATTCAATTGATGAGATATCTCCGATAAAATAAGTCACATTTTTCCGTTGTAAAATACTGGTAGCCAGAAATCGTAGTATGTGATAGACATGACAAGCTTTCATGGAATTAGCCGAGTATATTTTACAGACAAACAATGATAAATTAACAGCTTTATTTAACATTAACATTAAACGGAATATTATTCCGTTACTCTTGCATGTATAAATTCAATTACGCCGCTGAAAATGTTTAATTGAGAATTAATAACGTCGTAAAAACTTATATTTCGACTGAGAAAACTGATAAACCTTTGAATGCATGGTTTTTTAGGTGCGTTCGTAATTATATAAATACGTAGAACCTATAGTCGTCGTTCGGCCCGTCTGTCTGTCCGCCCGCCCGCATGTAACAGAGCAAAAACTGCCCAACCGAATGGTCTGAAATTTTAAATACATAATTGTTTCAAAATTTTGTCGAATCATGTCAAATTTTATAGAAATCGGACGTATAGTTTAATTACAAACACAGACAAAGTTTTCCGTTACATTACGGTTAATGGGAAAATTTATTTCAAGTTCATTTTAATCATGTGACAGCCTATCGAACAGAATCAAATGGATATGCACTTATGAAGTGCACTAAAATATACATTCAGTACAATATGCGGTGCAAAAAATATTTGTAAAACTAGTTATAGTACGAACGCACCTCATTTGCCACGTTTGACGCGCAATTTCTATAACTTGTTTTATTTTATTCGGAAAACATTATATTTGAGTCTACTTTTGTTACCTATCCACTCTAAAAATAGTGATCAGGCTCCATCAGTGTGCCGACAGGTTCTGTAGACTGCTGGTAGACGAGAGGTGCTGGGTTCGAACCCAATCGCGCCCGTCGGCCTAATCGTTCGGAGTTTTCCGTGGTTTTCTTCGAACCTTGGATTTCCTTGCGTAAATACCGATTAGGTTCTTCTAGAAAGACCACCACGGAGGGCACCGACCCCCCCCCCCCCCTCCTCCTTTGGGCCCATATCCCTCGTGTAGATAATTGGCCGTTGTAAACAACACACGCCGAAAAATAGTGAAAAAAATTATATATGTTTCTGTTGGACATAATGTCCTAATGTCACTCCTGAGTTTCATAACCAGTATTTGTCAAAAGGTGATAATTTTAAATTATATACTCACTTTAAAGTGATTACACAGCACGATAACAGCTATTCAACGATATAATATTTTTTATAATGCTTTTAATAGTTTGGAAAATTAATAATGACTACCTTAATAAATATAGGGAAAAAACGGTAGTCGAGCACATTGCAAGTAGCATCAACAAAAGATGTTATAACCTCTCCGTGATAACAAATCAGAACAAAAACAGACTTCATGGCCTTAAATGCGCGTTATCACACGTACGTAACGCCTAATAGTTCCCCAAAAGACCAATAATGGTCAAATGGCAAAAAAAAAAAAAAAAAAAAAAAAAGAAAAAGAAAAGAAAAAGAAAAAAAGAAAAAGAAAGAAAAAGCAATTTAACAAATTACAACGACCATTTGGAAAATGATTTTTTCAAAGACTAAAATTTAAGACATAAAAAATCGCACGGAGTTGATCCTACATTACTTACGCCATGAATTAAACATTAATAGTGTTATTACACGTAAAACATCCAAGCACAAAAATCACCTGCAACTCGTATTAGGTGTGAAATATTTATATGTATTCATTCCTGTCCTATTTATCTTTTTTTTTTTTTTTTTTTTTTTTATTGGCTTATTCCATTTTTCTTTTGCGCGTGAAAATCTTACAAATTAAAATTAACTCTTTGGCAGAAATTGTTATTCATTTTCTTTCATTTTCATTAGTCATTATCCACCTGAAACTTACGTATCATCCAAGCATTTCATTGGCTGTTCGGGAAAAGGCTTTTCCATCGTCAGATTTCCAAGAAATCTGACTACCCATTTTAAATGAAATTTCATTCTTAAACTTCTAAACATCCGACACTATTACTTTTTACACCGTCGGATAGAAAACAAAATTTACTTTTAAATGCAATTTGTTTGAAAGCTGTATCTCAATTTGTTTCTGAGTTATTAATTTTTTTTTTTTGTAGTTTTTATTACTTTTTTGTCATAGTGGCAACAGAAGGTATCCATCTCTGTTGAAAGTAAAGGGAAATATAGATTACTGTATAGACCCATCAGAACACGAATAAAATGCGGATTAAACCAATAAAAACCTTCAGATATGCTTTTGATTTCCTACCCTGACGAGAACAATAACCATTTTTCCAAATGGTTACAAAAAAAAAAAGTTCATGTAACTCCTGAATTACACTATGCATTTAAGGGTTAATACGCTATAAAAAAAAAAAGTGCTCGGAAACGTTTTTAAAAATCGGCGGCAGTAAAAAATAAAACAAAATAAAACAAAATTGCTTTTGTAAATGCTTCTTTAAATCACGAAAATATTCTGGGGTTTCTAATGATAAAGAGCGCTTTTCGGATTCGTTGTTCGCGGTTATATTATACACTGCTCAAAACAATTAAAGGATATTTGAAGTTTTATATAAAATAAAGATATAAACTAAATTTTTTTTGCCGAAAATAGAAGAAGAGAATTACAAATGCAAATTTTTCTGGTTTTCAAACTGTGGAGTATGCAAATTTTGAGTTCGACGTCAAAAACGTCGCTTCAGCGGCAGCGAATGAAATTTGACTTTCAACTGGATAAAAGAGAACGAAGACAAGGATGATCGGCATTCAGTGATTGCTTTGTTTCGATGAGTACGATGTCTCAGCGAAGTCATTTGACAGATTCAGAAGCTTTGAGAATTGTTGGTAGGTTAGAAGGGGGCCAAACACAAGCCGAAGTAGCGCAAGCCATTGGAGTGTCACAAAGTGTCATTTCCAGGATCTGGAACCGTTTTTTGTAGAGTGGATGTGCAGGCCGAAGACCAGGGAAAGGTCGTAGACGGGCAACAACGCCCAATGAAGATCGGTATTTAGCTTTAACAGCTCGGAGACATCGAACCATGAACGCTACTCTTCTCCAACAACACCTTCGCTCGGCTACAGGCACCACGATTTCAACTCAGACTGTCCGAAACCGGCTCCATGCTGTAGGTCTGTATGCTCGCCGACCGATGGTATGTGTTAGATTAACATCAAGGCATCGTCGCGACCGCAGGGAGTGGGCAACCGAGCATGTCAACTGGAAGAGAAATGAATGGAGCAATATTCTGTTTTCTGACGAGTCCCGTTTTTCTGTGCATCCGGATAATAGGCGTATTTTCATCTGGAGGGACCGTGGCAGTAGGAATAATCCTGCGTTCGTGCACGAAAGTGTCAGATTTGGCGGTGGAGGAGTGTTGGTGTATGGTGGCATCTCCATTGACGGGCGCACTGACCTCTACATCATTCGAGATGGAGCTCTGACTGGTCGCCGATATAGGGATGAGATCCTCAGACCTATTGTAGTCCCTTACGCTGCAGCAATCGGAGATAATTTCATTTTAATGGACGATAACTGCAGGCCACATCGTGCAAACCTGGTGGAGGATTTCCTTTTCGAGGAAGGAATCGTTCGAATGGAATGGCCAGCGTGTTCTCCAGACATGAATCCAATCGAGCACGTTTGGGACGCTCTAGGAAGACGAGTTTCTGGCCGCCAACAACCCCCACAAACTCTCCAAGAACTGGAAAGAGCTCTTCTGGAAGAGTGGGGCAGAATACCCCAACTCGTCATTAATAGCCTCATTGAGTCCATGCCTCAAAGGTGTTCAACGTTGCTGGCCGCCCGTGGAAACCATACCCCCTACTGAAAATGATTTTCTTTGAAGAAAACACCTTTTCTTATTCTTTTTTTCTCATATGCACAAATTGTGTTTTTTTCCTTTAGTACACAAATGCGCAATAAAATGCATTTTTTTCTGCCAAACATGTGTAATTTATTCTCATATAACCTACTATGTCTGTCGACCATGTATCAATCAGCTAAACAGTTTACCAGATACAAAATCCACCTAAAACTGCAATATCCTTTAATTGTTTTGAGCAGTGTATTATCGTAGATTAAGAAACATTCTTCTTTTTTTTCATAGTGTAGATATATCCTTAAATGTTTTTTCTAGAATTCTGAAGGGGATCAATTTTTATTTGTAAAACTCTTTACTGCAGAAAACACATTTCATAAAACAAATAGGGTAGATGTGCCAGTCCTGGACACCCTTAAGGAATATCTTTTAAAATTATTTTTTTTTATTATTAATAGCTATAATTATTATATTTCAGTTTTTTCAATTTTATATTAATCTTTCAACAATATTTAACCCTTCTTATAGACTTATTTTCCAATATCAGGGATGAGAATTCTCCGCTTTTTTTGCATACCAGTATCATATTAGAGAAAATGTTGTTCTATTAAATCGCAATATTTTCCGATTAAATAAAATAACATTTTCTCTGAGATTATATATTCCCAATATCAGGGATGAGAATTCTCTGCTTTTTCTGCATACCAGTATCATATTAGAGAAAATGTTCTATTAAATCGCAATATTTTCCGATTAAATAAAATAACATTTTCTCTGAGATTATATATTCCCAATATCAGGGATGAGAATTCTCTGCTTTTTCTGCATACCAGTATCATATTAGAGAAAATGTTGTTCTATTAAATCGCAATATTTTCCGATTAAATAAAATAACATTTGCTCTGAGATTATATATTCCCAATATCAGGGATGAGAATTCTCTGCTTTTTCTGCATACCAGTATAATATTAGAGAAAATGTTGTTCTATTAAGTCGCAATATTTTTCGATTAAATAAAATAACATTTGCTCTAAGATTACACTGGTATGCAAAAAAGCGGATAATTCGCGGATAATTTAAATATGAATAAAAATTTAATTTTAAGTAACAGAAATATTTCAAAACAGCCAAAAATCCAGTAATGGACACCCTCCGGTCCAGTAATGGACATCCCGCAAAAAGTAATAGATATAATTGGTTTTATGACTGTATTTAGAACTAGAACTTAATGAAAGCATAGTAATGAAACAAAATAGTTATTTTCAAATAAATTTAACAATTAGGATATCAATAATTAATCAAATATTTATGAAAATTGTTTGCTATTTAAATTAATTATTGTGATTATCACAAGATCAATATTTTAAGATAGATATTATTTTAGATAGATGATTTAAAATACTAAATGCAAGGAATTACAGCTATCAAATTATTGAGACATTGTGGGTTTTAGAGGGGTAATTAAAAAAAAATCTGAAAAAAAGTTTTGAAATATTAATGCATAAATTTATATATTTCCCACTATTTTGTATTTTTAGCAATAAAACTACCCGAAACTACTTGATATATTACTGATAGTAATTAGCATTACAAATATGAAAGAAATTATACTGCGAGTTGAATGTTTAAAATAATTTCGAAATAAAACAGCAGAGCTGACGTTTGAGGCCGCTGATCTGCAGATTTACTAGTATCTATTTTACTATATTTCTACTATAAATTTAACTAATATTACAATACTTTTTCCTCGTGAGTAAAGAATAAGCAAACATTTAAGATAGAAAATAATAGATTTTTAACAAATTCTTTAACTTAAATATTTTTATTTAAATGGGGAGGAATTGAGCCCTGTGACCCCATGAGCCCCTCTTTTCTTTCTCAAACAATATTCTCTGCTTCCTGATTTCTTTTATTGATTACCAGATTCTAAAATATGCAAGACAGAGTTATAAAAATTTTTAATTTGATTAAAATATTGAAAATTTTATTAACCACGCAAAAATAATTAAAAGCAACTATTTATAAAAAAATTTAACTAAAAATTCTTTAACTTAAATATTTTTATTTAAATGGGGAGGAATTGAGCCCTGTGACCCTATGAGCCCCTCTTTTCTTTCTCAAACAATATTCTCTGCTTCCTGATTTCTTTTATTGATTGTCAGATTCTAAAATATGCAAGACAGTGTTATAAAAAAATTTAATTTGATTAAAATATTGAAAATTTTATTAACCACGCAAAAATAATTAAAAGCAACTATTTATAAAAAAATTTAACTAAAAATTCTTTAACTTAAATATTTTTATTTAAATGGGGAGGAATTGAGCCCTGTGACCCTATGAGCCCCTCTTTTCTTTCTCAAACAGTATTCTCTGCTTCCTGATTTCTTTTATTGATTGTCAGATTCTAAAATATGCAAGACAGAGTTATAAAAAAATTTAATTTGATTAAAATATTGAAAATTTTATAACCGCGCAAAAATAATTAAAAGCAACTATTTATAAAAAATTTTATGTTATTGCATTCTGGTAAGTGCAATTTAAAAATTAAAATTTGATTACTTAGGTTTTCAGTTAAGTCAAAATATTTTATGCACTATGAACATTACTGAAATTGCATTTTTAGCAATGTCTACGTGGGGTATCCATTACTGGAAATTGACTAATTAAGCGTTCCAGTAATGGACGCGGGTCTTAAAACCTTAAAAATAAATTACATTTTGTAAATGGCCATTAGTATATAAAATTCAAATTTTTCTATTACTACTCAAAAACATTCAAATTTTGCAAGAAAATAAAGAACACATGAAATGAAGCGTCTTCATTAAGATTTTCACTGAAAAACAATGGAACTTCGAAACATTATTTTCTGCTTCCTGATTGGTTTGATTAAGAGAGTCAACAATAAACCAGATTATAAAAAATGCAAGGGGGAATTATGAAAAAAAAATAATTAAAGCTAAATTTGTATTGGTTATTTTTTTTATGAACCAAAACCCTTAAAGGGTGTCCATTACTGGCATATCTGCCCTAAAACTTACAGAATAGAAGAGGTATTTCTATTATTTATTTATTTATTTATTTTGTAATATTTGCGGATTAACTCTTGAAAAATAATTAAAAGATAAAAATTTCAATTTGATTAATAATCTTTAAAATATTTTCGCTGTTCAACCAGTGGTCAACTAGGGATGCGGACAAAATCCCCGCGGACAAAAACTCCACAGTCAAAAACACCGCGGTCAAAAACTCCTCCGAACAAAACCGCCACCGGATAAAAGATCCACCGGACAAAAACCCCTCTCTGCTGAATAAGAGCTCATTTTGACCAAGTTTCTTTTACAGAAAGTATCTTCAAAATTTAAAAATATTTCAAGCTTAATTCAGGCTTCGCTAATATATTTTTTATAATATAATTCTTCAGTCGCCCCTCCTCGTGTGAAAATTAGAAGTCATAATTTATATGATAAATATTTATATTTCTTAGGATACACATATATTTTAACGTTTGAATTAATATATTACTTAAACTAAATATGAAACATCAGGCAGACTTGAAAACATTTAAAAAACAATTTAATTTAAAAATTCATCATTTTTTAATTGATCTCTTTTTTTATTATTATTATTTAACTGTTTTTTAAATGTTACATCTCGTTTCTACAAGTATTTGTATTTTTAAGATTATACGGTTTTTGTTTTGTTTATTTTGACATTCTTTCTACTCTGCGGAGAGGGAAAGGGGGGGGGGTGTATACTTCTGAGTTTGTCACGGCTTCAGCAATGAAATATTGCTAAATGCAAAGTATCAGAATATAAACTTCAGATAAGATTTTTTTTTTTTTTTTTTTTGTATTTCGTTTACCCCTGTCGTGTCGTACTCGAGGGGAAGTGTAAACATGTATCTCGTAAGTTTAAATTTCTCTTCAACTATGTTGGAAAGTAATAAAATTATAAGTAAATTAAGGACAACTTTATTAATTGCTTTTTGATTGCCAAGCTCCATCTTTTTCATTTCCTCGTTCAATAATGAGAAATATTTTAACAATGTTACAAAATATCTTTCATTCCTACATGTGTGATTTTTTTCAGATTTCTCTATCGATTTTCAAAATTGGATCAGCAATTAAAATTTTCCTCTAGGACTCTGAATTACAGCAGATTACAGCTTTTATGTAACTGATAAAGTGATACACCTCCCCCCCCCCCCCACCACCACCACACACACACACACACACACACACACACACACAAAAAAAAAAAAAAAAAAAAAAAAAAAAAAAAAAAAAAAAAAAAAAAAAAGCAGTTCTGACAACCTCAAACTTTTGCAGTTTCATTTTAAAACATAAAAAATACACTTGAAGATGTAACTATTGAAAGATTTGTTACCTAAAAATATTTTAATTTTTCTGTAATGGAATTACATCTTGAATTGAAGAGCTAAGGGGAAGAACATGTTAAGTAACGAAAATTACATTTGAAGAAATTTGAAGTGAAAGTTGTAAATTTTAATGATTTATTTTCTGTTTGATACCATGTGTTTAAAATATTAACAGGTATGGTACTAAACTCGCTCAGAAAAACTTATTCATATTTAATTTTCAAATATTAAAAAATATTAATATTATTGACATTAGATTATTAAGTATTAAAATATTAAATATTAATGAATAATATCTTAAATCTTCAAGACTAAATAGAATCTTAGTATTTTAGCTTCACCATGTGATAGGATACCTCATAACGCTTTCAACCAACACATAATTTTTTTTTTAGAAAATGTAGCATAACATGTTCATCCACTCAGCTCTTCAGTTATAAGCGAATGTTTACTCATGGTCATGACGGCAGTTCTTTTTTTTTTTTCTTTTCCATCCCTTAACTTTGGAAATTTAACTTAAAAAGAAAACTTTGACAGTGTTCTCCGAAAGATCTACGACTTTTACCCCAAAATGCAATAACTGTTCGATATCATATTTTTTGAATAAGAACACTAGCCAATTTTAAGCGTTTGAGAACAAAAATTAATTTAAAAATGTGTCATGAAGTAACCAGTTTGGATTTAAGAGCTCTTAATTCCTAGAAATTTGATTAAAACATCATTGTTGACGGTATAATCTCAAACATGTTTTACGTGAAATAAAAATGAAATAAATTGTGTCAGTTCCAAAATCTTCCAGATGCATGTCCGAAAATTTTATGCATTAGAAAAGGAAAATATATCGTGTACCTTAGATAGTAAATAGTCGTTTTGATGTGAAAACACTCCTACATCTAAAGTGCTTCGTTTGTCCAAAAAATATTCAGAAAACTGATATAGAAAGTTCAGTTATTAATATGTTTTTGTTATAACCTCTAAAGCTTTGCTCAATTATGAGTGTGAGTCAACATTCATTTCTTATATTCTACCAGGTGTTAAGGGTGTTCTCAAATCCAAAAGGGCAACCTTCTGACATAAGTTTTAATTTATTTTTGTTCGAAAATGCATGAAACTAGCTGATGGTGTTGTTCAGAAACTATGTAATTGAGCTGTTTTTTCCATTTTTCTGCAAACGCAATAGATCTTTCAGAAAATAGCGTCAAAGTGGGCGTTTTGAACCGAATTTCCGCGCGAAGGAAGGAAGAGCACTCAAGAGCGGGCGGAAAACGTGTTTGTCACGTGATCAAAATAGCTTATAACTCAATAGATAATTGGTTGATCAAAAAATGAAAAAACAGTTCAATTCCAAGGCCAGATTTTCCAATTTTATATCTTTCCATTAAAAAATGAATTTGTAAATGTGTCAAAACGTTTTGCGCTTGTTGAGCAGAGCAGTTAAGAACAGCCTTAAAGCTTTTCTTCTCCCGTGTTTTACTCAACCGAACCCAAACAAATTATGATTCAGTATAATAACAAATTATGATTCAACATAATATCTTGTGCTATTGTTATTCTTTTTTGAAAAATCATTTCTGATCTTTTATCGCGTAGTTCGAACGTTATTTAATAAAAAATATTGAAACAAAATGATTTTGGCCATCATTATTTTCAAAGTGCATAATATATATATATATATATATATATATATATATATATATATTATTGTAACTAAAGATGTAAAATTTCCTGATTTTATTAAATTGTGGATAAAGAACCCATGTTTACTTTCTATTTTTCTTTATGAAGAAAAATCTGATAAAAAAATACGATATTACTTTTTTAATTTTAAACAAATATTCACTGTAATAATTCTAAAGCTGCGATTATTTACTGCTTATGAGGATGCCAACACAGAGTTATCGAATTATTCAAAAACTCCAACAAGTTGAGTACAATAAAAACAATGAATAAATGTGAAAATATGTATCGATATATTTTTAAATATAAGTAAAGAAAAATCCTACAGATTCATAATAGGCGATAATGCATTATCTATCTTAAAACTATTTTATTATAATTATATAACTTGCAAAATAATGTTGCCAAATTGATTGATTAAATACTGAGAATTCAATTGCTTAATTTTGGGAGCATCAAATTATGGGAGATTACTATTAGAGTTATCTAATATCTGTTTTATGAATGAAACTTTGTTTCTTTTTTATATAAAAGAAATTCTGTAAGGTGCGCAAACATCTTCAGTTGGACTCATTTTACTTTTATTAAAATATTAAGCATTTATCAGTAAAATTATGAGGGATTACTATTAGAGTTATATAATATGTGTTATGTGAATGAAACTATGTTTCTTTTTATATATATAAAAAAAATCTGTAAGATACGCAAGCATCTTCAGTTGGACTCATTTTACTTTTATTAACATATTACGCATTTATCAGTAAAATTATGTTTGATATGACAGTATTACAACTGTTAAAACACGTGGGGGTTTTGTCCGTGGGGATTTTGTCCGGTATGGTTTTTGTCAGTGGAGTTTTTGTCCGCGGAGGTTTTGTCCTGGACTCTTACTGTGACATTATTTTTTATTTATTTCCCCGTTTATCAACGCCATACAATTACAAAGAAAGTTCTTGTATACTTCTATGATCAAAGTCTCAAAAACTGCAGTTTGTTTATTTTATTACTCCTCAATCCATTCCTCCTCAAATGACCTTCAAAACCTCAGGAAGTCTATGTTCAAAACCATTCAAAACCAGTTCCCCATGGAACTAGGGAGATAGAATAGATATTTATTTCTGCCACAGACTTCTCCTATCTGTCGAGATTTCTGCGTACATGAAAAAAGAACTGCCGTGTTCTACCGTTACTAGCGTTTTTCTTCTCAGGATAAATACTATTTCTAACGGTAACCGGTTATCAGAAAATTTTATCTCATAAGTTGACAATAGCTATTTTGTTTATATACCCGCGAAAAGTAATTGTTTACAATTGGTTTGAAAGGCAAACTTGATATATAAGTTATGAAGCGAGGAAGTGAAGACGAATTTTCGATACGAAAGAAGAAAGTTACCGAGACTGAGGTAATCTATGTCTTTTAACAGCTTTCAAAATGATTTTTCTCAGGTATTAGAATGAGAGTTTAGAAAAAATTCTAAATTTAATCTTAAGATTTTGCAACAAATTTATATGATTGTATTCTTTTATTTATCATTTACACATTTATTTTTTATGATAATGTTTAACAAATGTACTCAAAATACTTTACTTTTAATAATTACATTAAATAACAATATTAATGACAATTATCGTCATTTCTGTAACAATATAATATGGAATTTTTATTAAGATTGTTCTAAGGCCTGTTTAGCTAATCAGTTACAACATATTATTTTTTAGCCCATAAATGGTGCTTAGTATTTTTCGTAAATACTTTTTTTGTATCCCTTTCTATACATTCTTATTTCACCTCCTAATACAAGATAATAGTCATACAGATTGTAACATAAGATTGTTATCGCATATTTTTAGAATAGATAAATTCATCAATGACAAGTTGTGTATATTTTCAGAAAAGCTAAAACATATGTGTGTTTTTACAGGTTTCATTTAATTTATTATTATTATTATGTATTAAAAAAAGACGTCTAGAAGTATTTTAAATGATAAATTTTTATATTACTTTGTATGAATGAAGGAAATTAATGAAAACATGTTTCCGGCTATAATCCATTATTAATAAGTTTCCAACCTTTAATTTTAAAATTATAATTATTTTAATATTTTTCGGGAATTTTAGACATTAAAATATAACCCTCGTATTTTTTCAACTAAAATTTTAAAAAATCGTGCATTTAATAAAGTTGAGAAATAAAAACTGACCAATCGTTTTTTGTTTTTTTTTTAAATACTAGGGGGCTCTGCCCCCTACGAGCTACGCTCGTCAACCCCCGTTTCGACACCGCAGACTCTAACAGGCCGATGCTTTAAAAAGATTTAGGAAGATTGAATTACAATTTGAATCTGAGAATTATAATCTGACGTAATTTTCACCAAACTTTTCTTTTTCTTTTTAATATTCACGTAAAAATACTTTTGTTAGAAATGAAATATTATGATCATCTTAAAATATCAAATAAATGTCTCGAGCAATTTTTAAATTTAAACTGTTTTGCAATATTATTTTTTGTTCATAATAATAATTTGTATATAATAAGTGTAATGTGACGTAAATTCTCTTATTTAAGACTTCTAACGCATGTTTATGAATTTATTATTTTACAATATTCTGTCTCTTTTAAAATTCACGTGTAATTATAGTTTTTATGACGTAATTTTCAATGAGTTCCTGCTTTTTATATTTTCTGTTTATAATAGTCACGTGTAAAATAAATTTTTAATTTGAAGCAAACATTATTGTTTCCGCTGTTTATACAACTGGCAACAGTTTAAATTAATAACATTTTCTAAAATTTGTAAAAAATATGCCTCGAAATGCTGAAAATTTGAATTTAAAATTGAAATAAAACCTCAAAAAATGAGTCAAATAAGAAAAATAAATGCAATCTGCACACCTGGAATTTATAACGTATAAAATGATCTAAAAATGATTAAATTCTCATGTATAGTTTTTGCTCCAATAAAACTTTTTTAATGGAACGATTTTGTCCAACTTTAGCATTAAATATCTCTTAAAATAATTCTTCGATTTGAAAACTGTCTGCATCAGCGTGTTTATCAAACATTTTTCTATAATACCACCGATTTTCATATTTTTGTATGCAACAGTTTTTTTAATATTAACGATGAAAGGCCATGCTTAAGCATTCAAATTGGATGTGGATCTACCCGGAATATCTATGCAGATTTTCATTGGTCCATTTCGAAATCAAAACTTTTTTTTATATATAGAAGGATTTAATTAAATTAATATTATGTTACGAATTCAACGACAAAATAATCTTGGCCAGCAGATGTGGTTGTTATTATTCGCCATAATTCATGCTGCCAATTTTTAGAATGTGAAAGATTTTTTGGCAAATAATCACCATTTGTTTCTTTATTGTTGCAAATTCTAGAGCAGGAAACAACAAAGATGCGCATGCGCACAAAATGCATAAAAATTACCAAGGATGGGCGTCCACAAGTGCGTGTATTGGGGGGCGGGGGGAGGGCTTATTGAATATAATAAATTAGTATTTAAATTCTTAATTTTGAAAAAATCACTAGAAACTTATTTTTGGATTTTTAATACGTATTTGTTACATTTATGTATTGTTTTTCGTGCTGATTGTTTTAAAATTCTGTTACATGTGGGGTTTTGAAAAATAATTTTTTATCTCCTTTATTTCATGTTATGTTCTCCATTAAGGGAAGGAAGGGGGGGGAGGGGCGTTCGCATCAAATTGAGGTACGCCTATTCCAAAATCCAAGAGGCATCCCACACTAAGGCGACAAGCGACATGTAGCACAAAAACCGGTCGAAACAAAGAACTAAGTTGTTTCAGACCTGTTTTAAACTAGCTTTTCCAGCGAATTCAAGAGACATGTCTTATGTGTCGCCTTAGTGTGGGATGCCCCTTACCCTCCTTGATTATTTTCTGCGGGTGCCCATGTTGCTATTGCTAAGCAGTGTTCTATCCGATTGTGGAAGCTTCTAACTATGAAAACACGAATTGATATTTTTCGAAATGATTGAAAAGTGTCCAGTCCGGGAGTCGAACCCAAGCCCTCTTGCTTATATTGGCAACGCCCTACCTATTGAGCTACCTGGACCGACAACCGGACGACACAATTCGCTCAGATAACTCTTGGGAGTTGCATCTGGTCTGTCATGTAAGTCAGTTCAACAGAATATGCCGCAAGTATTGGAACTCAATTAAACGATGTAGATGGATACTCAAATACACTTCATTATTTTTAACTTAAACATACTGATTTGTAAAGATACCATGCTTATTGATATTTTTCTGAAATGTTCAATTCATATGATACCTTTACCAATCAGTATGACAGTGTTAAAAATAACAAAGTGAAATTATGTGACGAAACTTTTTAACGGAATAGAACTCTTTTAGAACCAAAAGTGAATGGGTATAAGTCTATTTGCTTTTCAGGAAGTTTTAGATTTTCAAAATACATTTACTTTTTTTATTCTAAAAATACCCATACGAATTTCAAAAGATGCTGAAGTACAATTTTTAAAAGTCAATGATTTGGATTGATATTTTATTTCTGGAGTAAAATCTTTAAAGAAGAAAAAAAAAAAAAACACATTTTTGTGAGCAAAAAATACAATTTTGGACACGATTGTTATCTTTCACCATTGTTGAAGCTGGAAAATTTTAGACTTTTAAATGTTTTACTAGAATTATTGCAACTTGTGACTCTATTGTTACTTATTCACGAGAAAGAAACCTCAAGTTCTCAAAAAGATTGTGAAAACTACTAAGGTAATATTCTATTATGAAAGCGTCAAAGAGACTAACTAGCCATTTCTTTCTTTGCGAGAGGTTCCTTTCTCAACGAAATGGAACTAATCAGTTCTTCTTCGACCAAAACTAAATGGATCTAAATCATTTTGCTTTTCAGAAAGCTTTGTATAATCAAAAAAATATTTTCTTCTTATTTTGAAAGCAGATTCTTATTTCGCAGCCAGAGACAAACGTTCTTTTCTGAAAAATGACACAGTTAATAACAGTGGAAAATTTCATTTACATTTGTTTTGACTGAAAATATCAAAAATATCTTGCATTAACAAACATTTTGATATTTTGAAAACAAATATCGGATATATGTCGTGATATGTATCATGATATATATCTATTGATATACAGTGTGACTTCAGAAATCCGGCATCAAAAACATCTTTTTCCTTCCTTTTTCTTTTACACTTTCAAGTTATGGTAGAAGAAAAATAGCAGTTGTTCATGAATTAAAAACTTCAAGATCGAAAGTAAAAAGTGCAAAAAAAAAAATATTTGACATTTTTTTTATCATTTGTCTGAGGTAATTATTTTCTGAACAAATTTTCTGGGAGTTGCACTGTTGCTCAGCAACGGCGTGGAGACTAGTGCACAAGTTCTTTGAAGTCTCTCTTCTGACGCTGTGCAAAATAGAACTGCCGATAACGCTAATAACAGCAACATTATGAACAACAGGCAGAAGAAAAGGTGTCATTAGAAAAATGCATGAATCTGTCTAGGGAATTATTATCTGCTTTAGAGAACAAGACTGTATTTCCGTAATAAAAATCCTTCATTTGTATAAAATACAAGAAAAACTTGTTAAAGAACGGCCGAAAAAATTGAAGCAAACAAAATTGACATCGATGTTTCCGAAATTATACGAGAAGAAATAATTCACTCTTTTTAACACTTTCCAACAAAGTTGAAAAGTGTTTATTTCTTCGGTTTGTCTGTCCGCGCTCTAACTCCCATAAATATACTCGGATCGTTCTGAAATTTTTGGATGTTAGTAACCTCTACCATAGCACGAGCCCTATTTCAAATGAAGTTTGTAGCACGTTTAGTTCATTTACAGGGACAGTCAAAAGTTTTCCGTTACATTACGGCGTATGGGAAAAAATCGTTTAAAATGATTTTTAATGATGTTACATGCTTTCAAACATAATAAAATTTATATGCATTTATCAAGTGCACTAAAATATGCATTCTGTAGAATATGCGGCGCAAGGAATAGTTATTATTCATTTACAGGGCCACACAAAAGGATTCCGTTACATAATGATATAGGGGTGGAGGGAACTTTTTCCGGCGTATTTCAATTATGTTAAATTGTTTCATGTATAATAAAATAGATATACGTCGCTGAGGTTTACTATAAGTTATTTCATGTATAATACGAAGTGCATAGCATTATTTACAGGGACACATAAAAGATTTCAGATACTATATTGTATCCGAAGTACTGTACATTAGCAATGATAGCTGGAAATGCATTTTTAATTATGGTATGTGCTTTTATGTTTCACTATATGTGTGCATTGTATATGCTGTGTATAAATGCTCTAATTGATATACAGGGCTACACAAAAGAATTCGTAATGGTTACTGGGTATGATTGCAAATAGCTTGAAGGTGGTTTTTAAATGAGTTATGCATTTTTATCCTGAACTTAATTTAGTTTACTAAGAAATGTTTGTAGAATATGCATAAAATGATACACAGGGTGACGCAAAGAATTGGATACATGGCCGTCTATAAATGATAATTTCTGGAAATGTGATTCCAGCAGTTTTAAGAGTATTTTACTTTGAATTATACTTTAGATACATAGTGGCGTGTAATAAAGGTACTTAGTTAACTACAGGGTTGTACAAAAGTATGTTTCCATCTATTAGTATAAATTGCTGAAAAGAGAAATTTCAACTTGTTATATGTTTGCTTGCTAAACTAAATTTCTCCATTATATAATATATATATATATCAACCTACAGATCAAATACAGGGCTGTTCAAAAGAATTGGAATACATATTTGCTACGGAAGGTAACTGCTGAAATCAGTTTTTCAAATGTTTTATGCGTTTTCTAAAATGTTTAGTTAGTTCTCTTATATACTTTATTTCCCTAAATAACGAAGTTTTGTTAAAGCATTCAGGAAGTGTTGTAAAGTGTTTCATAATCTATGCTTAACGCATGATTTTTCTTGCATGTTTCCTTTTTTTTTTTTCTCTGTCACACAAAAAATATCAATTAATGTAATTTTATTTTTGTATTTAATTTTCTCTTTTTCTTACATAATTATCACTTAATAATGAAATAAATTATGGCTAAAGGCACCATTAAGAATATATTACTACTTTTGACATTCCTTCAAAAATCCGGCATAGTCTCAGTCCCGATGATGCCGGATTTTTGAAGTTATACTGTATATCAACGAACCCTGTCCACGACAAAGTCTATTTGGCTCCTGAGGAAATAGAAAAGTTTTGTCAGATTCTCTACCTATATATCGCCGATGCACAAAGTAATGATAACAGAAGGCGACGATAAAAATATTACCTATTCGACTTGGCGTCTGGTGCCCAAGAACCACTAGTAAAAAGATTTAAAATTTTCGATGATGGAAGCCACAGTGCAAGGTTTATATATTTTATATATATAAAAAAATGGCAGCAATTAATTGGAATTTTAAAGATTAGGGAGGAATAATAACCCAGTCCCTTTCACCCACTCTTCCAAGTCGTAAAACGGAGTGTTTTGGTACCTATATATATAGCCCATACTAGGAATCTCCAATCTTTCATGCTTGAGGGCCACATTTGTAAATTCTCAAGGTCCCGCGTACCCCCCACAATTAAATTAAATATCGTAGGCAAGAAATGCATGATTATACACGATACACGTCCAGCTTTTAAGACCAGAGACTGATGTAGACTGATTGCAGACTCTGCTGGACTACAGAATTCTCATTTCTTTTTCATTCATAAAGAAACATTTTACTTGTTTAGGTTTGTTCGCAATATTTAATTTTAGCACCAGATGTATACATTTAGTTGATTTAGTAATAAAAATCTTAGTAATACATTAAGGATAATAAAGTTAGCACAGACCAAGAATTGATGTACCGAGGGACTTTTTCCTTGTATCTTGATCATTTGTTTCAGCTAAAGAAAGAAATTGCCAAAGTTACTAAATTTTAAGTTTTTTATTTTAGGCGTTTCTCAAATTACTCCCTGCTGAAAAACGCTAAACTTTCTGACACATTTTCTGTCTAAACGTAAAGACACAAAATTGGCATGTCTGACTATTGGAGCTATTTAGAACAGGACAGCGTTTGCCATTTTTTGACAAATAAGTTACATATTGGGTTATAAGCAATTTTTGTCACGTGACGACAGTATTTACTCCTTTCTTACGTTGTCACGTCCGGAAATTCGGTTTAAAATGTCCACTTTGACAGTATTTTCTGAAAGTTCTTTTGCGTTTACCTCAAAAATGGAAAACGTCTTTCGATTACATAGTTTCTAAATAAAAACACTTGAAAATTTCATGCGTTTCACAAATGAATGTGAACAACAATTAATTTAGATAGTCAGAAAGTAGGTCCTTTGGATTTGAGAACAACAAACAGCCTTAAAGAAAAGAAACATCTTGAATTAGAATTTTTGCTTAATAGATGAAATAAAATAAGTGCCACATAAAAACAATCATTTCATTAAATAAATTGCATGTATCGAAGCAAGTTTATTTGGTGCAAAACTAAAAAAGGGGCATTCCACGTCAAATCAGGCAGTAAAATATCAGTATGTAACCCACCATCACAGATTTTAATGAAACTGCGTGTGTTTGTTCTTATTATTAAGATATGATCACCAGTAATTTTTTTTGCTCCTTGGTGAAATAGTTCTGAGAAAAAAATTGTCAAAATTTTGAAAAACTGCCCTCAGTTGGCATTCTTGATAGCTCGGTTTTCAAATGTAGCATGTCATATATATAATCATATTTCAATATCTACTCTACAAATCATGTTCAAGTAATTTATGCACAATATTTAGGGTACGCAGCTTATGAAAAAAATATATTGTTACGCTTATAACATTTTAAGTGTGTCTAAAAAAATATTTAAACTTTGAAGTCGTGAATTTTTTATGAAAAATAATGCATTAACAAAAAAAGCATTATCAACAAAAGGCGGTATTTTTATTAAATTTATTTTTTATGGGAGATATACTTAAAGGTGTCCTTTACCTGATTCTGAAATAAAAATAGTGGGATTTTGGGTGTTTTTGGTAGTATTTCCTATTTAAAAATATTTTGAGGTGCATTTCATATCAAATCAAGCAGAGTCATTCCATGTCAGTTCCCCTAAGCCATTTAATCACTGTCACAAATTTCAATGAAATTGGGTTTGTTTATAGCTTATTTTAAGATGTAATCACCTTTAATTTTCTTGATCCTAAGTAAAATATTTTTTAAGATAAAAAATATCAAAATTTTGAAAAATTGTTTTAAATTTTTTAATGACAGTTCGATATTCAAAGACTACATTAAAAAAAAAAAAAAGTCATTTCAATATAAAATCACTAAATAGGTTTCAAATAATGTATATGTGACAAATAATGTAGGCTGATTATTATTTCTTGTTTTTTATCATGTTTAAACACTAAGAGTGTCTTTTATCTTATGAATTTTTAAAATCAAGAATTTTGTCAAAAATAATGTGTTAATCAAAAATTTATTATTAACCGAAGGCAGGGTGTTATTGCTTTTTTTTTTAATTGTACGTAAAAATATCTTTTAAATGGTTATAAAATAAAAATTGTGAACATATGAGAAAAAAATATCAAAATTTTGGAAAAATGCCACGAGTTGCCATTAATGATTGTTCAATTTTCAAAGGCCTCATTTTATATATAAAATTATATTTCAATAACTAATAAAGAAATCTTCTTCGAATAATTTAAGCAAGGTAAATAAAGTATGTAGATTATGAAAAAAATATTGCTGTAATGTTAAAAAATATTTAAATGTGTCTAAAAAATTGTATAATCTTTGAAATCAAAAATATTTTACAAAAAATAATGAAATTATTAAAAAATCTTTATCAATCAGAGGCGCTGTTTCTATGACTAATTTTTTAATTTTAAATTGTACATAATACTACATTATAACTGGATCTGAAATAAAAATAGTGGGATTTTGGTTGGTTTTAGTAGTATTTAAATCATATTTAAAATTATCAATATTTTCAAATGTAAAACCTATCCAATGTATCATCCCTGGAAATATTTTTATTTATACATTTATTTTATTTTTCAAATTATCTTTTATGTTCCTTTCTTAAGGAAAAAAATAAACAATATTGTTTTTTAGTAAAACTTCTAGGGCGAAGAGCAATTATCCCTTTCCAAAAAAGAGAAAAATCACTAGCTCCTCACCGCCCAATAGAAATTTTCAAAATGACAGTCCTAATCTTTAAACTCATATTTGGCTGTTAATATTGAAAATTTAGCATTGGGCTGCTAATATTGAAAAAAAAACCAAATTTCACTCTGTTGAAGAAAATTTTGACGTATTGTGCTTTAAATATATGCAAAAAATGCATAATCCATTATATTTATATCTTTCAAATAACTATATCTAAAAAAATATTTAAAACTTAATGAGTTGCACTTTTGTAACTTTATTCAGTTTCTAATGATATGTACCGTAATTTCGGGTGTATAGCCCGCAGATCAAACAATTCAGTTTGGACTCAGAAATTTTATTCAGTATTTGAAGACCAATATTTACTGTGATCTAAAAAGTTACATTTTATTTTTTTAAATTTCTGTGTCGAAACACGATTGTATGATCCGCGGGCTATACACTGGAAATTACGGTAATTTGATTTATTTCATCACAATATTGCTGAAAGATGGATTTTCAACATATATATGTGTGTATATATATCCCTGTTCTCAAACAAATTACAGTAGAAGATCTTTATAACGCAATTCTATATAACGCAATTCTTCATATAACGCACAACTTCTTAGATGTAAACAATGATTTTTGCAGTTAAAAAGCACCTGCATTTTCACATTGTAAAATATTGCTACTCTCTAGGGGACTAAATTTGATACATTAGTTCAACTTTATCTTCTAACTTACGACCTTTTTACTGAAAAAATGCTATTATTACAATAAACATTTTCGAAAATGTCTAATATAAGGGATGGTTGTGTCAGTTATATTTGGATCATGTTTATAAAGTAAATTTAACAATGTCTGACCTATATCATGTAAAAACTTATAATTTGGATAACTCTTGGTAACAAGAATGCAGTATAAAGATATTCTAATGTATTTTGATGTGTTTCAGACATATTTGGCCATGTTTACAAGGTGAATTTAATGATGTGACCCATATAACGCAAAATTCTATATAACGCACAACCTTGCGTTTTTAGGTTTGCATTATAAAGATCTTCTACTGTATTTAAAAATTATTCATTTATGTTTAATAAAGCATATATATATTGTTTATACACTTACAGAAAATACATATAGCAAATTTTATGATATTATGTCAATAATGTCTAAAAGTAAAGAACTTATCTAATAGTATGTAACGAAAAATTTAACATCTGGTGTAATGACAACAAAATTTTATAATTGTTTTACTTAATTTGGATGAATGAAAAAAGCTTACATGTTTATATTTTATTGAAGTACAGGTGAAAATGTCACAAAGACATACCTCAACAACCACTGAGTATGTCACATTCACACTACAGATGATTTTTTTTTTCTTTTGATCTTTCGGGTTTGATTTCAGATGGTAATGAATTAATTAGTTTTGTTAGAAGTGTCATTGCAGTCAGCATATTAGGCTCACTTTTTTTTTTCTATATAATTTGTTTTGATTGACTCGATGAACAACAATATTTAAAGGGACCATTTCATGACTTTTCAATTAAAAGCTGATTTATAAATTCATCATGTTGTTTAGTTATTATTATCGTCTTAAGATAATAAGTTGATATTAAAATTTTTAAATGCAGTTTATTTATTATTTGAACAGTTGAAAGTATTTTTCAATAAGAGTGCAGGCTGTTGATTTTAAGCCGGCTGTTGAGCAATGTAGTGTTGGTAAAGGAACTGGTACTATTTAATTTAATTTTTATTGCTGTAAATAATATTTGTTATTTTATTATTGTATGTATTATATTTAAGCAAGAGTAGAAATACACGATATCGTAGTACATCTTAGCATGAAAAGCTTCAATATTTATCATTAAACATTCACATTTTATGAAAATTTTGTTAAAATTGCTCATATTTTCACTATTTTTATTTTATAACTATTGAAAAGATATTTTTACGTACAATTAAAAAAAGTAATAGCAGCCTGCCTTCGGTTAATAATAAATTTTTGATTATCACATTATTTTTCACAAAATTCTTGATTTTAAGAATTCACAAGATTAAACACACTCTTAGCATTTAAACATGACAAACAACAATAAATAATAATCTGCCTACATTATTTATCACATATACATTATTTGAAACTTATTTAGTGATTTTATATTGAAATAACTTTTTTTTTTTTATGCAGTCTTTGAATCTGCCATTAAAAACATTTTTAAAAAAATTTCAAAATTTAGATATTTTTTTTATCTTAAAAAATATTTTACTTGTAATCACCTTTAATTTCCTTGATCCTGTCTTAAAATGAGCTATAAACATACCCAGTTTCATTGAAATTTGTGACAGTGAATTAAATATCTTAGGCAAACTGACATGGAATGACTCTGCTTGATTTGATTTGAAATACGCCTCAAAATATTTTTAAATATGAAATACTACTAAAAACACCCGAAATCTCACTACTTTTATTTCAGAATCAGGTAAAGGACACCTTTAAGTATATCCCCCACAAAAAATAAATTTAATAAAAATACCGCCTTTTGTTAATAATGCTATTTTAGGTAATGCATTATTTTTCATAAAAAAATCACGACTTCAAAGATTAAACCTTTTTTTAGACACACTTAAAATGTTATATAAGCGTAACAGTATTTTTTTTCATAAAATACGTACCCTATATATTATGCATAAATTATTTGAAGATGATTTGTGGAATAGATATTGAAATCTGATCATATTTATGTCATGCTACATTTGAAAATCGAGCAGTCAAGAATGCCAACTGATGGCAGTTTTCAAAATTTTGACAATTTTTTTCTCAGAAACTATTTGACCAAGGAGTAAAAAAAAATACTGGGAATCATATCTTAATAAAAGGAATAAACACACGCAGTTTCATCAAAATCTGTGATGGTGGGTTACATGCCTGCCTGAACTGACATGGAATGACCCAAAAGCATGTTGTCAGCTGTAGATTTGTCCTAATAAGATAATTCAGAAATCTTTCGATGTCGTTGAAAAATTTTCGCATTTAACACATTAAATGCTATGACACACAAATATGTGCGAAAGAAATATTTCCCGGGACCCCATACCACACGAATAAATGTGCCATCAATATTTTCATTGAAGACAATTTATTGCTATGAAACGAGACTGTTGATATTTTATTGCCATGTATAGTGTGTCCATAATTAAACGAATCTATTTTAAAGTTGTCAACAGACGAAACTTTTCTCCAAAAAGTTGTGAAATTTTGTGAAGGACATAATGAAGGTATGGGATTTGTTTGAGCAAAAAGAAAAGTTCAAAATTAGACGCCAAGGGGCGTTTTTTAATGCATTATACATTTACGATAGTTACAACAAAACATGTTTCACATGACGCATGACGGTCATTATTTTCAGGTACAATCTGTAATCGTAAGATAGCATGTTCCACAGTTGACCGCAGTGTATTCTGGGAAATGTAAATGTATGCCAAATTTGTAATTCATTAAATAATGCACCCTGACGGCGAAATTTTGAACTTTTATTTTTCTTTCTTAAACAAGTTCCAATCCCTTCATTATAACTTCCACAAAATTTCACAGCATTCTGAACAGAAGTTTCGTCTGTACGTAACTTTAAAATAGGGTTGTTTAATTAGGGACAACCTGTATTTTAAAAAAGAATCCCCCCTTCCCCCCTCAGGCATGTTCAGAGATTTCAATTTGATATTCAGCGTGCAAAAAATCTAAAATTGGATATTTTTGAATTAAAAATGCATAAAATTAACATTTTGTACACAATTAACAAACATTGCCTCGATTGGGAATTTTTTACCAACTCGAAAACTATAAAAAATCACTTTGTAAATGCGTGCCTAAAAAACCCCACTTCGTCGCAATCTGTACGGTCAACCTATTAATATTCGAAATAACATGGAGAACCATACGTGCTCCGCACACACGAGTTGAAGACCAGTGTTACAGTCATAAAAAAGGGTATACGCTATAGGCAGAAGGTATACGAGAGTTTACGCTAGGCTTGCACCTAAGAAACGGAAGGTATATGGAAGGTCTTAAAAATTCCCGGAGTATACAGTGTATATGGAGCATTCTCACAATCTTTTGACTTTCATGTCCCTGAATTATAATTTTTATTTCAATACACTTTTTTGTGTTTTTTTTTATTTCATATACTTGGGAACATCCCATTGCATGATTGCACAACAATATTAACGAGATAAATAAGTTTTGGACGATGTGGGGGGTCCAAACACCTGGAAAACTCCTATACCGTCCCGTGTCCCTGATGCTGATTTTTAAGTTTGAAGCTGTCTGGATAAAATTGTTTCAATAAAAAGAATTCGATGTAATTTTTTTTCTGAAACTGGAACTATTGTTTTATATACATAAGTAGCTAAAAATTAGCCTGCACACATTTTTAGGGTTGTTATTATTTTTAAAACTCTGTCCCTAGGTTTTAGATTTTTTACCATCCCTCTTCTAAAATTATACAGAAAATCACTTCAGATGCAGCCACAGAATTTTTTTCAAGTTTTTTCTCATGCTAGAGAAAACAAGTTTTTCTCAGGCTAGAAGTATGCTAGAGAAATAATGTCTAAAATTCTTTGGCTGGAAATTTACTGTAGAATTTAAATCAGCATTTAAATATCAATTTCAAGCATCGTGGCTTTATTGGTAGTCTCGCTGTCCCCAAGGTTTATTCCTGCGCTTTTCGAGGTAAATTATTATTTTTTTTTTATTTATTTAATCCAATGTAAATAACTGTTTCTAAAAATCAATGAACATTTTGGCTACCACTTAGTCTTAACAGGATCTGCCTAAAATAGGTGGTAATTTTCCTTGCTGTTCTATCCTTTACCGTCCCTTTTTCCCGTTTCGTCCCTTTTTTCCTATACCATCCCCTTTTTTTACATTACCGTCCCTTCTTTAACACCCCTTTAAGACAATGTTAAACCAAAATTTTGTACTAAAAGTACTACATTAACATTATTTCTTATTTGAATGTCTTGTGGGTACTATGCAAATTCATTATAAGTAAAAATTTAGAAGAAAATAAAAAGTTTTAGTGGTAAAATGGTAAGGAAAATTAAACTCGCACTTAAACCTCAGTTAAATAAAAAAAATTTTCGCTGCCGACCATTTTTTCTTTATTTTGAATCGTTAAGGCATTCGTCTATCAGATTAAAATGTTATTTTAGCAAGTTTAATTTCGCCAGATTTTTTTTTTCCCCCAAAAGTCAAAAGATTGTGAGAATGCCCCATATATCCTCCACTACATTTCTGTTGAGGTACCTAAACCTTTGCGATTTAAACACAGTATGATTTTGCGACTCGAAGAAATAATAAAATTGGTGATTAGCTTAATAAGCTTTTTCCTACAGCGTAGCAAGATATACACAATTAATGTAGTATGTCTAAAGAAGAATCGCAATTACAAAGAACTAAAGCCGTATTTTTCTTGATGTCATAGTTGATTACTGCGACATCCGTGTCGCTTCGTGGATGTTAAAGATAAACAGTCTGATTCATCTACTGTTATCAGCGAGTTTCAAGGGCTTTCACTAGTCTAGTGTATTGTTAAAGAAAGATTACGTCATTTTCAGGAACGGATTCCCTTTTAAACAGAAGAAAAGACAAAAACAGACATGCGAAATCAGACCAAAATCCGATTTTCATCTGTGAAAATGAAACTAGAGCGGTTTCGTTAAATGTCAGAAGCCAGTAAATAAATTATACAAACAAAAAGGCGATATATATTTACATTTATTAAATATTGTTAAAATTAGAAGACTATATTAATTATGTGCTGCTATGAACTACACATAACTATAATTTGTAACCCTAACATCCTACTTACTGGGGAATTCGATGATGTGTTAATTAAATCATATTATAGCTCTGTAATGCCCGGAAGTAGCGCACTACAACCAGGGAAGTAGTGGAGGGTATACGCCGTATACCCTCTGGATTTTTTTAAGGAAGGACACTAGGTTATACCCTCTGCCTTGAGCGTATACCCTCTGTTTATAACGTATACCTTCTGGGCTTTTTTACGACTACACCCACTGACTACAGCTAGCGAAACTTCAGCAGTCTACTTTTTACAGTAGTTTGTAGTGTAGCGCGCCACATTTTGAACAATGTAATGTAGCGAGTAGAGTGTTACAACATAAAAATAAAAAAAACAGTAGTTTGTAGCGCGCACTGACCCTTCCTTTAACGTTACTCCAGGGACAAAAATTGCCATTCTACAAATCACGGAAGCGTAACTTGCTTTAGAGCAACACGTTTTCTGTTCAACAAATTAATAATTTCCGCAGCAAATCTCGACTGCAGTGAATAAATTGTTTAGCAATGCATCGCATGAAGTCATAGATTTTTCTATTGACACTTGCTGGTAAAACTTGGGGTCTAGGTAAAGCCAAGTGCTGACTTACCAAAGAAATTAATTTCCGTACGGCAACACTTGTCTGCTTACTCTTCATTAGGTCTTCATATTTGACTGCCAGGTTTCTTCATTTGTAATTGCTTCATATTGTTTGCATATAAAGCTATTTTCTGTAACTTTTTAGACTTAAAAAATTAGACGACTCAATATAATTAACTGTCAGCAAAACTCAATACAATTAATACATTTAGAGTGTGTTGAAGTGTTAAGGGACCATTTCACTCACGTGAAAACTACCCGCTCGCTAGTGTTAATCCTATAAGATATGGCCGTCAGTCCGTCTGGATATCTGTCCACGCTCTAACTGCCGTAAATATACTCGGATTTTCATGAAATTGATGAAGATTATTTTGGGTCACCAAAGCATGCTTGGTATTGTATATGAAGTATGTAGGATTAATCGTTCATTTACAGGGGCACTCAAAAGTATCCCATTACATTATGGTATATGGGGAATAACTCCCGTAAATATACTCGGATTTTCATGAAATTGATAAAGGTTATTTAGGGTCACCAAAGCATGTTTGGTATTGTATATTAAGTATGTAGGATTAATCGTTTATTTACAGGGTCACTCAAAAGTATTCCATTACATTATGGTATATGGGAAAAAATCGTTTGCAGAGTATTTTAATGACATTATGCTATTTCAAATGTATTGAAACCGATATAAATCACTGAATTTCACTACGATCACTTTAGAACAGGACATTCATAGCATTTTTTAATCATTTACAGGGGCACACAAAAGAAATCTGTTACAGTACAGTAGTATCTTTGAGTAATAATTCCTGGAGTGCACGGTTTAAAATTCGGTATGCGCTTTTACATTTAATTAATATTTTGCATCTTACAGGTTATATATAAATTCTATACCTCAAATACAGCACTGCACAAAAGTATTCACGTACCGTTCTCCTTATTAGAGGAAATTGCTGAAGATAAATTTTCAACTGAAGTATATGTAGCTCTTAAGTGAACTAAATTTTGGTTTGTATGTAGCTAATAGATTCAAATCTATAAATCATATACAGGGCTGCAATTCGCATAATTTTGCGATTGTGGATGGGAACAGCTGAAATTGGGTTCTGAAATGTATTATGTGTTTCCATATGGTTGAATTAGATGTAATATTTTAATTTTTTAAACAGTGCAGTTTTGTTACATTATTCTGAATGTGTTGGAAAGTGTTTCATAATCTATGCTTGACGCATGATTTTTTTCTTACTTGTTTTATATCTCGTTTGCATTTCCATGTTTTTATTATTATTATTATTTATTTTTCTTTTGCATTGGATAGCTGAAATCGATCTCTATGAAAGCCGTTTTTTTACTTTTTTTTATTTGATAGCAGGTTTTTCTTTTATTAGGATACTTTCACTCTTGAAACAGACTTCGAAAGTAAAAGTATTCTCATAAAAAAAAAAAAACTGTAAACAAAATCAAAAAGTAAAAAATGGCTTTCTTAGAGATTGGCCTCAGCTTGAAACTTAGATTTTGGGCCGAAAACGAAACCGAGTTTTCAGCTATCTCTAGTTATAAGCAAAGTTAGACAAAATTTAAAAAAAAAGCATTCAGTTTTTGTTCAAACATTAAGTTGCTTCTGTTTAAATAAATTATTTTTCATAATATACTTCAACTTTTTAAAAATAAATCTTTTCCTTCAATTTATTTATTTTCCATGATCCAGAGGGGCGCAAGTGCGTTTTATTTTTTTGGTCGCCTTCCCGCCCGACAAACCTTACGCGAGGCCCTGGGACAAATTTTCAGTTGGCGGCCTCCGTGACGTCTTTGTAACTGAGCTACAATTTTTATTAATTTTTATTTAAAAAATCTGATTTTTAACTTTAGGGGCCATTTTATAAGTGGTGCCCAGAGCAGCTGCCCCGTTTTCCCTTGCGATAATCAGGCCCTGCTTCCCAGCGCCCCGTTCTCTAAAGTGGTAGATTCCTAATTGTGTCTTCATGCTTTTTTTCCCCGCTACATCTGTTAAGGTATATGTGCCTATCTTTAAATAACTGTTTTTGCGAAAATTTTCGATTTTTTTTTTTTAATTATTATTTTAAATTGAAGTTCAAACATTTAGGATTCCAAAAATGCCTTACTTTTGGTTTAGCGATAATTAGAAGCAAAGTTATAGCCCGAAATATAAATCGGAAATTAACTTTCTGAAACCGGAAGTGACCGTTTAAAGAGCCACAAAAGGTAAACAATGCATTTTAATACACAAATATATAATGTATACACAACTATACAAATACCTACAAATAAAGTGGATTTTAAAGCTGTAAACTTCATACATAATTTTTTGTGCTATATCAAAATCTTAATTTACGTTTTCTGGAAAACTGCGTTTTTCATTATGTACGTTTACGAGAAACATCATTTCTTAAAAAGTTTTTAAGGTGTTGAAATAAAATTTTATAACAAGGTTCTGTTCATCTATCGGCATGTTATGAAGCAAAATATAGCTTGTAAGTTCGAATGTATTAATATAAGAGCTACTTTTATTGAAAAATACACATTTAAAAAAAAATCATGTTTTGTATGCAAAATTTGGTATATGTTAGTAAATTTAAGAGGTATTGCAAATATTTTGCTTCATAACACAGGTAAGTGGTTTAATAATATATTGTGGAAAAAAAAGTGAAATACATATTCAATGGATTTCCTTATAGAAGGTTTGGCATAAACGCAATTCTTTACTGAAATTTGACTAAAGATTGCCTAAATTTGAAACGTTAATTAAAATTCCATTAAAAAAGTACATATGAATTCATAGTTTTATTCCTTGTTTTAACTAAAAACACATGTGTTTGATTAAAATTTTATATTTTTCAAAAAAAGTGACCCAAAGGTAGGCATATACCTTAATATCGTCTTTTATGTAACAAATTTGTTTATATGTAACCACTGATAGTTCTTATATTACGAGTCTAGAATACACCTATTTTTAAGGGAGCGGCGCCATTTTCGAAATCATATAGAAAACAACTGATAACCTTTGCTGAACCTTTGACTCCAGAGCTACTGAAGCAATTTCAACAACTTTCTTAATAGGTAGTAGCTAAACTATAAATATTGATCGTTCAGTAAGAAGTAAAAATAAAAATTGCAATAATTAGGCTATTTCGCGAACATAAAAGTCTATTTTTTTTATTATTATTACTATTTAATGATATTAAAAAGGAATTGATTTTTCAGAAAAACAAAAAGATTCAAGTATAGCTAATTACAATGCGAAAAAATAAATGTAGAAAATAAAAGATGAAATCGCTTTAGTAGTTCCCGAGAAAAAAACACGTCAATATCAGCTGTTTTCTATAGAATTTTGCAACTGTTGGCCTATTAACCTCTTCACAATGAGCGGGATGTATGGCGCATAAAAGTACTCGGGATCCTCCTACCAGTTTTTTTATTTATTTATTTACTGAAAATTTTAACTTGTTTAATCAGAGCGATTTCTGCGATTCAATCAGCAAAAATTTCTATTTTGAAATCTATATCTATCTATACTAATATTATAAAGAGGTAAAAAATGTTTATTTGTAGGAGGTAAGCTCTGGAACTACCGAACCGATTCCAAAAGTAATGGTATCAAAATGATGGTGTTAGTCCAACTTAGAACATAGGCTATATCTTATGTCAGTGCCACTGGGCAAAAGGGGGTGCAAGAGCAAAAAACGTTCTAAAAATGCGATTTTTGTGTTACTGAGGGGCCTAGAAACATGAAATTTGGAATGGTAGTTATTTATAAGATACTAATGATCTCTAAGAACATTTCTTTAAAAAATCGAAATTAAAAAGGGGCGAACTTGCGCAAAAAGCGTTCTAAAAAACGTTCTAAATGGCGATTTTTACGCAATTTCAGGAAGTACCAAACCGATTTAAAAAATAATGGTGTCAAAATGACGGTGATAACCCTTGCTCCAACATAGGCTACATTTTATATGGGTGTCTCTGCCCCTAAAGGGGGTGCAGGAGCAAAAAACGTTCGAAATTGCGATTTTTGTGTTACTTAAGGGTCCAGATACATGGAATTTGGCATGGTAATTACTTATTAGATATAAATGATCTCTGAGAACATTTCTTAAAAAATTCGAAATTTGAAAGGGGTGAAAATGCTCAAAAAGCGTTCTAAAAAACGTTCTAAATGGCGATTTTTACGCAATATCCAGAAAAACCAAACCAATTTAAAAAATAATGGTGTCAAAATGATGGTGACAACCCTTGCTCCAGCATAGGCTACTTTTTATGTCGGTGCTACCAACCCTAAAGGGGGTGCAGGAGCAAAAAAAAAAAAACGTTCGAAATTGCGATTTTTGTGTTACTGAAGGGCCAGACAGCCTCCTCTCCAACATATCTTATATTTTACGTTGTTGTCACTACCACCTGGGAGTTACAGGAGCAAAAAAATTCTAAATTGCGTTTTTTGTGTTACTGAGAAGGTCTAACATTTTAAAAGAAATTTCTAAATTTAAAAGGATGAAGCGAGCGAAAAGCGTTCTAAATTGCGATTTTTATGCAATCGTATGAAATACGAAACCGATTTCAAACATAATGGTTGCAAATTGATGGATATAAAACCTTCTCACACATAAGCTATATTTATGTAGGTGCCACAACCCCTAGAGGGTTGCAGGAGCAAAAAACTTTCTAAATTGCGATTTCTGCGGTACTGAAGAGGCTAGAAACTTTAAATATAGCACGGTAGTTACTTATAAAATATAAATGTCCTCTAAGAACAGTCGAAAATAAATTCGAAATTAAAAAGGGGTGAAGCGAAGGGAAGGAGCGAAAAGAGTCCTAAATTACGATTTCTATGGAATCTCAGGAAATAATAAACCATTTACAGAAGTTTATTGGTTGCGAATCAAGAGTGATAGTCCCTGATCCTATACGGGCATATTTTATGCTGGTGTCACTACCACCTGGTTGGCAGGAACAACAATAAAGCCTTTAAAAACATCTAAATCCCGTTTTCTATAGAATATTTGGAAATACCAACCTATTTCAAGGTTAATGTTGGCAAATTAATGGTGACAGTCTCTGTTTCAACATTTTTCGAAACATTCTATTTCACTAACACCAGAGAGGTGGTAGACTGTTAGACAAGAAGCTTGTAATTTGACATGATGATTAATTTTAAGATGTAAATGTGTTAAGATGGTTTCTAAAAAATTCAAAACTTTAAATGAATACTGAAATGAGCTTATGAAATGAGCATTAAAGTCTCAAAATACTTTCTAAATTATCATTTATTTGAAATTTGTTTTAGTTCTTCTTATTAATTAAAATCTCATTTCTATCTATTGCACTTTTATAATGAAGTTTAGTCAAAGTGTAGCTTAATTTGTAATTTTTGAATTATTCTAAAAAGTGTACTTCTAATAAAAAAAGTCATGCAAATATCACTTGGCATATTTCAACTATTACGCGAACAAAGCCGCGGGGTTTGCTAGTATGGATGATAAAAGATTAAAAATTCTGTAAATTACGCTCGCCGCGAATGGGAAGAATTTAAAATATATGCTCCTACTAATTACACAGCGAAAATTTTAAGTCAATCTCTTCTTCTCACTGTTAAATTCGATGCGAAAACGCATTAAGGGGGCTGGTCACTCAGCTTTGGAATTCTCCTCCGTAATGGACCGTCTATGGACTTTTGATGCATTCGTTTATTTAAAATATTTTTTGGGGTAATTCATATTTTAAAAATCTTTTTTCTGTGTATTCTTATTAAAGGATGTCTCTTTTTTTATTAGTTTTCAAAATATTTCTAAAATCGATGCTGAATTTAATATTTTATGTGTCAAAAGCGGGCGAACTGTGAGTAAGATTTTAACACTTCCTATAAAATTAAGTCTATACTTTAGAAATATTTTGAGAACTAAGAAAAAAAAGGGACATCTTTTAGGAAGTATACACAAATAATAGAAGTTACAAATATTAATTTCCCGAGGAGATATTTTAAATAGACGAATGTATCCAATGCCCGTAGATTTTACATGAGTGCAAGGAAATTGGAAGCTGGGTGACCAGCCCCCTTAAGGGGTGGGGGGGGTTGCCTGCAGAAGGCCGAAAAAAGGGTGTTTTTTAGGAATCTTTTACAGAAAAGGCATAAAGATTTTAGATCGGGTTTTTTTTGCATTTTATTTGTTATCATTTGAAAAACATTTAAAAAAATTGTAAATAAAAAAATGACGATGTAGCTCGAGTTGCGTAAGTGGAGGACCTCAGGGGCCTCGCTAAAGGGGGGGGGGGCGGGGGGGAGCTTCCCCCCAAAACATTTGTTGATGTTATTACACGTGGCAAATTTAGAAACTTAGTTGGCAAATTTGTTTAAAACTTTAATAAAAACTATAATATATTTTCTATTTCTGATAGACTTGGCAAAAATTACAAAGCTAATTGGGAATATTATTAAACTTTTAACAAGTAAGAACTATATTAAATTTTTTCACTGTGGTAAGTTAGCAAAATTATAAAACGAGTTGGCAAATACTGAAATTTGACTTGGCAATTTAAGGTTTACTTCCCCACCAATAAAATGTCTTAGCGATGGTGCTGGAAGACCTAGCGCGCGCCGTGCATTTTGAATTGGACGGGATCCGATACATCGCCAGAGTTTGTTTGCAATCAATTTTCGTAAAGAATTATCAAAGCAGATATGGAATGTGAACCACTTTGAGGTCAAAAAGTTGAAAATCAACAAAGTGGCAGCGATTTGAAAAAAAAAGAGGTCTATTTCTGACCTCTTTCGTTTTCACACTTTGGCGTGTCGTCTAAAAATGTTTATTTTTATAAAAATGACTGAGACTGGTTCAAGCTCCAATAAATTATATCATTTTTAATTAAAAAAAAATATTAGTAAGATCGGTTTAATAGTTTTTGCGTTCTGATCCCGGCAAGTTTGAAATAAGTCGCTTTGCGTAAAATGCGTTTATAATGTTCCAAAAATGTTTAAACGTACGGACGCATTGCGCTGAAGTACTAAATAACTACGAAAGGACTTGTAAGGCAGCCAGATCATTTTACAGGAATAATCTATAGACTACAGAACAGAAAAATGCAAAAGAACAAAAATCGTTTTTTTTTAACCGAAAAAAAGAAAATCCCCCACCCTCTTTTATGAAATCCTATTATATTGTGTCGTTTGCAACATTTGGGAAAATTAATTTGTAACGGAAAATTCTGCCCGTTAATTATTAGGCATTAAATATCGGAATTAATGTATAATAATTAAATGGTATAATTTGTCGGTGCGAATTAATTTTCCCAAACTGAAACGATTTTCCGAACAACCCAATAGTTCTGCAGATTTCTTAGAAAAGAGTGATCATTTTCTAAAGTTGCATTTTCTTAATTGTTTCTCCACGCTTTTTACTTCACGCTATCGCTGTTCATCTGTCATTTCTTGTAACAAATTTACTCCATTTTGTTAGTCGGTGCAACAAGCTTCGCTGTACATCGGCTGAAGTAGTTCCTGAAATTTGGCTCTTTTCCCAACTCGAAGCGTTTGAATCTGGGGCGCAATATTACATGAACGAAAAAACTGTGTCACGTGAAAATAAACAAACTTTTTTTTTTTCACTCGAAGTATGATTTACTTTTTGTGCTAATTTTATTGGATGTTTAATTTTTGAAAAACGTAAAGGCAAAGTTTGTAAATATGAGATTAGATGCATTTAAAATCAAAGCAGTGTCAATTATTTTATCAAAGAAATCGTGCTCTCCAAGCTTTTCCCTATTCAAAATCGTTTTCTTTTTGCTTTTACGTCAATTAGAAAGAGGGGTATAGTTTGAGAGAGAGAGAGAGAAAATTCCCTGCCGGCTCGGACCTACAGGCGGAGGTAGATTTCGAAGTTAAGTGCTAAATTCACCAACAAAACTTAAATCAAGATTAGAGATAAACCCAGATCCTTCACTAAGAATGAATTCTAGGGAGCTAAACATTTTGTGAAAATTCTAATATACACGAATACACACACGCATATATATGGAATAGGTTTAAAAATGGCTAAAACAAATTCAGAGAACCTCAAAGTGTTAAAATATGTTAATATTTCCATAGTCGGGTTTTTATCATGTTTTAAAACGTTTCTTCAAACTCACATGATGTCACATATTCACCTGCTGAGGTCCATTATATTTCCAATATGACGTAATATATATATATTTTTTAATTCGTCAAACTATTTATTTCATTTTGAGTTTTCATGCTGAAATCTTGCTCTAGAACACTTATGACGTAATATTCAGTTTGTTTTCAATTCGTCAAACTATTAATTTAATTTTTTTTTCACGTGAAAATCTTGCAATAGAAAAGAAATTGTTGTGGTGAGAATTTTATAGTTTTTTTTTTATTGTTGGCAACTGCTATAATGAAAAATATTTATTTTTTTTCCCGTCGTTGTTGTGCAAGAGCTGGTTTTATCAGATTCATGTTAAGACGGTGTTCAAAATTTTTAACCCTCCCCATTTCTATTCCCTTGGGCCGATTTTGCCCATTTTCAATCCCTGCCGAGTAATTAGCCCTCTCAAAGTTGTTGGCGAGTTTGAAGACGATTCGTGCATAATTGCGACTTTTATCGTGCGGACAAAATTTAGTACATATATATATATGTAATAAATTGTGGTTTTGGGTTCCTGGGGTCCTATAATGAAAAGTTATGAAGGAATTTTTCAAAAGTCGCACCATGGTAATGACTGTAATAGGTAGTATTTCTTACGAAATCTACCTAAAAAGAAATTATGTTTTGAAAATTTCATACTTTGAACGGATTTTTCTCAAAATTTTGTTCTTCGGAAAACATTTTCCCCTTGTATCATACGGGGCTCTTATTCAGAAACTTTCTAGAGCGTCCACTCTCAACGATGCCCAATGTCTAATTCCTAAACTGTTAGTCCTCTCACCGTCGTACTTTTTTTAAGACTCTTATTTAAGCCTTTTTTCATTTTAATTAAAATGGAAAATGTTATTTAAGTTATTTTACCTCTTTCGTTAATAAAAGTGCTAAGCCAAGCAAAAAAAGTTGATATTAAGTGAATGTAAACTAAAAGAAAAACAATTAGGCACCGTGAGAGAAATTCTCACTAGCGAGTTCTTCCGGGTTAAATGAGGTAAAAATTATTTAAAAAGTCGATTGGATCAATAAAAACATTTCTTAAAAAGTTTCAAAATTTTATTTTTTACATGGTTGCCCGGTCCTATAAGTGATATTTAGTAAATTTTTCCTATTACACTAATAAGTAGGACAAAAAAAGTCCCATTCATCTAACACTAAAATTGACCGAGTTATGGAACTTTGAATTGAATGACTTATACTAATTTTATGCTGCCAGGAATCGTACACAAAGGGCTTAAAGTATCAGTAGAATTAATTTCGCGCGTATCTTCACTTAAATTGAAAGTAGTAACATAGTACATTTTAAGATAGTGTTAATTCTTATAAATTAAGTTTCAGGTTGATTAAAATTATTGTATTTTAACATATTTTTTATTTTGTAGGGAAATGAGGCTATTTTTTCATGATTTCATTTAACAGAAATTCTGTTATTTTTTAATTATAATTTTAGTATAAGTTGTATATTTTGCTTCAATATATCAGAATGAAAACAGATTTCAAATTTATACTATACTGTTAATTTTACTCTCAATTATTTTTTTTTATATCTGATGAATGTTTATATTTCTAGTAAATTTGTAAATGACCCCTATTTCGCAGAAAAAAAAAGATGCTTCAACTTTAAACAGCTATTACTTGGTCAGTTTTAATCGTAGAAGAATGGGACTTTTTTTTTCTTCTTAGGGGCTATGCATATATAAAGTTATGATTTTAGGGGGGGGGGAGAGGGGTGTCTGGCACATGATATCGTAAAATATCTCTAGGGGGAGGATGGGATATGTCTTTTAATATCGTTATCATTTTTGATTCATTTTTATTTGAAACTTGGTCTTTACATCAAAATAATATGTTATTTATTTTTAGTATGTTATCTATTTTTATGAAAGTACAAAGTTATTTTAAAATCCTTAAATGATTATAAAATTATTCAACCATTGGACACCGTTGAGAGTGGACACCCTGCAGAATCACATAGCGTTTTCCATTCTTCTTTAAAGGTAAACGATCTTTCAGAAAATGTTGTTAAAATTTACAGTCGTGGCAAATTCGAGAAAGGTCGTTAAAATAAGACACGATGGCTTATAATACAAGATGTCATGCATTTATCGAAAAATGAAAAACGCTACTCGATACCAAACTTCAATAGCCGTCTCTGCTAATTACTTTGCTTTGTAAATTAAGAATTGTCTATTTTAAAGATAAATAACAAATAATACACATTAACATAATTAGGAATACCTTCTATAACTTACATTTTCAAAACTAAACATTAAATTTTCATTTAAAAAAATTAGAGCATTATCATGTTTTATTATCCTTAGTTTAATTATTCATAAAGCGCAATTATTAATAAAACACAAAAAATTCTGGATTTCCAGAGTTTTCCGCAGACCACATGTTGATGACCTCTGGTCTAGCGTACAATTTGAAAAGCCAATAAAAACAGTTATTTGGAAAAATAAATTTTTTTTTCAGAAAATGAAATTGTTTTAAATTACAAGTCAAATTTTTCTCGACCAATCTAATTATACTCTGATACATAAAGAAACTCTATCGGAAGGTAGTAGACACTAATGTAACTCCTGTAAAAATTTCGTTTTATTTCGCATTCAAGGACTCGCTGAATCAAAATAAATTGACCTTTTTTAAAAAGCTTAAACGATTTGGTATAAAATGATATGTATGTGTTTTTGGTTTGAATTCTTTTTATCGAAATTTATAATAAAAGTTCGGGGGGGGGGGGGGGGAATGTCGAAATATACAAAAAAGAGGCAAATACGTCACTTTGAAAGTCTGTCCTTACACCTTACGGTTGTTTTTTTAGACTTAAAGCTTATACAGACCTAAATACTATATGTTTAATTACATATAAAAAAAATAACATTTACTGATTTTAAGGAGAAATTTAATTTTCATAAAGTCACTGGGCGAAAGTATATGGCTTACATATCCTAGTCCTTTTGACAGAATCAGATATTAAAAGAAAAAAAAAAAAAAAAAAAAAAAAAAAACTATTATTATTGGAAGAAAAGGCAAGATTTTCTATAAAGAACAAAAAATTAGAAATAAAAGTAAACAAACAAGACAAAAACAGGAACCCCTGATACGACAAGTAATTCGCCATCAAAAATTGTCAAGCCCGTAAATAGCAATGCAATGGGAAATTGGATGATGTTTGTGAAATACATTGAGAAAAAATCTATTTCCGAATTCATTGGTCTGATAATTGAAACAGCAGCAATGAAATTTTCATAATCAAATATTGGAAAAATCTAAAATGAATGATTTTTTTTTTTTCATTTCCTGGCAAAGATGATGTTGATGAAATGGAATTTTCTGGAATAAATAAAATTCTGTCTGAGTCAATCTTATACAACTGTGGACAGACAATTGAATTATCTAAATATGTGTTTTACAAGGTGCGTCTAAAACTTTCGGTGAATTAATCGCCCTCAAAGTAATATCCGTTGGCCACAATACACAATAATCGTTGATAAAGCTGCTGAAATGAGTGAGCGAAGGCCTCTTTTGGGATCGCCCGAAGCACAGATATCACACTTCGTCGGATGGTGGTCCTAACACTGTCCTTGCTGATTCCCAGTTCCTCCGATATCCATCGTAAAGACAGTCAGCGATTGTTTAACAGCATCTATCGTACCCGCTCGATGATGTCTGTCTGTCGTCACACTTGTTTAGGGTCGACCTGAATGTGATTCGTCATCCAAGATTTCCTTTCCCTCTCGAAAACGTTTAAATCAGTCGTACCAGTGTTGCCAGATTGGAAATTTTGTCCCCATTTTGGGGGATTTTGAACCTCTGGGGGAATTTTTTGGGGACAAGTATTTAGTGGGAAAATTTTTGGGGAAAAAATTGGGGATTTTTATTTTACTATTTTTCGTAAAGTTTTTTTTTAGTCCTGTAGAAAAACTGGACCTGTCTCGAACTCAATTTTGATTTGAAAAACGAAAATACAATCCAGAAATCGGAAATATCAATCATTATTCTCTTGGATGTGGTTGTGTTTGTTGTTTACTACATTAAAGTTTACACACATTACAGATGCATGAGACTTGCTAAAGTCTTAAGCAGCTTAAATCTGCACGTTACTAAATCTGCAGGACTTTAACGAAAAATTCCTTCACTGCAAGATATATCTCTCATTCTCTTAATGTAGCTACAGAATATGCATTCAGCCAGTTAAAAGTTTGTTTTTTTTTTTTTTTTTGTAAATGGGGAATTTTTTCAAAAAAAGGCCGGATTTGGGGAAAAATTTTGAGCTTAAATTACTTAAATATTTTTTATAGTGGTAAATTGAAAATTTAAAAATTCCCTTTTTGAGTAAAAACTGAGTTGGGGACTTTTGCGGAAAAAAACACTGATTTGGGGGAAATTTCAGAAATTTTGGGGAAATTGACTTTTGACTATCTGGCAACACTGAGTTGTACACGCATTTTTTGCTCACTGCGTCTTTTCATGTACACCTGTACCATCATTGCATGTGTTTCTGTGACGGTTTTTCCCAATTTGTAGCAGAACTTGATGTTTATCCGTTAATCTATTTCAAACATACGATGTTCGACTGCCGATAGCAGACTATTCTGCCTTGCTTTCTTGCTACGTTCCGTCTCTCCATTGATCTCTACCTGCGCATGCGCAGGAAGCATTTTCAACTCGCGTTGTGTTGTTTATGAGATATCCGTCGATTCACCGAACTTTTTAGACGCACCTCGTACATCAAACTTACTTAGCCTTTCAGTGAATAGAACAAAGCTGCTATTATTAACATGACTATAATTGTAAACATATAATAATCATTATTATCTCACTACAACTGTGGTAGCAGCACATAGGGGAAGGACGGGTAAAGTGGCCAGTGAGGACAAAGTGGCCATTTGTGTGTTTTTTTCTGCTGTATAGTGCCCCCGCCACGCAGGAACTAGACGAAATAGTCGTCAGATATGCTGGTAGTATTGTCTGCCATTTTGAAGTGGATGGCGACATTTTTCTAGTTCTGAACCATCGTTTTTTTCGCATTTTTGATTTTAGGCAAGTAGTACAATTTCTTGATTATAGCTAAATAATATGCAGTTTTATAATTATCTGTTCTTATGCTGTTTGATTAGTGTGAAACAACCTTTTAAATGATGTGTGTTTCAAAACGCTAAGGCATGTAGATTAGATAACAGCTTTTGTTATGGCGTCATTCCGGGCAAAGTGGTCACAAAGTGACCGGACAATATGGCTAGATGGCTAATTTGCCCGGAACCAATTTTTAATTCACTGTTCATAATAAAATACCACTTAAAAGTACAGTAGCCCCCCGCTTAACCGTCCTAAACGGGATCGAGGGTTAGCCGCGGTTAAGGGAAAAAACGATTAAAGTGGAGAAGTAAAAAAAATTAAATAAGTTTCTGCAAAATTTATTTAATTAAACCCGTACGATGCATTTAGTTTTTCAATTTGTATAATTTTAAAAAAGTGCATATTTTCTATATTTTGATAAATAAATACTAGTTATAATTAACTGAATTGAAAGAAAAATTATCACTAATAACAAATAATGAAAAATATTTAACACAAATTAAATTGTTAAAAATCGTGCCACACACCTTTATAAGAGGTTGAAGTTGTTCTACATTATGTCTATTTAAGTTAATCAACCATAAAGGAATCAGTGACCTTCTTCGGTTGAAGGCAAGATGCCCGACATTTTGCAGTATAATCTCTCCATCTCTTTAACATTATAAGTTTAACAGAAGAAGCTGTTAGCCGCTGTTCAATATATAGCGTAATGCCTACTCTAAGGTTTTTACCCCTTCCGTATGAGGAGTTTTAGCAGTGTCAACTTCAACTGGATCATCATCAGAATCGTTTTCGTATTGAACAACATAGTCCAGGCAATAGGGACTTTTACCTAGCAAAATTAATGGTAGCACTGGAAATCGGCTTTCTAGATGTTTTTTGGGTCGCTGATTCCGAATTTGTAAGTTCCCACCAAATTTTCCCCGGCAGCCTCCCCAAATTTTGGTAAAAAGTCCCACAAAAAAGGTTTTTATTAAAAAAAATCAATTTTTTTATTGTTTTAGAGAAAAAGTATCTAGAAATTCAGAAAGTAGACAAAATTTCCAACAAATTAGATATATGACATTATGACTTAGGATGAAGGGGAAGGGGGGATCTGCCTCGGAACATGCGCCGCAGTGCTGCGTGGACTAAGTTGCGCAATTCCACTTAACCACTGACACGTTTACATTCGCCCTCCCATCTCCCCTCCGTACTTTCTCTATAAGGTTTACTTTAAGTTTTTTGGGTCGCTGAATCCGAATTTTTAACTTACCCCCAAAAATTCCCCCCCCCCGAAACCCCCCCAAATAGTTGTTTTTAACTTAAATTTCTTATTGTTTTAGGGGAAAAGCATTACGAAATTCAGAAACTAGACAAAATTTGAAACAAATAGGATATATGACATTATGACGTAGGATGAACGGGGAGGGTGAGGGCTGCCTCGGAACATGCACTGCGGCGCTACGTGCACTAAATTATGAAATAATGGCAATAGGGGATTTTATCTGGCAAAATTAATGGTAGTACTGGAAATCAGCTTTCTAGATGTTTTTTGGGTCGCTGAATCCGAATTTGTAACTTCCCACCAAAATTTCATCCGACAACCCCCCAAAAAATTGATTTTTTGAAAAAATTTGGTTTTTGAGAAAAGCGCGCGGGGAATGTTCCGAGGCATCCCCCTCTCTCCCCGTTTATCCTACGTCATAATGTCATATATCCTATTTGTTGCAAATTTTGTCTAGTTTCTGAATTTCGTAATGCTTTTCCCCTAAAACAATAAGAAATTTAAGTTAAAAACAACTATTTGGGTGGGCGGTTCGGGGGGAATATTTTGGGGGTAAGTTAAAAATTCGGATTCAGTGACCCAAAAAACTTAAAGTAAACTTTATAGAGAAAGTTCGGAGGGAAGATGGGAGGGCTAATGTAAACGTGTGAGTGGTTAAGTGGAATTGCGCAACTTAGTCCACGCAGCACTGCGGCGCATGTTCCGAGGCAGATCCCCCCTTCCCCTTCATCCTAAGTCATAATGTCATATATCTAATTTGTTGCAAATTTTGTCTACTTTCTGAATTTCTAGCTACTTTTCCCCTAAAACAATAAAAAATTTTTTAATAAAAACCTTTCTTGGGGGGGCTTTTTACCAAAATTTGGGGGGGGGGGGTTGCCGGGGGGAATTTCGGTGGGAAGTTACAAATTCGGATTCAGCGACCCAAAAAACATCTAGAAAGCTCATTTCCAGTACTACCATTAATTTTGCTAGGTAGAGTCCCTATACGGTCTCTATTGCCTGGGCTAACATCAGTTACAGTCCTAATTATATCCTCGTCAAATAATGTTTCATGCTTGAGATCAGACTCAAACAACTCGTATACATCTTCTACGAAGATCTGTTCGCAGATCAGACATTATAGATTTCCGGGCAGGGAGGGGGGGGATTGCACTTTTGACTATTAAAAACACAAAATCTCAAAGGGCTTTCTGTCCCTGGAGGGGGGGAGGAGTATTCTCCCCACTGGTGAAAATAAACGCGTATCCATTTAGAACCGACGTTCTCCTTTCACTCGGGATTGCACTTCAACACGAAAGCGTAAGCTGAGTTCCCGAGGCCGTCATCCCTGAACTTTGCCTGATGTTGGAAAAAATGCGGCCGGTTAAAGCGGAGTTCCGGTTAGGGGAGGCCGATTAAGGGAAAGGCTACTGTATTTTCTTTGAAAGAAAGAATGTCGGGGAATAACTTCTCCAGAGAAAGGCTTACTCTCGGCATTTGCAGTCTGCATGTCTGCTGGGTGCACTAGTATTCCTCCATTCGTCATATTGATAATCATTACTGTTTACTTTCTCTTGTAACAGTTTAATACTTAAAATATTACAAAACATAATACTTAATCTTAATGTGTGTTATTACTTACCCATCATACGTAGTATAGGGTAAGTCTTGTAATCGTTTCAAAAATCGAAAAATTTTTTTGACGGATTTACACGTTTCAGACACTGGAGATTCCGAAAAACATATTTTTAGAAAAAAAATTTGTCCGTCCGTCTGTATGTCTGTGTGTTCTGTAATCGCTCTATCTCCCGAACAAATTAAGATAGAGGTTGAAATTCGGTGTGTACTTAGGGAGTTATAATGGGAAGAAGTCTATTAAATATCAGTAACCTCGATTAACCGGAACTATTTTTTTCGGACTCTTGAAATATTCGTTCTGATAAAAGGTATACAAAAATTTTCGAAATTGTTTATTTGAAGGAGTGAATATAAAAGACAATAATAAAACATAAATCTTGCATCATGAATGAACTCGATCGGATAATGAGTTGCCGAGATACTTGTAATTTTTTTTTCACACTGTTCAATTTTTCATGACCCTGTATTTCCTTCAAATTTCAATTCAAAGATATATTTTAATTGGAAATGAGACTCTTCATCCGACGCAGTAAACTATTAGTTAATAGGATTATAATTTTTCGAGTTATAAGGATGTTTCTTTTACGCGATTCGGTACTACTCGATTATCCCGCCGATCCAAAAACTATCGCCAAACTATAAGAATGCAAATAATGGCTTATCGTAAATGTCAAGCATTTAATGCCTCTCCATACCTATAAGGGAGTTACCGCAGGGGGTGGGGACAGTTCTGTCGCCCAATACCGCCAAGTATGTCGCCAACTTGGCGGTATATCGCCAAATTTGGCGGCCAAAATAAGTCGGCAAAAGAAACGCCAACTTGTCGCAATCTCTAATATTTTGCCAAATTCCCATAGACTTCCATTGTAAACCTATCGGGATTACTTGCTTACGGAAAATAAACAAATTGAGGTATTTTATTGCAACAAAAAGTAACATTAGCTTAAGGGGTTATATTAATTATATTTAAGGAAGTCCAAATAATGAATAAAAGTAGCATGGTACAATGCGTAGCATGCATCACATGTTTTATTTTCATATTGTATATTAATATCCATGATGGGTAAGTATTACGGTGGCCCCAACGACTAGTTTTAGCTTGTGTTGATCAAATATATATTCTGAATCAGTGCGATTGGTTCATTTACCTATGTTGGCCACTTTGCGCAACTCAGGTGGGTAAAGTGGCCATTTTGTGATTTTTCTTTTAAAGTAACGTGTACACTTTAATATATATATATATCAGTGGCGTGGCGTGAAAATTTTCGGTGGTCATCGCAATTATTTAAGTTTGTGGTGAAAAATTATTAACTCTAAAATTCAATGGTTGAATGTTCAAAAAAGAAACTTTAAATCTTACCTTCACTTATACATGAACTCCAAATGTTCTGCTAAAACTGGATCGTAGAGTTTTAAAAAGCTTATTAAGAGTTTTAAAATATTGCTTGGTCATCGCCGCATCCAGCGATGACCGGACGCCACGCCACTGATATATATATATATATATTTAAGTAAAATAGGAATTGAAACTAAAGTTATTATAGTTACTATTAGTATTCGTTTCTACAACTTTACTGGTTAAAAAGATGTCATAAAAAGTCATCAAACCTTAGAGTGGCCACTTTACGCTTCCTTCCTCTTCACGTCTACATGATATACATATCAGTATTAGAAATATGAGGGACTCATCCCGGGCTCCGGCTCGGCCTCAAAATAAAAATTCTATTTATTCGAAAATTCAAAAAAAAAAAACTTGCTATTTGAGAAATAAGAATATAGTCTAAGATTTTTAAAGTGTTTTACAATCCTTTAAAAATCAGTTTGAAAGGGAAGGGACACGTTAATGGTGGGTTATAAAGAGAAATATTACATTTGTTTCTGAAAAAAGGATAACAGACTATACTGATATAAAGAAACAACAACAACAAAAAAAAGAACATTTTTGCAGGATCAAAACGATAACAATATCAAAAGACAACCCCCTTCCTCCTAGAGATATCTTACTTATCAAGTGCCAGACGCCTCCCTCCCCTCCTAAAGTGATATCGTTATATATGTACAGCCCCTTTAAATATTCAAACTCGCTATTTTCGGTACATTCACGAAGTCATTATTATTGGTAAATACACGAAATTGTCAGGTATCCTTATTCAGATATCAAGAAATCGGATGGCGTTTCTTATTTTATTTTGAAGGCAAAAGATGTTTTAGAAAATGTTCTCAAAGTTGGCGTTTTAAAACAATTTTGGAGACATGGCAGTCAAGAAAAAGTCGTCTTTGTGCAGGAATAAATTATAACTCGTAATTTATCTTACGTATAGGAAAATGAAAAACGCAATTTGATTCCATGGGGCTAAAAGGGTTTTGTCTGCTGGTGTCGTGCATATCTATAAAAAATGACTTCATGATTATTCAGAACAATTTGCGTTATTTAGTGTGGAACATATTGAGAAATTGAAAACAACGTTAAATAATAATAATACGCTTGGCATTAGCAATTTATTATCTCAGAATGATATTTTTTTTTTCATGAAACTGGGCTCATTAATTTTTTTTTTCTATTCCCTATAACAATTATTTGAAAAGATTACCAAAGGTAAAATATTTTACGTGAATTATTGTTTTAGCATAAATTAAATATTTTTATCTTTTCTTTTCAGGTGGAGAGGAATAATACTAGTCTTTTATCAAAAAATACTAATGACGTCCCCCAGGAAGAAGAGGTGAACTTATTTGCAACGTTGCCAGAAGTTGGTAACGAAACTCTTTCTTTTAATCATGTTCCTCCAGAAGAAGTGCCTGACCATGAGGTAAAAAATTCATGAATGTTTAGCAATTATTGTTTTACTAATACTTCTGCGTAACGGTTTACGACAAATATGTCGTTCTTTGTTCCACTTTTCTTTTTATTCGCTTTATGCATCTAAGACGGTGGTGATCTAATTATTTATTTGTGATGTAAGATAAGACAACATTACGTTTGAATATAACATTTAAAGTAACTATATTTAAATTTCAGACATTTTAAATAAAAAGTGTACATAATCCATACGAAAAACAATAAAGTAGATGTATCGGACGAAAATTCATCCTCATCAGTAGCAATCGTTCGTTGCCGATACAGTGATAACAGGGGCATTCTCACAATCTTTTGACTTTCATGTCCTTGAATAATAATTTTTTATTTAATACACTTTTTTGTGTTTTTTTTATTTCATATACTGGGGAACATCCCATTGCATGATTGCATAACAATATTAACGAGATAAATAAGTTTTGGACGATGTTGGGGATCCAAACACCTGGAAAACTCCTATACCGTCCCGTGTCCCTGATGCTGATTTTTAAGTTTGGAGCTGTCTGGATAAAATTGTTTCAATAAAAATAATTCGATGTAATTTTTTTCTGAAACTGGAACTATTGTTTTATATAAATATGTAGCTAAAAATTAACCTGCACACATTTTTAGGGTTGTTAATATTTTTAAAACTCTGTCCCTGTTCCTTAACATCCCTCTTTTAAAATTATACAGAAAATCATTTCAGATGCAGCAACAGAATTTTTTTCAAGTTTTTTCTCATGCAGAAGTATGCTAGAGAAATAATGTCTAAAATTCTTTGGCAGGAAATTTACTGCAGAATTTAAATCAGCATTTAAATATCAATTTCAAGCATCGTGGCTTTATTGGTAGTCTCACCGTCCCCAAGCTTTATTCCTGCACATAATAAATGCACATAGGTAAATTTAAAAAAAAAAATTCATTTAATCTAATGTTAACAACTGTTTCTAAAAATCAATGAACGTTGTGGCTATCACTTAGTCTTAACATGATTTTCCTAAAAATAGGTGGTAATTTTTCTTACCGTTCCAGCCTTACCGTCCTTTTTTTTTACCATTTCGTTCCTTTTTCGAATACCATCCCCTTTTCTTACCTTACCGTCCCTTCTTTAACACCCCTTTAAGACAATGTTATACAAAAATTCTGTATTAAAAGTACTACATTGTTATTATTTCTTATTTGAATGTCCTGTGGGTACTATGCAAATTCATTATAAGTAAAAATTTAGAAGAAAATAAAAAGTTATAGGGGAAAAATGGTACGGAAAATTAAACTCGCAAGTTTAACTTAAACCTCAGTTAAATAAAACAATTTTTGCTGCTGACCATTTTTTCTTTATTTTGAATCATTAAGGCATTCGTCTATCAGATTAAAATGTTATTTTAGCAAGTTTAATTTCGCCATATTTTTTTTTCCCAAAAGTCAAAAGATTGTGAGAATGCCCCAACTATCACCCTAATTCTAACCTACCACATGTAAAGATGCAAGTATACACTCCTTGGCTGATATGCTGTCACTACCGGTATAGACATGTTAAACCGGACACGATGTAGGAAGGTTGGGAATTAATAACTAGGACTCTGCAAATAATATTAAATTGAAGATTTATTTACAAAACATTTACATTAATACACAGTATTTTCATTTATAGGAACGGATATAACAGATTCTGCCTCACAGTAAATTACACGTTAAGATATTATTTACGCACTAGGTTATATCACTTAAAATACACTTTTCACGTCTCTATTGACCGTACTCAGTTAGCCTTATCCTACGACATAACCACGCTGTTTCTTGGACATACACTTACCTACGTAAACTTCACTAGAAAAATATTCCGTGCACACAGCACGAGTAGTGTCACTTTCTCTAACTTCCACGATTCACCTCCAACTGAAGACTGACCTCTCTCTTCTACTTTCTTACTCCGACTTCTGTCAGGCTCCGGGATTTTCACCTGTAAAATCAAGGACAACCCACGTGTTTCTTTCGACCCACTCTTTCACTGACAAGTCATCACCGCAGATTATCTTTTGTTCGTCATCCATGCTTTTTACTATCTGGCTGCCTATTATATTATCCACAGTCCAGAAGCAAGCCTCCTTTATGGTATTTCCTTTTATACAAAAGACCCTTTCATACAATACAAATATTAATACAATGGTACTAATTTCAATCCCATAGATAAGAAACATGTGTTCATAAATCAAGTACGTAGATAATGATATACAGATAAATATAATAAATAAATTAAATTAAATTAATTAACTGTAATTTTCAGAATGCATATGTTTTATTAAAGAGGTATTTGTTTTGTTTTTTTTGTTTTTTTCGGTTGAAAATATCGATTTTTCTTATTTTACATTTTTCTATTCTCTATAGTCTGTACATTATCCGTTTACAACGATTTGGCCGAATTCGAAGTCTTTCCGTAGTTATTCAGTGCTTTAGAGCAACGCGTCCGTAAGCTTACTGTGTTTTGCAGCAATATAAAAACGCATTTTACACAAAACGACTTTTTTTTTTCAAACTGGGCGGGATCAGGACGCAAAAACTACTGAACCGATCTTTTAATTTTTTTTTTTTTTTTAATTAAAGGTGATATAATTTATTGGAGCTTGGACCACTTTCAGCCATTTAAAAAATATATATATATATATTTTTAGAAATACGCCAAATCATGAGAAAAGGGGTCAGAAATAGATCTTTTTTCCAAATCACTGCCACTTCGTTGATTTTCAACTTTTTGATCTCAAAGTAGTTAAAGCTTCAGACAGTATTATCTATTTTCATAATCCTTAACGGAAATCGATTGTAAACGACTCTGGCGATCTATCGGACACCGCTCAATTTGAAATGCACGGCGCTCACGCTAGGGCATTTACCCACACAATTCGAGCCACATGATCAATTTTTTATTAAAAATGTTTTTCAAATGATAACAAATAACATGCAAAAACTCGGAGCTAAATTCTTCATTCTTATTCCAGAAAAAAATTGCTAAAAAACACCTTTTTCGACATTCTACAGGCATCGCACCCCCTAACCCCTAATGTCAGGGGTCTGACAAGTACTTATACTGTTCGTTTTCGAAAGCCGCGCCTAACACTCTGAGACGATTCTACTATCCAAAGGGGTGTTAACTCTGAGATGGGTGTTTTCCGAAGTTCCGCTTGTACATTGTCACTAAGATTGGCACTCAGCCAAACGCAGCTAAACAGCCTCCGGTCATCCCTATTTGATAAAATCAAAACAGACCTGACGCATGCGCAAATGCGCGGAGGGTTTCGCTTTCCGAAAACAAACAGTAACATAAAATCACGAAAGATAACATAAACAACTTACAAACCTAAAGCATGCATCAGAACAGTTAATTCTAAAGTTAAAGTTATAACAAAACAGAATATTCAGATGGGATTTGGCCTGCTTCATTAATTGGATTATTGTCTAGATTCGTTCGTATGCCATGACTCAAGAAATATCCGTCTTTTGTAGTTACTGCAATTTAGTCTAACTATCCTAGTGTTCACAAAATCAGGAGCGTGGTCAATCCCAGTATGGTAAACTATTTTCCTTCAAAAATAAGAAACTTGGGGGAAAACTTAGAGTAGGATAAAAAACAAAAGATTGAAACGCGCCTTTTTTTTTATTGTTGAAGATACGTAAACAATGTAAATTGCAAAAGTGTGTTGACTTTTTAAATTTTTATACGGTCTTATAAGAAAACTTAGAAACGTTATATCAATGTTCTGACAAGCACAACAGAAAAAATTCTAGTCGTCTACTTGGCTAAATCTTACTGAGTTATGATACTTTGAATTTTTTTTAACTTCGGGGCTTTCCGACACTAAAAACACGTTTGTTTGTTTTTAGTGTCGGGTAGCTCTCAAATTTCATAAAATTCAAAGTATCATAAGTGTGAGATTTAACCATAGAAAAAAAGAAAATTTTCTGTCAGAACATTGATAATATGTTTCTAAATATAGCTTACTAGCTGAAATATCTGGCGTTGCCTGGGGTTTTAAACATGTTTGATTAGAAAAATCAATTTTAAAATTAAACACTGTACGGACTATGACTCTCGTGCAAATAGGCTCTCTTTTTTAATATATTGAAAGCCTTGAAGAATTCTCCTTTTTACCAGTATTTTTTTTTCCTAAGCCTAAATAAATATAGATTTGATTCTTGAATAAGAAATGCAAATTCATGAAAAGCCCTTCATCATATCACTTTCTCTTGAAAAAGCTATGCATTAACCCTATATTCGTTTTAAATGTGAGGTCATACGTGAATTAACCAATATTAGTCACAACTAAAAAGAAATGGCACATATGTACTTGTCGAGAATTAAATAAAAATCACGCACACGTGACATCATAATTCATTTTTATATTTTAACAGAATAATAAAACTACTATAATGTGTGACTCGTGCTGTAGACAGAATACACATCAGGACACATTGCGTTTTCATTATCTTTTAACGCGCGAAGGTTTCGCTATGGCACTCCATTATGAAATTTGGTAATTTTTGAAATCCAATGTTTGAAAAACGGCATAATCATGAGATTTGAAATTTGTATATAAAAAAAATACAATTTTTTATCTTTCTAACGCAGTTTTTCAAACAATTTTCTGATAAATACTTCTCGAGCTATTCCTTTTATCAGTCACTTCAAATGTTTCCTTTTCCGAGATTAATCTGTGGCAACGATGAGCGAAAAAGGCCGTCGTCAGCAACGCGTAGCTTTTTATTAAAGAGGATAGAGTACCCAGAGATCATTTAAAAAGTGTAACTTTTTGAAAATGAATGGTATGACAATTTCATCAGTATAATCTCATTGAATACCTTATTTTGACCACTTTTGCAATTTACATCGTATCTCCAACCGGTAAAAAATTAAAGCGCGTTTCAATCTTTTTCGGACACGCTGTAGTTCCAACATGTTAATATGCAGATCAGAGGCCTAAACGTCAGCTCTACCAAGTCGCCTTTTCATTTTGAACTCATTTTATTTAATATTTTAAACTTTAAACCCGCATTTTCATTTCTTTCATTATTAGTATTACTAAGAAGTTACCTGTGTTCGAAACCCCACATCATTAGTGTAAAATATGGCCATACCAAAAAATCATTAGAAAATTTTATAATTTATTGTCGTAGATTTTATTAAATTCTGTCTGCTTATTAATGTAAAAAAATATATGCATACAAATATTCTCATGTATCATTTCGTAATTTTAGGTGGTACAAACACATTCCAATCAAAGCTTTATATCTGAAAACTGCACTAATCATCACTATGGTAAGTAAGCACGTTATTATTAAGATTTCATTCCTATAATGATGCTTGTTAACCCATATTTTATTATCACATATAAAAATTTAATATTTCTACAAATAATGGCTATTACAGACAGGGCTTCGTCCTATATAAATGGATATACCATGTTTCCCAAAAATGACGTTTTTTTAATTTATTTTTTATTTTTTTTCAAAATTTGCATTATTTTATTTCGATTATTGTTATCTTAAATTCATATTACTTAAATATCATTCTGTTTATTGAAATTCGCTGTTTTCCCAAGTACATTGCAGCAAACGGTGCATTTATATCGCTTGCCATTTTTTAAAAATTATTTTTCAAAATACACTCGTCACATTTGGGACAACCGGTATCATGATATGTATCCGATATTTATTGTCAAAGTATAATGATGCTTGATATTTTTATTACTTGATATTTTCAAAATATCATTGTGCTTATTTTTTACTATGTCGTTCTATTATACAAGTAATTTTTACATTTGGCAGTGACTTTTGTAGCCAAAAAAATAAAAGAAAGATCTTCTCTAACCCTTACGTTTGAAGCTGGTGTGTTATTGGTGTTATTTATGACGGCCGATTATCTGCACGAGGGATATAGGCCCTAGGGGGAGTGTCCTCCATGGGGGTCTTTCTAAGGGGACCTAACCCGTATTTACGCAAGGTTTCCCAACGTTCGAAGAAAACCACGAAAACTCCGAACGGTTAGACCTACGGGCGCGATTGGGTTCGAACCCAGCACCTCCCGTCTACTAGCTTCCAGAGCAGAACCTCTCAAGCACTGCGTTTGAAGCTGTTTTTTTTTTTTAATGTAGAACAACTTATTAATGGAAGAATATTAACTTTGAACAGCCGTTGAAAAACAGATTGTCTAATTTGAATAACCAGTTATTTACAGCTTCATTATAATGAATCCTTTCGGTTTTACTTTAGTTCAGTTTAAATTGTTTAAGGCTGCGGTTCTCAATCTTTATTGGTACGCGACCCACATTTAAGTAAAAACCTTTTTCGCGACCCACCTAATATAAGGTTGTATATCTGTATGGAAATTGTTGTATGACTTCTATAAGCTATCGGCTAATCTGTCCTACGATAAAGGGAAATTTTCATACCAAGGATACACTAACAAAAACAAGAATCCAATGTGTATAAGTGGAAATATAATAAAAATGACACGCAAACGAGAAAGATAATTAAAAATACGTTTTATTCTTATCCCAACATAACTTTAAAATCAGTGAGAAATCTGGCACTGGTGTATACCTATGAGGTCATCTATATCAGAGTTAAAACTGGTTAATTTTAACCTTAAATCACTTTCTATAAGCAGTTTGTTTCTGTATTTGTTTTTCAAAAACAGCAAAGTAGAAAAAGCATGTTCATACAAATGTATGTCGTGTTGAATTCCATCGAGGACCTCAAAGCTGATTTAGCTATTTCTGTATATTTTGCTCATATCTTCATCCAGAAGGAAATTAAGGATTTTCCCTTGAAATATTATTTTCTGTTGAAATTTATATATTTTTTAAACCGATGAAATAAAAGACCCATAGGTGGGGAACCGCTGGTTTAAGGAATGAAAAAGCTGACAAGCTTACATTATGTTCAAATTTTTCAATTAAAAAAATATTTTGTACTTAAATCTTTGTTGCATAAAACATAACATTTTCTTGATACTGAATCCTATAATTTATTTTTTGATGGATGTTGATAGTGCAAATAGTTTGACTTTTCAGAAAATTGCTGCTGTTTTCAATTAGTTGATCTTCAGTTTTGTAGTAAGCGAAAAAAAAAAAAAAAAAAAACCTATAAAATATTATAGTTTAAAGTTTTCATGTTAAGTGCATTATGTTTTAGTTTCTAATTTATATTAAGTCTGGAAGTATTTTTAATCGGAAATATGTTGACTATTTTGAAAATATCGCATATACATTTTTAAAAATATATTAGATATAAAACAAAATATCGAATATATTAATATTTTCAAACATATTGCGATATTTACGAACAATATAAAACAGCAAACAAAACACATTTCACAAATTTACCAAATGTTTATTGATTTCTTTTTTGGAAATTATGGTAAAAACACAATAATTTGATTTGCTATCAAAAGATTATGGAAGATGGAATTATAAATAAACTAGTATGTTGTGGCCATCACAAAACTTTCTTCTATGTCATACATGTCAACACTTCAAAATTCGCTATCACAGTGCCAAATTAAACGGCAATCTGTGCTCATCATGAGAATTCTAAAAAGATGAAATTCCGTGAATTAGTTCTCGAGGTACGACTGTCGCTGAAATCGTGTAAATCCAGCAAAATGCAGCATTGCAGCGCCACCTATTGAGTTATTTACACCTGAACCTAATTATCATCAACTTATGTCAACGTCTAACTGAATATGAAGTTTGAGGAAAATTCGTGCATTAGTTCTTGAGATAGAGATATTGCGCAAATCATGACAAATGCAGCATAGCAGCGCCACCTGTTGAGCGATTTACACCGATATCAGCAGCAATATTAATCATGTTATATTTAAATCTGAAGTTTGATGAAAATTCGTGCATTAGTTCTTGAGATAGAGCTATTGGGGAAATAGTGCAAAATGCAGCACAGTAGCGCCACCTATTGGACGATTTACACCAACACGTAGTCAGCATCATTTCATATCAAAGAGTAACTAAATCTGAAGTTTGATGAAAATGTGTCCATTAGTTCTTGAGATAGAGCTATTGCAGAAATCGTGTAAATCCTGCAAAATGCAACATAGCAGCGTCACCTGTAGGGCGATTTATACCAAAACGAAAACAGCATCTATTCATGTCAAGGACTACCGGAACCTGAAGTTTTATGAAAATCCGTGCATTAGTTCTTGAGATACAGCTATTGCGGAAATCGGGAAAAATGCAGCATAGCAGAGCCACCTGTTGAGCGATTTACACCAAAAACTAATCAGTACCAATTTATATCAGAAAATACCTGAATATAAATTTTTATTAAATTCCGTGTATTAGTTCTTGAGATAGAGCGCCTACAAAATTTGTGTCACACACAGACAGACTCACAGACTTATAGACAGACATTTTGCAAAAACATGTTTTTCGGGTTCTCTGACCCCTAAAACGTGTAAATCAATCGAAAACCGGAATTCGAAAATTTTCATGAATCCAATACTTTCTTCTTGTGAAGATAGAAGAAAGTAAAAACCAGTGGAGATCTCCCTGTAAATGGGTTTCCTTTCATTTCCCTTTTACTGACAGATTTTACGGCCAAATTAGCGGCTGTTAGGATATCTAATGGCTGTTTTCATGTTTCTTTGAATAAGATCAGTTAAACATTTGAAAAGAAGCTAATATAAAATGAAGTAAGTCAATAGAGTCTTTACCTCACGGTATTTTTTAACAACGCTATAAGAAAATTGTTTTAAATAAGACATTTTAAATATGTCTTCTTAAATCTGACATAACTTTCACCAAAGTTATCTTTCACTTTTTAATATTTACGTGAAAATATTTTTATTGTTAGAAAGGAAATATTATTTATGTTGTCTTAGAATTGGCAACAATTTAGTTTTAAGTATTCGATTTGGTGTTTTAGAAAAAATAAGTTGGGTTTTTTTTTAAAGGTTTTCTTTTATCCTTTCATATATATATATATATACCCATATAGCATATAGCACATATATCATCCCAAGACATCCTGAGGAAGATTGACAATGAAACATCACCATCTCATAGAGGATGCAAAAAATATGTCGCAACACTGTAAAAAAAAATTCTGTAATTCTACAGATGTAAAGTTAAAGAAATCTGTATGCTTACTAAAATTTTATCTGTACACTGTACAAAAAAAGATGTAAAGCTACAAAACTAGTTTTTGTAAAGCTACAGAAATCTGTAGCTTTACAAAAGAATCTACTAAACTTACAGTAATCTTACTAAAAATTTATCTGTAACCCGGGTTGCAGTTACATAAAAAGTTCTAGGCAGCTTCCTAAAAAAACTCTTAGTATAATCTTACAGATATTTTGATTTACGGTGCAAAAAGGTATATGTTACATGAATTTTTGTTGTTGCCGTTACATAAAAAGTTCAAGGAATCCCAGTTTCCTAAAAAAATTTAGTAACTTTACAGATTTTTTTTTTTTTTCCAGTGCAGGAATCGAAAATGCCCACGTTATAGCATCCTGTGGAGCCTTCCAGGGCCTCCTCCAGATTCTTCCTGAGTAAGTTCTCAGGAAGAATATAGGAAGTGATGTCCGAGGATTTTGAGAAATTGCAAGTTCATTTAATTCACTTAAAAATCTATTAATATTCATGATTATTCGCCATAATATAAAGCGCAGAACCCAGTATTATCATAAAAATAATTTTTTACATATTTTCTATTTAATATATATTAGTTTTAAAAAAAAATATTTTTCTTTAAAAAATTCTTTATTTAGTTCCTTTTACAAATAAATACACACATTAAAGAAAAGAGATATTGTTACATATTGACATACACCTGGTAATAGAAAAATAATCATCCTGAAACAAACCCAATTAAAATTGAGGAAACAGGTGACATTGAAAGAGACTGATTTCTAACAAATGCTCCCTCCGTTTGGTCTGAATATGGAACCAATCCATTACCAGACGCGTGTTCGACCCCCTAAGTCATCCGGTCCCAGCCGACGTTATCCATTTTAGGATATTGGTCATTGGATTTATTAAATATGTAATTTGCAAACAAAATAAGCTGATCAGATCGGAAAACTTTAACTAGGTGCCTTACAAAATTTAGTATTAATAAATGCTTGATTTTTATTCGAGTAAATGAATTTGATCTTCCTTTACAAAATTTCATTTTGCAAAAAAATGCAATAAAAGTCACTTTTTTTTTTTTTTTTTTTTTTTTTTTTTTCTTAATACTAAATGGGGATTTAAGGAGAAAAAACTTGCATCGACCTCTGATAATTTCCAGTCTTTACTTCCAATGGGAAAACTTAATTAGGCGATGACTGATGATCTCATATAAAAGTCGAAAAACTGTTCCCACCATCAGGAAAAAGAAATCAGATGCAAACGTTTTTAAAATTTATTTTCCCACATTTGAATTATTTTTAAGAAAACGGATAAATTTGGAAAATTTTGCCTGAGTGAAACTGTCATCTTTCTAATGGTGAAAAATGTTTTTCTATATTTTTATTAGATAATGAGTCATCGCCTTATTACGTTTTCCTATAGGTTGATAACATGGGACTTCAAGACTGGAGAAAGAGGAGAACGATTATCGCTGACGTTATGCCCTTAATTTTATTTTTTCATTAATGTATATAAATATTTATTACGCAAAACTTTGTTCCACCTTCTTGTAATTTTACCACTCGCCATTTACAGCCTTACAATCATCTGAGACGGAGAAGACTGATGAGCCATCATCATCGTGTAACTCAAGCGTTCTCACTGATCCCACGTTCACAGAACAAAACACTGTTATTGACGACAACAATGTAGAATTGCCCACAACACAACAAACCTTGGTAGAATCCATGTTAACACTGCAGCTAGCACTTGAAGACAGATCCACATTATCGGCATTTGAGGTGAGCAACTTATAAGGAATAATTTTTTTAAGGGTAGTCATCGGTTTTAACTCTTTCGGGTCCGATTTTTTTTCCAATTTTGAGGAAAAATGTATTTTTGCGTTAATAAGGTTAATAGTGGCTATCCTAATTTTATTTACTGAAATTTAACGAATATGTCATTGTCTGAAATCTAATAGACCGGGAGACGACAGCAAAGACCATCACTGCATCGCGTTGACGGCTGAAATTGAAGTATTAGACAGAACTCGATTAAGAAATTAAAATGCAACTGGTCTACCAATGCATATCTTGGTGGAAACCACCTGCAGGCCCGATTTTAGTGACGGTAGGTTTATCATTGTATTTTCCTGCACCCAAAGGTATGGAAACATGGAGGACTGGGAGCAGGAAAACACAATGGTAAACCTACCAGTCAACCACTAAAATCGGGTTTGAAGGTGTTTTCCACCAAGATATGACTTGGCAGACAAGTTGCATTTTAATAAACGAATCGAGTTTTAATTAATACTGGAATTTCAGCCGTCAACTCGATGAAGTGATGGTTTGTGCATCCGTTTCTATGTGTATAACGAATGTGTTTAATTTGCATACTATTGAATTCACATGCAAATGACAATAAGCTAAGGAAGCGTTTTAGCAGACTTTTGAAAATATCGTATTACAACAGAATTTAATTTCTAATTTTCTAATTTTTTTTCTTTTTTCGCGCAATAATGCGGTCAGAAAAGTAAACTATATTTTAAGTTTAAAGAGTGAAATGTATGTTTAAAATAAATAAATCGCCAACGGTGAAAAGAGAAATAAGAAAACTTTTATTTTTATTAATAAATGCCAGAACATAAATTAAGTCATAATAAGAAATGCATAAAAAAAAAGATTTTTTGCTTTTCCTATTTTTTAAACATTTGATGCAATTCTGAATCGAATTAAACAAGTCGCATGAAACTATTCCCGTTAAAACTGAGTAAATTTGGAATTGAAAACGTGTACTTTAATACGACTTCAATTGCAGTTTAAATTTTGATTTCGCTTTTCGAAAAACAGTGTTCAAATTCTGCGCACTCTTATATGAAAATAGCAGTTTGCAGACAGATAATTTCTTTTGCACTTACTGCCATACCCACTTCATCTACTGTTATGTCAGTTAAATGAGTCAAATTATATTTGTTGTGGTTATAGAATAGGCTTTTCAGCGTGGGGAACCTGTAAAAATATATTTTAACAGCAACAAGTAAAATATGTGTCGTTTAACCCTTTCAGGGGCAAGGTTCTTGTATTCGTAAAATGTTGAAATGATTGAATGACACTAGTATGTACAAGAAAATTTATTTGTAAACAAGTAAAAGCATATTTTCGCGTACTTAATAAAAGTGAAATTTTCGTTAAAAAATTCGGGTTCCAATGTGGCAATTAAGGATTAAAATTATGTGATGCCATAACAGCATCACCGCACTTCAAGGGGTTTAATAGAAAACAATAGGCCAAGTTTTATAGGCATGATCAGTTTACTCTGTGTTTTATCCCTTAACCCTTTCAAGGGTGAGTAATTGTGTTTGTGTAATGTTGAAGTCACACCGGAATTTTTGAAAAAATTATTTGAAAATTAAAAAAAACGCAGACTGCAATTGGAGTTTAAATTTTGATTTCGCTTTTTTCAAAACAGTGTTTTTGCAGCTTTTGAGCACTGTAAAACGAAAATTGTTTGCAGACAGATAATTTCTTTTGCACTTACCTACCTACTTCATCTACCAATTAAATTTGTCAATTAAATGAGGCAAATTATATTTTTTGCGGTTAGAATATGCTTTTCAACGTGATAAACATGTAAAAATATATTCTAATCTCAACAAATAAAATAGACGTCATTTAATTAAGACAACAATAGGCGAGGGTTTATAGGCATGGTCATTTTACCCTGTCGTTTATTCCTTAACCATTTCAAAGGCAAGTAATTGCGCTTTTTTAGTGTTGAATTCACACTGGAATCTCTGAATAAAATAAGAAAAATCAATTTTAAAACATTTTGTCGCCAAAGTTATAAAAGTAAAATTTTATTGAATTACTCTGCTGCAAATCTTAATTAAAAATAAGTGGGATCTAATATATCCCACCATACTCAGAGTTACTATATACGCATGATAAAGTATAAATACATAGATTTATACTTTATGCGGACGATTATTCCAGTCTACAGAATCTGGAAATCAGGGAATCATGGAAAAATCAGGGAGGTTTATCACTCTGGAAAAATCAGGGAAATGTCAGGGAACTTTGTAAAAATACTGGAAAATCAGGGAAATTTGTCTCTATTGCAAAAATATTTGCATTTTCATCTTGCCAACGAGACTGATTCGTCTATTTTATGTACCCTATTTTTTCACACGCTGATTAATCTTTCCCAATATTTTTTAAAAGATGCGCATGGTATGACTTTTTGATATTTAACGTAAATTAAGGTGATCAGATGTCCTGATTTTCTGTACATAGCACTTATATTGAAGGCAATTTACACATTAAAAAAAAATTTTAAATGATACATTAGCATAACGTGACCAGGTGCCCAGCTTAATTCAATTAGTTATCCCGTCAGATTTAGATAAGTCTTAGAATTGGATATTTTTCAGAAAATGAGGTAACTTTCTAGTCACCCTATATCAATTGGCTTCTATATGATGTTGGACTAATGAAGTTGGATGCTATGAAGTTAGTTGAGTTCGGATTTATAAAACTGTCAACCAATACTTAATGAATATTAGGCAATTTTTATGTTTTTCTCTTGTTTTTTCTCCCAAATGAGATATTAGCAAGCTGGATAAGTGCGTTGTACGAGGAATCGGCATACATGAAAAAATACCGTATGTGTATTATTAATAATGGAAATCAGGGAAGTCTGATAAAAATAGTCAGGGAAATCATGGAAAAATCAGGGAACTTTTTTTTAGAATTTCTGTAGACACCCTGATAGAAGTTATATCCATTACATAAAATATTTTACATTTTTCTCACTAATTGAAAGCAAAATTATTTTCTACCTTTTTAGTTGAATAAAAGTCGGAGTTTAAAAAATATTTTTTATTTAGTTTATCTAAATCATCTATTTAACTTAAATCGATTCATGTATTATGTAAACATTTAATTTCGTGATCGATTTTTCACTCACTTCCTGATAAGCTATGATTATAAAAAATAGGTACGCGGGTGTGTTTTCGATGACAATTCAGCATTTTATCATTCAGCTACTTTTAAAGAGCAACTAAAAAGCAGCTCACTCTATCGCCGATATCTTTCTGAATTTTCAAGATATTTGATTGGATTTTTTTTATGAATTGCTCCATAGCTCCTTTTAAATTATGTAAAAAAATATTTGTTCGCGCATGAGCAAATAAAAATTATTTCATACAACTGCTCATATTTCCTAAAATATTTAATATATTTATATTCCAATTGCACTATATTGCTTCTACTACACTTTGCTAATATTTCTGAAACTGGCTTTAAATTTGGTTGGAAACCCTGCATGATATAAGCTTAAAACACGCAAAATTTTTTTTAACTTGAAAAACAAATCACTATATCTCCATGAATATACGTGCTAGTTTTACACAAATCAGTAAATATGTTGCACAGTATGCACAAATTTGTATTCTGTAGCGATAGATCATTTCGTGCATTTTAATTTACAGGGTGATCCTAAATATAATTATTTTTCTTTGATTTTTTGTTGGTCCCCCAATTCTCCTCCTTATCAAATCGACGTTGATAAATATGAGGTCAAATATATTACTATGTTGAGCAAAAAGTTCTGGGAAATTTGTGAAAGTTGCGTTGCTATCAACAAGTTCTAAAGTTGCGTTGTTAACAACAAAAGCAACAAGGACTATTCATCGAAGTAGAGACCATCATAGTCCACGACTTTCTTTCATCGTTCTGCCAAATTCAGGCAGGGGTCTGTCCAGACTTTTCTCACAGGGTCCTGTTTTTGTGAAATTGGTAAGTTTTTCCTATTTGTGTGAAAATTCTAGTCATAATTTTGTGAATTTTAAATTATCGATGTCTCATGTTCTATCCTCCATATATAAAAAGCTAAGTAATGTGCTCTTTGGTGAGTTCAACTGCTTACTTACAGGCCAGATTTTATTTTTAAATGACTAAATTTGTGAAAGGTTCAATTTGAAGGTGAAAAAATTCTGTAAAAGGTCTATATTAAGAGACAAATAATTTTGTGAAGGGTCCTGTTTTGGAATAAAATGTTTTGTGAAGGGTCCTGTTTGGGGATAAAATGTTTTGTGAAGGGTCCTTTAAAGGACCTAAAATTTTCCTAAACATATCCGTGTCAGGATTTGCTGGAAGTACCATGGCGGCTCCTTGGAATAAAAAAAAACTCTTGACATGCTTCTTCAACTTTAATAAAGGATTCAAATCGACGGTACTTGAAAAAGTGTTGCATTGATCGAAAGAGGCCATAATTAATTAGAGCCACGTCTGGTCTGTACCACTATATACGATACCGTATACGTATACCGTACGTATAGTACACCTATATACGATACAAATTCTGGTAACTATTACATTAAAAATTTCCCAGAACTTTTTGCTCAACCTAATATTTGTAATCCTGAAGTTCCAGAAGAATCCGACAAGTATATTTTTAAATATTCCACAAAATATCTAAAATTAAAAGTGCCCGGTGATTAATGGCTATATAGAGTATATTTAATATGCTTTCATTGAAAACTAGACTGGTTTTTTAAAAAATCGTGATGCAAGCCACTGATATTGTCAGAAATTTCATAAAACTTCTAAGTATATTTAAATTATTGTTATTAGGTTTTAAATTTATAAAAAGTTCAGCCCTTTTCAAGTTAAAAAAATCGGTTTCATTTTTTAAGCTGAATAAAATACGGACAAAATTTGAATTAGAGTAAACAGCATAGAAATTTATGAAATTTTTTTATTAAATTCTGTTTCAGAAATTATATAAAAAGAAGCCTAATGAACCCATGGAAGTAGCCAAGTCTTTAGAAAATGTACCAAAGAATCGATATAAAGATGTCCTGCCTTGTAAGTATTGTTTTCAATGTGTTAAATGATATAATGGGTAATCTATAATAATAAATAGTTTAACAAAATGTCTTTAATTATTTATTTTTATTCCATCCTTACCTTAAGCAAAAATGATGCAAAGACTAAATACATGAACACTAAAAATGTATCCCATTTTTATATGTACCAATAGCTTTTATTTTGTAATCAGTATTACGCGTGCCAAGAGAGAGTTTATTTATTTTTAATTACTATTACAGTGAAACTTTGATTATCCGTCAGCCACGAGACCGTTCTTGTGACGAACGGTCTTGTGACGAATAGTACGTGTAATAGAAGCCCCTTCACCTTCGACTGTACAAATCGGCCGCGACTAAGATTAAATTGCATCACAGGACCTCGTATCTTATCCTCCTATATATAAAAAAAAGTTTTGATTTGGAAATGGACCATGAAAATCTGCGTAGATATTCCGGGTAGAACTCATCCAATTTAAATGCTTAAGCCAAGGCCTCCTTATCGAAATAACAGGCCTCGCAATCGCTTAGTTTCCTTTGTCCGCTGTACACGTGGTTAGAAACCACATGGTTTCCCGTGACTAGCGCCATCTAACGTGAGAAACAGAAATATTTTTTAATTTGTTTTCCATTTGTCTTTTACCATTTTCTTTACGATGTGCTTTGTATTTTGCAAATGATAGTTGTTAATCTTAAAATTTTCATATGTTCTAGACATTTTATTTAAAAAATGAACTTATTTTACTGTTAAACAAAAAATGTTTACTGCTGTATTTCGTTATGTAAATAAATGATAATAATAATAATAATAATCAGGAAAGAAAATTATTTTACCATGAATTTCTCAGTGATATTAGTTATTGAAATAAATGGATAGCATCTAGATCCGGAAAATTTAAAATATTTCATTTTCTCTTTTATATTTTCAAATATGTGATTTATTTTATTTCTGCTATTTCTTTTCTTTTCACAATTAATTTCACCTTACAGTATTAATTTAACATCGCTCCTTCAATTTGTTTCAATGCACAGTCTCATGTATTTATTTATTGGCCTATCATTTGTTTTATTTTTGAAGGTATGGGGGATCATTTCAGTTTAACATACTTTAGATGAAAGCTTCACTATTTTTTCATATAAAGTTTGTATGTATTAATCTATGGAAAGTTTCATAATTGGCTCTACAGCCAATTGGCATATCTTGGCGGGCATAGTTTGGTGCGTAATTAATTTCCTTGTTTTAACTCACATATGTTATGTAAGTTTTACTAAAATGTATCAAAGTATTTTAGGAAAGTTAAAACACGCATAGATACACACACACAAAAAAAAAAAAACAGACTGAAGTCATATACACTTAAAAAATTTGAAAAATAAAGTTTAATAATCACTTAAATTTATACATGTCCCTCAACTTTCCGCAAATACCGTATTCTTGTCATGCTAAGATTTTGGTGTTTGTAAATCTTAATTTGAATATTCTTCCTTAATCAGACCTAGAGCCAATTGGCGTAAGTGTAGTTTGGCGCAAAATTAATTTTATTTTTAAACCGTATACTGGATACCACATTATTCCAGCATCGCGTTTTTGCAGTCAACTTTGACTGTAGAACAGATTACAGAGCATTACCTAATACTACATTATATAATAATAAATCGGTATTTTTCAGGTATAGGGGCCTTTGCGAGAGAAGAAAATTTGGCAACGTAATTTCTGGAAGCATATTCACTGTTTCACATAAAGAAGCAATATTTTCCGATATTTGTACAATTTATTTAATATAAAAAAGGCATTTATCTATTTTATATACAAATATAAACAAATCGTATATAAAAAAACAATAATAATATCTAGAAACTAAATTTATACATGTAAATTCGGCACAGATGTCATATTGGCGCGATTTTTTTCTGGCGCCAATGTCATATACGCATCGGATACTTAACTGGCACCAAAGTGTCGTTATTTTGCTTGATATGGTTATCCGGATATAGATGATAAGGTAACGAGGTTTTCGCAAAATTGGCGTCGGAAAAAAATCGCGCCAATATGGCACGTATATGACATCTCGCGTATATGACATCTGTGCCGTAAATTCTTATAAAACAAGCTGACAGTTCATAAGTTTTGTTTTCATAACTGTTTATATCAATCGGCAACAAATCGCTCTTTCCGAAGCCCAAATTGTGCCAAGATTAAAAAAAATAACCCGCAAAGTCCTATATACTGAAAATGGTACTTGTTAGTTATCCCGTCGACCAAAATACTGTCGCCAAATTGTAAGATTAAATGCCAATAATGGTTTGCCATAAATTAATTAATTTTAAGATTAAATGCCAATAATGGCCTATAAAACCAATATTTCGATGTTTTATTTGTATTTTTATTAATGTTATACTAATTTATTTGTTTTTTCGTTATTTAAAATAAAAAATTGTGTCAATTTGTAGAACTTGGCAAGTAGTTTGGCGATTTATATAATTTGGCGAAATTGGTCGACGTGATAACAAACAAGTACCCTGAAAAAATATCAATAAATCTTATATTTAAATCTTCATTTCTGATATGTTTCATTTTTTAAAGCCAGAACATAATTGTGCGAAATATTTTTTTACGCCTTTATTTTACTGGAATTCGAAAAATATTTTATACAATTTTGCCAATAACACAACATTTTCAATTTTTTACTATGCATTTGTTTATGGAGTATTACCAGGAGTATACACCAGGTGGCGTAACTTACAGGACAAAGTCAGCTAATAAGTTGGCAATTATCGGGGACATTTTCACCCATAGACATTTTCCGGATTGTCAAGTCTGTTTTATGATAAGGGAGTCTTGGCTTAAGCATGGCCATAGCCTACTATGATATATAACGGCCCGCGCTCGCCGAAAAAGTGAAGTCGGATCCAATTTCAAACCCTGAACCAAAACTTCACAACGTGCTCTTTGTTTACATTTATACCCTGCCCAGATTTGTTTCTCTTCGTCGAGGTTTCAGAATCATTGATCGTATTTTCATGTAATAAATTAAACATTTATATTCTTCAATTTCCTTCGATTTAAAAGGCTATTTTACACAAATTGTAGCATTTTAGTGTTACACACACTTTTAAGATTAGCTAAATTATTTATTGTTTACCTTGATCGTTTCGTTCATTCATGAAAAATGCCGGTTCTGTTATTCTTTTTTGAATGTCCCTTATTTATATAAAAATAGCTTGGTTTCATATACATAAAATTAAAATTTGATTTTTGTCAAACTACAGTTCTCATAACTAACTTGAAGCAGCTATTTTTGATTAATTTACTGTTACCGGTAAAATATTTGTTTTTCATATCTCCCGAACCAAGAAGAAGAAGAAGAAAAAAAAGGCGATCTTCCTTAAACATTAAATATTCTTATTAGGTGCGTTCGTAATTATATAAATACGTAGCACCTATAGTTGTCGTTCAGTCCGTCCGTCTGTCCGTCCGTCTGTCCATCCGTCTGTCCGTCCGTCTGTCCGTCCGTCTGTCTGTCCGCATATAACAGAGCAAAAACTACCCAACCGAATTGTCTGAAATTTGAAATATAAGATTGTTGCAAAGTTTTGTCGAGCCATTTCAAATTTTATGAAAATCGGATGTATAGTTTAATTACAGGGACAATCAAAAGTTTTTCTTTACATTACAGCCAATGGGAAAAATTATTGCAAGTGCATTTTAATGATGTTACAGCCTTCCGAATGGTCTGAAATTTTAAAGATATAATTGTTGCAAAATTTTGCCGAGCCATTTCAAATTTTAGGAAAATCGAATGTATAGTTTAATTACAGGGACAGTCAAAAGTGTTCGGGGAATGGGAAAAAATTATTGGGAGTGCATTTTAATGATGTTAAAGACTATGCACTTTATGAAGTGCAAAACATTATACATTCCGCACAATATGGGGTGCAAAAAATAATTATAAAACTTGTTATAGTACGAACGCACCTCATTTGCCACGTTTGACGAGCAATTTCCAACTTGTTTTTAATCAGAGAAAGAAATGGTGATCACGGATTTAAATATCGTTGCAATATTCTATGTTATCCAAGCAATTTTGATTAAATCATGTAAGGGTATTTGTTACTTAATAAATTACATTTATTAATTTTTACAAGGAATTTTATGAGTATTTTAATATATTAAAAAAATTCCATCAGTTTTATTGTTTCAGCAGTGAAAATAGTAAATAAATGGTACTTAGTTATCCCGTCAACCAAAAATCTATCGCCAAACTATAAGATTAAATGCCAATAATGCTTGATCGTAAATGTCACATTCACTTGACTATAAGCAAGTTACACGTGTTTATGTCATCAAGTGATTTTTATTTCGACGTTTTATTTGTATATTTATTAATGTTATACTAATTTATTTGTTCTTTCGTCATTTAAAATAAAAATTATGTCAATTTGTATAATTTGGCGAGTGTTTAACTAAGTGGTACCAAATAAATTTGTGACATTGATGTTTTAGACTAAGCATGTGTTTTTTTATTTATATATTTTTATGTGTGTCTGTTTAACAGTTTTAAAGAGAAACACATTATATTAGTCACTTAAATAAATAGAATTTTACATTTACATTGATATGGACAGTTTATAATAACCCTTAACAGCTGTATTCGAATTAGCTGTCATTTCTAAGCTTGATTGGAATGTCAGCAGAATTGTAAACGTAACCATGGCGACATGACGTAATTTTGGTGTTTGTTTACATATCTACCCTTACCAGGTTGTTTCAGTTACGGTCAGAGTCAAATTTCAATTTTGGGCAGGGTATCAGAGTCTTCTGGCGAGCGACTTCATACATTAAACGCAAATCAGTCTGCCTGTAGTAGTATCTAAGTATGCCTTGAGCATGGCCTTTCTTCGTTAATATTAAAAAAAACTGTCGTATACAAAAATATGGAAATCGGTGGTATTATAAAGAAATATTTGATTAGACGAAACGCTGAGACAGACAGTTTTCAAATCGAAGAATTACTTTCAGAGATATTTAATGCTAAAGTTGGACAAAATCGTTCCATTAAAAAAGTTTTATTGGAGCAAAAACTATACATGAGAATTTAATCATTTTTAGATCATTTTATAGGTTATAAGTTCCCGGTGTGCAGATTGCATTTATTTATTTTTTATTTGACTATAATTTGAGGTTTTATTTCTATTTTAAATTCAAATTTTCAGTATTTCGAGAGATATTTTTTACAAATTAAAAAATTTTTATTAATTTAAACTGTTGCCAACTTTATAAACAGCGCAAACAATAATGTTTACTTCAAATTAAAAATTTATTTACACGGGACTATTGTAAACAGAAAAAAAAATTTTTTTAATTAGAATTAAATGATTACATGTTAAAAGCAGGAAAATTGCGTCATAAGAACCATATTTGCACTGGAATTTTAAAAGAGAAACAAAATGTTAAAATAAAAAAATCCTTACTATGCGTTAAAACCTGCAAATGGAGGAAATTACGTCATATTTAAAATGGCCAAAAAATATGGCAAAACAATTTAAATTAAAAAATATATCTGCGCGAGACATTTACTTGATATTTTGAGATAATATTTTCAACTATTATCGTGAATTCGAAGACAGCGCAAATAATATTTCCTTCTAACAACAAAAGTATTTTCACGTGAATATTAATAAGAGAAATAAAACTTTGGTGTAAATTACGTCAGATTTAAAACGATACATTTAAAATGAATTATTTAAAAGAACTATCTTATAGCGCTGTTAAAAAATACCGGGAGACAATGACACTGTTTACTTAATTCATTTTACATTAGCTTATTTTCGAATGTTTAACTAATTTTTTTAATTAAATACGAAAACAGCCCTTGTATCTTTTAACAGCAGCAGATATGGTCTTAAAAATCCCCAATCCAAGAAGAACGAATGGAAACCCGTTTACAGAGATATCGCTACTGTTTTTTTTTTTTTTTTAAATTTTAATTCAATATTTTTAAAGCCGATCAAATTAGCGTGCTTTTAGGATTTTGGTGTCCCTGAACGAGGGTTGGCGAGCGTAGCTCGTAGGGGGCAGAGCCCCCTAGTAGATACAAATAAATATTAAAAATTGGAAATTTATTATTCTATAACAACTCCATAAATCTCAAATTAGTACGTTATATTTTGAAGAAAAAACCACTATGTATGTATTTAACTTTATCGACTTGAATTTCCCTTCTGATGCAGTCTACAGTATAACTCCGATTTAACGATTATCTGAATTTAACCCTTTCAAGGATGGTTGTCACACGGCGTGGCTACCTAATTTTAATTCCAAAACTGACAAACGGCACCAAGAATATTTTAATAAAATTTTGCTTTTATAATGAAAGCGTAGGAAAGCAGGATTTTTATTTTCTGAGAAATTCGTTTGTAAATTTTGGTGCCAGTCAATTATTTCATTATTTTACGAACATAACTTTTCTGCCCTGAAAGGGTTAACGATAAATTCCTGTTGTGCAGATTCATCTTTATTTATTTCTATGTTATATTATCTCTGGTTTAACGATAACCTCGATTTAACGATAAGTTCTTATTGTCTGAATTCATGTTTATTAACCATTTGGAAAAATGGTTATTGTCCTCGTCAGGGTAGGAAATCAAAAGCATATCTGAAGCTTTTTATTGGTTTAGTCCGCATTTTATTTGTTTTCTGATGGGTCTATACAGTAACCTGTATTTCCCTTTACTTTCTACAGAGATGGATACTGTAACTTGGTCTGTACATAGTACATACCAATGTCTCGACAGAGTTCGTTGCCCAGTTTCATTCGTCATCGTGTTTCAAAATTGTTGCCATTTAAAAAAAAAAAATTTATTTAAGGTATTAAAAAATTGGAAAAGGAAAAAGATTTTTTTTTATGTGTTTGGCCTTGATACAAAGATTCTGGAGCAGTTTTTGTTTCTGAAAATTTGTTCTTTTGTTTATATCTTAAAAAGTGGTTGAATTATAGCACTTTGAATTTCTATCATGGCTAACACTTTGAAACGATCTTGTATTTGTCACGCGATACCACACGTATTCGCCTATTTCGATGGAAGAAGACATGTGGATAGTATGCATCAATATCTCGACCAAGTTCGCTGTCCAGCTTCATCAGCCATCTTGTTTCAAAATGACGGCCATTAAATTAAAAAAAAAAAAATTATATTTAAAGTGAGGTGCAAAAAAATTAGAAATTGAAAAAGGTTTCTTTCTTAAGTATTTGACCTTGATATAAGGATTCAGGAGCATTTTTTGTTTGTCTTTATCTTAAAAAATGGCTCAGATATAGCAGTTTCAATTTCTAACGTGGGTGACATTTTGAAAAATCTGATTTTTTGCCTGCGACTGCACTCATATATATCAACCGATTCCGATGTCAGTGAGCATGTGCACAGCAATTACTAAGGTCTCGACCAAGTTCACTGGTTAGCCTCATCCACCATGTTGTCTTAAAATGGCAGGCACTTTAAGAAATCGCCGAATTTGGCAGCTAAATATAAGTTACTTTAAATAAAAGCAGCTTGGATAAAGCTGACTAATTTCGCGAAATTCTCATTCATAACGATTTAGTATTGATAAAAATTGTATTGAATCTCCTACATTCGGTTTCCACTTAATTGAGCTTCGTGTGTTTGAATAATATAAGTTGGCTTTTTTAAAATAAGGAATATGAAAGCTACCTCTTCCTCCCGGCACTGGCCGGAAGGACTTTTTAAAAGTCAAATCACATGGGTTTGAGAAAAAAACGCTATGCAGTTATAAAAAATATATATATATTTTTTTTTGTTTTAAAAGTGTATGTATATTTTCAAAGTGTCAATAGTTGATGTACTAAAAAAATGCAAACAAAATTAAATACTACTGGTAATAAGATTTTCGAAATTTTATGCAATTACGATTTATTTGACAATGTTTCACGATTTAAGGATCATTTTTAAGAGACCCTTTGTAATCGTTAAATCGAGGTTTGACCGTATAGTCTATTATATTAAATGGACAGATTTCCCGACATATTTACATCGTCATTTTATTTAGTTTGCAAACCTCGCATATTGAGGAAAACTAAAACATAATGACAGCGATTTACAATAAATTTTGCATGTATGTAAAATTTTCAGTGGCTGACGTTACTAGAAATTGGCTGTTGAAAGAGTGATGGATAATGGAAGTGTTGGTTGTATCTATGTTTGTTGAAATTTAGTTCCTAAAAATGTTATAGGAATGTAAACGTTGAGCGAACGTTTTTGGGGTCCCCAGCTACCGCCTAAAATGCCTATGCATAAGCCTTTGTCGAGTGCATATGTCATGCGGTCATTAATTTTTTTTTCATTGAATGTGAGTTTTAATCGAAAAATGTTTATGAGTATAGAAATCTGTTATTAATTTATTTTTTGCCTTTCCTTAAGGGAAATTTTAATCCCCTTTTACTTTCCAAGCACATGGTGTTAGGAAAGTATTGTAATCACTAGCCGCTCCTGGCGACCAGTTTTTTCTTCCTTAAATGTATGCTAAGCATTGTATCATGTTACTTTTATTCATAACTAGCTGTTTAACCCCGCTGTTTAATCACTGTTAATTGGCTGTTTAAACACTGTTAAATTCGCGGGAGTTCATGAATTTAATTCTAAAATCAAAATAAAAAATAACTATTCGATTTAATAAAATATTTTTCTACTACTGTTCCTTTTTTTTAATGAAATATAATTTAATGTTACTATGGCAGCAGACGATAAAACGATATCTTTGGAATAAGGGATGTTTTGATAAAATGTGTTTCTTTACTTTTAAAAATTTGTAATAATTAAGCGCAATTAAATAATCTCTAATAAGTTGCATGTGAGGTAAAAGAATTATCGTAATACCAGCTAGAGCTTCTTAGAATTACAATGTGGTATACGTAATATGGTATCTCTAATTATATGCATGTGAGGTAAAAGAATTATCGTAATCAGCTTTTTAATATTGCAGCGTGGCGTACGTAATATGCAATGCGTCTTGCAATAGAAAGGTAATTGTTGTGGTAAGAATTTTATAGTGAATTTTTAATTGTTGGCAGCTGCTATAACGAAAAATGTTTAAATTTGATAGGAAATTGCTAAAAATTGGTGGGTTTTTATTAATTAAATGTTAAATATAAATTATTTCGATTTCGGATTGCTTTAGTTGCCTCGGCGGTGTTTTAATACACATGTACATAACATTTCACAACTCTGGCTTCCAAACTGTGGATTTTTATAGCATTACAGACAGACAGACAAATTTTCATTTTTATATATTAGATTTTACTGCTTCAGTTCTCTTCGATATCGTCAGGTTAACTCAGAGGTTAGAGCATTCGCTCGTATAGCCAAGATCCCAGGTTCGAATCCTGTCCTACATATACTTTTCATATTGTTGGAGAAAATGAATTCAACGTTGTCTTCAACCTACAATGAATATAATACTGTTTAGCAATTGTATACGTTCATGTATAACCAGGGCTTAATTTCTACCGAAAAAAAGTATCGGAGCACTAAAATTCTACTGTACTAAAACCGCTGTACGATCCGCACATATATATATATTTCATATATAATTTTCAAAATTTAAAGCATCTTTTTTTCTTTAGTAAAATAAAAATTTTATCTATATGTACTTGCCTATACTTAACTGCCCTTTTTTCAATTTATCACTCCTTCCGAATAGAAATCGTTGCCTTATTTTAATGTTAATTAATCGCAACATTATGCAATTAAATAATGTAAGAATCATGATTAGGAAATAGTGTTAAAAAAAAAAAAGAAAAAATCGATGCTTTTATAGAAAAAGGCGAAACACTTCTCAACTGCTTTCAATCAGAATAACAAACAATGCATAGAAATTATATCTACTTACAAATGAAAGTGACTTCGTAAATGTACAGAGCAGAGCCTTGGCATGGGCAGCGTTCATGATGAAAAATAAATAGAAAAATCACTAACTTTTTTTCATACTCGTACACAATAGGCTAAAAACCTCAAACAAACAAAACCTCAAACTGATACTCCTTGAATAAAAACAAAATAAAATATTCTTTTCGAGTAAGATATCTAAATAATAAAAAAAAATTATCGAATTAAAAAATATCCTACTGTTACAAAAGAAAATCGAACTGAAGGGTAATTTAGGCATCGGTTTTTCGGAAGCGCTATTGCACTGGGCTCCGGAGCTCTGTATTTATGCTCCGGTGAATTCTGACCAATATTTAAATATTTACTGAAAACAGAGAAGTACCGGAGCTGAGCTCCGGTGGGCTCCGGTGCAAATTAAGCCTTGTGTATAACTATAAAAAAAGAATTTTAATTCTTTTAATTAATACTAATAGCGCTTTACTTACTGTAATTTTTTCTTCTCTTTTCTATCTAGATGATGAATCCCGAGTCGTTCTCACAGAAGGCCTTAGTGGGGATTACATTAATGCCTCCTTCGTCCACGTAAGTTATTGTTTTCTGAATTATATCACATTTATATTTACAGGGTGTTTCGTAAAAGATTCCCTAATATTGAAATAAAACTTTCTTTTTTTTTTTTTTTTAATTACTCTATGCAAAATCTTAGAGCCACTTGATAAACAACGATGTCACTTATTTTATATTTATATTCCTTATAGATAATGAGTTTTTCACTGTTAAAAAAAAAACAGAGATTTTACGGACAATCGAGACGCTAGTACTATTTCCACATTTTAACGGAAATTTCTTTCCATAAATTCCAGAATTCCGTATTTTAACGGAAATTTTCCCCCATAAATTACAGAAAATTTTCCGTTTTCCTCGAATTTATGGGGGAAATTTTCCATTAAAATACGGAAATAATACTGGCGTCTCGACTTCCAGTAGAATCTCCGTTTTTTAGTCCGTTTTCTTTTTTTTTTTACAGTGTTGAATTCAAAAATTAGGGATTCTTTTAAAACATCTGTATGTTTATATGATATATTTCTTCTTTTTACTAATTTGTACGAATATAAATCAGATGTTCACGTGTGCGTAAGATGTTGATTTGTGTTAACAACAAAATCGAATTTTTATAATCTGCTTCTCTTATTCATGCCAAGTATAAGAGAAAATGGGGGAAAATATGCTAGTTTGTTTGTTAAGATTTTCATTCGAAGCAGTTTTTAAAATATGACCTTCTGAAATTTTAGAAATAACGTTGTTATTTTTTTTTTCATGAAATGCAGTTATAAAATATATTTCATGTTAGAATTAAAATAGAAGCATGGATTGTAAACTATATTGTAGCTTATTTTAAAAGCTTTTATAGTGTGGCTAATTCTATATGGCTAGTTAGCCCCCTAAATGCTATTTCTTTCGGCCAGCAATTAAAGTATCATCTCTAAAAAATAACGTTCCGTTGTATAAGCCAGCCGTAAAACAAAGCAAATGTATCATTGTATGGTTAAATACTCTACTACAATTTTTTAAACTTCTAAGCATCGCACATTTTCCATTTTTATACCGTCGTATTGGGAAAAAAGTACTTTTAAATCAAATTTGTTGGAAAACTGCATCTCCATTTATTTTTGAGATATTAATTTTTTGTAGTTTTTAGCGCAATTTGTTTAATGTTGGCAACTCAAGTACTCCATTTCTGTAGAAGGTAAAGGTAAAATATTTATTATAGCTTTTTGTTGCCATTGTCCCATAACAACTGAAAAAAATGGAGTTAAAATACGTGCTATTTTGAAAAAGTATGAATGAATTATTTCTGGTAAAACATGGAGCTATTATAAACCAAATTTAATTTTAAATATATATTAATATTACAAACAAAAGAAGGCATATAAATCATTAGACGGCCGATTTTTTTTTTTTTATTTGTCGAGTTTCTTGAATGGCGACATCTCTTTTTTGGATTTGTGTATTATTCAGCGCGAGGCTAACGAAAAAGACGGGCTACCGCGGTGCATCCCACGTGTCTTTTTTTTTTAGAGACCGCTAGCGTGACGTGATGCTATTTTCGTACATCTGCATTGGTGCGTTCGAGCATCACGTGGCTTCAGCAGTCTGTAAAAAAAAGGTACGTAGAATGCGCCGTGGTAGCCTGTCTTTTTCGTTAGCCTCGTATTCAGCGATAGTGACGTCATATGCATACATTACTGTAGATGTTGTTTAAACCCTTGGGGACGAGCGACTGGTATACGTGCCACTTAAGGTTATCAGAATCCTTCATTATTCCCACCAGTCATCATTTATTGTAAAGTTTACCTTATTTAATCACAGCATTTTCGCGATTCAATTAGAGAAAATCTTCTGTTTTGAAAAACCGGCGGTAAAATATTAAAATTTAAGGAAAGAGCACTCGTCGCGAAGGGTTTAAGAATGGATCGTAAATGTGGAATTCTTCAGCGGATGCGAATGACGTCATTTTACATAATATAAAAGCGTGTGTTTTAAGTCTTAAAACTGAAATATGTTTTGTACTATCTATATTTATATGCATTATATATATATATATATATATATATATATATAATGCAATATATATATATATATATATATATATATATATATATTTTTTTTTTTTTTTTTTTTTTTTTTTTTTAATCGGGAGTGACGCTAAATTCAGAAAAGGCAGAATTTCTGTTTTCTACTTATAAGGCTAATTTTGGACAATTTCTAAATTTTATGTTATAAGTTATATTATTATTTTTTTTAAATATTTCTCTCACAAATTTTTAATTGTCAGAGGTAATAAAAATCCTTTCTATTTATTTACCATCTTTTCTTTGTCGTACTATCCATTGGTAATTTTCTTGTAAGCGTAATTTGTTTTAGGAATTCGTATAGCTATTTTTGGAAAAATACGAATTCAGCCTTATTTTCGCGGCAATGTATAGAAATATATATATATATATATATATATATATATATATATATTATACGTAAGAGAAACTCTTGCTAAACGGAAAGATACGAATTCAGCCTTATTTTCGCGCCATGTAAGAGAGAAATAGAGATTGCGTCTTTTTCTGAAATGTCGAAATTTTACAGAATAAACCGCAGGTAAAGGAACTCCATATAAACGATGGATACGTAGAACAACTATTATTTTAACACAATCAAACTGATTGGTAAAGCTATAATACGAATTGAATATTTCCAACTGAGCGAAAAAATGCCCAGGCCAGGAATCGTTCTACGTATCCATCGTTTATATGGAGTTCCTTTACCTGCGGTTTATTCTGTTGAGCTGTCTACATGACAGACCAGATGTTCTACCTATAAGGTTATCTGAGCGAAGCATGCTGGCTGGTTGTCGGCCCAGTTAGCTTAATCGGAAAAGCATTGGCCTTGTAAGCCAAGGATCTGGGTTCGATTCCCGGCCTGGGCATTTTTTCGCTCAGTTGGAAATATTCAATTCGTATTATAGCTTTACCAATCAGTTTGATTGTGTTAAAATAATAGTTGTTCTACGTATCCATCGTTTATATGGAGTTCCTTTACCTGCGGTTTATTCTGTTGAGCTGTCTACATGACAGACCAGATGTTCTACCTATAAGGTTATCTGAGCGAAGCATGCTGGCTGGTTGTCGGCCCAGTTAGCTTAATCGGAAAAGCATTGGCCTTGTAAGCCAAGGATCTGGGTTCGATTCCCGGCCTGGGCATTTTTTCGCTCAGTTGGAAATATTCAATTCGTAAGAAATAGAGATTCGTTAAAAAAATAAATATCGCAGTCTGTGTCACTTCTTTAAAAATGACGATTATAAACATGAGAAAAAAAAGTTAAGATAAATATTTTTGGTCAGAGCTATCTCGTACGAGACAAATTTTTAACCAAATCGACGTAAAAATCAATGTTTTGTAAAAAATTCACTCGGGCTGGGTTTTTTTTTCTCGGGCCGAGATTTTAGCTTTTTTCCGGGCCGGGCTCGGGCCGAACTTTTAAGATTTTTAGCGGGCCGGGCCAATATTACTTTTTCTACGGGCCGGGCCGGGCTCGGGCCGAACTTTTAATTTTTTTATCGGGCCGCGCCGAATATTTTTTTCGATGAGTCGGGCCGGGCCCGAGCCTGGAAATTTCGGCCCGTGCAGACCTCTAGTGCCGCTTAATTTTTTAACGTTTTTTCGCACTCTGCTGCGATTTTTCGACATTCGTAAAAAGAATTCGGTTTCAAACATTTAGCTTAATGTAAATAAATTTTCTCCTCCACGACTTTCGAATTTCTAGCGATTCTAAGTTGTAATTTTGAATGCGATTTTAGAATTTTTAGGGTTTCGTTCATCTGACGAAACCCTATTCGTCTTACTCCTTTGTCTGTTCATCTGTCACAGAGTCCGTACGCGGAAACTGTATTAGGTTCCGACTTGAAATTTTGTGTACTAACAGCTGAATATGTCCTGTCACATAACAAATCACAAATTTTCGAAAAAGTCTTTAATTAAATTAATGAATTCTACCATTTTCGCGACTTTTTGATTTCTAAACATCATCTTAATTTCAGCATTTCAAATCAAGGAATGAATAGCTCACTTGGTAGAGCATCGGTCGTGTAAACTAAGGGTCTTTGGTTCAATCACAGCCGATTTTCAACGTTCATAAATGGAACTCAATTTCAAACATTCAGCCTAGTACATTTTGTCTTCGGCGATATTCAATATGATTTTTTTCGCTTTTCGTGCGGATTTTTTCTTTTATATACATTTGTGAAAGAGTTCCAGTTACGGTGTTTTAGCAACTATAGTAAATTTTGTCCTCTGCGATTTTTTTTTTTTTTTTTTTTTTTTTTTTTTAACCATTTGGAAAAATGGTTATTTTCCTCGTCAGGGTAGGAAATCAAAAGCATATTTGAAGGTTTTTATTGGCTTAATCATCATTTTATTTGTTTTCAGATTGGTCTATACAGTAATATGTATTTCCCTTTACTTTCGACAGAGATGGATACTTTTGTTGCCACTATGACAAAAAAGTAATAAAAACTACAAAAAAATAATAATAACTCAGAAACAAATTGAGATACAACTTTCAAACAAATTGCATTTAAAAGTACATTTTTTTCTCTATACGACGGTGTAAAAAGTAATAGTGTGGAATGTTTAGAAGTTTAAGAATGAAATTTCACTTAAAATTGAATCTGACGATGGAAAAGACTTTACCCGAACAGCCAATGAAATGCTTGGATAATGCATAAGTTTCGGGTGGATAATACGTACGAGTCGCAGGCGAATTTTGTCGCTTGGAATTTTTACGTGTAATAACACTATTAATGTTAAATTCATCGCGCACGTAATGTATGATCAACTCCGTGCGATTTTTTATGTCTTAAATTTTAGTCTTTGAAAAAATCATTTTCCAAATGGTCGTTGTAATTTGTTAAATTGCTTTTTTTTTTTTTAATCATTTGGAAAAATGGTTATTGTCCTCTGTCAGGGTAGGAAATCAAAAACATATCTGAAGCGTTTTATTGGTTCAATCCGCATTTTATTCGTTTTCTGATGGGTCTATACAGGAATCTGTATTTTCCCTTTACTTTCAACAGAGATGGATACTTCTGTTGCCACTATGACAAAAAAGTAATAAAAACTACAAAAAAATAATAACTCAGAAACAAATTGAGATACAGCTTTCAAACAAATTCTATTTAAAAGTACATTTTTTTTCTTTATACGACGGTGTAAAAAGTAATATTGTGGGATGTTTAGAAGTTTAAGAAAGAAATTTCATTTAAAATTGGTCCAGGAATATTAATGTTTATTCCATAGCGTACATAATGTATGACCAGCTCCGTAGAAGTTTAAAAAATTACAGTACCGAAAATTGTAAAACTGAAATTTCTTTTAAAATTTGTTCATGATGGGTCCAGCAATGTTAATGTTTAATTCATGGCGTACGTAATGTATGATCAACTCCGTGCGATTTTTTATGTCGTAAATTTTAGTCTTCGAAAAAATCATCTTCCAAATGGTCGTTGTAATTTGTAAAATTGCTTTTTTTTTTTTTTTTTTTTTTTGTATTCTGAGATTTTTTATGCGATTGCGATTTTTAGCGGGTTTTTTTTTCGTTTCTCGCAGATTTTCCCACATTAATAAAATGAATCCAGTTTTAATCTTTTAGCCCTACATAGTAAATTTTACCCTCGTTTCAATAAAGTTTATTTGGAATTTGTACAGCAATTTTTGAATTTTTCGCAAATTTTCTGCGAGATTTTTAGAGTGTTTTCGGGTTTCGTTGCGATTTTTTGACATTTGTAAAAAAAATCCTGCTTTAATCTATTGGTTCAATATAGTAATTTTTGACCTGTGCTATTTTTGAAATAAATGTTAGCGATTTTTTTATGTAACTTTTAGCGGGTTTTTTTTTTTTTTTTTTTTTTTTTTTTTTTTTTTTTTTCGTTTCGCTGCGATTTTTCCACATTAGTAAATGGAATCCGGTTTCAGTCTCTTTTCAACAAAATTTATTCGGAATGCGTGCAGTGATTTTTAAATTTTTCTGGATTTTTTATGGCAATTTTTTCAGTTTTTTTTATCATTTCGTGGTATTTTTTGACGAGCCCCAGGCAACGCCGAGCGAGTCATGTAGTTACTCATACAGTTGTAACCACATATTCGCCAACGCCGTATGATGTCGGCGTTAGTGACGCACATGTTTCAGCGTTACAATATATAAATTGCAATCAGTAGCATAGTTGCGTAGATTTTTGTTTTCTAACTTTAAGGAATCAGATCACACAGAGTATTTAATTTGTTTCTAAAGTCTCTCTTACAGTGCTGTAGTTGGAAAAAAATATTTGTGGGAACTCACCTCTTCATAGAGTGGATGTTGATGCTACCAGATTTTTGCTAAGCCAAAATCCAATTTAAAACATTTAGCCAAAAGCCAACTTTTTTCAATTAACAGTTATAATTATTATATTCTAGTTTTTATAGTATTGCATTTGTATAGCATCCATCTAAAAGCAATATTTAATCAATCTCATAGTAACATTTTCTCTTATGAATCAAAATAAATTGAAATATCAGAAATAAATCTATTTATTACTTAGTGGCACTTCTATCCTAAAAGTTTCCAAAAGAACGATGATGAGAGATGTTTTCTGTGCTCTCTGATTTACGAGAAGCTGTTTCGTCTGCTAATTTTCTTTCTGGTCACTACCAAGATTTCACATATGGTTTAGGGCAAAAAAAAAAAAATTTAAAGGGAGGTCCTACACGGCTTATGAATATAAGTGAAACGGACCTTCTTAAAACTAGCCTAAGTTATAGTTTCCCTTGAAAATAAAAAAAATTATACTTGTACGTGATTTTATTTTACAGTAACCAACCAATTATTTCTGGGAACGGTGATCCCACGCGTTCCCACCCAACTACAGCATTCTCTTATAACAAGTTTTGGCTTTATTATCTGTGCATTAACTACTTTATCAGTCTTTCATGCATTTTTTTTTTCTCTTGTAGATGAGCCTACCTCACCCAAGGAAACCAAATGAATACATAGCTACTCAAGGACCTCTTCCACAAACTTGTGATGACTTCTGGCAGGTAGAACCTTTAGCCCTTTATGCTCCGACATAGATATAGTAAAAATAACTAGATTAAGGGGACCGGGAAAGCAATATTCCACCAAAAAATCGAATTTTACTTTTTTATATCATTAAATAGTTTTAACTTTTATCTTTCCAACGATGTGTCACACCTGTTTATATACATAAAAAAAAAATAAGTGTTGAAATTATTCATTTTTTCTGAGAGTACTTCAAGGGTGAAACTAAATGGTGAATTTAACATGGCGGAGATAGGGCTTTCCCGGTCCCCTTAACCACTCAGTGTTTTATTCCCCCATTACTTCTTGATTCTGCAGCGGTTCGGTGGCAACGTCCATTAGAGTGGCAGAAAAAGAGTGGAACTTGTGATTAGGGCTGGGCGATGTCTAAAATGAAATATCGTGATAAATCGGCAGCTTTATATCACGATATTCCGATATATCGATATTGCGACATATGAACAAAAAAATATATGTACATTTATAATATATGTATAACTTCAATATACATTATATATTTTATTAAGGATTAAAATATATATATACCGGGTGTCCCAAAAAGGACTGACTGATTTTAAAATTCAATAACTTGTAAACGGGGACAGATATTTAAAAAATTCTTGCAGGAGGGTTATGCATAAGGTCAAAAGTTTTTTTACAGTGATTTTCAATTTTAGTTCGAATTACAAACAATAGATGGCGCTGCGATCGATAGACCCTAAATTCAGGCTCGATTTTTGGTACTTCGTGGCCCGGATAATACATTTCCATCTCCTTTTTCTGCATGGAACAAGATAAAGGAGCGAAAATCGAGCCTGTATTTAGCGACTATTGCTTACAGCGCCATCTATTGTTTGTAAATCGAACTAAAATTGAAAATCACTGTAATAAAATTTTTGACCTTATGCATAACCCTCCTGCAAGAATTTTTTTAATATCTGTCACCGCTTGCAAGTTATTGAATTTTAAAATCAGTCAGTCCTTTTTGGGACACCCGGTATATATATATCATTCTCAAATAGATTAATAAAAAACTATGTATAAATAAGCAAATCTAAATAAATAAATGCTAAAAGAAACTATTAGGATGTGTCAATGGCAACAATTTCTTCTATTTCTACGTGTTATTACTTCAAAATTCGCTATCACAGAGGCAAAATTAAATAACAATCTATGCCCATCATGAATATTCTAAAGATATAGGTGCACTAAATTGTATGCATTTAAAAGGAAATATAAGCATCGCATCTTTCAAACAAATCATTGAATTTCAGCACCAACCTTATTAGATGTCTGTAACCAAAATTCCTAATCTAAAAATCATAAAAGCAATACCTGTTAGACACAGACAGTATACACCCAAGCCTAAGAAGGATCTACTTATGTGAAACCATAACAGAATAAGGTGTTTGATTAAAATTCGTGTATTAGTTTTTGAGGTACAGATATCGTTAAAATTGTGGAAAATGCAGCATAGCAGCGCCACCTATTGGACGATTAACACTAACACTTAATCAGCAACAATTTATGTCAACGTCTGTCTGAATTTGAAATGTTATGAAAATACGTGCGATAATTCTTGAGAAAAAGCTATAGCGGAAATTTTGAAAAATACAGCATAACAGCGCCACTTATGGGCTATAAACACCAAACACTAATCAGTAAAATTTATGTCTACGTCTAAGTCTAACTGAATCTGAAGTTTGATAAATATTAGCGCATTAGTTCTTCAGACAGAGCTATAGCGAAAATCGTGAAAACTCAGCATAGTAGCTCCGCCTGTTGGGCAATTTACACCAGGAACTAATCAGCACCAATTTACAAGGTATAACTGAATTTGAAATGTGACAAAAATCCGTGCATTAGTTTTTGAGATAAAGTTATTGCGGATATCGTAAAAAATGCACCTACCTGTCAAGTAATTTACACTAATTTATAACGAGATATAAAAGAATCTAAAATTTTGTTAAATTCTGTGCATTAGTTCTTGAGATAGAGCGCCTACAAAATATGTGTTACAAAGAGACAGACAAAGTTTTTTAAAAATAGTCAAATCGTGTTCAAGACTTTCTAAACATATAAATCGGTCGAAACCCGGATGACAAAATTTTCATGAATCCAATACTTTCTTCCTGTAAAGATAGTAGAAAGTAAAATAACTAAAAAAAAATCGTTAACACAGAGAGAAAAATAATAGTTTGGTTAAAGTCCCTTTTTGAATTGTTTATATATTTATATTGCTGTTGTGCTACTTAAAATTGTCCTACTATGCGTCGGCGTCCCCGACAAAAACTCTTAGTTTATTTTATTTCATCTTTATATTCTCTATTTTTTTTTTTTTAAGAAAAAATAAAACTCTGCGTGATCTGCGAATCATAATCAAATGTGTTTCAAAATTTACCTTCCCCTTAATTTCGTTCTTCCATCGTCCGTGTATGCTGTGTACATGAACCGGAATAATTAACCCTTTGGACTCCGGCGTCTCTTACACAAATTTTATTCGGTCGGCACCACTTTTATAAAAGAAGTTTCCTTCAAGTACACAATTTCAAAAATGCTAAGATTAAGTAAGGAAATTTTATTATCCTTTATTACAGGTGCCAAAAACAAATTTTGAAAGGAAAGATGGTGTCGCCACAGCGGCGACAACGGAGTGCAAAAGGTTAAATAACTTATGCAATAGCGGATAAGGATTTTAATGAGTTACTGTTCCTTTCAACTAATTTCTTGCTATTACATTTAAAAAATCCGTAAATGTGCTAAAAATTTTTGCTTGAAATAATATTTTTTTTAGAACAGACCTAAGAATTTAAACTTAAAAATTCTGAATTTTAAAATATTTTTTTCCCTAATCTTTAAGACTATTTCTTATGCTTGTTCTATCGGGGAACTTGGATGAGGATCTCCTGCGTTTCGACCAATGTGCGCTAAATGAAGAGAAAAAAACTAACACCCCCCCCCCCCCCACACACACACACACACCGAACAATTTACGTCTCTCCTCTTTTGATTGTCAGCACACAAACTTTAACTGCTTAATTTTTCTGCCCTGTTTGTTATTTTGAATTCTAGTAACATTAAATAAATATTGACATCTAAATATTCTCCCCACTCCCCACAAACAAACAATGACAGAGGCAGTAAATACCAAATACTCACATATGTCAATTTTTAAAAGAAATTACCAGGAGAAAAAAAAAAAAAAACGAGCTTCAGAGAAGTAAAAATATCTGCATAAAAAAAAAGAACCTGGAATAATCATTAATATATATTGCTATGGAAGTATTATTTCATTTGTCCAATTAAATCCACTGTTGCAAATAAAATGTAATTTTTCATTTATTTATCTCCCTGATTCACATATTGTTCATTAACAACGAACAAATGTTCATTCAAAACCGCTGAAATCTAATGCCAGATTGAAAAGAAAACAAACAAACAATATCATTTGCTGTCGGCCCCTGCATGAGAAAAACCAGCTGTATCATATTTATCGCCCGTCATCTGAACACCGAAACTATCACTTTTTCCCCTTTTGAAAAACCGTTTAGGCTGAGAGAAATCACACCGTTATACCATGGTAATACCATGATAATACCATGATAGTATCATGCTTGTCGAAAACTGAGGGTTCGGTTAATATCACGGTTGAAGCTGGGAGAATCTTGAGGAGTGATCATGGTTTAGGGTGAGACGTATCATGATGATCGAAACCGATTATTCGGTATTTAATGTCATCATGGTTTAGGCAGGAATCATAATGGTTTAGGCAGGGAGAAACTACTCCGTTAGTATCATGATCATCGTAATAACCTGAGGTTTAGAATGGTAGAATTTTGAGTACTCGAAGTTGAAAAAGCGCCGATTGCAGTTTAATGAAAAAGTATGATAATCGCGGTTTACATCACGATTATGATAATCGCAGTTTACACCACGATTATGATAATCGTGGTTTACATCACGATTACGATAATCGCGGTTTACATCACGATTACGATAATCGTGATGTACCGTTGTATAGGATTTTTGATATCGTTATCACGATTTATAATTTATATCGATTTTATCGGTTTTATCGATATATCGCCCAGCCCTACTTGTGATACTACAGTAGCAATACATAGTGGATATCCTAGTATTGCGATGTTTTCATTCTGTTTGTTTTAATTAAATATATGCATATGATTGCTTAGAATTGTCTGGAAAGACAGTGGAATACCCTATATGGATATTTACATCCATATTTGTAATTTGTTAGATACTTTTAAAACTATTTAGTGCAACTTCGATGTAACGTTTAGTTCATGTAGTAAAATTTTTTCTTTTCTAGTATTTCTGTTTTTTATTAAAATGTCGAGCGCTTACCAAGTCCACATATTATTATGAAAATATATATTATTGTGAAAAGATATTATTCCGAAAATTATATGGAAAAAAAAATTAAGATTTGCTTAAAAGATTTTTTTAAAGAAAAACAAGAATTTAATATATTTATTTTTAGGCATTTAAAGCATTTTACGTTTGTAAAAAACTTTGAAATTGTCATATGCCAATAATTAGTTGTTAGCCCAGTTTAATAAATAAATATTTATTAAGAATATTGACCTTGGTAAAGTAATTAAGGTTTTCATCTACATTTGCTTAGTAATGCATGGCTTTAAAAAAGAAGAAAAATCCTAAGACCAATGTCAGACGGGTGTCGTTTTTGCTGCTTTTTTGCTTAAGTATTATCCATTCACAATGCTATAGCATTGTGAATGGATAATACTTAAGTAAAAAAGCAGCAAAAAAGACGCCCGTCTGACATTGGTCTAAGAGTGTGTATTATGAATGCAGGTATTTATTTATTTATATTTTTTAGAAGAAAAATTCTTGCTATTTAATTCAAGTAAACAATAAGAAAAAATTGATCGCATACTTACATATGATTATTTGTTGTCATTGCAAAAAAACGAATGCGCAGGGGAATAAAAAATCTAAGATTTGAAAGTGCGTCTTTTTTTTTGGGGGGGGGGGGGGGATTCGAGCCCCCGTGGCTCGGTTCAAATCACACAATAAGAAAGCCATTCATCATTTTCCCCGACCTCGCATGGTGAGAAAAACTAATCCTTTCTTTGAAATGATGGATTTCCTTAGCGGTGATCCGTATAAGCATCCATTCTGTTGCCTGGATGGAGTGGAAGTGAGTGTTTTAATTTATGTATCAGGTACACTTATGCGCACATGTGCAATTAATATGCGCCAATTCAACTGTTAGTACTACGTAGGCTTATCCAATAAAAGGGACTTATTCTGTAATCTTTCTGAGAATTTTTTTTTTCTTATATACTTTTTTCTTTGTAAATAACTATATATGCCCCTTTTATGTACTGAATTATGAATTCATGAAAATTTTATCTTCTAAAGCATTTTTCGTGAATTGTTTAAACTACATTAGAAGATTTACATAATCATTTAATACATTTTAGAAGAATTTTAGAAAGATTGAAGGATTTAGAAGGATTCATTAAATTTGAATTTAAGGGATTTTGTGCAATATTGATAACTTCTCTCAAATCTTTTATTTTAAATATTTTTCTTAGGTTCATGTAAATGGTCAACACGTTTTCGGATAACGTCATTACTTTCACTAACTAATATGGATGTTTTACAATTTTGAAAATTGCATAAAAAATATTTAGACAATTTCCTGTTGCATTTTAACTTATATAAATGGTCTTCATATACAAAGTATTTTGCACCATTCTTTCCCTCAAATATTCGTCGTTGCTCCATAATTTTTAACTGATTGCTTGAGGTAAACAAAATCGCAACACTCGTATGAGTAAAATATGGGAATGGGTTTTCTTTTCTTTATTTCTTTTTTTTTTTTTTTTTTTTTTTCGGAATCGGCACAAAAATACATTAACCCACAGCAAAGGATTGAAAGAATTTAAACGACACCGACTTTTAGTTCCGATTCTTTAAACAACACCGACTTCATTGGTGTCAGATCTTTAATCATACAATAATCAATTATTTGTTACTATTTAAGCTTTTAAAAGCATAAAGGCTGTTTGCTCTTTTCCAAAATGCATTTCAGTTGAAAGTGGAATAATCTGGAAGAACTTTTAAGAGGCTACTTCAGTCAAGTAAAAAAAAACCGTTCGCTAATGCTAATCCTATGGAAGAAATTTATAAAGATATCTCGGTTGCATTTTAATATTTTTAAATGATTTTTTTTTTGCATTGGTTAGCTGAGGTCGATCTCTACATCTGCCGTTTTTTACTTTTCGATTCCGTTTTTTCGATTTCGATTACAGATTTTTTTTTATAAGGATGCTTTCAGTTTCGAAACCGGTTCCGCAAATGAAAGTGTCTTCATCAAAAATATCTGTACACAAAATCGAAAAAGTAAAAAACGGCCTTTGTACAGATCGATCTCAGCTAGCCAATGCAAAAAAATCATTTAAAAATATTAAAATGCAACCGAGATATCTTTATAAATTTCTTCCATAGGATAGCCTCTTAAGCAAATGTCAACTTCATGTCATTCATCGGATTGTTCAGACAACCTTTCAATGTGGCAAATATTGTTGTCGTTAGTTTATTGGCACGCGATTAATAAATAGCGACTCATATGGTCGCAAAGGGTTTCAAATGCTTTTCTTGGAGAATATAGCAAAAAAAAAGAAAAAAAAATACTTCCGGCTGTAAATTCTTAAATCTATAACCTAAATACCTCAAGAAGAAAAAAAAAAGAGGCTAATTAAAAAAGCAATACATTTCTTTAAAATGTACTTCAAAACAGTAATGGGGCATGAATTGCCAAATATAATAATGAAGTGTGAAACGAAGTTAATTTTCTCTCTATACGAAATATTTTTTAATGAAAAAAACTGATTCAGTTGATTTTTGATTCAGTTATCTGTACATAAATTTACACACTTAGAAATCTGTATAAATCATGTATTCTTTTACATTAACAACATACATTTGCCACGTATTTTTTAATCCCCGTAAATACGTCTTTAAAAAACTAAACATATGCATTTTTTTTTTCTTTGCAATGCAGATGTAATTTTCTTTTAAGCATGCGATAATAAAACATATATATTGATAAAGCACGTTTTAGTCGAATATAGTTTAATTGAATATTCTGTATCATATAAATATATCATAAACTGTAATGCTAAAATGTTCTGTATCATATAAATATAACATAAACTACAATGCTAAAGTTTTATTATTTTCATAATAATACAGTGCTTAGCGTTACATGCAGATGCAATCTTATGTTAAGCATGCGATAATAAAACATATATATTGATCAAGCACGTCTTAGTCGAATATAGTTTAATTGAATATTCAGTATCGTATAAATATATCATAAACTGTAATGCTAAAATATTCTGTATCATATAAATATAACATAAACTATAATGCTAAAGTTTTATTATTTTCATAATAATACAGTGCTTACCATTATATGCTAAATAATTAATATGAAAATAATTAAGAACACGCGCGAAAACTCATAAAAGCGAAAACGAAGCATTTTTTTCAAACTCAATTTAAAACTTAAAATTTTGAAAAGAAAAAACGCATAGATCAAATCAACAATTCTTTGTGTAAACCAAACATTTCAACTAGAGATCGACAGAAAATTCGGTTTCGTTCTCGTTTTTGGCTCAAAATCGGAGTTTCGTTTTCGGCGAAAATGTTGCCAAAAATTCGGCCTCACCAAAACTCGTCCGAAATTATTTTTATTCCAAATATCTCGTTTCTTCCTTTGGAAATTTTCAATATAACTCATTGATTTGAGTTGTATCGGCTCAAATGAAACACTCTTTATTTATTGCTGTGTATTTCACTATTTATAATTATCAGTCATGACTGACTCAACATGTGAAATAAATTATAAAGCAAATAATGCATGCATGACTAAACTTTGAAGACGCTTTTCACAAGCTCATTAAAAATTGCAGACTTAACAGTAATAGATTTGAAACCGCAGAAGTGTTTCGAATACCCGTTGAATATAGTATAACGGAATAATATTAGAATATATTACAGTATAACAGATTATCATTTACGAAAATCTTTATAAAAGGTAAATCGAGGTATGTATACCTAAAACATTTTTTAATTAGATGAAATTCATATAATTAGACACTGATTTAATTATATTTTATTTTATATGAAAATAAAAAGTTTTGGCCAGAGGCACAGAGAGCCAACTAGGGCCACACGTATAATAATTACACGTATAATACACTTAAAAGTTAACACTTTCAAAACAATAAATAAAATTCTAAAAGTCTAAAACTTACAAGTTTCAGCCACCCTGTGGCCATTATTCAAGGGTCTTACTTCAGTTAAAAAGAGAAAAATACTTATTAGTTTGTAAAATTCAAAAGTTTACTTTTGAAACTTGTTTTACTTGTGAAACTTGTAGGTTTTAGACTTTTAGAATTGCATTTAATGTTTTGAAAATGTTAACTTTTAAGTGTATTATACGTCTTTTAGTAAATCTTTTTAATTATATTTGTGCTGTTAATTTCAAAACATAATAATCCTTCAATTTATTTAATTACACATATAATTAATCAATAATTATGTATGTATTAATTACTTTAAAAGAAATTGAACATTTTCGTTTTAGGCTGAAAATAGTAAGATTTCCAAATACTAAGATTCGGTTTCAGTTTCTCTTTCGGTCTTAAAAACTCGTTTCGGTCAATCCTTAATTTCAACTAATATGTATAAAATTCAAACTGGATACTTGCTGAGACAGTCATAAATACGTTTTTATTATTAACAGCACAAAACTGGCAAGCGCGTTTTTATATTTAAAAAAAAAAAAAAATTACGAAATATAACAGCGTTTTTCCTTTTCTTATAAAGGCAAACAAAGTGGCAGAAAAGGGTGTCAAAGTTGGCGATTTGAACGGAATTTACGAACAAAAGTTGTTATGAGAGAGTAAACACCTGTAACCCGATTAAGTATATTTTTTGAAAAATGAAAAATAAAATTCGATTCCAATTCACTTGCATTCCTGACCAGTTTCGCGTTTTTACGTTAAAACAAAGTCTGTGAATGTGCCGAAAAACCATTAGTTTTAAAACACCTTGATTCTTAAAAGTAAAAGCAAAATATAGATATTGCTTGCCTGCGCATTTTAAAACGTCCTTTATGGCAGACTAGAGTTCTGCCCGGGCTTGGCCCGAGGCCCGTACCCGGTCCGGCGGAATGAAGGCGAATTTTCAAACGGGCTGGGCCGGCAGAATTAGGACAATTTTTTTAATGGGCCGGGCCGGGCCGACAGACAAAATAAACGGGTCGGGCCAGGCCGGCAAAAAAATTGAACGGGGCTGCAGGGTCGGGCCGGGTCGATAAAAGAATTAATCGGGCCTTTCGGCCCGATATAAGAATTCAAGTGATACAGATAAAATACGAGCCATTTACAATGAATATGATTTTCTCGAAAAGTATAAATGTGCATCACGAGCCGATGCGAGTTTAGCAACATCAATACAGAAATGTAACATGTCCATCGTAGAGATCGGCATCGTACAGTTACTAGATGTCTGACTCCGGGTTTAATTTTTCTCAGCAGACTCGTGCCGGGACCAAACTGGTCTTAATCGATCTCAGGATGTGTAGGACAGGCATTATGTTTTGTAAGATTATTAATAGTGATAATGAACTTCTGTTAAGGGTGTTCTTAAATCCAAAAGGGCAACTTTCTGACATAAGTTTTAATTTATTTTTGCTCGAAAATGCATGAAACAAGCTGGTGTTGTTGTTCAGAAAATATGTAATTGAGCTGTTTTTTTCCATTTTTTTGCAAACGCAATTGATCTTTGATAAAAGAGTATCAGAGTGGTAGTTTTGAGCCGAATTTCCGCGCGAAGGGAGAAGGAGCACTCAACAGCGGACGAAAAACGTGTTTGTCACGTGATCGAATTCGCTTGTAACTCAATAGGTAATTGATTGATCAAAAAATGGCAAAAACAGTTCAATTCCAAATCGCTTCCATGGCCAGTCTTTCCAATTTTATATCTTTCCGTTAAAAAATGAAATTGTAAATATGTCAAAACGTTTTGCGCTTGTTGAGCAGAGGATTTAAAAACAGCCTTAACAGTATATTTGGAAATATACCTTAAGGTGGTTCTCATATTCACCGCTCAACAATGCGAAACTTTTAGACACATTTTCTGACCCATTTTTAACTATAAAGGCATAAAATTGACAAGCCTGACTATTGAAGGCATTTGTAAACGAATAGCTTTCTCCATACTTGATAAATCACTTATAGAGATAACAGAGATTCTTGTCACGTGACTGCCACGTTTTTCTCTTTTCCTGTGCTATCGCTTGCGGAAATTCGATTCAAAACGCTAACTTTGGCAGTATTTTCAGAAAGATATATTGCGATTAATTTAAGAAAAAAACGACATTTACATAGTTTCCGAATAAGAATACATGCCAATCTTACGCGTTTCCAAAAAGAAATGAATTCATAAATGTGTCGAAATGTAGCTCCTTTGGATTTGAGAAAAGCCTTAAAAATGAGAGAAATATTTTCACAAATCTACTTTTTATTATACAGCTTCAAAAATTATCATGTTTTTAATCCTTTATTCTGAACTACATTAATCTTTTAATGAATGCTTATTTGAATTTTGAAATGTCAGTAGAGACGATGACTAAAACACTGTAAGTGATTGTTAATGTTTACTGTTATGTATTTTATGTTTTGCGAACACATAGTAATCTAAAATATACTGTAAAATGTTACCATAAATATGTATGTAGTATTCATTAAAAGAATCTTAATTGTATGTCGAGAAAAAACGGACATTTTTTAGAGAAAAAGCGGACATTTTTGTAGAGAAAAAACGGACATTTTTGTAGAGAAAAAACGGACATTTTTGTAGAGAAAAAACGGGCATTTTTGTAGAGAAAAAACGGACATTTTTGTAGAAACTGAGTCGGGCCAATCTTCCAATTTTTATACCGGGCCGGGCCAAGATAGCTTTCGTTCGGGCCGGGCCTGGAAATTCCGGCCCGTGCAGAGCTCTAAAAACCGACAGGAGTAAAATGTAAAAATATATATATATATCTTTTTCAATTGTTATTATTTGAACATGTGTGTATCTATCGGTTCGGTCCTTCACTGTAAAAAAAAATGGTAACGTTCCATGTAAAATCCAGGAACGTTTCGACTTTTCTCAGGTTTTCAGAATAATTTAGCTCTTTCCTGTGAAATTCTGGTTTCTTATCTGAAACGTTCCTGAACAAAAGTTGGAAACAGCAAAACGCTGCGGCCGCCATTTATTATTTTTTTGCTATAATCCGTTGCTCACGCGCGAGTGTCGAAAACGAATTCCTTAAATGAATGTAAAAAAATCAATATGGAATGCAAATAAATCAATAGACGACATAATTCTTTACGTCTCTATTGTCAAGACAATTCAGATGAAAATACAATACCTCTGTGACATCGCTGAGAGATTATCTCTCGTACTTGTCTGTGGAATGTTTAACGAGCAGATCGTGTAAAAAAAAAAACACCTATTATTTGGATCTCCATTAACCAGGGGACCATCAAACATGATTCTCACCGATTTTGATTAATTTAAAGTATGTTTTAGAGTTCTTATCTCTAATTATTCTTGTGAAAGGATTTCTTCAAATGGGCCTTAGATTTTCAGAAATTAGATGCCGAGGTTTAGCATACGTTTCAAATACCCATTAGTTTGCAGCTCTCAACATGTCTTTCGTGGTGTGGACGCAGAAGGCTCGCACGCCACCCGTACGGCCCGAGTTCGATGCTACCTCTTGACTTTTTTTTTCTTTTTTAATTAATTTTATATTTTAACACTTTATTACAATTTGATTTAAATTTGATATATATTTGACGCTTTGAATTGCTGCAAATTTGAATTTTTTTTTATTTTCGGAAAAAATATACAATTACGTTTAGGTTTTTTTTTTCATGAAAATTTATATGTATTTTATCTAACTTGTACACTAACATAATTACTGACGAAAATCCAAAATATTTTATCTCTAGATTTTTTTTCTAATTTTTATTTACATTTATATATTTTTATATTTTAAGCAAAGTTCAGAAACAATATATCATATATATTTTACTTTATTGAATTTTAACTGAAAATTTATTTTTTCGTGTAAATTATAAATAATAATTTTGATGTCAATTTCAAAATATTTTTTCATTCTAACAAATAATGATAATAAAGCGAAAATTGTCAGCTGGAAATGTGAAAATTGTCTGCGGATAACGCATGCTGTGAAATGCAGTAATGTTTTGCTGTCAACAGAAATATTCCTGGTATTTCGCAGGAAACTTACTGGCATTTCTGTAGAAAGTTTTTAACATATACAGTAAAGTTCCAGTCATTTTCAAGAAATGTTTCTTGGAAATAATGGGCAACTCAGCTGCCCATTTTTTCCCAGGAACGTTGCGGAATTTTTTTTACAGTGTTTCCTAATAAATAACTAAATAATTGTCAAATGTTAACTGTAATTCCTTCCAGCCAATTCTAATAAGCTCCTTGGAAAGCTAAGAAGGAATTCTTAAAAATCAATGATGGTTTTAGAAAAATAAAAGTTGCCTTAGATTTAAAATATATATATATATATATATATATATTTAGAATAAAAGAAAATTTTCTTTATTTTAATTCACCGAGAAAAATACAAAATTTAAAGTTTTATTAACTGAACAAGTTTTAAGAAAGTTTTTCTCTTAAATAATAATTCAAAGTATTTTTTTTTTTTTTTTTTTTTTTTTTTTTTTTTTATGTATGAGAGGCCGTTACGAGCTAAGTCCTCAAAACCCTGTCCTAACCTCGCCGGATTGTTAAACATGGTAATTTGAGTTGTTTCAAAAAATAAAATTTGATTATAGTAGATTGAAGGGTATTCCACAAATGAAAATGTAGTCATATTTAAAGGAATATTGTAACACATGAAATTGGCAGGTGTTTTCATGCAGATACTATGCGATCGAGTGTTTTCCATTTTTTAATAAAAGCAAAAGATCATTCGTCAAATACTGTAAAAGGAAAACATGACGTCACGTGGAAAAAATCGCTTATAAATATATAACTCATTGATCAACGATTGGTAAACACTATTAAATGCCAAATCGCTTCAGTAGTCATGCTTGCAAACGTCATGCTTTTGCATTTAAAAATGTGTCCGTAAATATTTAAAAGCTCCGTGTTGTCGGAGGGACATATTTCTTTGATAAAGCCCTTAAAAGGTGACATAATCTTAGATTTGAGATTAGTTCGGATGGTGAAACTGACACCATTTTCAAAAGAAAAGATCATTTTCATATATGGAACAAGTTAGTGTGATTGCGTCCGTATAATGTCATATTCAATAAACTTTAGCTTGCATTTAAAGTTCCTAAAATTTATTAGTTTATTTCTAAATTTCTTTTCTTGTATCCCTTGAAATCAAAATTAACCAATAAAACTAAAATCTGAAACATTTAAAAATAATTGATGGAAATGATCCTTTAACCTTAAACGCATAGACAATTCTGTTGGTGAAAATGACATAAATTCCCAAAAGAAAAAATGCCTTTTCATCCAAAAAAAATGTACATCAGCACAGATTGTTTAGAACAATATTTTAATTAAAATCGTATTATATAATTTTTATATTCCCTTATAATTGAATTTTCTGTAAGAACATTGTAGCAGAATTTTAATGAAACGAAATAAAAGGCTAATATATATGTTTAACAAAGGGCGAAACATTACAGACACAGTTTATTTACTTCAAGAACTTTTTTAAATTATTGTATTCCATTATAATGTAGTCTTTTTAAAGAAATGTAGTATTTGATAAAAGTTCTCAACAAAAAAGAGAAAAAAAAAAGCTTTTTTAAAATTCTATACTTCACCAGGCTACAAAATGGATGCCCTGATATATCCCTGCAGATTAATCGAATGCGTTAATCCAAAGAGGAAAGCTCCCCGTTCCTTCACTTGACAGCCCGACACCACCCATCTTGACCTTTGAGGGGGAATACCGGGCTGTGTGGGTTTCCACGTTTTTTTGTTGTTGTTTTTTTTTTGGGGGGGGGGGTGGAAGCGGGAGAAGGTGGGTTAGTTATACATTTACTTTTGTTACAACTTAACAATTAGGGCTGAAAAAACACTTTAAATGTTTTAAGTTTTGTGGTTCTGGAAAAGTTTGCTTATTTATTGCAATTGCAAAGAAACGAATGGTCAGAAAAAAAAATATTTATCGAAGATTTTAAAGTACGCTCTTTTTTTTTGGGGGGGGGGGATTGAAAATAAAGGAATAAAATAAAATAAAAATCTCAGTTAAATACTGTTTTGATTCACTTTCACGTTGATAAATATTTAAGTATAAATGAGAAAAAAAAATGATAGTTTTTGAAAGTGAATAATCTATCTTATTCATTTGTATCATAAAAATTACTTAACAATAAAAATTGCTAATTTGTGGTTAAAAATCATTGATATTATATATTTTGAAACATTTATCAATGCTTAAACTTATGCAAATGCAATTTAAGAGCGTACAAGCTTTTTCTCCTTATATCGATGGATCACTGTCCATTTGCCATCCGTGTGGAGTAGTTTCGCTCGCACGCGCAGAATCAACTTTTCTCCCCGTATGCGTAATCTAGTTATTTTACTACACCTATGTGCTCCGACGGGACTTTTATGCCATGACCCATTAAAGAAAATGCAGTATAAAATTTATTTAATTCATTTACTAATAAAAGTATATGGCACTTCTCATACAAAATACTTTGCTGTATCACATTCAGTAAGCACAGCGAAACAGTCGAAGCGAAATAATTTTTAATGGGGTAATTTTCTCAACCGTTTACATGGATTTATCTTTTCTCTTATTAAAAAATGTTTTATGAAAAATTTGCAACTACAAAACACTTCTCAGTTGGGATCACAATTACATTTATTTACATTGTTCTTTGCAAGAATTGTTAGGTTTCCATAACAGTATTTTTTGTTAATGAATCTAATTATTCTTGTAAATATTCTGAAAAAAAAAAAAAAAAAAAAAAAAAAAAAAAAAAAGTGCAATCTAACAAATTACAACGACCATTTGGAAAATGATTTTTTCAAAGACTAAAATTTAAGACATAAAAAATCGCACGGAGTTATACATTAATACAGTTATATGTTAATACATTACGTACGCCATGGATTACATTTTTCGGTACTGTAAATTTTTTAACTTCTACGGAGCTGGTCATTCATTATGTACGCCATTGGATTAAACATTAATATTCCTGGACCCATTTTAAATGAAATTTCATTCTTAAACTTCTAAACATCCCACACTATTACTTTTTACACCGTCGTATAGAGAAAAAAAATGTACTTTTAAATGCAATTTGTTTGAAAGCTGTATCTCAATTTGTTTCTGAGTTATTAATTTTTTCATTGTAGTTTTTATTACTTTTTTGTCATAGTGGCAACAGAAGTATCCATCTCTGTTGAAAGTAAAGGAAAAATACAGATTACTGTATAGACCCATCAGAAAACGAATAAAATTCGGATTCAACTAATAAAACGCTTCAGATATGTTTTTGATTTCCTACCCTGACAGAGGACAATAACCATTTTTCCTAATGGTTAAAAAAGAAAAGCTTTAACTACCGATTAATTAAGTCAGTTAAAAATTTATCTAAAAAATCATATTGTTAATATATATGTTGTTTTGGATTATCTTTAGACATTAACGAAGAAAATTATTGAAAAGAAGCAAATTTCTGATTTATATTTCTGGACATAAAGGGTTAAACGCATTGAATTTAACAGTTATTTTCAAAATGAAGAATAAGCTTGCTCCAAAAGTATTAAGGTGGTTCTCAAAAAGATATCTTTTCTTCGCTTAGTAGCGTGAATTTCTTTTGACACATTCACAGGCTTATTTTTAAACATAATAAAATCATGAAAATGGCAGGCATGAGTATTGTAATGATTTGGAAACTAACAGCATTTATCATTTTTCGATTGCTACACATGGAGCTAGCTGTAAGCGATTGCGGTCTCCTGAACACCTTTTTCGCGCTGTCGATTCAACTCAGTTCGAAACGCCAACTTTGACAATATGCTGATAGATAAGAACTTTTACCAATTTAATGCTTTTACGGATAAAAATTAATTCAAGAAATATCACAGAAAGTAGCCATTTTGAATTTGAGAACGGAACAGCTTTAAAATGCATACGCTATTAATAGTATTTGAATAACAGTAATATTTCTGTATATAAATATATTTTAATCTTCACTATTAACCAATTTAAAATTAATTAAATTTATGTTGTTATTATTACACATGTTAACGTTTTAAAAAGTAAAAACTTTTCTTTGAAAAAGAAATCTCTTGGTTTTTAGCCTTTGGAACTTGGCATAAATCAAAAATTATATCAAAAAAGTCCTTCCGGCCAGTGCCGGGAGGAAGAGGTAGCTTTCAAATACCTTATTTTAAAAAAGCCAACTTATATTATTCAAACACACGAAGCTCAATTTAGTGGAAACCGAATATAGGAGATTCAATACTAATTTTTATCAATACTAAATCATTATGAATGAGAATTTCACGAAATTAGTCAGCTTTATCCAAGCTGCTTTTATTTAAAGTAACTTATATTTGGCTGAGATGTTGATGTATACTATCCACATGCTTTCTCACATAGAAATAGGCGAATACGTGTGTTATCGCGTGACAAATACAAGATCGTTTCAAAATGTTAGCCATACTAGAAATTCAAAGTGCTATAATTCAACCTTTTTTTAAGATATAAACAAAAGAACAAATTTTCAGAAACAAAATCTGCTCCGGAATCTTTGTATCAAGGCCAAACACATAAAAAAAAAAAAATTTCATTTTCCAATTTTTTAATACCTCATTTTAAATTTTAAATTTAATTTTTTTAAATGGCAAACATTTTGAAACAAGATGGCGAATAAAGCTCGCCAACGAACTCGGTCGAGACATTGGTATGTACTATGTACAGACCAAGTAACATCCAAATCGGTTCATAAATACGCTTGTTATCGGGTGACAAAAATCAGGTCGTTTTAAAATGTCAGCCACAATAGAAATTCAAAACGCTATAACTCAGCCATTGTTTTCGATACAGACGAAACAAAAACTGTTCCGAAATCTTTGTATTAAGCTCAAACACATACAAAAAAAATCTTTTTCATTTTCTAATATTTTGGTATCTCATTTTAAATTTTAATTTTTTTAAATTTTTTTAAATGGCCGCCATTTTGAAACAAGATGGCGGATGAAGCTGGCCAACGAACTAGGTCGAGCTATTTGTATGTACTATGTACACACCAAAGTACATCCAAATCGGTTCATAAATACGCCTGTTATCACGTGACAAATATCAGGACGTTTCAAAATGTCAGCCACGCTAGAAATTCAAAATGCTATAACTCAGCCATTTTTTGAGATATAGACGAAACAAAAACTGCTCCAGAATCTTTGTATCAAGGTCATAATACATAAAAAAAAATATTTTTTCAATTTTCAATTTTTTGGTACCACATTTCAAATTTAAATTTTTCTTAAAAATTTAAATGGCTGCCATTTTAAAACAAGATGGCGGATGAAGCTGACCAACGAACTCGGTCGAGACATTGGTATGTACTATGTACAACCGAAGTTACATCCAAATCGGTTCATAAATACGCCTTTTATCGCGTGACAAAATTCAGGACGTTTCAAAATGTCAGCCACGCTAGAAATTCAAAATGCTATAACTCAGCCATTTTTTGAGATATAGACGAAACAAAAACTGCTCCGGAATCTTTGTATAAAGGTAAAATACATAAGAGAAAAATATTTTTCCATTTTCAATTCTTTTGTACCACATTTCAAATTTAAAATTTTTAAGAAAATTTTAAATAGCCGCCATTTTGAAACAAAATGGCGGATGAAGCTGGCCAACGAACTCGGTCGAGACATTGGTATGTACTATGTACATACCGAATTACATCCAAATCGGTTCATAAATTCGAGAGTTACAGTATGACAAAGGTCAGATATATATATATATATATTGATATATATATATATATATGTATATATATATATATATCAACTTTTGAACGGAGGGTGGTTTCGGGGTCTGGGGGTCATGATCGATGAAAATATACCAAAATTTTTTGAAATCGCTTTCCTCCGAACGGCTGCAATAGGTAGCTTTTTGTAATGAAAGCTACCTAATATAATCTATACTTATAAAAGAAAGATTTGAAGAATTTGACTGTCTGTGTCCGATGGCTAGGGAAATCTAGTTCACGTCTACAAATTTGGATAGATAAAAACAACCTGACACTAAAATATAATAAAACACTCATACTACAATATACATAAAAACACACATACACACATAAATAACGCCTGCATTCATCAGTTAAAGGTATACATATATATTATACAGACATACAAACAATAAATACAATAAACCCAACTGGAGTGAAAAATTAGACAGAGCCAGGAATCGAACCCGGGACCACAGTATACAGTCTTGTATACTGTGGTCTCGGGTTCGATTCCTGGCTCTGGCTAATTTTTCACTCCAGTTGGATTTATTGTATTTATTGTTTGTATGTCTGTATAATATATATGTATACCTTTAACTGACACTAAAGTGTTTGTTTTTTCATAATTAGCTAAAATTTTAAGAGGTCTCTGGACTCTTAAAGCTTCGAAATTTTAATTTTTTTAAATATTAAACTCCTATCTTTTCTGAACATTTTGATATAATTGTTTCCTTGAAATACTCATTAGAATAGAATTTATGGCTTTTAGAATTATAACCGCTCAATAGCTGAAACGACGTTTCCAAATCTTTGAAGTCATTTTTCTCCAAATCACGTTTTTGGACATAAAGCACACGATATCTCAAAAACTTCTGAATATTTTTTCATGAAATTTGAAAAACATATGTTTCATATTAGACATTATATAAATTGAACCTAAAATTACCTTTTTATTGTTCAAAAAAATATTTTTGTAGGCGGTTATACTGTTGAAATTTTAAAATTTTTGTATTAGCTATATACAACTCTGTATTGAAAATATAAAAAATGCTTTAAATACAAAATTTATTAGACTCAGGGTAATTTTTACAATCTGAAGTATAAATAGATACCAAAATTAACATTCTAGTTGAAATATTTATTTTGTAATCGTGCGCATAAGCTGTTATACCAATTTTCTGCTCGTCAAATATCTGACAGTTTGGAGCCACCTATAAATGCTGATTCTGCGTCTTGCAATTTTTTGAATATATAAAACAAAAGAACATACTTATATCTCTTATCCCAATAAAAATTGTGTTTTAAAGTCATATACATTTTAAGGTGTTAAATGTTGAAAACCGTCTTTTTTTTTCTTTTTTTTTTTTTTTTTTTAATTTTGTCCGGAGAAACTCTAAATAGAATTTCGCGGAACTCTAAGAAGAAAAAAAAAAGAAAGTATCTTTTTATTTATTTATTTATTTATTTATTTTTTTATTCTTTTTATTTTTTACAAAATCATAAGACGAAATGCAATATTCCACTTTGATTCAATCTCAAAATGCACAATATGAACTTTTAAAAGCTCGCTGTTTTAACTGTTCACTGTTCACTGACAAAAAAAATTAATAAAAGTTAAAAATACAAGTTAAAAATAATTTTTTAAAAAAGCAATTTAACAAATTACAACGACCATTTGGAAAATGATTTTTTCGAAGACTAAAATTTAAGACATAAAAAAATCGCACGGAGTTGATCATACATTACGTACGCCATGGATTAAACATTAATAGTGTTATTACACGTAAAAATTGCAAGATTTCCTGAAACTTACGTATTATCCACCTGAAACTTACGTATTATCCAAGCATTTCATTGGCTATTCGGGAAAATGCTTTTCCATCGTAGAAATCTGACGACCCATTTTAAATGAAATTTCATTCTTAAACTTCTAAACATCCCACAATATTACTTTTTACACCGTCGTATAGAGAAAAAAATGTACTTTTAAATGCAATTTGTTTGAAAGCTGTATCTCAATTTGTTTCTGAGTTATTAAATTTTTTTTTGTAGTTTTTATTACTTTTTTGTCATAGTGGCAACAGAAGGTATCCATCTCTGTTGAAAGTAAACGGAAATACAGATTACTGTATAGACCAATCTGAAAACGAATAAAATGCGGATTCGAGCAATAAAACGCCTCAAATATGTTTTTGATTTTCCTACTCTGACAGAGAACAATAACTATTTTTCCAACTGGTTAATATACTTTTAATTTAAAATTTCTTAGTACTTTCGGCCTGCAATTCCCGCGGCCATCGTCAGAGTATATTTTTAATATTAATTGCTGTTCCATTCATACAATTGAAGTTAACAATATAGAAAATAAATTTTATACTCGCTGTTTGCCGGTGTTTTTTTTTACAAAAATCAGTATTCTTAAATGATCGTATGTATTTATCTCACAAATTTGATGTAGATTAACAGAAATTAAAAAACGCAGGGACGTATTTGTATGAATGGAACAACAATCAACTGTTATGGCGCGCCTGCATTGATATAATTTTTTATTAAACCTATCACTATAGTGAAGCGATTGCTAAGCATACGCTAAACATGGTGGTTTTGGACATGGGCCTTTTTTTTCTAGTAAGGTGAAAAGTAAATAACATTGAAAACTGCTTATCGATTATGTTGATATAAAGATGATTATTTTTACTCTTAGATGATTTGGGAACAGAAAAGTGGTATTATTGTCATGGTGACGACGCTTAAAGAAAGGAATCGTGTAAAGTGCCACCAGTATTGGCCTGACCTCTATCAGACTACAGCATATAGTCACATAGAAGTGACTTGTTTTAGTGAAACAAATTCTTCAACAGGTGTTATGAGAGACTTTTTAATCAGCAATCAAAAGGTATGCATTTAATCCAACTTTATCTTTACATTGATATTATCCAATTTTGATTTTCTCATTCCTATATTCCATAGCTTCCAACTTTTATGCATTTTTCTTATCACTAAAATTTAATACTAAATTTTGACATTCAATCGCAAAAATCAGCAGTTAAATAAGGCGAAATTTTCTATTCAATTTTAGTGTTAACAAAAAAGCGTAAAAGTTGGCAGCTATGATATCCATGAAACTTTTACGTTTTATCAAGTACTGAAGAATCAAATATTTTTTAAGTTATTTTATTATTATTATAATTATTATTATTTGTTACCTGATGAGTAATACACCGAGAGGCGTCCGCACAGACAATCACCTCATCGATTTGACGACTGAAATTCCAGGATTAGACAGAACTCTATTAGCATATTAAATTGCAACTGGTCTGCCAAGTCATATCTTGGTTGAAACCCCCTGCAGACTCGATTTTAGTGGTTGGTCGGTAGGTTTATTATTGTGTTTTCCTGCATCCAAAGGTATGAAAACATGAAGGACTGGGAGCAGGAAAACGCAGTGGTAAACCTACCAGTCAACCACTAAAATCGGATTTGAAGGTGTTTTCCACCAAAATATGACTTGGCAGACAAGTTGCATTTTAATAAACGAATCGAGTTTTAATTAATACTAGAATTTCAGCCGTCAACTCGATGAAGTGATGGTTTGTGCATCCGTTTCTATGTCTATAACGAATGTATTTAATTTGCATACTATTGAATTCACATACAAATGACAATAAGCTAAGGAAGCGTTTTGGCAGACTTTTGGAAAATATCGTATTACAACAGGATTTAACAAAACTGGATTGGCATATTAAAATGCAACTGGTCTTCCAAGGCATATCTTGGTGGAAACCGCCTAGTTTCTGAATTTCGTAATGCTTTTCCCCTAAAACAATAAGAAATTTAAGTTAAAAACAATTTTTTTTGGGGGGGGAGGGGGGGGGGAATTTTGGGCGGAAGTTAAAAATTCAAATTCAGTGACCCAGAAAACTTAAAGTAAACCTTATAGAGAAAGTTCGGAGGGGAGATGGGAGGGCGAATGTGAACGTGTGAGTGGTTAAGTGAAATTGCGCAACTTAGTTCACGCAGCACCGCGCGCATGTTTCGAGGCAGTTCCCCCCCTTCCCCTTCATCCTAAGTCATAATGTCATCTATCTAATTTGTTGCAAATTTTGTCTTCTTTCTGAATTTATAGATACTTTTCCCCTAAAACAACAAAAAAAATTGCTTTTTTTAATAAAAACCTTTTTGGGGGGCTTTTTACCAAAATTTGGGGGGGGGGAGGTTGCCGGGGGTAATTTTAGTAGAAAGTTAAAGATTCGGATTCAGCGACCCCAAAAAAAATATAGTAAGCCTTTTTCCAGAACTACCATGAATTTTTCTAGGTAATCCCTATACGGTCTCTATTGCCTGGACTACTAAGATGTAGTCAAATTCTAACAAAAACTCAAAATCAAAAAATTTATTCAAACCATGCTGATGTCTTAAATTTTTACTTTCTTCTATCTTTACAAGAAGAAAGTATTGGATTCGTGAAAAATTTCGACTTCCGGTTTTCGACGGATTTATACGTTTTAGGATGCCCAGAACACGATTTGATGGTTTTTAGAAAATGTCTGTCTGTGAGTCTGTATGTGACAAAAAATTTTGTGGGCGCTCTATCTCAAGAACTATTGCACAGAATTTCACAAAACTTTATATTTAGCTAGTCCTTGATATAAACTAGACCTGATTAGTTTTTGGTGAAAATCGCCCAACAGGTGGTGCTGCTATGCGGCATTTAACACGATTTCTGCAATAGCTATATCTCAAAAACTACTGCACGGATTTTCATAAAACTTCAGATTCAGTTAGTCCAGGATATAGTTTGGTGCTGGTTACCTTTTTTGTGAAAATCGCCCAACAGGTGGCGCTGCTATGCGGCATTATTCATGATTATCTCAATAGCTCTAACTCAAGAAAAAATGCACGAATTTTCATCAAACTTCAGATTCATTTAGTCCCTGATATAAATTAGTGCTGTTTAGTTTTTGGTGTAAATCGCCCAACAGGTGGCGCTGCTGTGTTGTATTTTTCACGATTTCCTCAAGAGCTGTATTGGAAGAACTATTGCATGGATTTACATCAAACTTCAGATTTAGTTAGTCCTTGACATGAATTGACGTATTAGTGCTGTTTAATTTTTGTGTAACTCGCTCAACAGGTGGCGCTGCTATGCTGTATTTTTTGCGATTTGTGCAATAGCTTTATCTCAAGAACTAATGCTTGGATTTCCAACAAACTTCAGATTCAGGTATACCTTGATATCATTTAGTGCTGTTTATTTTTGGGTGTAAATCGCTCAACAGGTGGCGCTGCTATGCTACATTTTTCAGAATTTCCGCTATAACTCTATCTCAAGAACTAATGCACGAATTTTCATCCAATTTCAAATTCCAATATACTTTGATATGAATTGGTGCTAAATCGTTGTTATTTCTTGTGCTATTTAAATGATTTAATTGACGTGATTTATATAGAAGAAAGTTTTGTAATGGCCACAACATACTTGTTTAATGTTGGTTAAATGGGTGGGTTAACTAAAAGCACAGAAATGTATTCAAAATTATAATAGTATAGATCGCATCAATCTAGAATCGGTTAACTGTTTGTTGAATATGGGAAATTTAAATAACCAGAACTTTAGCATAAAACTATTCCAAAGATTCAGTGAAGAGCTTCTCAATTAGGTGGAAATAAAAAATTTTAGAAAACAACAGAAACATTTTAATGTAACGACCAAAATGATCATTTCAAAAAGCATTTATGCTATTGCTGCTTTTCTTCTTTCTTTTCATTTTTGCATTGGAGAAAAAGCTTTTTTATCGATGACTTACAATTATACAGGATGTTTGAAAATCATCGCATAAGCTGTGCAGAACGCGCTTTTTTGTCCTGGGTACATAAAAGTTGACCGAAGAACCATATCTCTAAAACGTATAGTTTTCGAGAAAATGCGAAAGAAAAAAGTGTGACGTCATATCGAAACATTAAAAATAAGCTTTGTTAAACCTGATGAAACTACAAAATGGACAAGAAACAAAGATTTTAAAAAATAAAATAAAAACTTTAAAAAAATGAAAAGTGTACCCCATAGGCTTGTGAAAAGGAAAACAATTTAAAAAGGTATAGACAATCGGTGTGTATCTAATATGCAAATGAACAGCCGTTGTACGGAGCGTTTTAAAAAGGCAGCAGCTTGAAATTATGCGCAGTTTTCGCACGGTGACAATGCATTCTGCTCATAAGTCACTTGATATGTACTTTACCATCGATCATTGTAATGGGAGTATGTGACGTCATGCTTTTTCTTTAAATTTATGCCTTGTTCAGGAATGGTTCTTTGAACAAATTTATGCACTCACAAGGAAGGTCTCCTTACTGGGCATACTCAGAATATTTTGAAAAAAATACCAGTTAAACTACTTATGTATGTAATAAAGGATCAGTCAAATTTAGCGGTGGAATTACACTAGAAAGTCTGTAAAAAAATAAAATACTTTCGTGTATTTGGCGCGAAAAGACGAAGGCGTCACGCGATTTGGCAAGCAGTACTTTTCCCCGCAAAAAGCAAACGATTTTAATGCACCTGAAAATTTTTTGTTAGATTGTTGATTTTTAGAATGCGTGTAAAAAATATTTAATGAATTTAAACCTAAACAACGAGAGAGTTTAATAAATACATTTTTTCGTATTACATATTTATGTTGCTTGTTATTTAATTTTATTACTTTAAAAACAATTTCATATATAAAAAATACTTTCATCTATTTAAGTGTATTCCAAAATAAAGGCAAGATTAATTTACTGGCCATTCATTTCAATATCAAAGAATTCGTCGTTTCCATAGCAACAAAATGTGCTCAATTGGACTTAATATTGGGGATATTGAAACAATTTTAATTTATTTTAATTTTGTTTTAATTCATAAAATTTGATATTTAACTTTCATTATAAATAGTATATATATATATGACAAAACTATAGTTAAATCAAACTAAAACTGACAAAACTAAAGTCCTTTACATTAAATGTACTTAAACAAGTTCAATATGAAACATTTGTATCTTAAAGAGCATTCGACATAAAAGCGTAAATTTTTTCAGATTTTTCTGAATATGCCCGTATGGAGACCTTCCTTGTCAGAGTAAGGATTCTTGTTTAACACAATTTGTGCCGTCGTATCCAAACATTTTGTATATTACATGACGAAAAATTACGATTATCTTTACGAACACGATATTGTACGAGGGTGGTTCAATAATTATTGTCCCGAGTGTGTATAAAATATTTGTACTGCGATGGTTGATGTGGAATACTGAATCCTGATGTCTTAGATGCCTATATGCTCAATTTCAGAACCGTAGCTGCTATAATAACTTTTTTTTTTTTCGTTTTAAGTGTGAGAGGTGGCGCCTAGCTTTAAAGGGGGGAGTGGGGGGAAAGGCTGGTTTGAATCTTATGGGGCCAGACCTATGATAGATTTATGACAGTGGATGAGACGTGGTTACTGTCGTTTGGACTCGGGATCGTAGTGATGTAGCCACGTCTCATCCACTGTCAAAAATCTATCGCAGGTCTGGCCCCAAACCAAACTCCCCCCCCCCCACCCCCTTTTCAAGCTAGGCGGTACCTCTCACACTTAAAACGAAAAAAAAAATATCCTAATATACAGCTACGTTTCTGAAATTGAGCATATAGGCATCTAAGACATTAGACTTCCATATTCCACACCAATCATCGCAGGACAGATATTTTACACTCACTCGGGACAATAATTATTGTACCACCCTCGTACTTACCGCAGCAACAAAACAAATAAATAACCAGAATAAATTTAGCATACAACTGTATCAAATGTTTCATAAAAGAGTTTCTTCGTCAGGTCAAAAATAAATAAATAAATAAATAAATAAAAATAAATGGAAACAATTTCAACCAAAATGATCATTCAAGAAAGCATTTATTACTGCGGCTGCAATTTTTTTTTTCGTTTTTTGCCTTGAAGAATATGCTTCTTTATTGGTGACAGTTTTATGCTGCATTTATTCTGCCTTTTTTCTTTTCTTTTTAATACTTTACAACATAGTTGAAAAGTGTTTAGGAATTCGGTTTTTCTGTCCGTCTTTCCGCGCTCTAACTCATATAAATATATTCGGATTGCTTTGCATTTTATATATGTTATTAAGGATTACTGTGACATGTTCGGAATTGAAAATAATATGTGTAGCATTGATATTCGTTTACAGGAATACTGAAAAGAATTTCGTTACATTATGGTCTATGGAAAAAAGATCGTTTGGCATGTATTTCAGTGATGTTAGACTATTTCAAACATATTGAAATCGATATATGTCATTGAGGTGCACTACAAGATGTCTACTGTAGAATATAGTGTGCATAGCGATTATCATTCATTTACAGGAACACACAAAAAAATTCGTTTATAGTACTGTCTATGAGCGATAATCGCTGGAAGTGCGTTTTCAGTTGTGATATGCGTTTTTAAATTAAACAAATTTGTTGCGTATTACTTGGTGTATATAAATTCTGTAAATCCTATACAGGGCTGCCCAAAACAATTCGAGTACATTTGCGTTTACTGATGAGAATTGCTGTAAAGGAATTTTCGACAGTCTTTATGATCTTCCTGACTGAACTAAATTTTAGCATACTATGTTAGTACATATGTAAATCTTTAGATCATATATATGGCTTCACAAAAGAATTTGAATATTCTTCCGATCATACATGTTATTTGCTGAAAATGGTTTTTCAAATGTGTTGTATGTTTTCCAAATTGTTTCTTCTTTCATCTTATTAAACTGAGTAATTTTGTTCATTATTCTGTATTTGAAAGTGTTTCATAACCATATGCATGATTTTTCTTTCTTTTTTGTAAACATGATCTGTGCATGTCACATATTCAGTATGACGCAACCATTATATGTCTTTTATAGTTCATCATTCATCTATTCTCTAAATAATATTTTTCCCCGCTCAACAACTTGAAGCTTTCTGACAAATTCACAAACTCGTTTTTAAAAGTAAGGAAATTGGCAGGCATCAATAATGAAGTGACTTAGAGTTGAATAGCACTTTTCATTTTTCGATAAATGCATTGGATCCTGAAATACAAGCGATTTCGGTCTCACGCCGAACTTTTTCGGTATGTTGCGTCCAGAAATTCATTTCAAATTGCTAACTTTGACAGCATTTCCTGAAAGGCCCTTTACCTTTATCAAAAAGTAAAAACGCTATTCGATTTAGCAGTTTTTGAATAAGAATAGATGTATATTTTAAGTGTTTTAGAATAAAAAGGACTTTGTGAATATGTCAGAAAATAGCTAGTTCCAATTTCAGAATACACCTAACTACTTGGTAAGATGTGTGTTAAGCTGTAATGAAATACTGGCTTAATTCTGTCGCATCCAGGAAGTCACTTTTATTTTCAAATGCACGAAATTTAAAAGTGTTCATGTTCAAAAACTAAGAAATCGAATAGCGTCATTAAGTTTTTGATTAAGGCAAAGGATATTTCAGAAAAGTTAGCAAATTTGGTATTTAAAAGCGTTTTCGGAACGCGACAGCTCCATGAAAGGTAAACATGAGCCTGCAATCGATTATATCTCAAGAAGAATACATTTATCTAAAACTGAAAAACTGTTCGATTCTAAATAACTTCAGTAGTCATGCCTGCTAATTTCATGATTTTACATATAACAAATCGGAAATTGAACGTCAAACGTGGCAAATGAGGTGCGATCGTACTATAACTAGTTTTATAAATATTCAGATCTTGGTGCAATAGCTGTTGCACTCATATGCAAAAATGCATGAATACAAAATTTATTACGATCATATATATTAAATTCAGTAATACTATATTTACTATATATCATATCATATACTATATATCATATAATAATAATAGGACTCCATCTTAAATAGGATGTCATCACCATAGCAACCTAGAATCATGGCCTATCATGGGATATCATTGAATTAATTACATATGATAGGATTTATAGAATGAAGAAAACTCTTGTTAATATCTTTTTATGTTTTGATTTGATTTTCAGAAAATTTGAAACGACTCGACAAAATTCTGCAACGGTTATATATATTAAATTTCAAACCATTTGTTTGAGTAGTTTTTGCGCTGTATAAGGACAGACAGTTGGACGGAACAGACGACGAGTATAGTTTATAGGTATTTATATAATTACGAACGCACCTAAAAATTAGTACATGAATATGTCAGAAAGTTTTGAGTTGTTGAGTGGGGAAAAATTTATTTTTAAGAACAGCCTTAGGAAAAAAAAAATTATAAATGAAGCGCGATGATTGAAAATAACTGTAAATTTAGCAGAATGTTTAGTAATTAAGCTTCTCATCTATAGGTAAATGAAGAAAGGCACGTTATTCAGCTGCAATACATCAACTGGCCTGACCACGGTGTACCTGAAGATTCTTCAGATTTTTTAGAATTCGTCCAGCAATTAAGAGAACTAAGGAGGAACGTAGGGGGTATTGTCACTGTTCACTGCAGGTAATGACAAAAATTAGAAATACTACATTATAATGAATTGTTAAAATATAAGATCATTTAGAATGTTTAAAAATATGCATATACTCTAAAAAATAAATGCTAAATTTACACATTGAAACAGGTATACTGAGAATATAAAAACAATTCGTCTATATATGTAAAGTGGTGTGTAAACTACTAAATACACACCTGATGTGTCAATTTCAAAATACAGATTGTTCTGTGTATTTTGATGTTAACACATTAAGCAACTTAAGTGTGTAAGAAGTTATCAGATAACTCTGAAATACACAGCTCAACGTGTAAATTGCTCCTGAGTACACATGTATCTGTGTAATATGCAAAAACGATGGATTTTGTGTACATAGTACCATAACCTTACAGTTGGGAAGTAAGCTTTGAACTGAATATTTTTATGGTCGAGAAACAAATTTGCATGGAGAACAAACTCATCTGCTTGGAAGTGTTTCTCTTTCCAGTACATTTGTTTTAAGACTACAAAATAATGTACCTTTAATTTACAAGAAACAGAATCGCCTGAAATTATATTTACTGTATGTCATCTCTCTGTTAGAGTTGTTATGGAGTCCTAAAATCGTATGCACAATTTATGCACAGAACCTGTATAATCTAAATAAATGCACTGTAAAATAAAATTACGTTAAAATACGGAAATTGTGACGCCAGGACTATTTCGTATTTTGTCGAATTTTTTTTTCTATCAATTTCAGTCAAAAATTTTCAAAAATACTTTTATATCAAGAGGAGAAATTCTCGATTTAATTAAATCTACAGTAAACAAGCATTTCTTAGCGAAACAGGACTAAGGAACTACAACTTTTCAAAGCATTCAGCTATTATTATTCAAGTATCGATATTTATTGAGTACACAATAAGTACACATATTTTTGTGTAATATTCTTACTCGTAATCCTGTGAAATATTCTGTTCTTTCACTTAAAGTTGTGTAAAATGTGTACGCATATTTCTGTGTAATATTTTGTTCTTACGCATATATTTGTGTGTGAGACATATTTTAGTGTAATATGCAAAATACACAGATATTTGTGTAATATGCAAAAATTATAAATTTACATTAACACACCAATTCCGGTAAATTCATACAATTGTCTACATTTATACACTAGTTGGAGTTTTTGAAAAGATAACAAATTACACACTTCCATTAAGCCGATAAACACACATAAATAAAGGTAAATTTTTACGACAAGAGTGTAAATTTTACGACAGAAGGGTAATTTTACAAATTTACACATATACTTATGTAGAAGTGACTAACTTACACATTTATTTTTTATAGTGTAGACTTGCATGCATATAACATATGACAGATTCTGTGTGTTACGTATATGTGTAATTTTTTAGAATTACACCTTTGTCATAAAATTTACATGTAGTATTTATGTGTATTTATTGGCTTAATGAAAGTGTGTACTTTTTGATCTCTTCAAAAATTCAAACAAGTGTGTATATGGCAGAAAATTTTACAGATTTAACCGAATTGGTGTGTTAATGTAATTTACAAATTTTGCAAATTACACAAATATCAGTGTATTTTGCATTTTACACCGAAATGCGTCTAAGAATATTACGCAGATACATGTGTGAAAACAGAATATTACAGAGAATTATGAGTACGAATTTTGCGCAGCTATGTGTGTAAGAACAGAATATTATATATGATTATGTAATGTAACAAATTACGTAGAAATATGTGTAAAAACAGAATATTACACAGAAATATGTGTACTTACGTGAACATAATAAATCGATACACTGTAAAAAAAATACGACCAGTTTTCCTGTAGGAATCGGGAAAATAGTTGTCCTTATCGTACCGGAAAAACTTCCGACCCAGCTCGGAATAAAATCCGTAAAATCGGTATAAAATCCGTAAAATACCGTTTTATTGACTATTATTTTCTTTTTTACGGATTTTATTCCGAGCTGGGTCGGAAAATTTTCCGGTACGATAAGAGCAACTATTTTTTCGATTCCTACAGAAAAACTTGTCGGATTTTTTTACAGTGTACACTGTAAAAAAAAAAGGATGCCAGTTTTCCGGTAGGAATCGGAAAAATAGTTGCCCTTATCGTACCGGAATACTTTCCAACCCAGCTCGGAATAAAATCCGTAAAATACCGTTTTACTGACTATTTCCTTATTTTTACGGATTTTATTCCGAGTTGGGTTGGAAATTATTCCGGTACGATATGGGCAACTATTTTTCCGATTCCTACCGGAAAACTTATAGTATTTTTTTTACAGTGTACGTGAAAACTTGGCTTGTGTAATAGTACCTGAATGGCCAAGTTAATGGCTTAGAAAATCGCAGATCGTTTGTTCAAATCCCGTTTCGGTGCGTATTGCTTGTTTACTTTAGATTGAATTAAAAAAAGAATTTCTCTTCTTGATGTAGATGTCTCTTTTAGAATTTGTGACTGAAATTTCTAGAAAGAAAAAAATCCGACAAAATACGGAAATAGTACCGGAATCACGATTTCCGTATTTTTCAAAAATTTATTTTACTCTGATTTATGCAGATTATACAGATTCTATTCATAAACTAGTATATAATCCCCATCAAAAATGACGGAAAGTGAATGTTAAATCTTCTAAACAATAGTTTAAAAAACATTTTTCTGACTTTTAAAAAAAAAAAAAAAAAAAAAAAAAAAAAAAAAAAAAAAAAAGATGCTTCATGCATTTTATTAATCAAAAAGTATTATTCTTTGATTTTTTAGGATTAGAACAAAGAAATTATGTAAACTATAATTTAGTCACCAGCACTTAAACGCACCATTTCCAGCTACACAATCTATGACGAAAATGCTTGTTGAGATTCCCTCTACATTAAAAATTTGTTGTTTAGCGGGACTTTTTTTTTTTCGCTACAAACTATGTTAAAATTCAAAATTTTATCTGCAAGATAATTAAAATATATTGTACCGATAAGAAATATTCATTTTATTTGCAATGTCTTCAAATCTGATAAAATACATTGTAAAAAAAAAGTACGTTTACAACTGAAAGTTGACGCCAAAAGAATTATAGCAAGAAACATATGCCCCTAATTCATTGGGAAATAAAACGGCCTACAGAGGCGCTGCTCGCAGCCTTCGGTACAGAAAAAAATGTCACTTTAATTTCTCTTTAAATTATGCTAAAGTACCATTGAAATAATTCTTTATTGTAAATGCATTCGAAAGTTTTAGATATTCAAATTCGGATAATTTTTACTTTGTCATATAAGACAGAAAACAAATGTTACAGGAAATCTGAAATTGTGCAAAAGAATAATCATTCTGAATAAATTAAAAACACATGTAATGCAATGTGCTTGTATGGACCCCCCTTAGAGAGAAAGCTATATCTTTTCTCCACCAGATGGCGATAGTTATCCGCTATTTTTAATTTAGAACTTGTTGTTGTTGTTGGTTTGGCCCTTAAATTTAGAATTTAATCCGATAGTTTTTGAAGGTTTTAAACAAAGTTAAAATATTAAAAGGTTTTACTATACTTTTCAAATATTTTAAGACCAGCATCGGCGTTAACCTGTATTTTTTTTTTCTTAATGAAGCATTCAAAGAGTCATTCATTTGTTTGTAGATTTGCTGGAATTTGAATCTGAATGGCAACAGTATCGTCTGTTTAGATCTGAATTCTATGTTTATAAGCTTAATTTTAATTTAGAACGTAATACATTATAAATAGATATGATACACATGTTTTATGTGAAAATATGCTTAACTGACATGATTTCAAGTAGAAAAAAATATAATTTAGCTGTCATATGCTAGGATATGTTTCTCATTAAGCCTAACTTGGCGTTTAGCTACGGTCGATTCGCAGACCAGAGTGGTTCGCACCGGCATCGTTCCGACAGTTTCCTGCACTCAGATTTTATTATATGTAGATTGTGACTATACTATGTTAGCTATTCAAAACAAGTTTAACAGAGAACGTCATGCAGTAAATATAATTTAAAATGTTCCTGGTTTTTGTAAATTAAGGTTACATTATTTTGTAGTATAAAAACAAATCTGCTAAAAGAGAACAAACAGACCAAGCACAGGTGTTTGTTCTCCATGCAAATTGGTTTCGCGACCATTGAAATATTTAGTTAAAAATTTACATCACAAACTATAAGGTTATGTGCTATGTACACAAAATCAATCGTTTTTGTATACACAGATGTAAACATGTACTCATGTTTGCATGAGTTTGCAACACTACATTGCATGTACTCATGTGCAATTTGCACGTTAAACTGTGCATTTCTGAGCTATCTGATAACATTTTACATACTCGTACTTAAGGCTATTAATGTGCTACTAAAATACGCAGGAAAATGTGTATTTTGAAATTGACACACTAGCGCGTGTATTTCGCAATTTACACGCCTTTTTACACTTATAGACAAATTGTTTTTGTATCATCAGTATACCTGTTTTAATGTGTAAATTTACGCATTTATTTTTTAGAGTGTAAGGTTTTTGTTTTGATATGCATTCAGTATCAATACATTTGTATAAGAGATGATGTCTTGAAATATTTTCTCCTTCCGTTCTCCAAATAATATGAAAACAGGGTTACCACAAATTTTAAAATTTGCTTAACTCCTTACTTTTGCTTTTCGTTTCAAATGTATATTTAAGTTTTGTTTATAATCCTTAGAAACTCTTTGTGTTTCCTTGAAAGTTAAATAGTTTCAAAGCCATTTTAATGTAAGCACATTATGAAACGATATTCTACAAAAAATCACAAACTAAAGGTTTAAATAATTAGTATATAATAATTACTTATTTCTGTATAAATTATTAATAATATTTGTAAAAATGATTAGTTATGATAAGTCATTTTATGGTTTTAAATGTTTTTTAACTAGGAGTTTTACAATGTCTTCCAAATTAACTGAAATATTTTAAAATCAGTCATAGAATTTCACAATTTTTTTATATTCGAGTACCTATAAAATAATTCTATTATCACATAGAGCTTAGATTCTACTTCAAAACAAAGTGAGTAATATGGAAAGCATCCTGATAAAATTTCACTGAAATATATTTAAGAGATTTTATGTAATGAAATGTATCGAACGACAGATAGCGAAAAAAAATATTCTCATTCAGAAATCTCATTTAAAGATATGCTTTATATTTTTCAGACAAAATTAATCTGCAAGAGTCAATTAAGGTTTATTAGTGTTTTTATGTAAAAAAGTAAGAAAAGAATGCATAGAGAAATTGTTTACAGCTTCCTATGTCCACTTCAGTATTTGACTCATTACTTCATGTTTATTAATTTGGCCATAACAACTCTTCTAATAATCATAGAAATTAAATTAAAACAGATTTGTTATTATGTAAACGATTGCTCTTTCAATTTTTTTTTTTTTTTTTCGAAAATTTCCAGAAAACGGCCGTTTTAATGTAGCAGATACCTTAAAAACCTTAGGAGGAGTAAAATTTTTAAAATAGATAAAGAAATAGATAAAGAAAAAATTCAGATAAAGAAGTCAAAGAAATTTTGTGCAATATGATTCGCACACGTTCTAGTTATTTTTAATACGCAATAGTAAAAAAAAAAAAAAAAAAAAAAAAAAACTCCCAATAATATTGAAAGAGTATAGATGTTGAGGGTCTACTTCAATCACGCAAATACGCTCGCAAGCTTATGTTAAACCTACGGGGGGGGGGGGGGGTCTTTTTAAATCTCTCGCTTGCATTTTAATATTTTTTAATAATTTGTTTTTTATTAGATATCTTAGATCAATACCGACAAATGCTTTATTTTTCAATTTTGGTTGCAATTTTTTTAAATAAAGTTACTTTTAATTTCGAAACTGTTTCCGAAATTGAAAGTAACTTTATATAAAAAATCTGCAAACAAATCGAAAAGTAAAAATTTGTCGTGCTAGAGATCGCACTTGAGCTATTTATATAAAAAATCATAATATTAAAATTCAAGCAAGAATTTTGAAAAGAACGCTGCCAAAAGTTTAACATTAGCTTGCGAGTGTCTTCACGACTGAAGTAGCTCTTTAAAGAAAACTATCTAGAAAAATAACTTTGGTGTAATTTTGGTAAATCATATTTCAAACTTATGCTATTAACAATATCTCCTTTATATTGGATATATTCTCGTGTATAACAACACATATTTTATGAATTTAAAGTCATAGTGAATAAAGAGGTTTTAAAATAATTTTTTATGAATGAAATTATGTAGAAGTTTGCTAACTCGACATCTTGCATCTCGAACATCTTAAAGGATATTCTCAAATGAAAAGCGCGTTTTTGGCTATACTTTCTTGGGCCATTTTAGAAATATTTTTTCTATCTTCACATACTCAAAAAAAGACCGATATAATTTTTTTTTTCAAATAGAACTGTGTTTTTAGCTTTTCTTTAAAACCAATACTTTAACAAATAAATAAATAAATAAAATAAAAAATGTTAAAGTTTGACTTTTGCCCAATTTTTTTAGGAAAGTTTTTACACATTTTTTACTATAAAAATATACTGAGGAACTTTTTGAAACCTCCATCTACTCTTTAAAGTATTTTTGATCGTATGGTGTTTACAAAATTTTGCTTTACTCTTTTCAACTTTTTTAATCTTTAAGTAAAACTATCAAATCTTCCGTTCATTTTTATCCTGGTCGGCATGTTTTGTGATCCCCGTAGGGTGTCGAGTTATCAAGAATCTATAAGTGTTTTAGAAATATTTTGCCAATTAAATGGTAAAGAAACGTTAAGATGTCTATACAAAAGAAGAAAAAAAATACACCTTTTTCAGGTGAGAAATTTAAAGAATATGTGTTCCCATAGCTACAGGTTTGACATTAACCTGGTGGAATTTGAAATAGGACTAATAATGAACCGCTAAAGCATTTTTCTTTAACTTTTATCATTTTAGTGCCGGTGTTGGCAGAACAGGTGTCTTGATTCTCATGGAGACAGCTTTGGGCTATATTGATGCCGATGAACCAATATATCCTCTTGAAATGGTGAGAGAAATGCGGGACCAAAGAGTCATGATGGTACAAACTGTGGTGAGTAATCCGACACAATAGACTTTTCAACTAACACATCATTTAACACAAATGTAATATTTTCATTAAATTCATATAAATAGTACAAATACCTGTACAAGAATTACTTTCAGCTGCATATATATAATTTATAAGTGTTTAAAATACATCAAAATATCTTAAAATACATTAGAAAAATAAAAAAACCCAGAACGTTTTCAAGCTTCACAAGGCCGTCGTCAGTGGGAGTTAAATGTTATTATTTTCTTTGCGCTGATTCGAAAATTGTCTAGAAGAAATTTTTCGAGATTGTCTAGATCGAAAATTGTCTAGAAAAAAAAAATTCTTCTAGACAATTCTCGAATAAGCGCAAAGAAAATAATAACATTTAAATCCTACTACACTGGTTATCAAAAATTAAGGAAAAGTCACAAAATGCTAATTTTCAAATACGCGAACACTCAAAAAGAAATAATGTAATTCGAGTAATTACTATCTCTACAACACAGCTAGCCCATATGATATGTCATTCAAGTCACACATGATCACAAGTGTCACAGTCACTACGGTGAAGCAAAAAAATAGAAAATTCCATACATATCCTTATGAGTCTCAAATGATCACTTTATGTGACTCCACTGAGAAGTCAATGTGACTGATGCTTTGTGACGAGTCACCAGGTGACTTTACAATGTAGTTAAATTGTGACTCTCATGTGACTGTCATTTTTAGACTCAATTTCATAGTCATCATGAACGTTGCATTGTGATAAGTCACCAAATAATATGATATTATAGTCACATGGAGATTTTTCCCAAAAGAGCACAATGGTGACTTCACAGTAGTCTCTCTGTCACCTGAAAGACATCATGTGACTTTAATGTGACATTATTTGGTAACTTATCACAATGCAGCGTTCACGATGACTTTGAAATTGAATCTACAAATGACAGTCACATGAGAGTCCCAATGTAACTATATTGTAAAGTCACATGGTGACTCGTCACAAAGCAGCAGTTACAGTGACGTCTCAGTGGAGTCACATATAGTGATTATTTGAGATTCATAATGAGATGTATGGAATTTCCTATTGTTTTGCTTCACCTTAGTGACTGGTGACACTTGTGACCATGTGTGACATGAATGATATGTTATATGGACTAGCTGTGTAGTAGAGATAGTAACTACTCGAATTATATTATTTCCTTTTGAGTGTTCGCGTATTTGCAAATTTGCATTTTGTGACTTTTCCTTAATTTTTGCATACCAGTGTATGGCGACGGCCTTGTGAAGGTTGAAAACATTCTGGGTTTTTTTCTAATGTATCTTAAGATATTTTGATGTATTTTAAATACTAATAAATTATATATGTGCACCTGAAAGTAATTCTTGTACATGTATTTGTACTGTTTATATGAATTTAATTATTTAACTCAAGGTGAATTGAGCACTAAAATTTTAACCACCATTTATTGTAGTACTTTCAGCTCATCAGTTTACAAGAAAATTACCGTATTTTTACACCTTTTTTTTTTTTCAATTCCTACTATTAGCTCACACTCTCCCTATATTTATTTATTTATTTATATATATATTTATCTTGTTCAAATTTTCAATCGTTAATAAAATACTCATTATTCATCCTATCAAGTTGAAATAAATTTTTTAAAACTTGTACTGGATGACAATTTATGTTAATACAGTTTTTTCAAATATTAATTAATTAATTAAATTTTAATTAATTAATTTTAGTTTTGCATGGGAAACAAAATGGCGGCCATTGACTGTTGAAGATCAATTAAAGTATTTTCAATAAGGGGTTACCATAGGGGGGACCCTGTTCTGTCGCCAAATTTGGCGGCCAAAATGAGTCGCCAAAAGTGACGCCAACTTGGCGATATCGCTAATATTTCGCCAAATTCCCATAGAGTTCCATTGTAAACCTACTTGCTTATAACAAATTGAGATATTTTAATGCAACAAAAACTAATATTTGCTTAAGGGATTAGTACCTGGTACACCGAGCATCACTCGGTGATTTTTTTATTCTGCGGTCATATTGCATTGAAAAAATGTTATTTATTTATTATTTAAGCGTATTTATTTCTACATGAACATGTCATTTCTACTTTCTAAAAATAATAATAACACATACAAATATTCGTTTTTTGAGCTTTTTATTTATTTACAAATCTATATCCCTTTCTTAGTACTTTCTAGTAAACCATTTTGTTACATATTTCTGCAGCCTTTTAAATACTAAATTGATTGGTTGTTGGTGTATTCAATACTTCTTTCCATTCAACATTATGAGCGTGATGAGGATTTTCTGTAGGTAGAAGTACCTTTAAGTTGTTTTGCCTCTTAACCCTGGAAAAAGCAACGTAGAGCATTCCATGCATAGAAACAGGTGTCCGTAAGTCGACGCCAACAAATTCGAAGGTCTGACCTTGAGCTTATATATAGTTATTGCAAATGCTGGCCTCACAGGAAATTGATGCCTTTGCATCGTGCATGCAAGTTGACCTCTGCTTGAATCGAGAGTTATTCGTGGAATATGTACTTCGATACCTGAATATTCTCCCGCGATTATTTTTGCTTTGATTATGTTATTGCAAAGATCTTTAATAATTAGCCTTGTTCTATTGCAAAGGCCTTCTGAAACATCTAAATTGCGCAATAGTATGATTATTGCGTTTTTTTAAGCTTTAATTCATGAGGTAGCAAATCAGCTATTTCGATGGAATTGAAAAATTCCGTCGTAAACTGGACTGCTTCTTCAGGTTGATCTTTGACGGAATCGTAGCTGTGGTAGATTTTATACTCTCCAGGAAGCTTTTTGAATAATTTCGGCGTTAATCTTGTTGACATCTTTATTTAATGGTGCAAGGATAGCTCGATCCTTCTTTTCTTCATAACTTCCTTTCTTTAAGCAGTTTCAAAAGACTTCATCAGTGAGATGACCATTTGAAAGTATATCTACGGGTAGTTCGATTTCACCCATCGCGTTATGAGGTAGCTCCCATTTCCAAGTTTCAAAAGATATTTGGCAAATTCTCTTTGTTCCGGATCAACGCACATGTTATCTGTTAATGAAATTGAATTGAAGTGGTGCCACAGCTCACTTTTTTTTATTGATAAATACAATATTTCACTTCTGTTTGCTCGTAGTTGGACAGGTAGATATTGACGAAAGTCCCCTTCTAGGACCATAATCTTTCCACCAAATTGTAAAATTGGATTTCCAATAGAGCGCAGCAATTGATCTATGTTGTGAAGTCCGTATTTTGGCAGCATAGGAGCTTCATCCATCAAAAATACATCAACTTTGCTGAGTTCGACTGCTTTAGCGGATCTAGATTTGATATTGGAAATTGAATCCGATGTCAATGGAACTTTAAGTTCAAAAGTCTTGTGTGAAGTACTTCCATCAGGTAGCAGAACAGAAGCAATCCCAGTGAATGCCATGCACTTTACTTTATGCTTTTGTCCTGAAAGGATGTAATAAAGAGTTCTGTATACAAAATTCTTTCCAGTGCCTCCAGGTTCATCAATAAAGAAACATTTTGATCAAGCGGTTGAATCGTTCACTGAATGTAAGATGGTATCAACAATTTCAATTTGTCTCCCTTTAAGAAGTTGATACATATGTTCTCCAATAGAAATAGATCCATTGGTGTTCATAGTCTCTTCATTTAGCACGTTCTCGTATCCATCAATATCGTCCATACCAAGTTGATGAACCCAGTATAGGAAATTCCTACCCTCAGTAGCTTCTGAATTTAACTTGAATGCGATAATTCGATAAGCATGCTTAAGCGCTTCTTCGACAGAATTAACCATCCGTCCTGTTTCTCGGATGAAGTCTTCAACCAAATCTTTCTTAAACATTTCCCATAGGTGTCTTGGATTTTCAGGATATACAAAAATGAGAATCTGTGTAAACAGCGTTCTCATGACTTTAGGCATCTTCGACATAGCAGATTCTCGCAGACATTCAATCTATTGTTGGTCATCGTAAGTTAGTCCACGAACCAAACAAACTTATTTATATGATGCATATGTAATGCCATCAACTGTTAGCATATCTTCGAAGTTTGTTGCATTCTTAACATGGTACAGCAACATTCGTAAGTGGCAGAGTTCTGGCTGGGAGATGAAATTTACGTTATGTATTCGACCAATAACGCGTAAACGGTGACTTCTCTGAATCCATTCGCTGGATTTTCCATCCATTTGAAGTACTCAGGAATTTGCCAATAGTAGTGATATATAACTTCTTGAGAATTTCCGTTCAGAAGATTATTTTCTTCTATTTGTTTTAGCCTCGATTATGCCGGAAATATGCCTCTAATGTTGGACCTTTCTGACCCGTATCTGCTAAATCTTCTTGTGCTAGATCAATGTTTGCAATTCGAAATTGATCTGGTAAATGGATATCTAAGCGTTGAACAGAATGGATTTTCTTTAGAATCTCGTTGCCAAATAATCGCCAACATGCTTCTCGTGGAGTGATACATCGACCTTCAATATAGGTGTCTACTTCATTGTACATAAGTTTTCTTTGTTTTTCAACTATATTTATTGTTGCACAATCATGCCCTTTGTAAATATATTTGTAGAGATATTTTACAGCACGAATATTTCCTACATATTCAACGTTTATATGGCACTTGTATGGCACTTGCACTTCAACAGATAAGCATTGTATGGAGCTACGTGACGGTTATCTCTTGTTATTTAGCAACCATTTATATCCTTTCGATAAACAGCATGCTCGTGCGAAAATTCTAAACTATGTTGATCCAACCGTGGATTATATCTACGTCGATAATTTGGTTTTACATCGTCCACTAAAGAAGTGATTTCATTAAACATTTTAGGATTGTTGAAGCGACATTTCATGCACCCATTTTTATTAATCATACACGGTGCATTTGGGTTTAGTTTCCCACACGGATTGTGAATCATCCATTTTAGCACCAGATTTCGTAATTCAGGATCATTATTAATGGGAATTTCCGCTGAAATCAGGTCATCAAGTTCCTCTGGGTTACGGATTCTATCTTCAGGAGCCATAATCAGCAGCAGATGTATATGTGGGAGGCCACGTTTCTGGAATTCTATTGTATAAATGTAAGCGGCAACCTTTCCAAATACATTTTTTTGTCCTTTTTTTTTTTTTTTTTTTTTTTTTTTTTTTTTTTTGTCGGTAACATAGAAAAGTGATAATTACTAAATATTAGTAGAATATCAATAAGTCATGGAGTTAACGTTTTTATTTACGGCTCCTAGTCTTAGCACGGTCAGAAACTAAAAGTCAGAGAAAATGATGTCATAGATGGGCAAAAGTTGAGATATTTCACTTTTAAATAGAAAAATTACTTGTTTTCTTTTAAATATAGTGTCATTTATTCAGTGGGGGGAAGAAATATAAAATTTAAATGTTTTATTCCGAAGCACTTATTCGAGTACGTAAATAATATATTTTAAAGTAAAAAGAGGAAAAGAACAGAAAACTTTGCATATAGCCGAAATTTGGATTGCCATATATGAAAATAAACTATTTTTCTATGCATGCGATTATCAAGCATATCCTGAGTGCTATACTCCATATTTTATAAATTAAATGATTATTAACAAGATACGTTGTCTAAGTCAATGTTTGGCGACAAAAATGAGCTATGTGGAAACATTGACACAGGAAAATGATCTTGCTTTTAAAATTGTTGCTAATTTTGCGCCAGGGTATATCGCCATGGCAACAAACTATACAGATGTTTCTAACAATATTGCATTTGCTTTAAACTTAGCAAAAGCATAAGCACAGTTATTTAAACTTTATAATATAGTTATAACTACTTAAAAGGTGACAAAAACATATAAAACATATGTTTTTATATGTTTTTGTCACCTTTTAAGTAGTTATAAGTATATTATAAAGTTTATTAAAAACAAGGTGAAAATTTCCTTCACGACACTAGTGTTTAAAACAGTGTTTTGACTCTATTGGACAGTTATTTGTCAAGAAATATTACTAACGTTTATGAAAATATTTAAATTCACGAAATATAATCATAATCAATAATTATAATCAATAATTATAATCAATCATTTTTTTTTGTTGTTGTTCTAGCCAGTTAAAACAAATTTTACCGTATCTACATAAGCCGTTATCTAGTGCTCGATTAAGTATAGAAGGCAATCTTTTAGTGCCACTTTCGAGATTACCTTTCATTGTGTTGGCGAGGATTCCGATTACGGATGATTAAATATAAAAAAAATTGCTTAAAATTACATTTTTTTTTCTACCTAAGTCGAGACAGTTGGAATGTTTTCTCATATTAGAATAAAGTATATTTCATAAAAATCGTCAGAATTGTTTTCGATTAATACCACTTTTTTGAGTAATGAGCTTATTTTAACCACAGAAAACGATTTTTCTCGAAAAAAACGACTTAGCTAAATCGATTTCTTGAGCTCGAATTAGAATAGGAGTCAAATTTTATGAAAATCGTTAGAGCCGTTTTCGATATATAGCAACATTTTCAGTGCTGAGTTTGTTTTAATCGATCAAAGCGAATTTTCTCGAATTCGAAACCTAGCTAAATGTATTTCTCGTGCTCGAATTAGTTGTCTGAGCGAAGCGAAGGCTAATACTCAGCGAAATATTACTGTCCGGACAATTTACTACTACGATGGATATTAACGCCATGTCCTACTAAAAAAAAAGCCTAATAAAAACCTTTCGTCAAGCATAACTCAAAAAATATTTGTCGGATTTCGTGTCTGATTGCACCAGAAGGTACCTATGAGGGTCGCCTACTGAATGCACCTACTATGAAAAATAAGTTCCAAACCGTTTAAAAATTACATAGAAAAAAACTCTTAAAAGAGCACAATTTATCTGCATACGTCACAGAAATTTGGTGTGCGTCACTTTCACCGGTTGATGTTTTCGTAGACAACTGGTTTGAACACATGGAGCAAATAAAAAAAAAAAAATACGCACGCAGTAATATTGAATAGATCAGTTTCAACCACGTGATCACAAACCTTGCAACAACCCGTGACAACCAGTTTTGGTGGGCAAACAAATAATAATACAGTATACCGTACCACGGTGACCGTTTTTAGCCTGTTGTATAAAATATGGCATGCTGTATGACATACAATTGTGGATGATTAAAACAAAAGACATGAGTGTTTATTGATCCGGAGGTTATCTTTCTCTGGATGTCTGTCTGTCTATCATACAGCATGCAATTTTCTTGTAAAGGATGATATTATTATGCAGTAAAACCTCCATAACGGACACACCCGATTAGTGGACACCTCTATTTAGCGGGCATTTTTTCGATTACCAACCCTTAAATAACTGTACATTTTTTACTCTCAGTAGCGAATACCTCCAAATAGAGGTCAAATTCTGCCCTCCCGAGGTGTTCGCTATTCAGAAATTTTACTGGTAAAACCTCCATAGCGGACACACCCGATTAGTGGACACCTCTATTTAGCGGGCATTTTTTCGATTACCAACCCTTAAATAACTGTACATTTTTTACTCTCAGTAGCGAACACCTCCAAATAGAGGACAAATTCTGCCCTCACGAGGTGTTCGCTATTCAGAAGTTTTACTGGTAAAACCTCCATAGCGGACACACCCGATTAGCGGATACCTCTATTTAGCGGACATTTTTTCGATTACAAACTCTTAAATAACTGTACATATTTTACTCTCAGTAGCGGTCACCTCTAAATAGAGGACAAATTCTGCATTCTCGGGGTGTCCGCTATTCAGAGGTTTTACTGTATATAATATTGATAATTATTTTACAGGGCCGCACAAAAGAATAAGAATATATGAAACGAATATAAACTAAATTCGGGATTGGTAGATCGCTGATGGTAATGTAATTTTAGGATGTTGTTACAGCCATCCGCAGCATGTTTTTAGAGTTTCGTCCATCTAACGAAACCCTACCTATCTCACTTCTTTGTCTGTCTGTTTGTCCGTCTGTCACAGAGCCCGTTCTCAGAAACTATATATGTCGGGGACTTGAAAATTTGCATACTTATAGCTGAACACCACACATCAAACGGCAAATAATAAAATTTTGAAAAAGTCTAATATTTAACCCTCTGGGCTCTAACTTGTGTATTTTAAGCAATTTTTCTAACTCAGCCCCTAATTTAATTAAGTTGGAGACATGAAATTTTGCATACTTATAGCTGAACATTTCACATCAAACGGCAAATAATAAAATTTTGAAAAAGGCTTAATATTTAACACTTTGGGCTCTAACTTGTGTATTTAACGCAATTTTTCTAACTCAGCCCCTAATTAAGTTGGAGACATGAAAGTTTGCATACTTATAGCTGAACACTTGCGATAAGACGATAAATAATAAAATTTTGAAAAAGTCATATTTAACCCTCCGGTCTCTAACTTCTGTATTTTAAGCAATTTTTCTAACTCAACCCCTAATTAAGTTGGACACATGACATTTTGCATACTTATAGCTGAACACCTCACATCAAACGATAAATAATAAAAATTTTAAAAAGTCTAATATTTAACCCTCTGGGCTCTAACTTATGTATTTTAAACAATTTTTCTAACTCAGCCCCTAATTAAGTTGGAGACATGAAATTTCGCATACTTATAGCTGAAATCCTCACATCAAACGACAAATAATAAAATTTTGAAAAATGTCTGATATTTAACCCTCTGGGCTCTAACTTATGTATTTTAAGCAATTTTTCTAACTCATCCCCTAACTAAGTTGGAGAATTGAAAGTTTGCATACTTATAGCTGAAAACTTGCGATAACACGATAAATCATAAAATTTTGAAAAAGTCATATTTAACCCTCCAGTCTCTGACTTCTGTATTTTAAGCAGTTTTTCTAACTCACCCCCTAATTAAGTTGGAGATGTGAAATTTTGCATACTTATAGCTGAACACCTCACATCAAACAGCAAATAATAAAATTTTGAAAAAGTCTAATATTTAACCCTCTGGGCTCTAACTTGTGTATTTAAAGCAATTTTTCTAACTCAGCCCCTAATTAAGTTGGAGATATGAAAGTTTGCATACTTATAGCTGAACACTTGCGATAACACGATAAATCATAAAATTTTGAAAAAGTCATATTGAACCCTCCGGTCTCTAACTTCTGTATTTTAAGCAATTTTTCTAACTCAGCCCCTAATTAAGTTGGGGACATGACATTTTGCATACTTATAGCTGAACACCTCACATCTAACGACAAATAATAAAATTTTGAAAAAGTCTATTACTTAATCCTCTGGGCTCTAACTTGTGTATTTTAAACAATTTTTCTAACTCGCCCCCTAATTAAGTTGGAGACATGAAATTTTGCATACTTATAGCTGAACACCTCACATCAAACAGCAAATAATAAAATTTTGAAAAAGTCTAATATTTAACCCTCTGGGCTCTAACTTGTGTATTTAAAGCAATTTTTCTAACTCAGCCCCTAATTATGTTGAAACATAAAAATTTGCATACTTATAGCTGAACACCTTACATCAAACGACAAATAATAAAATTTTGAAAAAATCTAAAATTTAACCTCTAATATTTTGTCTCGCGCAATTTTTAAATTTAAACTGTTTTGCAATACTATTTTTTGTTCATTTTGCATAATAAGTGTAATGTGACGTAATTTGTTCTATTTCAGATTTCTAAAGCATGTTAATGAATTTATTTTGCAATATCCTTTTTCTTTTAAAATTCACATGTAAATATAGTTTATATGGCGTAATTTCAAATAAGTGCCTGCTTTTTATACCTAATTATTTAATTGTAATTTGAACTTTTTTTCTGTTTATAGTAGTAACGTGTAAATAAGTTTTTTTATTTGAAGCAAACATTATTGTTTGCGCTGTTTATACAGTTGGCAACAGTTTAAATTAATACCATTTTCTAAAACATGTAAAAAATATCTGTCAAAATGCTGAATATTTGAATTTAAAATAGAAATAAAACCCCAAAAAATGAGTCAAATTAAAAAAAAATAATGAAATCTGCAGACCGGGATCTTCTATTGAATAAAATAATCTAAAAATGATTAAATTCCCATGTATAGATTTTGCTCTTATAAATTTGTTTTAATGGAAAGATTTTGTCCAACTTTAGCATTAAATATCTCTTAAAATAATTCTTCGATTTGAAAACTGTATGCATTAGTGTGTTAATCAAACATTTCGCTATAATACCACCGATTTTCATATATTTTTATGCAATAGTTTTCTTAATATTAACGAAGAAAGACCTCCGGTCACAAAAAATTCAAAACCGGCGGCGGTGACAGCGTTAGTTACTTTTCATAGAATAGAGAGATATATAAAAATGAAAACTTGTCTATCTGTCTGTTTGTAATTCTATAAAAAAATCCACAATTTTGAAGCCAAAATTGTGAAGAGATACGTACATGTGTATTAAAACATGGCCGAGACAACTAAATAATCCGGAATCGAAATAACTTATAGTTAATTTTTAATTAATAAAAAACCACCAATTTAACAGCAATTTCTTATCAAATTTAAACATTTTTCGTTATAGCAGTTGCCAACAATTAAAAAAAACAATAAAATTATTACTACAACAATTAATTTTCTACTGCAAGATTTCCACGTGAATAATGAAAATGAAATAAATAGTTTGCCGAATTTAAAAAAAAAGGTGAATATTACGTCATAACTTTTCTATTGCAAGATATTCACGTGAAATATGAAAATGAAATAAATGGTTTGACGAATTTAAATGAAAGTGAATATAACTTCATAACTTTTCTATTTCAAGGTTTCCACGTGAAAGAGGAAAATATTACGTCATATTAGAAATATAAAGGGCATGGTGGATATAATATAACGTCATATGAGTGTGAAAAATGTATTGAAGCATAATAAAAATCCGATTAGGGAAATATTGGCGTATTTTAACATTATTGCTCCAATTATAAATTGAAATAAGTTCATTTATAGCTGTATTCTTTTGCGTCTGTTATATACATTTATACATTTTTATATAGCGTTTTCATATGATTCATTCAACAACATTTCGACTGCTTTTTTTAATGTTTGTTTTGTGTTGTATGTTAAATTTTGAAATTGATTTTTCAGAACAAACATCCTTCAAATTCTGGGCAACGCCGGACACTTTAGTTTGTAACAGATAAATGACTTTTGTATCTGTACATCTAATGCTAATATTATAAAGCGTTATAATATTATAAAGTATATAATATTATTAATGCTTGTACGTTTGTGAGGTGTTATCTCTGAAACTACATAGCCAACTTAAAAAAAATGTTGGTGGCCATCTCTGCTCCGAAAAAAAGACTATTTTATGTCAGTGCAAGAACCTACATCGCTGCAGGAGCAAAAAAGTTCTAAAATTGTGATTTCTGCGATATTGATTGGGTTAGAAACTTTAAATTTGGTGCGGTACTTACTTTTAAGACGTAAATACTCGTAATGAACGCTCTCTAAAAGGTTCAATTTGACGGATAAACGTAAAAATTTCTAGAAAGGTTCTAAACTATGATTTATTTGGGATACTGTTGGGGTTAGAAACTAGAACTTTGGCATGGTAGTAATTAATAAGATGTAAATGCTCGTTGTAGAACGAATTCTAAAAAATAGAAAGACTAAACAAAGCGGAAAAAGTCCTTCCGGCCAGTGCCGGGAGGAAGAGGTAGCTTTCATAATCTTTATTTAAAAAAAGCCAACTTATATCATGCAAACACACGAAGCTCAATTTAGTGGAAACCGAATATAGGAGATTCAATACTAATTTTTATCAATATAATGAATGAGAATTTCGCGAAATTAGTCAGCTTTATCCAAGCTGCTTTTCTTTAAAGTAACTTATATTTGGCTGCCAAATTCGGCAATTTCTTAAAGTGCCTGTCATTTTAAGACAACATGGTGGATGAGGCTAAGCACTGAACTTGGTCGAGACCTTAGTAATTGCTGTGCACATGCTCACTCACATCGGAATCGGTTAATATATAGGAGTGCTGTCGCATGCAAAAAATCAGATTTTTCAAAATGTCACCCACAATAGAAATTGAAACTGCTATATCTGAGCCATTTTTTAAGGTAAAGACAAACAAAAAATGCTCCTGAATCCTTATATCAAGATCAAATACTTAAGAAAGAAACCTTTTTCAATTTCTAATTTTTTTGCACTTCACTTTAAACATATATATATTTTTTAATTTAATGGCCGCCATTCTGAAACAAGATTGCTGATGAATCTGGCCAGCGAACTTGGTCGAGGTGTTGATGTATACTATCCACATGCCTTCTTACATCGAAATAGGCGAATACGTGTGTTATCGCGTGACAAATACAAGATAGTTTCAAAATATTAGCCATGCTAAAAATTCAAAGTGCTATAAATCAACCATTTTTTAAGATATCAACAAAAGAACAAATTTTCAGAAACAAAAACTGCTCCGGAATCTTTGTATCAAGGCCAAACACATAAAAAAATCTTTTTCATTTTCCAATTTTTTAATACCTCATTTTGAATTTTAAATTTAATTTTTTTTTTAATGGCAACCCTTTTGAAACAAGATGGCGAATGCAGCTGGCCAACGAACTCGGTCGAGACATTGGTATGTACTATGTACAGACCAAGTTACATCCAAATAGATTCATAAATACGCCTATTATCGCGTGACAAAAATCAGGTCGTTTTAAAATGTCAGCCACAAGAGAAATTCAAAATGCTATTACTGAGCCATTTTTTTTTAGATATAGACGAAAGAAAAACTGTTCCGGAATCTTTGTATTAAGGTCAAACACATACAAAAAAAATCTTTTTCATTTTCCAATTTTTTGGTATCTCATTTAAATTTTTTTATTTCTTAATTTTTTTAAATGGCCGCCATTTTGAAACAAGATGGCGGATGAAGCTGGCCAACGAACTCGGTCGAGATATTTGTATGTACTACGTGCACACCAAGGTACATCCAAGTCCGTTCATAAACACGCCTGTTATTACGTGAGAAAAATCAGGACGTTTCAAAATGTCAGCCACGCTAGAAATTCAAAATGCTATAACTCAGCCATTTCTTAAGATATAGACGAAACAAAAACTGCTCCCGAATCTTTTTATCAAGGTCAAACACATAAGAAGAAAATATTTTTTCAATTTTCAATTTTTGGTACCACATTTCAAATTTAAATTTTTCCTAAAAATTTAAATGGCCGCCATTTTTAAACAAGATGGCGGGTGAAGCTGGCCAACGAACCCGGTTGAGACATTGGTATGTACTATGTATAAACGAAGTTACATCCGAATCGGTTCATAAATACGCCTTTTATCGCGTGACAAAGTTCAGGACGTTTCAAAATGTCAGCCACGCTAGAAATTCAAAATGCTATAACTCAGCCATTTTTTAAGATATAGACGAAACAAAAACTGCTCCGAAATCTTTGAATAAAGGTAAAATACATAAGAAAAAAATATTTTTCCATTTTCATTTTTTTGGTACCACATTTCAAATTTTAAATTTTTAAAAAATTTTTAAATGGCCGCCATTTCGAAACAAAATGGCGGATGAAGCTGGCCAACGAACTCGATCGAGAGATTGGTATGTACTATGTACACACCGAATTACATCCAAATCGGTTCATAAATACGCCTTTTATCGCGTGACAAAATTCAGGACGTTTCAAAATGTCAGCCACGCTAGAAATTCAAAATGCTATAACTCAGCCATTTTTTAAGATATAGACGAAACAAAAACTGCTCCGGAATCTTTGTATAAAGGTCAAATACATAAGAAAAAAATATTTTTCCATTTTTAATTTTTTGGTACCACATTTCAAGTTTAAAATTTTTTTAAAATTTTTAAATGGCCGCCATTTTGAAACAAAACGGCGGATGAAGCTGGCCAACGAACTCGGTCGAGACATTGGTATGTACTATGTACACACCGAATTACATCGAAATCGGTTCATAATTACGGGAGTTACAGTGTGACATAGGTCAGATATATATATATATATATATATATATATATATATATATATATATATATATATATATATATATCAATTTTGAACGGAGGGTGGTTTCGGGGTCTGGGGGTCATGATCGATGAAAATATACCAAAATTTTTTGAAATCGCTTTCCTCCGAACGGCTGCAATAGGTAGCTTTTTTGTAAAGAAAGCTACCTAAAAGATCTGAAGATGATCTAAGTAACGAAGAACATGGAACTGTTAGGAATATAAACATGAAAATTGACATGGCTGTATTTATCATGACGTAAATTCTCGCAACAGAACAATTTCTAAAAATGTCGCTGTAAAAAACAGTGCAGAAGCAAAAAACTTTCAAAATTTTTCTATTTCTCTGTTACTGCTGAGCCCAAAATCTTGAAATTTTGCTTCGGGTTAGTTTTAAAATATACAATTTTTTCTATGAATGGTTTCAAAAAAATTTAAAATTTAAAAAGATGAAATTAACGGAAAGCGATCTCAATTACCATTAATTTGGAATTATTAGGTACAGCAGCTTTAAATATTTCATAATGCTGCATTTCCTCCGCAAAACATGCGATTTAAATGCAACAAAACTGATAGATACCCACCTAGCATTAAATAAATTGTGCAAATATTGAATAAAGACCTGTATGAAACAGTGAGTAGGTTGCCTGAAAGTACTTGTTAAAATGTTCCTTCTCTAGGCTTTTCTCTCTCTCGCCAAGGCCACTAACAGAGGGCAGTGCCGTTTTAAATGTGATATGAATTTTTTATCCGATTCATTTTCTAGACATTTTATCATAAGGTCATATTCTCAATTATCATTAGTAGATTTTTTATATATTAACTTATTCTGGTGAAATTTTGTAATCGGGCTCATATTGGCGTATGTTAGCTTGCATGATTTGCTGAATAAATATGTATGGATTTGTAAATTACTTCAAATGACACTTTGACAGCTCAAAAGTTATGCAGACGATATATTCAGATCTTGTGTCATACTTTATGTTGTAATCATTGCCGATTTCTTTTATTTAATACATGCTAAATACAGCTCAACTTGTGCAGAATATGTTTGAAAACAAAACAATACAGCGTATGTAGTGGCCAGCATACACTCATCATTTAAATCCGATCGAGCATATCTAAAACACACTCTAACGAAGCATTGCATGCCACTTTTGATGTATTCGGTACTTTGATACTATATTAGATTTTGAGAAGAGAATTCCTTAAATGTTATCGACAACCTCATTGCATCCGTGGAAAACAGATATTGTACAATATTAACTATTCCGGGGGACCACACACCATATAAAGTATAGTCCATTCTTTTTAAACATCATATATTTGTCATTTAAAGTTACTCAAATTGGTGCGGAGCGTCTGATTATGCTCTTGACATCCTTTTAAAAAGTTAAAATTACGATATAAGTAAATTAGTGTTTCATTTTCTATTTTACTTTTAATATATTGCGTACTTTCAATTTTATATCCATGCATGGCTGTCTTGAATGGTTTGATTTCCTTTTTTTTTAAACAGTGTATACGAATTTATATATAAGATTTTGTAATTCTACAATTCGTTTAATTTCATCTTTTCAATTTTTCGCAGTATATGGACAATTAAAGATAACATCTCATTTTCTTTGCTTCCACATGTTATTATTAAATCTATGTTCTCAGTAATATCGCTCAGACTAATCCCTCTGAGGGAAGTCCTAGTATAGAAAACACGTTTCGTGTAAATTGCGTGAGAATTTTTCGATTTATAGCAAGCAAAATTTTCAGCTAAGATCTTGTTTTACCCTGTAAAAACGAATTTTCTTGAATTCGGGACCTAGCTAGATCTTTTTCTCGTGCTCGATTTTGTATAGGAAGCAAGTTTCATGAAAATCGATCCAGTAGTTTACGATAACATCCGTAATCGGGAAAATCGCTTGCTCGTTTAATATATATGATATTAAATTTTTCTTTGATGACCTAAGTAGGAACTGACTTTAAAAACAAAATTTTTATATTACTTGTTTTAAGTCAACTTGGTTCATGTACACTATATGTCCATTAATGACCGGCAACTTTCAATTTTAGACATTTTGTTGAATATTTAGAAATATACTTGACAGATTCTTCTGGAATTTCAGGATTAAAAAGAACAGGTATGACCTCATATTTAGCAATGTCGACTTGTTAAGGGGGGCAATTAGGGGGCCAACAAAAAATCAAAGAAATAAAATAATACTTGGGATCACCCTGTAAAATAAAATGCACGAAATGATCTACCGCTACCGAATATAAAGAAACAGACATTGTGCAATATGTGTATTTCTTTTGTGTAAGAATAGCACGTATATTAATAGAGATATAGCGATTTATTTAAAAAATTAAAAAAATTCTTGCATGTTTTTTGCTTATAACATGCAGGGTTTTCAACCAAATTTAACCCGGTTTCAGGGGTATGAGGTCATACCTGTTCTTTTCAATCCTGAAATTTCAGAAGTATCTGTCAAGAATATTTCTAAATATTCGACAAAATGTCTAAAATTGAAAGTTGCCGGTCATTAATGGCAATATAGTGTATATAAATTGCAATTAGTGTTAATTAAAATTAGTGTATATAAATGGCAATATAGTGTATATCAATGTTTAACTCACTTCTTGATAGACTAGAATTATGAAAATTATGTACACAGCGGGGGTGATTCTGAGTTTTTTTTTTAAATTCTGAAATTCGCCGCAAATTTTCTGAAAGGTTACAGCAGAGGGGGAATCAACTCCCGGCACTAGCTATGTGTTTCTTCTGTGCCCCTTTGGCGAAATTTGCAGGGGTTTTGCGATCTTTTAACGAAATTTGTGATGGTTTTTGCGACCTTTTGACGAAATTTACGGTTTTTCGCGATTTTTAAACGAATTTTGCGAGTCTTTTCACGATCCTTTGACGAAATTGATTTTTTTCGGCGACCATTTGTCGAAATTCGCGATATTCTTTATGTCCGAATTTTCGGATTGATGGTCGATTTTTTTTAATTTTCGGAAAATACGGAACAGAATCATCCCTGGTACGCAAGGATTGTTTTCGATGACAAGACGGCATTTTATTATCTTTAGAACTTATTACAAATTATAAAACTAATTTTAAGGTACTTTTCCGTTAGTCCGCTACAGGTGATCAATCGCCCAATATTCTTTATGGTTACCATTGTATGCAAGCATGTAACAACTATGGAGTTAATTATGTGACAAACCACTTGCTCACAATATGCCAACTGTCTGCGAAACTACAACAACGATATATTTTAAACACTATAAAGTAGAAAATATAAAAATGCAAATAAAGAGCGTAATTTATATTTTTAAAAATACGCTTTACTCAGTTAATAGTTTTATATTAATTAAATTATGATTATATTAGATTAATTTAACACAATTATTCTAATTGGTAAATAGATCATATGAGTTGTAATTTTCTAACTGTGCGAAAAATGTCCTGGCCAGGATTCGAACCAGGGATCTCTTGACTGAAGCTGCCAATGCTCTGCCAACTGAGCTATCCCGGACGAATCTGATGAATCTCATTCACCTAGCTAACCTTATTGATCATAGCATCTAATTTGATATATGAATCAGTTCAACATAATAAGTAGCTGGAAATGGAACTACAGTAAACGCTGGATGCGTAATTACACTATATTCTGAATAATTGTGTTAAAATTAATATAGTTGTAATTACGTATCCAGCGCTTAGTAGAGTTACATTTCCTGCTATTTATTCTATTGAGCTGATTCAGAACCACTTCCTATGATCAATAAGGGTTAGCAGGGTGAATGAGTTCCTCCAGATTCGTCCGATATAACTCGGTTGGCAGCGCTTGTGTTACTAGCGCAATCTGATTTTTAATACTACTTCATTTGGAAAAATAATAATTAGAGAAAAATAGAAAGAAAACATTTTAAATAGATTTACCTTATGATGATCTAACAGTTAGTTACTAAAATTGAGTTATATTCAAAATATATTGCTCCCCAGTCTCTTAAATGTAAACATAAAACTGCCAATCAATGATTCCGTGCAGTGATCAATGCTTATACAGTAGGGTGGGCCGAAAAAAACCTTTTTTCGATTTTCGATGATGGGTATGCGGAAAAGTGGCCACTGGTGGCACTAAGTTCACACGAAAAATTTGAGATTTTTCAGACAATTCCTTCCTTTGCCGCAAATGGCTTGTAGTTTTGCTCAAATGCTGATTTTTGAACTTTTTTAGCAAAAATTTAAAAAAATGTTAAATTTAAGTTATTTTAGCTGAATAGACTTGAAATGCCATGTTTAGTGTACGAAATGTTTAAATAAGCTCTAACTATGTATTATTTAATAGTTCTGTGCATTTTGAATTAGTTGACTTTTATTAGCTCTTTCGCGTATAAGTGAGCAAAAATTGCAGGAATTGTGACAACAGGGAATAAGGATCTCGTCATCGATAAAGACTTGGTCAGGAGACAGAAACAGAAACTTGAAAAGAAGATACAGGAGGAGGAAGATCTTGGAAGAAGAAAAATTACAATATAGTAGAAATATAGTAGAAAAAATAAAACGATCTTTATAGAAAAAAGAGAACTAGCAGCACAATCGACAGAAAGGCGAAACAAATATCAACGTGTTGTCTGAACGTGGTTCAATGGCGGATCTAGGGGGGGTGAGGGGGCGATCGCCTCCCCCCCCCCTCTTGTGCAAATAAAGGGTTTGCAAAACGACATTATGCATCCTTACTGGAAATGACTTGGGGTGAAGCTCGAGCCAGGCGCGACCCGGGTCGGATCGCGCCAGTTTAAATCCACGAGACTCGGCCTGGGTAAGGTCTTCACTCTTTTAGAGCCGGACCGTGCCCTGATCTTAAATTTTTCTGCAAATTTGGGTCGGGCCAGACATTTTTTTCTTCCAGGTCGAGTCTGGCCTGGACTTCATTCTTCCTAGAGATCAGCACTGGCCAAAATTTCCAGGTTGGGGCTCTTCTCGGAATAAAAGCTAAACGTTCGGTCCGTGTCAGCGCGTATGATAAGAAGTATGGTCCCGACCTTGACCTGTGCACTTCTCTAAATTCTTCTCCCTGAGCCCAAGTTGGTCTGGCATCTTACTTATTTGTTATTCGTAAAAATTACATTTGTGTCGTACACTTGCTTAGCGAAATCTTTAAAAATTTTATTTTATTTGATAAGTTACAGAGATGCATTTTTAAAAATCTACTTTTTTTCTTTGTAGAGCTTTAAAATTGTGATTTTCTTTTATCATCCGTTTCTTTCATTATAAACTGATTTTCTTACTGGATTTCCATTTGAATGTATTTGTCTAAGTAATGATTTTTGAATAGTGTGTATGTACATAATTGCTTAAATTATCATTAATATTAATGTTTTTCTGTATTCATGAATTTCGAACATAATCTAAATTAAAATATGATCATAAGTAAGTGTGCTCTATGAATAATTTTAATTGCAAAATGCAGGCTGGGCTGGAGTCGATTTTTTGCCTTTTATACTGGGCCGGGCCAATAATTTCTTTTTGTGTGGGATGGTCCTGGAAATTTCAGCCCTGGTAAACCTCTAACTGACATATCGAAGCCAGCTTTAATTTTTTTTAACACGTTCACGCCGGCGCGGTGGGTTACACTCGACTGTCTCAGAGTTGTCAAGTCTCCGGCTTTTTGCACACCACTATTATTTTAGAGAAAATGTTGTTCTTTTAAATCACCCAATTGTTCTAATTAAATAAAACAATATTTTCTGTATTTAAATACTGGTATCCAAAAAGACAGAGACTTTGCAGCTCTGAGACAGTCAAGTGTGACCCACCATGCCGGCTTGAACGTGTTAAATATGCTTCTCTCAGCCATCATCCCACAGCTACTGAATATACCGGGTGTCCTAAATGGACCGACTGATGTTAATTACAATTCGATAACTTGCAAATGGCGACAGCTATTAAAACAAATTCTTGAAGAAGGGTTATGTAAGATCTCAGGAGCAAGGGTGATTTTGTTCCGAATTTTTCAAAAATTTAACCCTCTCACCGCGCATTCCCGATTTCAACGGCCAGCGTAAAAGTGGCAAAATTTGCGCAACCCGCAATTTCTGCAGCAAATCTTTTTTTTTTATGATCTAATTCTATTTAAAAAAGATACTCTTTCACAAAGATTTTGGACGTATTTGAACTCTAAAATATCTGCAGATTTGAAATATGTAATAAAATAAAGGCGAATTTTTGAACCTATTTTCATAACATATATATATATATATACGCAGCGAGAAGGTTAAGGCATTCTGTTACGAAATTTAAAAAAATTTATCAATCCGAAAATTCGGACATAAAAATGATCGCTAAATTTTGACTAATGGCCGCCATAAAAAATCCATTTCGTGAATCGTTCGATAAAATAACTTCAATTTCGCCTAAGAATCGCGGAAAAAACGCGAATTTGGTCAAAGAGCCGTACAAAAACGCAAATTTGGTCAAAGGGCCGTACAAAAACGCGAATTTCATCAAAGGATCGCGGTGAAAACACGAATTTATCAAATAACCGCGAAAAAACGAGAATTTCGTCAAAAGAATCGCGAAAAAATGCAAATTTGAAAAGAATTGCTTAAAAACGCGAATTTCGTCAAAGGATACTGAAAAAATGCAATTTTCGTCAAAGGATCACGGAAAAAACACAAATTTTGTCAGACGGTCGCGGGAAAAAAACTCAAATTTTATCAAAGGGTTACGGAAGAAACGTAAATTTCGTCAAAGTGTAATGGAAAAAATGCGAATTTCATCAAAGGGCTACGGAAAACGCGAATTTTATCAAAGGGCTGCGAAAACATGCGAATTTCGTCAAAGAGTTGCGGACAAAACGCGAATTTTGTCAAAGAGTCGTGGTAGAAATGCGGATTTTATCAAAGAATCGTGGAAAAAATACAGCGGTCTCTTTAAAAAACAGCATACATACACCTATGTTTATTATTATAGGTATAATTATGAATCAAAAATAATATACTGAACTATCTTTTGAAGAAAACGGGTTAACCCAAACCCAGCTTGCAAGAATCTACACTCAACCTGAAAATGACCCGAATCAAAAACAGCTAACCCGATCTGCAACATGATTAATTAGTGCCAGGAGGGAATCTCCCCCCTCTGCTGTAACATTTCAGAAAATTTATTTTGAATTTCAGAAATTTTTTATACTGAGAATCACCCCTGATCAGGCGTTTTTTGTACTGCGATTTTCAATTTTAGTTTAAAATAGAAACGACAGATGGCGCTGCAAGCAATAGGCGCTAAATCGATCCGGATTTAACAACTATTGTTTGCAGCGCCATCTATCGCTGCAATTCTAAAGTAAAATCGAGAATCGCAGTAAAAAATCTCCTGCCACCTTACATAACCCTCCTGCTTGATTTTTTTAAATTACTGTCACTATTTGGAAGTTACTGAATTTTAAAATCAGTCAGTCCATTTTAGGACACCCGGTATCTTTTTTAATAAGTTTCAAAGCATTCTTTACTGAATTGCAACTCATCTTAGATATAAAGAGACAAGCCGTCTTATACCAAATTAGTATTTTTTACGTAATCCTGAAGATTAAAAAGTATTATTAAATAATTGTTTTGGCGTGCCCTTTTACTGTAAGGACCCTTTTACGGCCTTGAGCTTTTACTGTACATAGTTTTTACCTTCAAAAATATTTAGACTTTCTTTTCAAAATTCGGGTCGGTCCGAACCCTTCTCGCAAGTGTGAAAACCCAATCCGAAACTGATCCAAACCCGAAATAATGTATGTCAATCTGCTCCAAACCCAATGCGCCAGAGCGCAACTAAAAATTAGTCAACCCGACCCGCAGCAGTAAAGTAGAAATCATCCGGATCCAAACCCAACCCGCTGCAAAAAGTAGAAGTCAACCGGACCCAAACCCGACCCGCAACAAAAAGTAGAAGTAACACGACCCGCAGTGAAAAAAATTAGCCCTGACCCGCGCATCAGATTGGAGTCTCCAAATTTCTAAAATCGCCCCCCCCCCGCCCCTTGAGGACTCTCCAGATCCGCCCTTGACGTGGTTCGGAATATTTGGGTCACTTGACACCTCCTTTTGGTCTCTGCAGAGAAATAGTAAAATCATTATATAATTTTCTAAGCCAGAATAAAGTCTGCTTTGGAAAAAATCACGAAGAGAACTGCAACATTTGATATGTATTCTTCATACGAACGAGCTTCCACTCTGACAATGACATCAATTGTCTAAACTAGATTTTAGAACCACTTGACCTAAGACCGTTACCAAGTGAAACGGAGCTAGATTAATAGAGTACTCAAATCTTCAGCCTTTTGCATTTCTGATGTTCATGAAACAGAAATATACTCAAAGAAATGGACACGTACATTTTCGCACGCCATTAGTGATATGTGCTTCGTATTTCTCTCGACGGTGCCGCTTGTTCCCTTTTTTTTTATGAAGATCGTGTTAATAATTCTACCATCCAAAAATATGGTTGTAATTTTTCATCCTCCAAGTTATTCTCCCTGTTGTATCTTCTTTTCAATTTTCTTTTTCTGTCTCCTGGTCAAGTCTTTATCGATGACGAGATCCTTATTCCTGTTTGTCACAATTCCTGTATCCTGAAGGTGAAGCTCTTAACGCAATTTGCCTATATTATATACTAGTTCTAAATCCGGTGAACGCTGTATGAAAAAGGGATATGCGTTTGAGAGTGTCTGCTTTTCAAGGCCCTGGTTCAAATTCTGATTCAGAAGAACTGCCTGCTTCAAAGTTCTCAATTTTTTAATCTCCTGACAATAGCTGTATTTTAGAGCAGAAAAATAATTAATATCCCATCTCGCAGTTACTCTCATCTCCTATTTCCTCCTTCATCTCATAATGACTGATTGCGTTTCTATTGGTTTCTACTCCACATTCTCCTCTCCTTCCAGAATTGCTGTCAAGACATGCTGTGGTCCGTCATCCAAATATGTGACTCTGAATGCCTCAAAAAACAGAAGGAAGGGCGAGGAACATAATAAAGACAAAAGAGAGAAACCGACGAACGAACCAAACAATACTTGCAATTTTTGCTCTGTTATACGCGAAATGGCTATAAAAGTCAGCTAATTCGGAATGCTCATAACTATTAAATAATGCATAATTAGAGCTTATTTAAACATTTCATACACTAAACATGGCATTTCAAGTAAATTCAACTAAAATAAATTTAATTTACCTTTTTTAAATTTTTTGCTAAAAAAATTCAAAAATCAGCATTTGAGCAAAACTTCAAGCCAATTGCGGCAAATGAAGGAATTGTCCAAAAAATCTCAAGCTTTTTGTGTAAACTTAGTGCCACCAGTGGCAACTTTTCCGCACTACCCATCATCAAAAATCGAAAAAAAGTTTTTTTCGGCCCACCCTATTATACAGTGGCCTTACTTATATTCGACGTACGGTAATTATTCTTCAGAACAGTATTACTCCCTTTATAAATTCTGGGATTAAGCAAGGCAAAACTTACTATTCTGAAATAGTGATATTAAAAAAGGATTATTTTAAGCGCGTATAAGTGAGAGGTCACTGTATATATAGGGCCCTGTCAAATCCCAAATACTCATGTATGATATACTAGAGATGACTTTGGGTTCTTTGTTCATGGACTGCCAATTTGAGAAAAAAAAAATGTGTTATCAGAGTCCAACCTGTTACTGAAAATACATAGTAAAAAATTGATAATGGATAATATGGTTGATAATGGAATATACATAAAAGTTATCAGTTTAACGGGCAGGGGGTGTCTGGCACTTGATATCATACGATATCTCTGGGTGAGGGGGTTTGTCTTGTAAAAATGAAAATAAATTGTGGACACTGATAGCGATATCATTAGAGGGAGGGGGAGTCTTAGGAATGATAACGTATAATATCGTAAGGGGGTGGGTGGGGGTCTAAAATTTCTATAACGTTGATAACGTAATATATGTAACGCCAATTGCTTCACGATTAATTTCTTATTTAAAAATCTCTTCTTACATAATAATAACTGTTAATCCTAAATACTCCCTCATGGCAAAGTTTCGCCTTTCATGTCCTTGAAAATTTGTTTAAAAAAGCAAAATTGTTATTTATACCCATAACTACTGGCAGAAATCTGCAAAAGTCTCGATTCTTATTGTTTTAAACTATCATTGTAACAACTATGACAGAACGACACGAGTTCTGTTTTCCAGTTCTGGAAAAGAATTTCAAACTGAAAACGATTATAGATAAGGGATATCCCACAACTTCTTTGTGTTTCTAATGCTGACCATGCAAAAGCTTCAGAAATCAAACAGAATATTTCTCCTTATACCCCATCAATAACAATTCAATTCCCTTTCAACTGATTTTTAAAGTATTGTACAAAACCTTAAGAAACTTAACAACATTTTTGTTTATATGGTTTATTATTACGTTATGGGTTTTTTTTTTTTTTTTTTTTTAGGTGCATTAGTAATTATATAAATACGTAGCACCTATAGTTGTCGTTCGGTCGGTCCGTCTGTCTGTCCGTCCAACCGCATATAACATAGCAAAAACTACCCAACCGAATGGTCTGAAATTTTAAATATACAATTGTTGCAAAATTTTGTCGAGTCATTTCAGATTTAATGAAAATCGGATGTATAGTTTAATGACAGGGACAGTCAAAAGTTTTCCATTACATTACGGCCAATGGGAAAAAGTTATTTCAAGTGTATTTTAATGATGTGACAGCCTTTCGAACAAAATGAAATGGATATGCACTTATGAAGTGTACTAAAATATACATTCAGTACAATATGCGGTGCAAAAAATATTTATAAAACTAGTTATAGTACGAACGCACTTCATTTGCCACGTTAGACGTGGTTGGTTGGTTAGTTGGTAGTGTTTATGATGGCCAATTATCAACACGAGGGATATAAGCCCTAATTTGGGGAGGGGGGTTGCCCTTCGTGGCGGTCTTTCTAAGGGAACCTAACCAGTATGTATGCTTGGAAAACCAAGGTTCCAAGAAAACCACGAAAACTCCGAATGATTAAGCCGACGGGCGCGATTGGGCCACGCTTGACATGCAATTTCCAACTTGTTTTAATTTGTGAATAAATAAAATTTTCATTATGAGCCTGAGCCCGAAGACTAGTGCTCGGGCTGGGCCCGTTTCATCTCTATCATGTATAGATATACACCTCCCCCAAATTTACTTTAAGTAAATTTTTAGGACGTAAAAACTTAAGGACATAAATATAGAAGTATAAAAGTACTGAACAGTATTTAGTGTAAAAATTAGTTGATAAATTTCAGTAGAAAGCTAGAATAAGATATGCAGCGTTTGTTCCGTTTTTTATTTGAAGTACTGGTAAAATAGACCAAAAATTAAGTAATATAAGGCAACTGGTGGCCATTCACGAAAATTTGGGAAGAACTTCGTTTTGGCACTAGAAATGAAAATCCGATGAGTCCCCCAAAAATAAAGTTGTTCTACCGTGTTTTGGGGTTACAAAACGGAAGGGCGCATTTTAGCTGGGTGGTAGGGGGGAGAAATAATTTTTTTTTAATATATCAAGTGGGGTATCGTTTATGTATTTTTTAATCCTGAATCGAATGACACCATCCGCTAATCGATACAATCATTCATTACAAAGATACGGCAAGTTTTATGAATACAAAGTCATGAATGGTTTTATATATACATGGAAATTTTGATGACCTGAAGAACACCCAGATGACCCTTATTTTGATTATTGCTATTTTGAGGACATTTAATAAGCTGAGAATATTTAATATGATATAAAGGACATGCGTTCAACATATAAATGTAACAAAACTTATGCTCAGTATATTAGTATAATTTTCGACTTTGTAGTCATAAAACCTGCCGTAACTTTGAAATGAATGTTTATATCGACTTGCGGATGTCACTCGATTCAGAATTTATTTTAAAAAGTTGAGTTTTCTTCAACCCGAGTTGAAATGAACCCCCACCCCTCCCCCCAATTAAAAAAAAAAAAAACACGGTTATACAATTCTATTTTTTGTGGACTCGCTGGATCTCCATTTCTAGTGCCGAAACTAAGTTCTTCATAATTTTTTGTAAATATTCACCAGTTGTTGCTGTAAAAACCTATTTTACTTGTACTAAAGAATAATTTTCGACTTTGTATTCATAAAACCTGCCGTAACTTAGTAACAGATGGTGGTATCGACTTGCGGATGATGTCATTCGATTCGGGATTAAAAAATAGATGACAAACGGTACTCCACTTGACATGCCTTAAAAAATTGAGTTCCTCCCCTCCCTGAGTTAAATGTCTTCCTTTGCAACCAAAACATGGTAAGATAACTTTATTTTGGTGGGATAGATCTTCATTCTAGTCTCAAATCAATGTTCTTCCCAAATTTTGGTGAATAGCTATGAGTTGTCTCTGACAAAACCATATTTTACCTGTACCATTGTGTCAAATGATCGTTCTTCAGCTTTTTTCCTCCTGTGACTGAAGTAATTCCACTCATGCAATTACAAAATTCTTCTTAAGATTTTTGTTTAATCCTTTAAGAAAACAATTAATCTCTCAGAAAAATAAAATAAAGCCAACTTTAAGTGAATTTTTTGAAACTCACATATACATATATCGCCAATCCGCTTGCGCAATTTAGCGAGAGTGTTTGGTTTGGCACAGCAGAACGTTCTTTAGTAACCCTTAATTATTGCCTGCATTCAGTTTTAATACTATTGTTGACAATATCAATCCTTTTCATACGTAATTGACGATCTTATATTAAAGTTTTTAGATGTGCCCTTAATAATAAAAAAAAAAAAAAAAAAAAAAAAAAAAAAAAAAAAAACTATGCACATACGACAGCTATTTTAAAAACGTATTGTAGTATTGTGTACTTTAACAACATATTCAAATTTTGTGGCAATTGGCTATTTTTTACTAAAATTAGAGCTTAGAAAGTAGGAAAAAACAGTCAGGTAGACAAGTATAACATTGCTGGATGCCGTTGAAATCAATATGGGACCAAAGTTGATGTATGTCCCCCACACCCCCCACCCCTAAAAAAAATAAAAGAAAAGGAAAATTCCAGCATTAGCTCAAAAGTTATGTGTGACCATACATTATGTATACAAACAATTTGTGTATTGTAACGCCTTATGATATTTAAAATACAAAAAAAAGTTCAAAAAATATTTCTCAGAATATATTATTTAATTTTAAACCCTGTAATTATTTCCTTTATTAACTGTTTTTACATTTGGTATGCGTTATGAAGAAGGGTCATAGTCATCTACTACATTCAAATGCTAAGCATAATTTTGAAGTATACTAAAAGTAAGTAATAAATAGTCTTTTGTTACGTTAAAAGAGAGCAATAAAAATTTAGTCAGTTACAACTTTTATTTTAATTTTTTAAAGCTGGCCTGGAATCAGCCCACACTGATCACTACACTTTCAATTTAAGCATTAAAAAGTTGCATTAGTTACTTGTACTTGCTATACTAAAGAACAAATCATATATATATAATATATACAGGGTGTTTCATAAAAGATGGGGAAAATTTTAAGAAGTGATAGTACTCATGCAAACAAACAACTTTCATAAAAGAATGCATGGTCGGAAATAAAATGCAAAGGTGCTAGGAGGCGCAGAAAGGTGATGTTATTATACGAGGCAAAAACAAACAAAGAAAGATTTAGTGACAAAACCAAGGTCGAAAGCCGCTCTCCGTACAATCATAGAGCCTCTGAGTCATTTCCATTTGCAGTTACGTAGATAAAATGCTTATCAGCCCTTTTCCTATTAGTGAACTTCCGATATGTTCCTACCGCAATTGACAGTTGCACACTCTGATCAGCGGCTTTTATGTATTAATCGAGGCATACACGTTCTTCTTCTTCCCCATATTACATTTGCATGCTATTAGTTTCGTTCTTCTCCCGATAACGCACAAACAAAATTGGGATTTAACGTTACATGGACCAAGATTCCAAATGCACCAACACCTTTGCGTTTTATTTCCGACCATGCATTCTTTGAGGAAAGTTGTTTGTTTGGAAGGGTACTATCACCTCTTAAAGTTTTGCCCATCTTTTATGAAACACCCTGTATATACACTCCGTTATTAAAAATGAAAACTGAAACTGCATAAAATAATCATGGATAGATTTGTTTTCCCTATACACTAATGTTAGAATTTTTCTTTTATTCTTTATAGGTCCAATACAAATTTATTTGTGAAGCCATCCTTAAAGCTTTTAACGGTAAGTAAAACTAAATTTGCTAAAAGAAACACGCCAGTGTATAATAACATTTTCCACCATCTAAAAGTAAAATAAATTAAAAAGTTGAGTTTTTTTTTTTTTTTAATCTGTGAATCAATCAACAGTTTTAATACTTTATGTAAATTAAAACTCTTGATTAAAACTCTGAATTAAAAGTGAAAAGTATAGAAAACTCCTCTCAATAATTTTTAATCTTAATATAATATCTGAATATGCATCAGAAAAATTATACAATAATAATGTAAAATTCAGATAGAATTCCTTCACTAAAATAGATTTGACTGTTAATGGCCTTTTTGTGAAATATTGACAACAATGCTTAGATTAATTAACAAATAATACTTCCAATAAAATTCACTAATTCTTATAAAATAATAAAAATAAATATATTGTGGTTTTGGTTTCATCTGCAAATGAGGATATTATATTTTGTGGAAATTTATCCACAGCACATTTTTCGAAACATAAACGCTGTAACATATGTAAAAGATTAAAAAATATATCCATATACTATACTTTCTAAACATGATAAATCAAAGAATTTTTTTAAATATAAAATATAGAGTTACTAATAAATTTTGCATAATTTCTTTTAAGGAGAGTCCAATCAGAGCACAAATGTTTCAACTTTAACACATTTTAGGCCAAGCATAGGAATTTTATAAAATGTGTTATTATTTTCATTGAAATATGCTTAAATTACATTCATTAAGACAAAAAAAAAAGTTTCGTGCATAAAAATAATATTTTATTTGAGAAATAAAATACATTCGGCATTTTCATACATTCGGTCAACGTGCGCTAACGCACCATTAAATTTAAAATTAATAATTTTTTAAAATTTTTATAACATTTGTTTTATTATTATTTTATTTACAGAACTTGCAACTTTAATCCATTATAAAAACATAGATTAATCTCAAGTAGAATGATTATACATTTTCAAAAAGTCGAACTTGTCAATAACGGTTTCAATTTTAAAAGACTAGCGTATTTTGAAAATTTCTCATCAGAAAGTGTTTACTCCAATTGAATTACTGATATTTTCTAAATGCCTCCAGAACCCTTAATAGCAGAAAAATAAAATTAGTGAAAAATATTCGTCACAGTGTTAATAAAAAAATATTTATTGAAATGGTGCGTTTATGCACCTTTGGCCAAAAATGGTTTAAATCACCAAGTGAAAGTTTCAATAACTTGGGCTCTGACCTTTCACCTGTCAGACTGAGGAATAAAATATATTTTGTGCAATAGAAACTTATCTAAAAATATTAATTTTTTGTCATGAGGAATTTTAATATAATATTATAAAATTAAATACTACAAGTTATCAGTTAAAAAGCCCAAAGGCGCAGAGAGCCAAGTTGGGTCCCAGGATAAATTCTTCTAAGAAGCTCACATATATGTATTCCCGTAACTTCAGAAGATATGAATAATACTTTCGCTAAATTCATTTTTAAATAATTTATAAGTTTAAAACAATTTGTTTTTTTAATTAAATAACTTCAATTAATATTTTAATTAATTTAATTTTAAATCAAATTAACTATCTAATTAATAATTCAGTAAAGTATTTGTGTTTTTTATGCAAAATACCATTTAGATAATAATACGCACATATAAGTGTGTATTTGTTTTATAAGAAGCAAATTGGATGCAATTTTTTACGCAAATTTAGACAAAGGACACGTTATATTATTTTTACATGGAATATTTCTTTGAAAGCCCAATACGAACTATCAATTTTAAAATATACTGTCATAAATAAGAATAAACTTATAAATTTGTAGTTTTGAGGAGTATATTTCATTTCTAAGTTGCATAAAAATAGAATTTAAACTTTGAAAGTTTAAAAAAAAAATAGTCTAGCCTTAAAATTATATAATAGCCGTGTGAGACCCTTTTTTTCTTGGGATCCCAGGCATTTTTCTCCTCCAATTCCTCCCACTCTGCGCCACTACCTATAAACAGAAACTTTGAAAGTTTAAAAAAAAATAGTCTACCCTTAAAATTATATAATAGACGTGTGAGACCCTTTCTTGGGATCCCAGGGATTTTTCTCCTCCAATTCCTCCCACTCTGTGCCACTACCTATAAACAGAAACTTTGAAAGTTAAAAAAAAAAATAGTCTACCCTTAAAATTATATAATAGCCGTGTGAGACCCTTTTTTTCTTGAGATCCCAGGGATTTTTCTCCTCCAATTCCTCCCACTCTGCGCCACTACCTATAAACAGAAACTTTGAAAGTTAAAAAAAAATAGTCTACCCTTAAAATTATATAATAGCCGTGTGACACCCTTTTTTTCTTGGGATCCCAGGGATTTTTCTCCTCCAATTCCTCCCACTCTGCGCCACTACCTATAAACTGAAACTTTGAAAGTTTAAAAAAAAATTAGTCTACCCTTAAAATTATATAATAGCCGTGTGAGACCCTTTTTTTCTTGAGATCTCAGGGATTTTTCTCCTCCAATTCCTCCCACTCAGCGCCACTACCTGTAAACAGAAACTTTGAAAGTTTTAAAAAAAATTAGTCTACCCTTAAAATTATATAATAGCCGTGTGAGACCCTTTTTTTCTTGAGATCCCAGGGATTTTTCTCCTCCAATTCCTCCCTCTCTGCGCCACTACCTATAACCAAAAACTGTGTAGTGTACTGAGTGAAAATAACTTTGATGCATAGTTTACAAAAGTCGAATAATAAATGATAGATTAGAGATGTAAAGTTAATAAAAATATTTTTTCAATAAAAAACAGTCAAGATATTTTTATTCCCATACCTTATTTTGTGAGCGGGTCGCCAGAGCATTATTCTCAAAAACCATACGCGCTTACTACGTACAGTCGTGGGGGGGGGGGGGAGAAAACACCCGCTACTAACTCTGCAACATATTATTATAAAAGAAAGTTACTGATACCAAACGATTGGAAATAAAGTCTACTTCTAAAGGATGTATATAAAATTTGCTACGGGGGCCATCTACATATCAAAACGAACCCAAACTTTGTTTCTTTAGATAGCAATACCCAAGTTTGACATCATAAATTCTACACCCTTCAATTAGCCTAAATCCAAATTTTCATGAAATTCGTAAGATTAGTTTTTGAGAAAATAATCATTTAAAAATGAGCCTATTTTAGGGGCTGTATCCAAATTGAAGTTCGGTACTCGATTCTTGAAATGCTACACAAGAACTATGACGCTTCTGTTAATGTAATTTATAATGAACATTTCATTCGCTTAATATGTTTCGACTATTTTGCCAGCCCAAATGTTTCAACAAAATGGGAAAAAGATATTTTTTTCAAATTATGCTTTTCTGCACACTTAAATCATTATTTGAACGTTTCTTAAGCATAATTCGAAAACAACTTGGAAGAAAATTTTTAAATTGAGAATTCGCATAAAGCGGGACATAATAAATATAAATCTATCCAAAAAATTGCAGGTTACAATTCATATTGTTTTCAAATATTAATTTCATAATTCACAATATAATTTTTTTAATTACAAAGTCAATGTATTTATGTTTGGTTTTTTAGTATTATAACCAAAAAGATAAATTATCACATTAGGATTATAATTTCAGGAGATATTAATAAAAATATGAAAATGTAATTTAACATTTAAAGCTCTAAAATTTGAATGCTTATAATTCAAAAGACTTGAAATTTCGTTTCTAGCCACAGTTTGAACCGAAGATTTAAAATAATTGTTAAAATTGGATGTTGCTATTGAAAAAAAAAACTTTGGTCTGGTTTTAATTTGTAGATGGCCCCCTTAGAAAATTTTATATACACCATTTAAGAGTAGGTTTTATTTCCAATTGTTTAGTACACGTAAATTTCTTCTATTGTAATTAGTTGCAGAGTTAGTAGGGGGTGTTCACCTTTTTCTTCCACGACTGTCCATTACAGTGCATCTTTGTTATGAAAAACTGCAAAGACATTTATGGTGAAGTTTGAAAGGGATTAACATATATAGAAATAAGGATTCCCATTTGATTGGGGATAAACTATTCTTTCCCTGTTAGGTAATCTTAAGTAAGGTATTGTTACCAAAACTACATAAAAGAACTCTGAATAGATAGAGTATGGTTTGATTAGAGTAATTCAGTCTGCAAAACTTTTACAAAGCAATTTATATATGTAAGAAAATACTGGAGGCGACTGGATTCTCTATCTTCGCGGGCTCGGGCGATCCTTCGTGGTTTGTTGATCGGGCTTTGCTTTTCAGGTGAGTGTCGCATGTTCACTGTGGTTAGGAGTCAAATAAGGTGCTAGAAAATTCGTTGGGACCTAGCTTATTATCTTTTTAATTACATGATGTTCCTGTTCCGAAACCAGGCCCAGTTGGGTTGTTAGACTATTCTTGAAACCGCTCAATCGAGCGACGTAGGTTTGGTTAGCACGACATGAGGGTAAAAAGCCACGCAAAAAGCTGCTCCCGACTATTTAAATGGTGTAATTAAGATTATTTCCAGCAGAGGGCATTCTTGTTCTGATAAGAGGAAACTTTAATTTTATTGGTGGTTGAGCTGTTGTGTGACATGTGGTCAAGACCCGTACGATTCCCGGACTCGCTTACGTACCTAGCCCTAACCACAAATGCCAGTAAAAATAGCTTAGATAACACTTTTACTCTTAAAGATCGACCGAAAATAAAATCTGAAAGTAATATAAGGTGTATTGTTGGAAAAGAAAGTTGTCAGAGGCAACAAACTTTAAGCTTCAGAATTAACCCTTTATCTACTGACGGTACTTATAAGTACCATTAAAATAACTTCTTATAAAATTCATTTAATACATCGATTAGTTGTAATACAGTTTAGAATGAGTTATAGATGTATTATTTTATCTTGTTCCAAAAGCATTATGGGTTACACAAAACAAAAATATTTTTAAAAGGATGATTTCTTTTTCCTTTGCATCTTTTCAGCTTTCTTGACGTTTGAGTGGGTGGCGAATTTTTCAATTCGGAAATATTTCTATATTTCTAATGTAAGAACCTTATATTTGTACATTTCCTAATTCTACAAAATACTACGGAAACGATTTAAAATAAAAGATTTGAGTGGGTTATTAATACTGCACAAAATCCTTATAAATTCAAATTTAATTAATCCTTCTAAAATTTATTAAATGATTATGTAAATCTTCTAATATAGCTCCAAAAATTCACGAAAAATGCTTTAGAAGATAAAATTTTCATAAATTCATAATTCAGTACATAAAGGGTTAAAGTTAAAAAGAATATTAAGGGGACTTTAAATTTTTAAATTTTGAATTTTAATTTTAATTTTCAGTTTTTATAAAGGGTTTAGTCGTTAGCCTTTTATATATATACTAGAAAGATAGCCCGTCAAAAATGACGGAATATGACAACACATGTGCAAGAATATGAGTTTTTCTCGCTTTTTCCGCAGTGATAGATGAAAGTAACTGATTTTAAAAACGAAACTCATTTATGAAAAAATGTAATACAGTAGAAGACCACTAATCCGCACAGCTTGGTTCCAAGTCTTGTGCGGATTTGAGGCTTTTTTTTCTCATTACATGTCATGTCTATATTTTAAAATTAGATATATTGTCTTCTTTATGCTAAATAAATTGTATAAATATTGAATAAAAATATGTGTGTACATGAAATGAAACAGCGAATAGGTTGCCAGAAAATATATTGCCAATTTTCCTTCTTCGTCAAGGCCCCTAAAGTGGAAAAGTACCGAGAATTTAACTTTTGTATCCGACTATATAAAGCGCGGTACTTTTCCAGTATAGGGTCCTTGGCGTACTTTTCTAAAGTTTATCATAATTTGGGCTTCAGAAGTGAGATTTTTTGCCAAATGATATAAACAGCTATGAAAGCCAAATTAAGGAATTTTTAAGTTTATTTATACAATCTATAAACATTTTATTTATATCTATATTATTGTTGATTTCTTTCTAAACAGTTTATTTCAATTTGTATACAAAAATAGTTAATGGCTTCTTTATATTAAATAAATTGTATAAATATTGAAAAATTACTCGTGTATATGAAACAGTGAATAAGTTGCTAGAAAATATGTTGCCAAATTTCATTTTCTCTATCTCGCCAAGGCCCGTATACTGGAAAAGTACCTAAAGCACATTAAAATCGGGCAGTTAGACACTCAGACAGTACAGCGCCATCTGTTGGCTGTTATGTTATTAGTAGCATCGGGATGAAGATGTAAAGACGTACATTTTCGTATATTATACTTTAAATTCTCACCCATAGATTTTGAAAGAAAAAAACCCTTAAAAACGAGAAGTCTAAACTAAATTGAAGTGACCTCGATTAGGAAATATTAATGGTTTTAAATAGGAATTTCGCCAAAGTAGCTAGCTATCACCAAGTTGGCTTCATATATGACAACATATTTTTCTCGCCAAATTTGGCAATATTTCGCCAAGTTGGTCAATATTTGGAGCTTCTGTGGTAATCCTGCATTAGTAATTTTCAACAATTACTCATTACAATGAGGCAGTCCTACCAGAATTGTGAGGGACACGCAGAGACTTGGATTTTATATAAATATATATATACATATACTGTTTAATTAAATTTTGAGAACGTGATCTCAAGTGCCTGTTATCAAAATATCATATCATTATGATAAAATGCAATGTCCCACGCAGGCTTCTTAGTTCGGAGTCTCAGTTTTGACAACTGTATTTAAAAGATGTGAGAGGGGATCATAAATTTATATCTTTTTTTTATTTCTCAAACCTGTCAGGTCCCCTGACACACACTTGTATACACAAAAAGGCCTTTATAAGCAAAATGTAAAAATAAAAATATCTATACAGGGTGTTTCAGCACAGCGGTTACAAAGTTTCAGGAAATATAGAGTACAACTAGACGATGGCAAATCACATAGCAATGCATGGTCGAAAACGCTTTCCTGATGCGGTGGTGACGACACAAAACGCAAAGAAGGAAGGACACGAACAGGGTGAAAAAATGTTTATTATTCTTAGTACAGCAAAAATGCATGATGGGGCCATCGGCCATTATAGCGCTGATGTGCGCCTCCACCTGAAGACAATGTATGGCCAACAGTGGATCAGACAATGAAGTCCAGTGTATAAGGAAAGGCACGTTTGCAAACAAACACTTCCGTCAACCAGTCTACCAACTACATTTTTGTCATAACGATCATTGCAGTAATGGTCTTGGCGACGTAGGCCAATCATATCAGAGACCTGCTAAACGTAGACCAATCAAATATCCCTAGCTCCTGTGTACAGGTAGGAGTAAAGAACGGACAGGTTTTCCTTGCTGATCCACAGTAATTCGACCAACAGTGACGTCAGCTGCCCTTTCCTTATTGGTCTGCTCGATCGTCAGACCTCACTTGACTTGATTACTTCCTCTGGGCATACATCGGGACTCTGGTGTACGAAATCCCAGTTAGTAGTGCTGAGGAACATGTTGCACGCATCGTGGCAGCTGATAGGGAAGTCCGGTACATGCCCGGTATTTTCGAGAACATTAGATCTTCCATCCGCTTAGATGTGAGGCCTTCATCACGGCCCAGGGTCATAATTTCGAACATTTTTTTATGATGATCGTTGTCTCTTTTTGTTCGTATTTCTTATATTTTTGCTGTGCTAAGAATGATAAACACGTTTTCTTATCCTGTCCGTGTCCTTCCTTTCTTCTGTTTTGTGTCGTCACTACCGCGCCAGGAAAGCGTTTCCGACCATGCATTGCTATGGGATTTCCCATTGTCTAGGTGCACTCTATCTCTCCTGAAAATTTGTAACTGCTGTGTTAGGCAAGATCACCTATCACCTTGCAATAGCTGAGGCTGTATTAAATATACACGTTTCTTCCCCTTTGCTGAAAATGTAGCTGTCTTGCATCAATGGAGCTGCTGACAAACCAAATGTCACCAGACTTCGAGCTAAAGAGTAAAAACTCATGGTAAATATGAATCTTATTTAATGCACTTTGAATTTATATGTAGCTGCAGTATTTTCAGGATTAAAACCTAAAGCTTGGCAAACTGTACTATATCACCCCTAAGCTATGAAAACATGATCTTTTCTTTCTTTTCCATGAAACTTTATTTGTACTTTGCTTTGTTTCTTAGCATTTTGCTAATTTTAAATCCTTTTTTATTGCCTTTTTGTTTTATATTTTCGTCTTCAGTGTTGAATTCAGACACTTTTCTCCGTCAGGGGTTTCTGTGGCTCCGGGGGTGGGGGGAATTTCACTTTTTTACCATTGAAAATACAAAGTCTCAAATCTTCCGAGGGGATACATCTCATTGCTCCGGAGGGGAATGTCCTCGGGCAACCCCCTGAATTCAACTCTGCCTGTTATTCAATTCCTACTATTAGTTCACACTCTCCCTATATTTATTTATTTATCTTGTTCAAATTTTCAATCGTTAATAAAATACTTATTATTCATCCTATCAAGTTTAAATAAATTTTTTTTTAACTTGTACTGGATGACAATGGATGTTAATACAGTTTTTTCAAATTTTAATTCATTAATTAAATTTTAATTAATTAATTTTAGTTTTACAGGGGAGACAAAATGGCGGCCATTGGTTATTGAAGAATTTAATGTCTCTTCCTATCTATAAGGGGGGTTACCATAGGGGGGACCATGTTCTGCCGTCAAATACCGCCAAGTTTGTCGCCAACTTGGTGATATATTGCCCAATTTGGCGACCAAAATGAGTTGCCAAAAGTGACGCCAACTTGGCGATATCTCTAATATTTCGCCAAATTCCCATAGACTTCCATTGTAAACCTACTTGCTTATAGAAAATCAACAAATTGAGATATTTTAATGCGACGATGAATCTAATATTAGCTTAAGGGATTATATTAAATTTTTCTTTGATGACCTAAGTAGGAATTGACTTTAAAAGCAAAATTTTTATATTACTTGTTTTAATAAGAAACTTTTATTTCAGAAATATTTTGCCACCTAATTACAGTTTAAAAATTTTTAATTAAATAAAAATTAATAATTAAATAATAATAAAACTTTTGTCTATTAACCCCTTCGGGACGAGCATCTTTTACGGAATTTTTAATCTTTTATCACCGGTTTTTTAAAACCGAAATTTTTGCCTCATTGAATCGTGAAAATGCTCGGATTAAATAAGGGAAAATTTTCAATAAAAATTTATTAGTGAGAATAATTACGGATTGTGATCACCTTACGCGGCACGTATACCAGTCGCTCGTCCCCAAGGGTTTAACACTATTTTTATCAATGATAACAAATGACACCTTTTACAATTTGGACACTATGATTTAAATAACCAATCACAAACATTTTCTCAAATGTGTCAAACACTTACTTTCATAGTTATCTCCTTCCGAATGCAAAGAATTCCATTTGCTCAATTTTATAAAAAAAACAGTAAGAATAGTGTTAAAATAAGAAACAAAACATTACAGTAGTCCCTTGGAATATTGCATATACTGGGAGACCAGAAAAAGATGCAATATAATCGAGGGCAATAAAAATTTTAGAACAAAGATAAACTGCAATTAAATGCTTTATATTTGTCTCTTATAATTACTGACTTATAAGCATATTATAATTTTTTTAATAAAAAATTAATTTATCTGAGGTACTTATCACAATCAACATATGTATACAGTAGATAGTAAAAGATCTTTATAACACACATCTCGAAGCAAGAGATTGTGTGTATTATTAACTTTTGTATTATATAAATCACAATTCACACATAATTAAACTTACCTTGCAAACATGGTCAAATACTCTAGAATAAATCAATATAGGGTCATTCCGTACAAAATGAGCAAATCAGCTGTGATTGGCATGTCACAGATATTAATCAAAATCATCATATAAGTAGATCATATTAATCTGTGAGTAAATGCAAAATAATAGATTTCAGGATTATCTATTTAAGTATAAAAACTTACATTAAAAGTTGATACAAAATCGAGGTTTTGTGTACATGCTTGAAATTTCAATTTTGATTATTAGCCTTAGGAACGGAAAGACTATACTAATTTTCTTTTACAAATAAGAATGAATAATAAATAAGAGATTGGCTTAATTTGGTAATTGTCTTTTTATGCCATAATGAAAAAAAAAATTTTTTTTGAGGGAAAAATCGAATATTTTTATTACTTGTTTGAACAAGAAGGAATGCTCTTAAAAATTTAAATTTTTTGACGTTATAGACAAAACTATATATTTCGAATTTAGAAACTTTCATTCTTGCCTTTTTATTTCTTAACGAGAAAAAAAAAGGAATGAAAAAATTTGAGGGGAAGATTTCAATATTTCTATCACTTGTTTGAACATGAAGGGAAGCTCTTAAAACTTTTAAATTAATTGATATTACAGATAAAAGTGTATATTTTAAATATAGAAAATTTTATTCTTGCTTTCAGTTTATTTTTGCCACAAGAATATTTTTAATTACAGTAGAAAAAAAATGATTCAGTTGAATAAAAAAATATATATTAATCCTAAATCCAGATAGAAAAATAGGTAGTTGTACTATATTTTTTTCCTCGAAATCGTCCAATATTTCAAGAAACGCTCACGAATTCAAAGACAAATAGCCCATGGAATGTAACAAATATTACCTTTTTTAATCCATTTTTGTTATGTTAGGAATCAAAAGGCAATCTTAATTTTTTTAGCATATTATGGACTTATTGATCTTTATGTCTGTCCTATTGTTAATGTCGGACATTTCCTTTATTTATTTTTGCGTACACATAAGAGAAAAAATCATGGTTCTGTAATTTTTTTTAAGTTTCTTTGAAGATGAAGGAAATAAATGGCAACTTTTAAACTTGGGAATTCGATCTTCATATGTAATACTACATCAGGCACCAATTTTACAGATGTTTTTGAATTCCTTTGATTTTTATAAAGTTTCTAATTTTCTCAAAATTCGCAAATCTTTATTTTTCAGAATCAATTTAAGATTAATCATGTTGTTACCAGATTGTTATTACTCAATAAATACGAAGATACTTTTTCAGAGGTTAGAATATTCTAAACAATTTCATTTCGATTAAATAGTTTTGAAGATACAGAACTTTAAACTTGCAACCTTTCACGATTGCACACATGCCATTCTGTATCACAAGTTTTTTAAATGCCCAAAACTGCTAAAATAATTTAGTTTTTGTCAGAATATTTTGCAGAGCTCTATTTGAATATGAATTGAACCTGTGTATCAAATGTTATTAAAATCGGTTACTATGTGGCCACGACTTTTTTTAAAAAATTTCTCATTTTACGTGGAATGACCTTATACAGTAGAGCAGCGCTCGCGTACGCTATTCCATCTTTTGAAAATTTTCTTGGTTTTCTATGTATCAGCTTTTCTTTAAAATAATATTTTACTTTAAAGGTTGCTTTCTTTAAAATCAATATAATAGTACAATTTTTTGTAAGCAAATTAATTTTGCATAATGTAGACTACGTGCTATTAAGGTTTCTTGCTCCTTCCCCTACAACAATTTTTGGAATGGGTTTCTTCACAGAAAAATGTACCTCTAAGTTTGATAGGTTTTTTTTTTTTTTTTTTTTTTTTGTGAAAATTATTTTTACACATAATTCCTGAATCATAGGGGTCCTATGGCTACCACTGTGAGATATATAGACATCATATTATGAGATTCATGATTGCCATTTTAGCTTGCTTTTTATCAAAAATATCTACCACTATTTCCGTAAAGTAATCTTAGCTTTAATTTCCGATATTCACTGATGAAGAAAAGCAAAAATCACTAATAAAAAATAGTGGTAGATATTTTGAATTAAAAAACGCGATAAATCGGTAAGACTGGTAAGACGGGTGTGTGTCTACCACTACTACAGTGAGATAATATTGTTGCATGTTAATAATGGCGTCCTTCAATTTTTGCTAACAACTGGGCTGCATCCCTGGTTTTTGAAAGGTTGGACAGACAGGCCTGTAGTATCTTTATATTAAATTCCTCGGGAGCAGAAGTTATGTATATTATAATTTTTTTAATAATATAGAACATTTTGCACATTGTTAAATTTACTATATAAACATGGTCCAAATATGCTTGAACCAAATCATTATTACTCATTTTCAAAAATATTTACTGTAATAATTGCAATTTTTTCATTAAAAAGCTCTGGTTTAAGGAGATAAAATTGTCATTCCATACAAAATTAGATTTAAAAAAAAAAAAAAAAAAAGGGTCATGCCCCTATACCAACCGATTTTAATAAAATTTTATATACAAATTCAGTTCATATTTAAATAGAGCTATACAAAATACCTTGACAAAAAAATAAAATATTTTAGCAGTTCTGGACATTTAAAAAACTTGTGATATAGCCCTTTAAGACCAGACTGCTTTTTGAGGTTTTTTTTTTTTTTTTTTTTAAATAATGATATAACTGAAATCTGTAACCTATCTGTTGTCAAAATTCATATAATATAGTTTCTGTGAACTAGCACAATCACTCGATTCCGGCATTTATGGAATAGATAACCCAGGAGGTAGGATTTTAGTTAATGCCTAACCCGCATGATCGTGCGGGTCCGGTCTTAAAGGGATAGAATGGCATGTATGCAATCGTTCAAAGTTGCATGTTTGAAATTTCGTATCTTAAAAACTATTTAACATAAATTTTAAACATATATATAATAGTCTAACCTCTGGAAAAATATCTTCAAATTTATTTAGTAATATTTTGTTTAATCTTAAATTGGTTGAAAAAAATTGGAAATTTGTCAATTTTGAGAAAATTAAAAACGTTTTAAAAATCAAAGGAATTTAAAAACATCCTTGAAATTAATGCCTGGTGTAATATTACACTTGGTAATCACATTGCTAAAGTTTTTAAGTTGCTATTTATTTCCTTTATCTTCAAAATAACTTAGAAATTAAAACAAAAAATTCAAAATCACAATTTTTACTCTTTTGTAGGTACAAAAATCAACTGAAGGAAACATCAGATTTATACAATATTGCATAAAGACCAATAAACCTACGATATGCTCAAAAAAATTCAAGTTTGCCTTTTGATTCTTAACGTAACAAAATTAGGTTCAAAAAGGTAACATTTGTTACATTATATGACCCATTGCGCTTCAAAATTAGACTTTTCACAATCTTCCACTAGATTTAAAAAAAAAAAAAAAAAAAAAAAAAAAAAAAAATTAGCGGTGCCATCTATATTGAATTAGGATTACAATTTAGTTAGTTTTTTCAATTCTACCCTACTTTAAAATGTTCTTGCTCAAGAATATTTTAATGTAGAGTAGGCAAAAATATACTGAAGGCAAGAATTAAAGTTTCTGAATTTAAAATACACACTTTTAACTATAATGTCAAACAATTTTAAAAGCTTTACTTTATGTTCAAACAATATAAATGTTGTATTTTAGCCTCAAAATTTTTAATTGTTTATTTTTTTTTTCTAATTAAGGAATAAAAAAGCAATAATGAAAGTTTCTGTATTTAAAATATGTACTTTTATCTATAGCATCAAATAATTTTAAACTTTTAAGAGCTTTTTTTTTTCATATTCAAACAAATAATGGAAATATTTTATTTTCGTCTCAAAATTTTCCATAATTTATTTATTTTTTCTCATTAAGGAAAATAAAGGCGATTACTAAAGTATGCCAAACGGTTACTTATTATTTATTGTTAATTATAATTATTTTTTTATGGTCTTTCCATTCCTAAGGCTAATAATTAAAATTGAAATTTCAAGCATGCAGACAAAACCTAGGTTTTATGTCAATTTTTAATGTAAGTGTTGGTACTTAAATAAACAATCCTAAAATCTCTTATTTTGCACTTACTCATAAATATGATTTACTTATATGCTGATTTTCATTAAAATCCGTGACGTGTCAGCCACAGCTGATTTGCTCATTTTGTGTGGAATCACTCAAAAATGAAATAATGTATCAAATTTGGCCCTCTAGAGAGTAGCAGTTTTTCTACAATGTAGCATGCAGGTGCTTCTTAACTGCAAAATTCATTGCTTACATCTGTGAAGTTGGGAGTTTTGTAGAGAATATCGTTATGTAGTATTATGTTATAAAGATCTTCTAATGTGTTACTGATTTCAAAGATTTTTTAATATAATAGCAATTTTTTCAGTAAAAATTAAAAGAATGAAATTAAAGATGAAATAATGTTTGAAAGAGAGGGTGAGAATATTTCTACAATGTGAAACGTAAGCTCTTCTGAACTGCAAAATTGATTGTTTACACCTGAGAAGGTGTGCATTATACGCATAATTACATTATAAAAAATCTTCTACTGTATTATTAAAATGTCTGGTTAAAGTAAAACTTGCTACATTCTTTTGAGATTTACATACAGGGTATTTATAAACTGCTTTTACAAAATAAGAGCAGTGATAGTACCCATTGAGATAAGCAATTTATGTAGGGAAAAGTTATCCAAAATGGGGACGCTAATGTATTTTAGCCTACCGAAAAATATACATAACTGAAAAAAAAAAAAAAAAAAAAAAAACGGGCAAGCTATTTTACTTTTAGAGTAAGTCCCAAACCATCAGAATTCAAGACTGTTTGTTAGAAAAAATCATTAGGGTAGACATAAAAAATATTTTTGTGGGAAATGTCCAAATTCCCCGTTTTGGATGACCGGTTGGGTCAATCGGTCAATCAGCCACATACGGGCTTATCATTCCCTTCTTCAGCACTTGAACAGGCTTCATATGCACATCATCTACAGCTGCAACACTGAACTGAATCCACCTTTCTTTATCCTTTGAGTTTACGTATAGTTCAAGCTGCAAGCATCATCATTATCATTTATCTTCCTCATCAGATGATAGCACTGGTTTGTCAAATATCTCCGTTTTAGCAGAGAATAATGTATGCCGGTATACTTAAAGTTCGGAAAACTTTATTCCAACACATGCTCCTGTGATTACAATTTCAGTAATAAAATGTTTGAAAACATATGTATAATTCATAAAACATCACTTTTGACCCTCCTTCGTTGCAAATAAATTTAGAATCTCATTTGTGTTAATGCTACTTCACCGATGTATAATAATTAGTGTCAACCAGTGATGTTTTATGAATTATCAAAGAATAAGTTTTCTTTCGTAAAAATATTATTGAATTACTTGAATTCACTATATAAGCTTTTAATAAATCATTAATTAATAAGTCTTTTAACGCTCCCTCTGTTTAATTAGTAAAAAAAGACACATCAAAAATATGATGAAAATAAAAATAAAATTTTGAACCCACAAATCCCCTCCGAAGTATTTTCCTGGCTATGGACCTTTGGTAGTGCTACCAGGTGTCCCGCATAAATCAGTGTTCAAATGCTCTGGGCACCACTAATTTTTTACCGTTTATTTCGCCATCACTAATCTCAGACAATTCTGCCATTAAATAGGCGAAGAAAATTACTTTAAAATACTGGTGTGCAGAGCATTTGGAGGCCCTATTTACGGGCCTCGGGTAGTATTGACAGGTGTCTCACGTAAATCAGAGTTCCGCATGCTCTGGACACCACTAATTTTTTACAGTTTATTTCTCCATCAATAATCTCAGATAATTCTGCCATTAGATAAGGTGAAGAAAATTATTTAAAAATACTGGTGTGCAGAGCATTTGGAGCACCGATTTATGGAGGGGGCACCAGGAAACACTAACCTTGGATATGTTAGACCCATGCGTAAATACAAATGTACAAAAACTGCTTTTGGATCCAATGGACCCGACTTGGTAATCAGAACATTAAAAGGGGTTTTTTTTTTTATGTCAGTGCAACATCAGTTTTCTGAAAATTTTATTGCTTTCTTTACAGATAGATGTAAGATGATAGAAGAAAACGAGCAGTAGAAATCCTTAGTGATTGTGCCCAAGTCTTTCCAGTGTCATGTGAAAACTCCCCACAACCTCTGAAACTAGGAGACATATACTTCTTTTGATATAAATTTGGCTGTAAAATACTCTTGTATTTATTTATAGCGTTCTTTCCTCATTGTGTAAAGCATTATCATAAAAAGAATGTTCTAAAGAAGTGATTGAGAAATTATATACAGAAGAGTCCCGATTATCCGAGTTTCCGCTTTAACCGAGTTATTTTCTTCTGACGGACTGATAAAAAATAAAAAAAATATATGGGCATCCTCCCCACCCCCACCCCCCCCCATTTTGACCAGGAAATCAGAGTTCTGCTTTTTAGGGCTGCTCTTTCATCTTCACCTAACACTTCATTTATAATGGCTGTTTCATAATAATAGAAGCCATCAGTCCATCAGAAGAAAACGATCCATTCCAAATGTATAAGTTTGGTTGAAAAAACTATTCAATACTTGAGCAGAAAGAAGAGGCTAATAGAATGACGCTAATAGAATCACATAGCTGCCAATATGTACGGTTTTGTTACCTCTAAAATTTAATACAAATTTTTGCCATATTTAATCGTTGACAATTGTTAGATTTCGGCGATTGAATTAAGCAAAATTTACTGGTAAGAAAAAATCTTAGAAATTGATAGCTATGCAGTAACGTAATACTGCAACAAACAAACTGCAGCAAAATTGACATTCAACAAACTATCAAGGGCTTTTTCAAATAAACAATTTTACTCCCGGTTTTTCTTAAAAGTAACTGAAATGTACATAAAAGAAATGTTACTAGTACCATAAAAATGAATGAATTAAATGAAAATTTATATTTCATCCCCTTAGTTGGTGACGATTTGTGTAAATCCGGTTTATCCGAGTTTTGTGCTTATCCGAGGTGAGCTTGGTCCATATTAAATCGGATAATCGGGACTCTACTGTAAATGTGTAAAATATAAATTTGACTGCATAATAACTTGGTAAAATAACATTGGACATAACCCCTCAAATATTTGCAAATAGTAAAAATATCCTTTTATAGAAAAACAAGTACGTATATCATTTTATAACTGTTGTTTATGAAATATGGAAAGTTCTGTACAAATCAATCAGTAATTCTGTTACAAATCATCTGTCCCTTTAAGTTTTATTTCTGAATATTTATTAATATATTAAAAGGAATACATACTTTATGTATTTTTTGCTTTTGCACTTAAAAGAAGCTAAGAGCAACATCAAAAATAACATTCAATTTAATAACAAAAATAACATTAATTTACTTTAAAAATTTTCTAAATCTTTATAAAAATGATAGCAACTTGGCGAAACATTTTGTTATAATTTGAAATGACATTTTTTACATACAAGAAGCAGATCTTTCAATAGAAAATAACTTATATTTACTCGTGTATAATGTGTTCATTTTTTCAAATTACAAAGCTAAAAAGTGGAGTGCACATTACACAAAATTATTTCCAACAACTATATAAAATGATGCACGCAGTTCAGTAGGATGGCTTAGCATGCAGGAACATATTAAATCATGGAACACAATACATAGGTTTTGTGATAAAATTGTACAAATATATAAGTAGTAAGTAAAATATGTGTAAAGATTGCACTTTTGTGTGCTGAGTTCATTGTTTATTATGTGCCATTTGCACAGTAATAACTCACTAAAGTGTTTTCTGCCAAAATGATCAGAGAAAGCATTGATTTTATCTTCATCCTTTCAGGGGCAGAAAATTTATGTTCGTAATACGATGAAAAAATTGGCTCACACTAGAATTTTCAAAACAATTTCTTAGAAAATAAAAACCTGCTCTTTTACACACTTTCATTATAAAATCAAAATTTTATTAAAACATTCTTGGTGCCGTTTGTCAGTTTTCAAATTAAAATTAGATGGTCACCCTGTGTGACCACCGCCCTTGAAAGGATTAAATTAGCATAACTGGGAAATAAATAAAGTCAAATTTCTTACTAGCTTGGTTTCTTCTTTTTCTATTTTCCCTTAATTACATATTAATAGTATATTTTTGGTGTCGAAAAATATTTTAAAAAGGAGTTTCCAATGTGAGAAAAGTATACATTGTGGAAATTCTAATTTTATGGCATTTAACCCGTTTCGGATGGGTGCCACATATACACTACATATAGATTATGTTTTCTATTTTTTAGTGCCAGACTATTTTATTCAATTTCTGCCTTGTCTAATCGCAGAATTCTTGGATTAAATGAAGTGAAAAATACTATACGGAATTACTGGTATTAAAAATTAAAATGCCATTAAATTATGACCACTCAGGGGGCAAAAGGGGTAAGGGGGCAAAATATTCTAAGTAAATATGGAATTTTAAGTTTGAGAACTTTTCTTCTTTTTATGTCAAGATTTCTATAGATTATTATTTTTTTTTTTTCAAATTCTCAGATTTTTTGTCGTAAAAATAGTATGGTGAGTTTTATACACAAGCCATAATTTTTTCCTAGTCAAAAACAGGAGTGTGCATTATACATGAGTAAATATGGTATATTGCAATTTTACATGCATATATATATACACACATATACAGGGCTTGACAAATTTCTTCTAAATCTAGGAGCCAGTTTTAAATTTAGGTTATTTTACATTTTTGCAATTGTAGCTATTAGAAACATCCGACTAGATGTTAGCTAGCAGAATGTTACTAATAGCTTTGGCATGAGAAAACTCTTTTTTTTTTTTTTTTTGTATCAGTGAAAAGTCACTTGTTAGAATAGAAAGAATGATAATAAAGTAATGATGTTAGAGTGATTTAAAATCATAAATGTAAACACCAACATAAAAACATTTAATTTGATTGGAAAATTAAAATACATGCAAGTAATGTGCTGTCTTAAAAAAAACACACTTTACAAAATGTTAAAATTTAAACCAGTTACAATTTTTCAATGTGTTTTGACCACCTGTTGTTGATTTTGTCTGCAGTGATCATGTACCAGTCTTGTAGTTTTTCCTGTAGTTAAATTATAATGAAAATTTAATTTATATTTTAATAAATGAGTCTAGCCTCGTTATTTGAGAATGGTCAATGTGGAATTTATGATTTTTCTGTTTATTAAGCTCGCTTATGGTATTTATGATATTTTTATAGATTATTATGCTCATTGTGAGTGTTGCATTTATTCTACAAATTATGGCATATATTGCTAAATCTTATCGCCATTACTATTTTTTTAGGTGCCCAAGATTTGTCGAGCCCCACTATAAATATGTTAGATACTAGTGCACAATTTATAAAGGGGAAAAAAAGAAAAAAAGTCCTTGATTTTGTAGGAAGCTTTTTATTAAGACCATTCTTCCTGGCACTATTAAGAGCAATCTTTCATGTGGTGAATAAAGGCATGCAGTCATTCTGCTGCCTATCATACATTATACATTTTTTATCCATCAGTAGAATTAAATTTAATTTTGCTCTATCCATTGCAAGAAAGCACTGACATAAAAGATAAACATTCATATTTAATATAAAGATTTATTTTCCCCTTCACTTTTGAGGTTAATGGGGCAACGTGGAAAAATAAAAAAAACTAATATTTCACTATAAACAAATATATCTACAAATATTTTTTAATATGCATGCAGGCAGTAAATTCTTTTTAATGTGTAAATATAAAGTTAATGAACATTTAGGGTGTCAAAACTCTAGCTCTACAGTCAACATAGATCAATTCTTGAGTTTTTTTGTTCAATGATTAGTTTTCAAAATCATTGCAGATGAATAACTTTTATTAACTAGTAATTTAGTGTGTCAGATTAGTGCTATGTTAAATAGCTTTTATTTTCTGGCACACAATATATATATATATATATATATATATATTATATGTTACTTTAAAATCTAAAATAAATAAATAAAATAAGATCAATTAATTTTGATTAATTAAACAGAAAGTCAAACACCTAATACAAATTGTGTGATAAATGACTAATTTAAAGCATTTTGCAAGACTCAAAAATTAATGAAATTCATTTAAACACAACAGTAAATTTGCTAAAATCTAAACAAAAATAATAAAAATATTTATATATATTTGAAATTTTCTTAAGGTGCCAAATCTATCAAATATTAAAAAGCAACAACCCATTTTCAACAAACACAAAACAAAAAACAAACAACAACAAAAAAAAAAAAAACAGCTCAAATACTGCAATTTGATAATTGTGACAATGTTTAATTATTAAAAAAAAAAAAACATTGGTTTTAATATTTAAAAAAAAAGAGTTATACTCAGATAAGATTTCTGAAGAAGTAGTGTATTATACCTTCGAATTTATAAAATAGTCCAACAACATTTTTGAACAGAAACAACATTATTTTAATCTCAGAAAGTCAGTATTATACCAAAATTCAGTGGCAATTTCATGACTGGCTATCAAAACTATGAATACATAATAACTGTTGACAATCAAAAAGCCAAAACTCACAAAAATATATTTAAAAATTCCAATAAAGCAGCGGTTCCCAAACTATACATCACAACCCACTGGTGTGTCTTTGTACGAACAAAATTGTGAAAACAACTTTGGAAAAACAAGTGTTTATTAGTTATTTATTTAATGTTTTTGTGAATTATTGGACGAAGATAATACCCAAAAATATCAAAGCTAGCACTGAAACATTTTATACTTTTCTTTGCAACTTATTTGTATATACATACTTTTTCATGTTTGTTATTTTTTAAAAACAAAGAAAGAAATGAACTTTAGTTAGAGAAAAATTTGAGGCTAAATTTAACAAGTTTCAATACTGATACAGGCTCCATTGGTGCGGAACAATACCATAAATTACATAGATTTTTACCTGACTGCACACAGAATAAAAAAAAAAGTAGCATTTTTGACAGTGGCAATATATGATTCTTTATACACTGTTAAAATGTGAAGAGATAGATGGATTTCAATTCAATGTAGTAGACTAAACTGTTTGTCTTCATTGATTGAGTGTCGGAATAGATGGATATCTCTGAAGTGTTTATCTACAGCTGTTATACTAAAAAGTATATACTGAAATTAGGAAAATGTACAATTATTCATCATCTATCATAAAAAAAATTTTAATAAATAAATAATAAAAAATTAGGAATAATTCTACATAAAATGTATGGCTCTAAATATTGAAATAATTTGATTTTATATTATAAAAAAGGAATCTTAGCTCTTTTCTTTTGTCTTCTTCACTCTTTTTTTTTCTTTCACAGTCAGGTTTTTTTTTTTTTTTTTACTAACGAATTGTTACTTGTTAAACTTTGCCTTTTTCACAATACATTCATTTATAAATGTAATTTTTCTTACATATAAGAATGTGATTTTGTTTTATGATTATCTCATTTTCACATTCGAATTACCTATCACAACTTTTGTGATTATGCAAGTTCTGTCGGATAGACTCTATAAAATTCATATTACTACACATGGGTTGGTCGTAAAAATGTTCAAAACTTTAATGTGGGTCACATAACAATAAAGTTTGGGAACCACTGCAATAAAGGATAAATCTACATTTTGCAGCTTTTATGCCAAACATCATCTTAGACAGTCAAACATTAGATTCAGTTATAGAAGAAAAGAAATTTGATACTATATTTGCTATGGCATTATGTGTGATATTTAGATGAAGTGCATGAATCTGCAATTTGTAACATTTTACAATGTAGGAAAATATTTTCATAGATATCTCAACAGTATAAGCTTTGTATTCATTTTTTTATCTTTATATGCTGAACGTTAACTGTATATGTGTAATATTCCATTCATATTTCATTGTTTTTTCTATTTTTAGATTTATTATTGTTCTTCTTATGTATTTTGCTCACATGTGGGGTGAAATATAATTTATGTATTTTAAATGTATATTGGATTTGTGGCTGTTTATTGCTCATTTTTTTGTTTTTAAATATTTCCATAGTTAGAAAAAAGTCAAACATATCACCGACCAAACAGAAATTTTAATCTATGTCATTCATTCAGTTTAAGTTACCTTGTATATAAAACTACAATTTGAATAAAATAAAAAATTAATTAACGATTAGAGATGAATTGATCACAATATCATTAATTGAAGAAATTGACAACAAAATAATGGAATTACATAGCTGACAACCTTCTTTCCCCCTACCCAAGTCAAACATAATTCGAACAAGAAAATTTATTTCATAAAATGTTTCTTATTCCTATAGCATTTACTTGCTTTCAATTATTAAGTAAAATTTCTGGTTCAAAATATGCTTATCTTAAAAAAAACAAAAAGAAAGTTGGAAGCTTAGGAATAGGAAAGGAACATAAAAAGATGCTATAATTTTTTTTTAAGAGCTCAGGGGAGGGAGGGGGGGAGAGGGTATATTTCTGAATAAATTACATAAGGTGTCAATACACAGTATAGTTGTCTTAACTTTAAGAAAAAGATAATACCTCTTTATCTTTTTTAAGAATTTAAATTTGTGGTACATTAAAATGAAATTATTTAATTATTTTTATTTTCTAAACACAAATACAAAAATATGTTAAACAAAAGCAACAGCTACAGCAGTGGGTTAAAAAACATGAATAACATATTTTTAAAAAAAGGGATATACTTTCTAATCGAAAATAATTAACGTCGTTTATTTTATTTTCATGAAAAGAAATACAGTTATAATTATTTATTCTTTCAAAAATTTGAAAACAAATTATGCAGTTTTTATTACATTTGTACAGGGAAGAACTATACTGTAGTATTGTAAATGTGTTATTATGAAGTGCATTTTGTTTCATAAAAATACAATAAACTACATCAAATACTCTAGTATTTTACAGTTAGCAGGTTTTAAGATAAATACAAACTGGCTACTTTCTGACACATATTTTATTTCATTTTTGTTCAGAAAGACATGAAATTGGCAGGCGCTCTTATTCCGAAACTATGTAAATAAGCAGTTTTTCCATTTCTTGGTAAAGGCAGCAAATCTTTCAGAAAATGCTGTCAAAGTGGGCATTTCAATCTGAATTTCCAGACTCAAAGCAGAAAAAGAAAAAATCCTCACCATGAGACAGTAATTGGTGAAGATGTAATTCATTTATTGAACATTTTTAAATATATCTGATTATAAATCACTTGAATAATCATGCTTACAAGTGTCATGCTTTTACATTTAAAAATGGGATAGAAAATATGGCGAATAGTTTTGCTTTGTTGGGAGAGAAAAATATTTTTTCAAGAGGAAAATATTTGTACAGGGAAGAAACTATACTGTAATATTGTAAATGTGTTTTTATTAAGTGCATTTCGTTTCATAAAAATACAATAAACTACATCAAATACTCTAGTATTTTAGAATTGGCAGGTTAAAGGCCAATAGAAACTGGCTACTTGCTGACATATTTTTATTAACCTATTTTATTCATTTATTTATTTTTGTGACAGGAGTTTATAAATGCATGGAAATGTATAATCAAGAATAATCACCTCCATAATTAGTAATATAATAATGCTCTTTACTTTACTAGGGATGCACTAAATATTCTCTATGTATTCAGTATTTGGCCATACTATCAGATATTCACTCAAAAATACACAGTACCCCACTCCAACCTGAACGCTATTTTCGTTATTAACTTTATAACAATAACTAGCAAACCCCAAGGCTTTGCTTGCTTAGTTGAAATATGCCAAGTGATATTTACATGACTATTTTTTTATTAGAACAACACTTTTCGGAATAATTCAAAAATTACAAATTAAGCCACAGTTTGACTAAACTTCATTATAAACGTGCAATAGGCAGAAATGAGATTTTAATTAATAAGAACTAAAACTAATTCCAAATAAATGATAATTTAGAAAGTATTTTGAGACTTTTATGCTCATTTCATACGCTCATTTCAGTATTCATTTGAAGATTTGAATTTTTTAGAAACAATTTTAACACATTTACATCTTAAAATTAACCATCATGTCAAATTCCAAGCTCATTGTCTAACAGTCTACCACCTCGTTGGTGTTAGTGGCACCAACATAAAATGCTGAAACAGAGTTGAAGTAGAATGTCTCAAAAAATGTTGAAACAGAGACTGTCACTATTAATTTGCCAACATAAACCTTGAAATCGGTTGGTATTTCCTAATATTCTATAGAAAACGGAAGTTAGGTGTTTTTAAAGGCTTTCTTGTTGTCCCTGCCAACCAGGTAGTAGTGACACCGGCATAAAATATAGCCCATATAGGATCAGGGACTATCACTCTTGATTCGCAACCAATAACTTCTGAAATCGGTTTATTATTTCCTGAGATTCCATAGAAATCGTAATTTAGGACTCTTTAAAAATACTTTTCGCTCCTTCTCTTCGCTCCACCCCTTTTTAATTTTGAATTTATTTTTGACTGTTCATAGAGGACATTTATATTTTATAAGTAACTACCGTGCTATATTTAAAGTTTCTAGCCTCTTCAGTACCGCAGAAATCGCAATTTAGAAAGTTTTTTGCTCCTGCAACCCTCTAGGGGTTGTGGCACCGACATAAAATATAGCTTATGTTTGATCAGGTTCTATCACCATCAGTTTGCAACCATTATGTTTGAAATCTGTGTCGTATTTTATACTATTGCATAAAAATCGTAATTTAGAACGCTTTTCGCTCACTTCTTTTTTTTAAATGTAGAATTTTCATTCGATAATTCTTAGAAAGCATTTGCATCTTTGAAGTAATTACCATTCCAAATTTAAAATGTTAGACCCCCTCTTTAACACAAAAAACGCAGTTTAGAATATTTTTTCCCCTGTAACCCCCAGGTGGTAGTGACAACAACGTAAAATATAGGCTATGTTGGAGCGGGGACTGTCACCATCAGTTTGAAACCATTACTTCTGAAATCGGTTTATATTTCTTGAGATTGCGTAGAAATCGCTATTTAGAATGTTTTTAGAATGCTTTTCGTTTATTTTCACCCCATTTAAATTTCAAATTTTTAAGGCACTTTTCCCAGAGAGTATTTACATCTCATAAGTAATTACCATGCCAAATTTCAAATTGCTAGCCCCTCAGTATCACAAAACCACGATTTAGAACATTTATTAAAATGCAATCGCAACGTGGTAGTGACGCCGACATGAAGTAGATCCTATATTGGTCATCATCAATTTCCAACCATTATTTTTGAAATCGGTTGGGTACTTTCTGAGATTGCGTAGAAATCGCCATTTAGAACGTTTTTTAGAACTCTTTTCGCACATTTTCACCCCTTTTAAATGTCGAATTTTTTAAGAAATGTTCTTAGAGATCATTTATATCTTATAAGTAACAACCATTCCAAATTTCATGTTTCTAGGCCCTTCAATAACACAAAAATCGCATTTTCGAACTTTTTTTTTTTTTTTTTTTTTTGCTCCTGCACCCCCGTTGGGGGTAATGGCACCGACATAAAATGTAGCCTATGTTAGAGCAAGGATTGTCACCACCATTTTGATATCATTATTTTTTAAATCGGTTCGGTACTTCTTGAGATTGCGTAAAAATCGCCATTTAGAATGTTTCTTTAGAACACCCTTTTGCGCATTTCACCCCTTTTAAATTTCTAATTTTTTAAGAAATGTTCTTAGAGATAATTTATATCTTATAAGTAACTACCATGCCAAATTCCATGTATCTGGGCCCTTCAGTAACACAAAAATCGCAATTTCGAACGTTTTTTTTTTTCTTCTGCACCCCTTTTAGGTGTAGAGGCACCGACATAAAATGTAGCCTATGTTGGAGCAAGGGTTATCACCATCATTTTGACACCATTATTTTTAAAATCAGTTTGGTACTTACTGAAATTGCGTAAAAATCGCCATTTAGATTGTTTTTTTAGAACGCTTTTCGTGCCTTTTCACCCCTTTTTTAATTCGATTTTTTAAAGAAATGTCCTTAGAAATTATTAGTATCTTATAAGGAACTACCATTCCAAATTTCATGTTTCTAGGCCCTTCAGTAACATAAAAAATCGCATTTTTAGAGCGTTTTTTGCTCTTGCAGCCCCTTTTGGCCAGTGGCATGGACATAAGATATAGCCTATGTTCTAAGTTGGACTAATACCATCATTTTGATACCATTACTTTTGGAATCGGTTCGGTGGTTCCAGAGCTTACCTCCTACAAATAAACAATTTTGACCTCTTTATAATATTAGTATAGAAGTATAGATGAAGATATTATAAAATAATTTTCAAGACTTACAGACTACTTTTGTTTTTGTAAAACATGAGCCATTTAACATACATATGAGTGAAAATACTATTTAAATTAAAATTTTAGGAGAAAGAAAGGAAACTTGATTTGTGAGTTAAATTGTAAGCATGCTATAGAACACTGCCTGGAAATCATGAGAAAGACTACTGTAATTTCTAGCATATAAGCTGCGGCCAAAGTAAGCCTATTTCACACCAAAACTTTTATTTAAGAAATTAAGTTAAATAAACAACAAGCAAAAATGAAGTTATATTTTAATAAATAAAATTTCCAGGAGGAAACTGATTTATTTGCCTGGTAGTTTGTGTATCAAAAACTTTTTCATGTATTGTTTTTCTTTATTAGAATTTTGTGACTTTCTAACATCAAGATTTTAATGAAACTTTACTGAGTTACAGCTATATCCAAGATGGTTTTAATGAAAAAAAAATTTTTTTTATTTGTTAAAAGAGCATTTTTTTTTCTAAGTTAAATTCATAAAAATAATAAAAAACCTCAGAATATTGATGGGAAATATACATAGTGTATTGTAACAATATACTTCTATCCTGGTAAAACTTTAGATTAATGATGTTTAGTTTCAAAGCAATTTTTAAACCATTTAAGTGCTAAAATCTTTAAATAAAATAGGATTAACTTGAACATTTATAGACAATGACATAATTGAAACATGGCAGTCTATTTATGGTAAAGATGGACATTATTTAACATAGCAGAGAAAATATTGATCTAAAGCTTATTATTCAATAATAGATTTAAAAAAAAGTCTGTGTTAAGTTTGGAACACCTCATATGCAAAGCAGTAAAAGAAAAGAAAAGGGGGGTGGGGGAAAGAAAATATCTGGAACTGCATAATAATGAAAACCAGATTACTGAAAATTGGCTTTAATTTTACAAATCTCATCTGAGTCTAAGACAAAAAAATTTTTACTATTGCAGAAAAAAATCCCTTTTAAATGCTCTTGAAAGAACAACAATAATAACAAAACACAACTCTTATGAAAACGAAAACATAGGACATTTCTTTCAGTTAATCACACATTGCTTTTTCATCCAATCTACCCAAAGGGGCAAAAAGATTTGCCTCTTTGTCTTTCTCTCTTCCATCAATTCCAGAGCACCGATATCTCAAAAAATCACATGATGAGGATGAGATACAGACGAAGCCATTGGTCTTTGCACAGTTGCTTGATAGAACTGTACATTCACATAAATCCGTATTAGTAGAAATAACGTTCATTGTTGGCATGAATATTGCAGTTTAAACTGAAATGACAATTCAACACTTGTCAAAGATTAATTTGTATGCCCAACATCATGTACAGCTCATACCTAAACAATTTTAAAATCTTAGAACTATTTGTGCAGGTGATCAAAACTGTTAAGTAAAAAAAAACTTCTTAATAACACCACAGAATTAAGAAATGTGCAAGGATTAAAAAAAAAAGTCTTTCTTTTTTCAAGCATAAAAGAGCATGCTACCAGTTTGAAGGCAGGAGCAAGACTGCAAAATCGTAGTAAATCTTATTTGCATCTGAAAAATAACAAAGTTCTTTCGAAAGGCATTGCACATTTTTAAATCTTATACTGTTATAATGAAGTTTTTTTTTTCCATTTATTATATCACACCAGTTGTTCATTTTAATTACAACTATTTCTATCAATGGATGGAATTGAAATTAGAGAAAAGGGATTTTTAATATAAAAGCATGTGAGAGAAAAAGCTTATTAATTTCAGTTTCTGTACGTTGTTACAATAACGACGAGAGAATGTCAAACATATTTGGTGACAGATATTTGTGCTTTTTATATATGATATATCATATACACCCTATAGGGTGTATGTTTGTGACTGTTTTTCGTCACACAAAAACTTATTTTACGCAAAAAGAGAAAAAAATATCGCACACAATTATTAAATTTGAAGACTATGTAACTAATTTGATAAACATATACAGAATCATCATGCAATGAATCACATGGCAATTTTGATAGAAAATATAAACGGTAAAAATGAATGTAGCGATTTTTCTTAACTGTTTATTCGCCTAATTTCCAAAGGAGAGAATATTTTAATTCATAAATTAATGCTTCAAAGCTAAAAAAACTCTGAAAGATTTTATTATAGAGGGTTAAAAAGATTTTATTATTGAGGGTTAAATTTTTAATAAATTATGACTTTACATCCCACAAGGTTATTGAAACTGTTCTGCTAACAGGCTGTTCAATTAAAATAAACAGTTGACAATCTATATAACCAGTCAAAAAATTATTAGGCATACAAATTTAAGTTAATGGTGAATTTACATGAATATATGAATCTTCATCCTAAAATAGTTAGAACTAGTTTTACAGACCATTAAAAATATATATATTTTCGAAATTAGTTTTTGTAGAAAATATACTACATTGTTACCAGTGAATTTTTTAACAAAATTAGATTTCTAGAAGCTTCAAATATGTTAATCCAAAATTAAAGCCCATTCTGCTGAGTAGTTTTATTTTTGCTTAAAAAACTACGAATATCACAATGTGTTTTGAAACTATAAAAAAATTAATTTAACATTAGGAGTGTTCCAAACTTTAAACCTGTATGATTCTTAAATTACTTGACCAAATGACTTCCCATTTGGTGTCCTCAGGTTAAACTTGGCAAAGAATCCAAGTATGATATAAAAATTAGGTGTTACTATTGAAAATTTTAAAGTTTGGTACAATATCTATATGTAGATGTCAATCTAAGCAAAATTTAAGTATAACATTAATTTATTACTAATTGATTGGTACTAGTCACATTTTTATCTGAATATTTTCAGCAGAGTTAATACAAGGGTTTTTTTCTTTTTTTTTTCCATGACTGTACATTTAATGTTTAAAAAAGAAAAAAGAGATGAAAAAGGAAAAAAAAAAATGAGATTACAAGTATTGCAAAGAAAGAAAAAATAAGATTACAAAAGTTGCAAAGAAAAAACAAAAAAATATGAGTTACAAATGTTAAATTATAATTAAAATTACTACAAATGAAGTAAATAGCTATTATCATAAAATAAAATAAATAAATAACTTATCATAAAAGAAATTTAAATAAAAACGAGGTAGAACCCGTCGAACTTCGACGAAGGAAAATGTTTAAGAAGGAACTGTTTCATTGATTTATAATAAACCTACAAAATTAGTTTCAATAAAAAATGCATCTTAAATTGTTTAGTCTAACTCTCAAACAAATATTATTTTAACCTAAAATTAACAAAATACTACTTTTATAAAACTCAGTTGTCCAGGGGTCGCATTCTACAGGGAAAATTTTATTGTTCTTACCACTATTTTGAATATAATATCTTCATAGTACCTTTCTACAGCATATTTTAAATTTAAAAAATGTAAAGATTATTGAATAATAGTTCTGACAGGCACAATAAAATTTCCCCTATGGAATGCGACCCGTGATTGTTTTAATTATTAAAATTAAACTTTAATTGCATATGTAATCAGTAAAATATAATAAAAAACAGTTATTATGATGAAGTTGTCAATTAAGTCTTTTATGCTTTGTTTTCCCTAATCAAAAAGATAAAATTTATTCTAGGTTGGTACAATCATATTTTTTCCCGTGTAAAATCTAAACCCGACATCATTTTCATCTTCTCATAATTCACATATGTACTTCTCATATCCGTATTTACCATGTTTAAAAAAAAATGGTATTTTAATTTGATCATTTTAAATTCATTTTTTAACTCAAAACTTGAAGTCACGATTGTCAACAACATATTTACATGTGAACAGTCGCACTCTTAACTTCAGACTCAATACCGAAGAGTAAAAATTGCCGTAATTTATGTTTTTTAGATGCATTTGTGTTAAAATGTTTACTATTATCTAAGATATTCATCGTTTTCTTTTAAATATGACGTCATTTTCACGAACTTAAGCCTTTTGCCTAGTGTCTCAAAATTAGTATCAGCACTCATGCAGAAGAAAAAAATATGGAAACTTTATAAGGAAAAATTATGTGTTTTCAAAATCAGTATGTCATTTTTCATTCAAAATATTTTGGTGCAATATGTCCCTAATGAGATTTCACGCCACTTAACCCTATACAACGAAACTTAAATCATAGAATATATATATATATGTTTTAATTTTTATCAAAAAATGGTATGAATAAAAATAAGCCTCATTATTCTCTGAATTCTGCAATAAGGAAAGGTAGCTAATTACGATCATTTTGAAGAAATTTCATAAAATATTAAATTGGGGATATTAAAAAAACTGCTGGTGCGGGTACATATACAAATGAACAGTTTTTAATTTAAAAAAAAATATTAGTGAAATTTGTTCAGTAGAAAGCTCAGGGCAGAAGATTAAAAAACAACCTTGTGTAATAAAAATATAGTAGAATGTCTTAAAGAATAGCAGTAAAATTTTATTAGTCAAGAGAATTTTGGACAAAAACATCGAGAACCTGATATTATTTTAAATCTCAAATTATTGCCAAGACCCTCATTGTTTGCTTGTATAACTCTACGAAGCGAATTCATCCAGGCGATAATCATCAAGTTCTTTAATATATGTCACTATTTTTTGAACAAAGGCTTCCAAACTAAGCATGCACATTGTATGTCACTACTCTTCCATAAAGACACTGTAAATTTTTAGAAAACATTGCACTTTATCAGCCTGTAATTTCAATTACGTTATTTTTAAAAGAAGTTTTTTCATCTGTGAAGAATTTCAAAGCAGCTTTGGTGAAATGACGTACTTCTACAAAACATAGTTCAGTTTTAAGAATTAAAAAACACGCTTTTTTATAAAATGATGTCATTTGCATCCGTTAAAGCAGTCGACTTTTATGATCCAGTCTTAAACAACATCTTTATAGAGCTTCTAGAATTCTTAAATTTTGTAGTCAGTCCTACATCTATAGAAAAGTATTGAAATGATGTCATTATCACAGAAAAAAGTCGGGCATTTAATGTTACATATGCCGTCACTTGTTTTTGTTAACAATATAGTTCCATGTTTTATCAAAAATCATTTTTTTCAAAATTCGGAAAATATTATTACACACAGATAAATAAAATTACATTCTTTCAGCTTTCTGATACGAAATAAGTAATTGTCAAGGAAAGTCACACAGTTATTTAAAATATTTTTGCTATAAACTAAAAAACCTTTAATTGATGAATAGAAACAAAATAAAACCAAAATTCATCGGATTCAGATGGTATTTTTGACGTAGCATATATTTTAATTTCAATTTTTATGAAGAAATGGCAACAAAAAAATACAATAATCTACTACTTTCCCTTTACTTTTAATAGAAATGTAGTACTTCTGTTGCCACAATTACAAAATTGGTACTAAAAACTATAACAAAATTAATATCTCAAAAATAAATTGAGATACAGCTTTCAAACAAATTGCATTTAAAAGCACATTTTTTTTCCTTATACGACAGTATAAAAACAGAAAATGTGCGATTTGTAGAAGTTTAAAAATTTTCAGTAGCGAAAATTGCAAAATGAAAATTCATTTCAAATTTGAAAGCGTTGCCGTTCGCAGAATGACGTATGCGTTACGCACAGATATGTTTGTCCTTTATAATATAGATAGATAAGGCTAATTAATGGAGAAAATTCTGCAATTATACACTTTTTATTTTTTGCCATAAGTAAAAATAGAGTAATTTTCAAGGCAAAAAACTTTGATGCATTTTACTTTTCTCCTTATAATTGTGATTAGTTCTGTAGGATTGTAATGGCAAAAGCACTAGCATTAAATCTGATCCTTTTTGATTTTCAAACCATTTTTGTAGACAAGAGAAATAAGAATATCTATGGGGAAAAGGATAGGGATTTTTCAAGATAATTAAAAACAGTATATTTTGCTTTATTCTTTAATTTTGATTAAATTGGAGCAAGACTATTTATAACAAAGACAAGAGACAAAAATATTTCTGTTACAATGTGCTTCTCCATGATTTTCAAACCATTTCCATAGCCAAGGGAAATTAGAATACACAGACTGTATATTCTAATAAACTCCCCCGGATTTCCAAAATTTTCGGTTTACATAAGATGATTATTGTAACAAAATTATGTGTTATTTATTAAAATTTACAATGCAGTGAAATAACACGTGTAGTAATGATACAACTACTCATATTTGACCTGCCTTATACCTTTCACTGTCAAGGTCGAGAAGGGCTGGGAGAAATAATGCCGTTTCTTTGTTCACTAGATGAGGAGAAAGATACCTCTTTAGAGGGAATTATCGATTGCATGTACGAATATTAATGAAAGTAATAATCTGAATGAAACAGTAACATAAAAGCTACTTGTATTTATCAATAAAAGAGTATTAAATGTAATTAATATTAATTTTGTGAAATAATTCATCAGGATTGCTACTCATATGAGAGAATGAAATTTCCTGACTTTTCCAGGTGTATTTAAAGAAAATTCTTGTCTAGTGATGAAGAGCATAGTGGACATGCTGAAGGTAAAACAAATGTTATATCACTCAAAAAAACACTAAAATTTCCTGTATAAAGTTGCTAAAAATCAAAAGCTCTTTATCCCAATTCTCCTACTAAAACAATAACAACTTTACTTTGAGGTTTACAATTGGAACTGTTCTTGTTAATAATTTATGACAATTACAAGCTTTCAAATAAAGTTTTCTACAAACTGTACAAACTTGCTACACAATATTTGTGAACGGAGTCATCATTCATTTAGTCAACTGTATCGCAAAATCACTAGATAATATAGAATAGTTCAGATTAACTTTGTTTTCAAAAGAAGGTTAAAAGGGAGAGGAAGCACACATTGTAGTGGGGAGATGGAAGCTTGTGATAATTGTTTATCATGGCTTGAAAATAACTGCTGGAAAAAGTTTTAAAATCTGTAATAATGAGTATTAAAATTTTTAACTATTTGCTAAAGTGGGTAGGAAAGTGATGGAGGATGAAAGTGGAAATTTTAGAAAAAAAAAAGGGGGGGGGGGGGTTATTTAGATGATTTTTTTTCTTTTTTTAAATATAGAATTTGCCAACCCATGGAAGATTTTTATTTCTGACAGTGCAACAATCAAACTTTCTAGGAGATCACAAAGAAAGTTTATCAAATTCCCTGACTTTTCCAGATTTTGGAAAAAATACTGAAATTCCATGACTTTCCCCTAACTTATTTGGCCAATTTTCCAATTCCCTGACTTTTCCAGGTTCTCCAGGTGGTGTAGCAACCCTGATTCATGTTTTATGGTGTAAATAGTTAGCAAATGTGTAGCATATGTTAAAAAAAAAAAAAAAAAAAAAAAAAAAAGTGATTTTTACAGAAACTGCTACAAAATCTGTAAATAAATATAAAAAGCATGATTTTTCCCCCCTAAAAAGAAGTAGAACTGGTGCATTTTACAATATACAGCAGTAGATTTGTTTTAAGATGTATTTTGCCAAAAATATAATAGGATACAAAATAGGGTGAGATTTATCCCATGCATGTGTTAATGTTGCAAAAATAAGCCCATCTGCGTATGGATTAATCAGAAACTATGAAATCTAATAGTCTTCCATTTTTCAACAAAATAGCTTGCAGAAAAATGATGCCAAAGGCAGCATCTTGAGTCAAATTTCTGGATGTTACAGTTAAAAAATGATTGTATTGAAAAGGTTTGTGCAACATCACTTATTATTAGGAATGCACCGAATAGTGATTTTGGCCGAATACAGAATAATCGGCATGCAGGTAAACTGAATACTAGATGTTTGGCTAGCTAAATAGTAACTGTGAGGCTAAATAATTTTATATCTCAAAGTTTAAAAGTATTAAAAAGATAAATTAAAAAATAATTTTACATAATATTTAACACAGATACTTCCATTTTGATAAACAAGACCTTTTTACAAGCAATGTTTACATTTAAAAAAAATTACTTTGAGTTATTATTTATGAAGAGAATAGTTATAAAACTGTTTTAAATGCTATTTCTTCTACCGATGTCAAATGACACCTTTTTTAAGTTTTGATTTATGTTTATTTTGCTCTCAATTTTTTAATATAATAAGCATAAGAAATGTTTTGTAATTGTTTAAATCTAAAAATTACAAATGAAAAAACAAAATTTTTTTAAAGGTGTCATATGATTTTGATAGAAATAGTGTTAAATAATAAAATTTTAAATTCCGCGATCTTCTTCTGTGAATTAATACAAATTAAAATTTTCTTATATTCTAAAACAAATATTTTAAAATTATAGAGAAATTGTGAAAGAATTGGAAAAAAACATTTACAGTTATATACTGATTATTATGTCAGAAAAGGACAAAAGCAAAAATAAATAAAATAATCTATTCAAATGATGGCAATTCAGCAACAATAACTTTTCTACTCCTTTTGATTTAGTAATGAAGTTTTTAAATGCATCAAAGATCAGTGTCTGGAGTGGGCGATCAATTTCAGAGGTTGTAAACATACAAGTTATTCCAAAAATCTTGCAACAAACTTTCAAGGAAGATATTGTGGTAAAGGCAAACATTTTTTGAACAAGAACACAACATCTCAATTCAGGTATTCCACCACAACTACTGGGTGTCTAACTGAATCAAAACTGAATTTTTGTTCGCAACTTTATCAATAACGAAGATATTTTAGCAAGATATGTATCATTTTAATTTTGATGGTACAAAAAGTGATGGTATCATTTGAAATGAGGGAAGACTGAATTTTGGCCACTGACACAGTATAAGTACTGTCAATTGCTTTCTGAATAACTCAGTTGTTTAGATGTAAATGGTAGCAATTTAATACACTTCTCGCCATGATATCATATTTCACAGAAATCAAAGTAACTCTGTTGAAAATATAGTTATCTTCATTATTGTTAAAATAACAAATGAAAATGCAAATTTGAACTGGAGTGAGATAAGATAACTGTACTTTTGACTGAATAATTGGATTGTGATCCTAGTTTCCTGGGGGGAAAAAAAATCTGCCTATTTGTCACCCTGAAAGTTTTTTCTATTTTGTTCAGTAGTTATTGGGAAAAAGCAAGAGACAGATTATTTAACAGAAAACGTTCAGGAACTTGCATTTGGACATCACTAATTCCTATGAAGGTCATCATTAATGATTAATTTTCTTAAGTGACACTCTTCAAACAGAAAATAAATAATGTAGTGAAACCTCAATTGCAACCACTTCCATTAAGCAACTACCTCCCTAAAACACCATTTTTTCATGGAACGAAATTTATTCCCATAGGCTCAATGCGAATTTTACCTCCATTGAGAGACCATCCCAGATGAACTCCCTCCATGAGTGACCATTTCTTTGAAGAAAATTCCATTTTTTTCTGGTCGTTTGAAGAAAGTTTTATTAAAAAAATAATTTTGGAGAGCACATTATTCATCAAACTTCTAAACTAAGTTTGGATTTTTTCTTTTTTTTTATCCCGGTAACTTTTAAGTGTTTAAACCCCTTTGTGCATTTTTAGGAATGTTTTTAACTCTGATGACAAAGTAAGAATGACACCAATAAACTCCCCTGCTCTTTTCTGTCGGGAAACTCTCAAAGAAATAAATTAATGAAATCGTCATTATTTGTTCCCATCCAAAAAAAATTGCATTTATTTACTGAACTTCAAAAGAAATGGGAAATAAAAGTTATAAAAGATAACCGTGAAATCAAACCAAATGTCAATGTATTCATTTTTTAAACTCTGCAGTAATTAACTTTTGTTTTGATGCTTAAATTTTTAAATTTTTTTTTTCCTAATGTGAAAAATAAATTTTAGTAACAGAAATTGTTACCTTTTTTCAATAATTAAAATTTAGATTTAAACATGACCTCCATTAAGGGACCACCTCTCAGAGCGACCAATTTTTATTGGAACGGAATGTGGCCGCTTTAGGGAGGTTTTACTGTAAACTCTTTTATTTAAACATAATTAATTATCTTTATAATCATTCTGAATATTTTTATAAATTGACAGTTAAAAATAGAAATTGTGTAAGGTTTTAAAAATATTTTTTTTTAAGTATCCAGTTTGGCTGAATATTTCAATATCCAGCAGGCTGAATAGTTTGATATTAGTCAGACTAAATAGTTTGACATTCAGTTGCATGGCCTAATACTAAATAGATACCCAATATTCGGTGTATCCCTATTTATTATAACTCAAGATGCAATACAATTATTTATAAAGAAAAAAATTCTATTTGATTCCAAATCATTTCAATAGTTATGCATGGAAGTTTCATGCTTTTACAGTTAAAAATAAGCCTGAATATGTCAGAAAGTTTAGTGTTGTTGGGTGGGAAATTTTTATTTTGAGAACAGTCTTAAAGAAACACAATGGCATTGCTGACCAATTGAAGAATAGCAGGTATCTAGCGAGCTGACAACGTTGCAATATGATAATAAAAGATATTTTGCAATTTTTCACCGTCCTATAGTAAATCTACCTCCCAATGTATTCTGCCTACTTACAAATGAATGCTTCTAGGAAGAAATGGTGCCATCTCACGAGCAACAGTCAATATCAATCAACTAAATTAAAATCTTTGATGTACAAAAATGTGTTCAAGATAAAAATGTAACACTTAACAGTGATTTAAAATAACAAGTATAACAGAAATGAATGGCTTGTGCTAAAATTCTTTTAAAGAAGACATTTCAAATCTGTTGCTTTCAAATACACTACAAGACCTATTATCCAGAATCCTTGGGACCGAAGGCTTTCCGGATTTTGGAATTTTCCAGATTTCGGGTCCTCCGGAAGTTTGCGTTTTTTCAGTGATCCTTTGATGAAATTAGTGTTTTTTTGTTTTTTCACGATCCTTTGACGAAATTAGCATTTTATTTTATTTATTTTTTTTTTTTTTTTTTTTCACAATCCTTTGACGAAATTAGCATTTTTTCGCGATCTTTTGACGAAATTTGCATTTTTTCCGTCATTCTTTGATGAAATTTGCGTTTCTTTCTGTGATTCTTTGACAAAATTTGCACATTTTTTTCTACGATCATTTGATCAAATTTGCATTTTTCGCGATCCTTTGGAGAAATTCGCATTTTTTAACGAAATTAGTGGGTTTTTTCACGATTCTTTGACAAAATTCACGTTTTTTCTGCGGTTTTCTGCTTTTTTTTTTTGACAAAACTGGCGGGTTTTTTTTTTTTGTGTGTGTGATTCTTTGGCGAAATTAGCATTCTTCCTGAGATTCTTTGACGGAATTAACGTTTTTTGTTTTTGCAATCTTTTGATGAAATAAACGGTTTTTCACGAAATTAACGTTTTTTCGCGACTCTTTGGACGAAATTCACGTTTTTTCCCAATCCTTTGATGAAATTGCCATTCTTTTCACGATCCTTTGACAAAATTCGCGTTTTTCCACAATCATTTTGCAAAATTGGCAATTTTTTTTTCCACAAACGATTAACGTAATTGACTTTTTTCGGCATCCATTTGTTGAGATTCACGATATTTTTTATGTCAAATTTTCAGACTGAAGACCAAATTTTTTTTAATTTTCGAAATCGAATGCTTAAATTTTCGGAAAATTCAGAACAGAATCACCCCTAGTAAAATATCTTACGATTTTTTCTTTTTAACGAATCGTAATATAAATTAATTTTATACTAAAATTTAAGAAAAAAATCCTTTTTTTTTCTAACTTTTCTTTTGGGGGAGGGGGGGGGGGAATCTGCGTTCCCCGGCCACTGAAGTAACATGTTTTAGTGGTTGCACATTGAAACACAATGAACTGAAAAAAAAAAAAAAAATTGGAAATCTGTAAAATTTTTGAAAATTTTCAGAAATTTTAAAATTTTTGAAAATTTTCAGAAATTTCAAAATTTAAGCAAAAATTTACAAATTTAGAAATTTTTCAAATAATTTTTTTTTCCAGATTTCGGGTTACTGTACAGCTTTTAATTAAGTAGAGGTTATGAAAATATTTTATTAAGATATTTCAGAAATTACACATGTCATATATATTACACAGAAAATATTAGGAGGATAAAAAACTTCAATAAGAAGTACTATTGAAGTAGTATTCAATAATGTCATAAAAAATATTTTTTTTTTCAAACATTGTTTTATAAGAGCTTGTCAAGAATACAAAAACTAAGTTTAATATACTTTCTGTGTTCCATCTCAAAAGCATATTTAAATTTCAAATCAATTTGTGGATTTTTTTTTTGGGGGGGGGGGGGGAGTGAAAATGGACATACAAGCACAAGCAGGCCAGCCCTTACTCACATGTCAACAAAACTTACAGAGCATCATCTTGAAAATACAGTACCAAACAAAGATTAATGAAAATCAATGCATTTAATCCAAAGTGAAGTCCGAAGACACACTGAAAAAAATATTTTAAAAATCAAATTGATTAACATCTGCTATAAAAAATAAAAAATACTGAACAAGAGAAAAGGGAGATGAGTTGACAAGACCCATGGGAGGACCAAATATTTTTCTAAGATGTTTTGATTATTGTGAGTTATTTAGTATATGCTAATGCATTTTGATTTTTTTTTAAATAAGAAAATCTCATAATTATTAGTCTCATTTTTATACATATGTTAATATTTGTGTAATAAAATAAAATGTACATTGGATCCAGGGAAAGGTTGCATGTCCCTAAAAAAATTACAACAACCAAAATATTCCACTCAAATATTAAAATAATTCAAAGGATAATTTAGGAGAAAAACTTTATTCTTTTTCCAAGAAAATGAATTGCCCGGTACATGATACTTTTTTACTATCTATTTTACTTAAAGTTCCTGTCCCTGCAAATGAAGACACTCATGAGCTAATGGTAAACCTATGGGGAGGTTATTTTCTAATTTCTCATTTGCATTTCAACATTTTTAAATAATTTCCTTTACATTGGACAGCTGAGGTCCATCTCTACACTGCTCCTTTTTTACTTTTTCGATTTTGGTTGCAGATATTTTTTAGAATGACACTTTTATATTCGGAACCGGTTTCGAAAGTGAAAGTAACTTTATAAAAAATATGTGCAACCAAAATCGAAAAAGTAAAAAAGAAGCGATGTAGGGATGGACCTCAGCTATCCAAATCAAAAAAATTTATTTAAAAACTTCAAAATGCAAACGAGATATTAGAAAATAACCTCCCCATAGGTTTAGCATTAGCTCGAGAAGGTCTTCGTCTGCAGGGACAGGATCCTTAAATAATGCTTTTTTTATATAAAAATAAGAAGAAAATCTCAATTTTCCATCTGAAAAATATTCTTTGGAAGCAAATAAGTTATTTTGATGAAAATTGGCACATAGTTTCAAAAAAGTCAGAGATATAATCTAATATTATAGTGTTAAATTCATACTCTAAAATTATGAAACTCGGACAGTCGTACATGCCACAATTGAAGTTGTCGGCAGAAGCACGTACAATTACAAGAGATGAAAAAATTCAGAACTGTGAGCTGAGCAAAACTTTGGGTCCCACACATTAAAATTGATTTTGCAAGACTTGTTTTAAAGTATTATAGTTATTAATTTACTCTTTGATGATTCACATGCAGATCAGTATTAATAATTGTAAAAACTATCAGAAATAAGGTTAAGATATGAGTATATTACAAGTGAAATACCGTCTAATTCAATTAATACAAGGCTAGCCCAGCTAATACAAGGACACGGTTAAAACAACCAATTTGCACATTAAGAAAGGTTCATCATTTAAAATATATTAAGATTTTCTGCTAATTAGAAACTATAAAATTAGGATCACAGATAGTATGAGCAAAACAGCATTCACTTCAATTTGAATTTCTGTGAAAAGTAGGGTAGAATTTTTAAAACTATCTAGAAGGGGTGAGTTCGCGATTAGCTTGAAGCTAAGGACCCAGTATAAATACAAAATTGTTATACCAAAAGTATTTACATCAATAATGAAAGATAGAAAGTTTTTTTTCTTACCTTTCCGGTAAGTGAACGCAGAGTGCTTGACTTCTCACGTTGATCACCTAGAAACACTCGATTAATTTTATTTGAAAAAATGTGTAAGTGGTATTCATTGATGAGCAGAAGTGCAGAATAAAACCGTTTAATCTAATGCTATATCTTGGTTACATAAGGTCGTACACTCACACTATAAAAGAAGAATAAAATAAGATTAGTAATGTAATTTGGATCATGATATTGGATCCACGCAGATACAAGGTTTTCTTTATAACAATAGAACAACGCACAGAAATTCGTGCGTTGTTGGCCCGACAACATCGGCCATTCGAGTGAAGTAAAAAGGGGCCCACAAGAGTTAAAACAGAGTAAAAAAGCCTGAAACAATAAAAACTGCTTAACAAGCAAAAAAAGGTTCTATTTAAATGAGTCTATCAAAAAAGTTCTCTAGTGCTGCTATCTGTTGTCGCCTTTGCAAAACAAAAGTCTTTTACACAATTGTTCGCTAGTCCGTGATCTTACGCCACCATAGCTCAGGGAAGTGTCGCCATCTTGGAACATATTTCACAACTAAAAAAAATGAAGACGCGTTGCACATGTCATAAGGAAATTGTCATTTCACAAGCGAGGTGATGTTGGACATAAAATCACTTACACTGAGATGTTTTCCAACACCCCCGCTTTTTATGTCAAACCGACGAGCGTAAAATGTTTAACTTGTTTCTCAAACACTCGAAATGAGGCTTAGGCAACGGCTTGGTGAGCACGTCTGCCAGCATTAACTTCGATGGGCAATAAGTTATTTTGATTATGCCATTCTGGCATAGATGTCTGATGTGGTGATACTTAACTTCCACGTGTTTAGTTCTTGTCTGTGCCTTTTCGTTTTCGGTCAATCTTATGGCTCATAAGTTATCTTCGTACAATGTTACGGGTAGTTGTTGACATACTTCGAGGTCATTTAACAGGTCTAACAACCACGAGATCTCTTGACCTGCATTAGAGGCAGCGATATATTCAGCCTCCGTGGACGAGAGTGCTGTGCAACTCTGCTTCCTCGATGACCATGCCAATATATTATTTCCTAATTTAAACAAGTTTCCAGTGGTTGATTTCCTGTCTATTCTGTCGTTCCCCCAATCGGCATCGCTATATGCCGTTAGGATTGGAGGTTTTGTTTTATCTATGACGAATTTAAGATCTTTGGTAGTAAGCAGATATCCAATTAATTTCTCGATAGCTTGCCAATCGACTTCCCTTGGGGATTCATTCCTTCTTCCCAGGATGTTAACGACTGATGCTATGTCGGGTCTAGTTAAAGTTGCAATGTATAGAAGCTCTCCTATAGCCTGTCTAAATTTTACGTTATCTCCCATTAGTTTCCCGTTTGGATCTAGATTAAAGTAGTTAGTATTCATGGGTGTATACGTAGGCTTACCATTTAAGAAATTGAATTTTGCTGCGATTTGTATTATTTTGTGTTCCTGGTCTAATTCTAGATTACCGTTTGCTGTTTCCTTTATGTTTATGCCTAAATATTGTGTTACTTGACCTAAATTTTTGATTTCGTATTGCTTTGATAATTCAGTGTATATTTCGTGTGTGTCTGTTTTGTCTCCTGCGACTAAGATGTCATCAACATACACTATTATGTATGCGATTTTTCCATCTTGGACTCTTTTGTACAGACATTTGTCTGACGCGCATTCAACGAAATTTAGTTCTTTTAGAGATTTACTTATTTTTTGGTTCCACGCCCTAGCTGCCTGCTTAAGGCCGTAAATCGCTTTGTTTAAACTACACACTTTATCTTCTTCCCCTTTTGTTATGTATCCCTCTGGCTGATGCATATAAACCTCCTCTTCTAAATCGCCATGTAAGAAAGCAGTTTTGACATCTAGGTGAGTTATTTTAAGGTCTTTGTACACCGCTGCGTTTAAGAATGCTCGCAGGGTGGTATGCGCTACAACGGGTGCGTAGGTCTCGTCGAAATCGCTTCCATATTTTTGAGCATATCCCTTAGCGACCAATCTGGCTTTATATCGCTCTATAGACCCGTTGGCTCCCCTTTTTGCCTTAAACTGTTAGCCATATTCCCACTTTTCTTATCAATTGCATTATCTTTATTTTATTCAACTAAATATATTTTTATCTTGAAACTTGTTTAGTTATGACTTACCTTTCATCCTTACAGCTAATTTATTTTTTATCCATTTGTGCAGCTATTTATTTGTTTTAAAGAGAACTTGCATCGTATCATCGGACTTTTACATTGCGATGTTTTTCCAGCCGAGCTCGATCGTATATCGTTTTCGAACTGAGCGGTAACTCCGTTGGCCGGTAGGTGGCGTTGCCTGTCCACAAGTGCTCTTTTCGCCTTTGGCGCAGCACGTGCCTATGCAAATTACTTTTTCCACGTGCGATGGAAGGAGGGCCTTTCCCATTGCAGCTTCTCTGCGGAGCAGCTCTCGGTGCTTGCCGATATAGATAAAAGGAACGGCGTGATAGCTGTTGGGGAACGTTTGTTTTTGATGCATGCTGGTCGTCTCGCTTTCGGTGTTTTGATGTCTGCCGCTCTGATGTTTATTTAAAGGATATGAAGTTTATGTTATTGAGTTTTACGTACGATGGAGTTGCTGAGAGAATTTTTTTAATCTTTGGATCTTCGCTAGTTCTACGATGTTTTTCTTCAAGTTTAAAGATGAAATAAAGTGATGAATTCTTTTACTACAGGTGACATTTTTTTCATTTGCAATTTGATTTAGAGTGAATATATTACGGCATGAGCTCTGGAGGGATTATCTTAAAGTATTGTTTTATTACGTTTATTTTCTGCAAGATATAAAGTTAATCAATATTTGTTTGTTTAGTTTCAAAGCCTTTATTTTTATACTATCGTATTTTATCATGAAAGATTTTTAATAAAGTTAAGTTTTTCTTTTATTTATCTGGTCATAATTTCTTCTTACACTTACTGCATAAAAACAATCATTTCTCTCTCTCTGCATATTTAGGGTTTTATTTTTCAGCGGATGCTTCTTATTGCAAATTTTTATCTGCTTAGTTTTAGGATGTATTATTGAAGTGCTTTATAAAAATAATAGATCATTTTTAAGCACTAGTTATATGAGTAGTCTCATATAACATTTTTTGGTTATGGGCATTTAATACCCACGCAGAGATAGTTTCTGTTTAGCTATGCTTTATATTAGTGCAGTAAAGTGTTTAACTACGGCCCAAGGAGGATTAAGAGATAGCTTTATTAGGGGGGGCCGTTAGTTTTCGTACGATGGCCGATAATTAGAAATTTTTTTTAAATAATTTCGTTTTTGAAGTAATAATTTGAAAGGAGAAGGGAAATAGGTTAGAATTAGAGAGTTTTTAAGAATTTTTTTTTTATACAAAATGTTTTAACTATAAATTTTTTTTGGCTGGTCCATAAAGTTTTTAAATTTGTGAAATTTTTTTTTGGTTTAAGTATAAATTTTTCAAAATGATGATGCAGAATCAGATTCAGAAATTAAATGCTAGTAATTATGCCAATTGGCAATCTGACATGAAATATTTATTGATGGAAAGAAATGTTTGGGATATAGTTGCAGAAATAGAGAAACCTCCTGAGCTCAATGCAGATAGTAATGGTGTCACCGATAAAGATACTAAAGATTATCATATTAGACAGAAATTAGCACTGTCTATGATATATTTAAATGTGGAGCCTAATTTTAGAAAAATTATAGAGGAATGTAGTGATCCAGTAAATGCTTGGAAAAAGCTCCATATTCATTTTTATCCAGACACAAGAAGCCGTCATATGCAAGTTTTCACTGAGTTATGTGAATGCAAAATTGCCGGTGGTGAGAGTATTAATTTATATGCTGCCAGGCTTTTACGAGTGGCGAACCAGCTTAAAAATATAAATAAAAAGTTTAATGACGTCTATGTGACATTTCAACTATTGCGATTCTTGCCTCCAAAGTTTGATTCCATGGTACAGGCAATTCTCAGATGGAAAGAAGAGGAGTTTATTTTTAACGATGTGGTGACTTCATTGGTAGCCGAAGAAACCAGGCTTCAACTGAGAGAACGTGATCATAGTAAAGTGTATCCTGAAGCTCAATCATTACAGTACCAGAGGAAAGCTAGAAAGAAGTTGAGCTGTTATTTTTGCAAAAAGCCAGGTCACGTTAAAAGCCAGTGCCATAGTTTCCGAAGGAGTATGTTGTCCTGTAACAGAGATAGTTCACCGTCAGCCGAATTTTCATCTCATCGTGATACTTCATTAGTTAGATCCTTTAGCCCTCATAGTAATAAGAGAGTTCCACGACAGTATACAAGATCTCCTGCTAAGCATCAACACAGTGATTCTCGTAGACTTGATGACAAAGTGAAAAGAGGCCGATCTAGAGACACTCGTCAGAGAAGTCCTGAACGTAAGTCCTATCTGTCGAACAGTCCAGAACGTAAGTCCTATACTTCATTCTTTTTGTCTCAAGCTAACTTAGTTGATGGGGATGCTGACTGGGTCTTCGACACAGCAGCTTCGCATCATTTTTGTAAAAATAGAGATCTTTTTATTGAATTTACTCCTTTAAATGATGAGCATATGGCTGTAGCCATTGAAGGTGTAACTTTTCCTATAGAAGGGTGTGGAACTATTAAATTAAAATTTGGGCAAAGAATCTTAATGCTTAAAGATGTAATGTTTTCCCCTAAATTAAGGCGTAATTTAATATCTGGTCCTCGTTTAGATATAAATGGGGCATGTTTTTCTGGTGAGAGTGGCGAGGTGAAGATATCATGCAACGGACAACCCCTTTTTAAAGCCATTCTTAAAAATGGTGTTTACTATTTATACCCCAAAATTCCTAGCAAAGTTACTAAGAGAGTTAGTTTTGAAGCATCTTCTACCAGTAAGCATGATGATATGTATGTTTGGCAAAGAAGGCTGGCACATGTTAGCCCTTATTTGATAGCTCATACATGTAGAAATGCGGGTGCTAGGGGTTTGCCAAATTTAAGAGAGGGGGAATTTAAATGTGAATCATGTAAACTTAACAAGTTTAGGAGGACATCTTTTAAATCTAGAAATTTTATTCGATCCAAATCTCCATTGGAACTTTTGTATACTGATGTCTGGGGTCCAAGTCAGGTTGAAGGCAGGCAAGGAGAAAGGTATTTTGTTTCTATAGTTGATGATTTTTCCCGTAAAACTTCTTTATACCCTATGCGAGAGAAGTCGGAAGTTTTTGAAATTTTAAGGCAACATATTAACCGTGCCGAAAGATTTTTGGGTAGACAGGTTAAGGCCATAAGATCCGACAATGGGGGAGAGTTTGATAATAATAAAATGGAGGAATTTTGTCTTGAAAAGGGAATAAATCATGAATTTACGAATACTTTTACTCCAGAACAGAACGGTATTGTTGAACGGTACAATCAGACTGTAGTAGATGGGGCTAGAACCATGTTAAAAGAAAGTGGCATGGATTTGAATTTTTGGCCAGAGGCAGTTCTCCACTTCACCTATGTTTGGAACCGTTTATGTCACAAAAATCAGACCAAAACCCCTTTTGAACTTTTTGGTAATTATAAACCTTCTGTCAGGCATTTAAAACCATTTGGGTGTTTGGCGTATGTTGGTGTCCCTCGTCAGAAACGGCAAAAACTGGATTCAAAGGCTAGTAGAGGATATCTTGTTGGCTACGCTTTTAGAACAAAAGGTTATAGAGTTTGGTTGCCTGATAGTGACAGAATTGTTGAGACCATTAATGTCTCCTTTAACGAACAAACCAGTTATAGGGATGCGCTAAATGGAGCAGTGCTGGGCGATACTCCAGGAGAGTTTCAGTGGGTTCCTGCTACTGTGATATCGAGGATGAAGACGTTGTTGAGGAGGTCAGAGCCACCACTGACAGCTCCAATGACTCCCTCGGATCATCTTCTGGGGCAGAGAGTGATGGTCAGGGGTCCTCTTCAGAAAGTGATTCCCCTAGTAAACCTCACACCACATTACGAGATACTCACTGGAGAAGAAAAGTTGTTCCCAGAAATACTGGTATTCGTAGGGATATTTATTATTTTGATATTGATAATGATTCCGATAGGTTAAGGTCTGCAAGGGAAGTGGAGGATTATTGTAAGGAGAATGATTTAATTTTTAAGCCGAACTTGTTTGATTTTAAAGGGAGCAATACTTTTGAGGGAGTGGTTTCTGAACCTGATGCTGTTAACTCTAATGTGAATATTTGTCAGTCACAGTCTTGACTATATGACCCAGTTATTCCTAGAACTTACAAACAGGCAATAAAATCTGATCAAAGGGATGAATAGCAAAAGGCTATGAAAGAGGAGATAAATACTATGTATGATAGAGGCGTATGGCATTTAGAAATTTTGCCTTCAAACATCAGCCCTGTAGGTTGTAGATGGGTGTACACTATAAAGAAAGATGACAAGGAGAAAATTGCCAGGTTTAAAGCCCGTTTAGTGGCTCAAGGGTTTAAGCAAATTAGAGGAGAATCCTATGAGGAAACTTTTAGTCCCGTGGTTAATTTTAGTGTCATCAGGTTTTTCTTTTCTTTATTAGTATCCTTTAAAGGCTGGTTACACACCCAATGTGATGTCAAATGTGCTTATCTTTATGCTCCTCTTACTGAAAATGTTTATATGTCGCAACCCCCGGGTTTTGTTGAGGTTGGTAAAGAAAGTTTATTTTGTAAGTTGGATAAAGCTATTTATGGTCTACATCAGTCGGGTCGAGTTTGGTTCTTTGAGATAAACAGTGTTCTTTTGGAGATTGGCTTTAAGAAATTAGAATGGTGTAACTGTGTTTACGTTTTAGACTCGGATTTAGTGTTATTATTGTATGTTGATGATATTGTTTTATTTGGGAAGCATCAAAGGATTATAAATAGAGCTTTAGAACTTTTAAGCAAATATTTCGATTTAAAGGTCTTAGGCAAAACTAAGAAGTTGCTTGGTGTGGAGTTTGAGGAAAGTGATGAAGGCTTGCGGATTCACCAGCAATCCTATATTAAAGATGTTTGCAAAAGGTTTGAGTCGTACAGGTTTCCCATTTCTTCCTTACCCATAAGCAAGGGCTCTGTTTATTCTAAATCTGATTGTCCTAAGTCTGAGGAAGAGCGTAGAGAGATGTCACAGTTACCATACAGAAGTGTACTGGGTTGTTTGTCCTTTATTGCTAATAGATCCCGTCCCGATATTTCATATGCGGTAAATATAATGAGTCAATTTCAATCAGATCCAGGAATGACACATTGGTATGGCTTACTTAGATTGTTGGGATATGTTAAACATACTATTGATATGACACTTAATTTATCTTGTACAAAACCTCAGTTGATAACTTTTTCTGATGCAGATTTTGCTGCAAATCGAGATGATAGGACCTCGCTGGGTGGTCAAATTGTATTTTTAGGAAACTCTCCCATTTCTTGGCGAACATTTAAAGAGAAAAGTGTGAGTTTGTCAACTATGGAAGCTGAGTTTATTTCAATGACCGAAGCGACAAAAGAACTTCTTTGGTTTGACAGGATTCTAAGTGAATGTTTTTGTAGAAAGGTTGTCACTGGGGAAAAGATGAAGTCAGTTTTGTATGTAGATAATAGGGCTACTATTGTTTTTGTAAAATCGCCTATTGAGAATCATAGAAGTCGTCATATCGATGTTAAGCTGTTCTTTGTACGGGATCTGGTTGATAAAAATACTTTTGATTTACTTTTTGTCCGCAGCAAGGATAACCTTGCTGATGTCTTCACTAAGCCACTCACCAAGTTTGAATTAAAAAGATTTATTGAGCATATCTTTAGATAATTTTGAAGTTTTGTATTTCTTGAAATTTACTGTTTTTGAATTATAATGTATATTTTCTTTTATATTGTTGGTATCATATATATATACTTTTCTTTACGGTTTTTGCTTGGTGGACATTTAAATCCCACCTGAATGTGGTGATACTTCTCTAGGTCCATTTCTGGGTGTCCGAACGGCCCCAAGGAAGCGTCTCGCAGGGGTGCCACTGTAATCTGTCTGAGTGGCATCTGGGGGTGGATTTTCAAGTTGACCATTGCCACAGGAGGGTCTTTTCGCGGGCAGGTTAACTTTTATTTTTGTAAGTCCCATTTTGATTATGTTAATATATGGAACTGTCACTAATTCCCGTCTACCTTGCAAATTACCAGCTGATTTAAAGATTGTACTTTTTGATGGAAATATATGTGTTTGAATTTATTAGGGTTTATAGATTTATGTATAAGAAAAATTTAGTTTTTTTTGCTTGGGCATCCCGGGAGCCTAGGCAGAAATGTATAAATATTCATATGTTACAATGGTGGATTTTGAAGGATTCCTTTCTGTTAAAATAATGCTTTAAGTATAGTGGTTCTGTCAAAGTGTGAAAAATCCCTGATTTAAATAATTTACAATATTGTTACAGGTTCCTTGTCTCTATGTGAGAATATGAGTTGATGAAATCGTGGCGCCACGTAAGGTTGTATGAAAGTTGAATGAATGATATGTATTGTATTGTATTCTAAGTTTGTTTTTTTTGTGTAGGTACCTTGTGACTTTAATTGTAATCACTAAATGTCTTATAGACATGTGGAAGAAAATCTTGTATTGACAGCCATTATTGTAAAAATATTGATTAAGTTGTCTAATTGTATTACAGCTCACAAAATGTCGTATGGACATGTGGAAGATTATCCTGTTTCGGCACCTACTATTGTAACTTCTTTTCGCATTTAAATGTCATGAATTTGCATAATATTTGCTTGATTTTTGAATTGATTTTAATCTTTATAGATTTTTGTTTGGAAATTGAAAATGTTGGCTATGTTTGTCTATCTCTGGTGATAGTATGAGACTGGGATTGCTATGTTGAGATGGTTTTTGATGTTGTTGAAATTTTTGATATCTTGAACTGTTTTGGAAGTTCTGTCTTTCTTGAAGCATTAAATTTTGGAATTTGATGTTGAATTGTTTTTAAGAGTTGAATTGTTAATTGTTTTAAAGTTTTTGATGTTGTATAATGTTTGTTGTAGAATTGCTATTTAATTGAAATTTTGGAATTTTGAATTGTTGCTGGTTGATGATTTTATTGATATTATTAATAGTGATATTGTTATTGCATGATACAAACTTTTACTTTACAGTGAAATTACATGGATTGTTAGTCGCTCTGGTGCTCATGTTTTTCGAATTTACTTTTAGGTAGTTTTCGCAAGTAGTTTTTGTTTTATTAGACTTGTTTCAGTTGGCTTTAAGTTTTTTTTTTTTACATGTAATTGACTTTGCCTTCTTGGTATTTGGTAGCATTGATAAGAGGGGGGGCATTTGTTAACCATATTCCCACTTTTCTTATCAATTGCATTATCTTTATTTTATTCAACTAAATATATTTTTATCTTGAAACTTGTTTAGTTATGACTTACCTTTCATCCTTACAGCTAATTTATTTTTTATCCATTTGTGCAGCTATTTATTTGTTTTAAAGAGAACTTGCATCGTATCATCGGACTTTTACATTGCGATGTTTTTCCAGCCGAGCTCGATCGTATATCGTTTTCGAACTGAGCGGTAACTCCGTTGGCCGGTAGGTGGCGTTGCCTGTCCACGAGTGCTCTTTTCGCCTTTGGCGCAGCACGTGCCTATGCAAATTACTTTTTCCACGTGCGATGGAAGGAGGGCGTTTCCGATTGCAGCTTCTCTGAGGAGCAGCTCTCGGTGCTTGCCGATATAGATAAAAGGAACGGCGTGATAGCTGTTGGGGAACGTTTGTTTTTGATGCATGCTGGTCGTCTCGCTTTCGGTGTTTTGATGTCTGCCGCTCTGATGTTTATTTAAAGGATATGAAGTTTATGTTATTGAGTTTTACGTACGATGGAGTTGCTGAGAGAATGTTTTTAATCTTTGGATCTTCGCTAGTTCTACGATGTTTTTCTTCAAGTTTAAAGATGAAATAAAGTGATGAATTCTTTTACTACAGGTGACATTTTTTTCATTTGCAATTTGATTTAGAGTGAATATATTACGGCATGAGCTCTGGAGGGATTATCTTAAAGTATTGTTTTATTACGTTTATTTTCTGCAAGATATAAAGTTAATCAATATTTGTTTGTTTAGTTTCAAAGCCTTTATTTTTATACTATCGTATTTTATCATGAAAGATTTTTAATAAAGTTAAGTTTTTCTTTTATTTATCTGGTCATAATTTCTTCTTACACTTACTGCATAAAAACAATCATATCTCTCTCTCTGCATATTTAGGGTTTTATTTTTCAGCGGATGCTTCTTATTGCAAATTTTTATCTGCTTAGTTTTAGGATGTATTATTGAAGTGCTTTATAAAAGTAATAGATCATTTTTAAGCACTAGTTATATGAGTAGTCTCATATAACATAAACGTCCACCTACAACCTATGACGCGTTTTCCCGGGATAGGTTTTATTAATCTCCAAGTATTATTTTGCTTCAGAGAATCTATTTCCTCACTAGTGGCTTTTAGCCATTTATCTTTAGTTTCTGCGTCATTGATATTTTGTAGGTCTGTCCATGACTTTGGCTCCTGAATTTGACACAGGTTTGCGCTTATTCCATAACGGTTAGGTGGTACGCCACGATTTTGTGTTTGCGATCTTCTCGGCTCAAGGGATGTGTCGGTCGGGGTGTTATTCTGATCATCGTCGCGCTCTTCTAGATCAATTTCAATATTATCTGCGGGAGTTTGTTCGTTGTTTTGATTTTCTTTGGCGGGTTTAATTTCCTCATCTTTTATACCTTCTTCGAAGAATTTTACGGTTCTAGATATTATAATTTTATTGTCACCCATATATATCCTATAGCCCTTGCTTCTGAAATCATATCCCAACATTATTCCCTCGATGGCTTTCTCATCTAATTTATTTCTTTTAGGTTTGTCGACATAGGCAAATGCCTTACATCCGAATGTTTTGATGTTCGAGAGATCGGGTTTTCTTTTATGCCAAAGTTCATAGGGTGTCATGTTATTTTTGTTAGCCTTTGTTGGTAGACGGTTGATGAGGTAGGTGGCGGACATGACAGCTTCCCCCCAGAATTGCTTAGGTAACTTGGCGTCCGACAACATGGTTCTAGCCATTTCCACTATCGTTCTATTCTTTCTTTCTGAAACGCCGTTCTGTGGGCTAGAATAGGGAACACTCAATTGACGCTCTATCCCGTTTTCTATCAGGCAGTTTTCAAATTCATCACTGATATACTCTTTTACGTTATCGGACCTTATTGCCTTTATCAACTTGCCAAATTTATTTTTTGTTAGCGCTATGTATTCTTTCAGTTTGATAACGGCTTCCGATTTATGCGCGATTAAGTATGTTATTGTGTACCTGCTATAATCCGTGAATGTTATAAAGTACCTTTTCCCTCCTATCGTTTCAGTATTCATGGGGCCACATATATCGGAATGTGCGAGGGTACCGATGTCTTTGCTTCTGTTTGTGGCTACTTTAGGGTAGGGCAGAGCGGAAAGTTTTCCTTCAATGCACTTGGTGCATCGCGTGTCATGTTTACATTTGTTAATTGTTATCCCATTGGCTAATTCATGATTAACAAGGTATTTAATATCATCAAAATTTTTGTGTCCGAGTCTTCAATGCCACAATGAAATACAATTTGTATTGTTACAGAAAGTTTGAGTACTTATAGTACAGCCGTAATCATCTTCAGGGTTTAATACGTAGAGATTATCATTTAATTTAGCTGTCAAGATTATATTATCATCTTTGACAAATAAACATGCATTTTTCTTGAAAATTACCTTTATATTATTTTCAGTGGCTTTCTTAACTGACAATAAATTGCCCTTTAGTTCTGGACAGTACAATACATTTCTTAGTGTAATGTAGTGGTTTTTGTCTGTTTTTATTTTTACGTCGCCCATACCTTCCGAATTAAGCCTTTTTCCATTAGCGATTGTTATATTCCCAAAATTCCCGGCTGTGAATGTAGCAAAATTTGTTTTTGCTGAAGCAACGTGCCTGGTACAACCCGAGTCAATGATATATGTGTTTGGATCTGTTGTTTGTGTTTGGTTAATTTTTACTGACTCAATTTCAAAATTGTTTTCCACTGGGAAGAGAGGAATGATCGATTGGTTGACCTCATCCTCTATATTTGACTTGCTGTTGAAACAAAAATTCGAGGAGTCGGTTTTACTACCATTGTGTTGATTTTTGGTGTTTACCGAATTGGCTTTAAAGTTGGCATGGGTGTGAAATTTATTACGGTTATAATTTTCACTTCTTTGGTAATTGTTTTTCTGTTTGTTTTTCAATTTGTAACATTCTGAACGAGCGTGCCCATCTCGTTGACAGAAGCTGCAATACTTTTTATTTCCTTTATTTATAATTTTATATGCTGTGTCCCTTGGTCGTGTGCTGGTGTTTTTGTATCCGATTCAATGAGAGTACTCATCGATGAGTTTGTTTTTTACAAACTCGAGGTCTAGATCCTTTTCGTCTCTAGCCTCCATGCTTGTTATAAGAGGAGCGTATGACTGAGGCAAGCTGCAAAGCATAAGAGCCACAATGTGCGAATCATTTATGAGCTCTCCAATGGCAGCGAGTTTGTTGCGGATAGTTAGAATATTGTTGATATGTAAATTTAAGTCTCCGCCCTGGTTGAGCCTTTGCGAATATAGTTTCCTCAAAAGAAATAATTTGGATGATAAATTCGCCCTTTGGTGAACACTTTTTAATCTTTCCCAAATGTCTTTAGGAGATGTCAAATGTCTGATGTGCACAATTTGTGTATTTTCAATGCACAAACAAATTGTGGCTTTCGCCTTAGCCGCGTTTTTAGTATATGTATCATCGGGTGTGGCAGGTGGAGATTCTGTTATATATTTGAATAAGTCATCTTTAATTAACAGATTTTCTAATTTAAAACACCAATGATTATAATTATTATCATTTAATTTCTCTACTGCCGTAATTTCTTTTGAGGCAGACATAGCGTGTTATTCAAGTATTATAAATTCTTTGATAATAAATATATTTACTATAAGAAGTTTGTGACTTTCTTAAAATAATTTCTTAGAATATATTCATAAATATAAATAAAATGATCATTTATTCACAATAATCAATCAATATTCGTTCACAATAATACTCTTTTTTTTGCGATATTATATATATCGTTATTTATTCATGCACATTTATTTTTATTTTCATGTATATATTTCAATATTTCATATCTCATATGTGCATCTTGTTCATCATTTTATCACAATCAGATAAACAAATTTTTATTACTGGGTTTTTTTTATTTATTTATTTACTTTCCCTTTCAACTCAGTCTCATAATCTTTTAAAATATCTAGAAGGGGTGAGTTCGCGATTATCTTGAAGCTAAGGACCCAGTATAAATATAAAATTGTTATACCAAAAGTATTTACATCAATAATGAAAGATAGAAAGTTTTTTTTCTTACCTTTCCGGTAAGTGAACGCAGAGTGCTTGACTTCTCACGTTGATCACCTAGAAACACTCGATTAATTTTATTTGAAAAAATGTGTAAGTGGTATTCATTGATGAGCAGAAGTACAGAATAAAACCGTTTAATCTAATGCTATATCTTGGTTACATAAGGTCGTACACTCACACTATAAAAGAAGAATAAAATAAGATTAGTAATGTAATTTGGATCATGACATTGGATCCACGCAGATACAAGGTTTTCTTTATAACAATAGAACAACGCACAGAAATTCGTGCGTTGTTGGCCCGACAACATCGGCCATTCGAGTGAGAAGTAAAAAGGGGCCCACAAGAGTTAAAACAGAGTAAAAAAGCCTGAAACAATAAAAACTGCTTAACAAGCAAAAAAAGGTTCTATTTAAATGAGTCTATCAGAAAAGTTCTCTAGTGCTGCTATCTGTTGTCGCCTTTGCAAAACAAAAGTCTTTTACACAATTGTTCGCTAGTCCGTGATCTTACGCCACCATAGCTCAGGGAAGTGTCGCCATCTTGGAACATATTTCACAACTAAAAAAAATGAAGACGCGTTGCACATGTCATAAGGAAATTGTCATTTCACAAGCGAGGTGATGTTGGACATAAAATCACTTACACTGAGACGTTTTCCAACAGAATTAAAAGGTTGATTGATTAATTGTATTTATGTTGGCCAATTATCAGCATGTGGAATATAGGCCCTAAGAGGAGGAGTGCCTTTCGTGGAGGTCTTTCTAAGGGAACCTAACCCGTATTAACGCTTGGAGAACCAAGGTTCGAAGAAAACCACGAAAACTCTGAACGATTAGGGTGACGGGCGCGATTGGGATCGAACCCAGCACTTCCCGTCTACCAGCTTTGAGAGCAGAACCTCTCGACCGCTGGTGGGGCGAATTAATAAAGGAATCCTGTCAAACGACTATAAGATCCACAACATGCAACACACTTCATTGAATTTCCATTTCACAATTTTATCTTTATTGTTTTTTATTGTAAGAATGAAAACAGAAAGTTCCCAATAAAGCACTTGCTGCCAAAAAAGATGTCCTTTTGCATAATCATGTTGACGTCATTTTTTTCTTTTCTAAACAATGGAATCTGCCTTCTACACATGCATTTTCCGCTTATGATTGCATTATTGTCTTTCATTCATGTCCTACAAGATGTTAGTAGCTGGGAAGCTCAGCTCACAAGCAACCAATCAAACACCTCCAATGATACCATTTCGAACAGTACACTGTTAAAGATTTCGCAGCATTCTTGCAGGTCATTCGACCATTTTTAGAAAAAACAGTTTCATAACCATAATTTAACTATATTCTGACCATAAAATGGCCAATAATATGGTCAGAATAGTATTAAATTCATGGTTGTGTAACCGTTTTCGGAAAAAAAACGGTCAAATGACCTGCCAGAAAGCTGCAAATTTTTAACAGTGTAGAAACTGTTTTTAAAAATTGTTTAATATGTTTTAATTAGCATGGAGCTTTACAATATTAAATTAATTTTAGCTATAACTATTATTAAATCAATAACTATTATTAAATAATTAGAGGAATTAATAATAGTTATTGATTTAATTATGTGTGTGTTGTTAAGATTTTTGTTATCTTCCTGGGTATTACGAGTAATGGTTAATACAAGGACTTTTGTAATTCCCTTTCTTCTCGTATTAACAAAGTTTGACTGTATTAACATATTATAAAAATTATAATTAGATATTATCCTTAATTTTTTTTATCCAGATTCTTAAATTTTGGAACTTTTTAATTTAAAACTTGCAACTACTATGGGAATTTATTTGAGCATAACACTGTAACTATTCACCTTTTTAATTAACCCTTTAATGTCTCAGGGTTAGAAATTTATTTCTAAGAGGAGACCCTACCAACATTTACGAAATGCGGGGAGTAGGAGCTGTTTCAGAGTAAGAGAAAACTATTTTTAATGCTATGTTTATTTTAACATGCTATTTAAATTAAGCATAAGTATTAACACATGACAAAGTATCATTGAAAGTGTCAAACAAATCACAAAATTTTAATGCAATGTTATGAGCCAATAATAGGGTTTTATTCAGTTTTTGTAGTCTACATTGCATAGTGGTCATTTTACTGCTTTTCCTACTTGCTTGCTGTTAAAAAAAAAAAAAAAAAAAATCCAAAACTTGGTGAAATTTCAGGGCTGAATTTCAGACCATTTCAGACCTTACTCTAGCGACTGCACTGAGAGAACATTCCAAATACAGCTGTTAAACAGCTTGACCTGCGAAGGATTGATACATAAAATGTAATATATAAGCTAAATAGACAGTAATCAGCAGTTTACAGTAGCATATGAAGCAGAAATTTTGAAAACATTATGCAAAAACGGAAACTTGGTTCTTTGACAAAGTAACCGAATGAAATTAAGGTTTCATTAAAAAAGGTTATATGTAAACAAAAGAGTCATTTAACAAATTATTTGTCAAATTTCATCTAATTAATTATTTAAAGGTAGCAACTGAAAGTTTATTGCAACTCATGACAAAAGAAAAGAAAAACATTGAGTTTAAAAAGGTTTATGAAAATGTCATTATGTAAAAAAAAAAAAACTTAAATTGATTTCTTTTATGATTAAAATAAATAATTAATTTTAAAAAAGCATACGGGTAGAAGGTTCGGCTTCCAGAGTTTATGTAAATATAAATATGAGTAGGAAGAATTGTGCTGAACACATATACTTGCAATATCATATGAGCATAGAGAAAAAAGAAATTAATAAGAAAACATCTGAAATAATAATCTAATAGCCTACTATTTATTACTTTATTTTTTCTTATTATATCTAAAACATGACTTTTGTTCTTATTTACAAGAAGAAATATTTCAAATAGAAAAATTTAAGGATACGTGTTCCCGTTCAAACATCTGTGTCTTGTGCTTTTTTTACTTTTTCTTTCTTCATTTTCTGCAAATTTTCTAATCTTTTCAACGTTGGTAATTTTGGAGCCATCAGAAAATAATTCTCATTCCCTTTCTCATCATATGTCTTAAATCTTGAATTTGCCAGCTCTTCTAATGCTTTGTGTTTCATCAAGGTTCTTTCATAAAATTCTATACCACCACTGAGATACTCGATACTCGTTTCTGCAGCCATGCGATCTGCTTTCTCATCAGAGATATGCTTTAAAGGATCTTTTAATAACCGATACAAACAATATCCTCCAATATACATTAACAAATAGCGAAGAATACGTTGTCGTAGTGCCAGCCTTTCAAAAGCTTTTGAGGCATAATTTATCCTCTGAGCAAATTTTGCTGGCATAACAATACAGCCCGCAGTGATAAAAGCATTTATAATAACTTCTAAATAATTCAATGAATAAATTTCTCGCATTATGGCAAATTTTTTAGCACTATCTGTCAAAACTAAGGAATCTAGTAGGTCTTGGCCTTCAATTATCCAGTCAATGGTTTCTTTCCTTTGAACTCTTAAATCTTTTATTCTAAATTCCTCGGTCTCCCCAAAAAAAAAGGGAAGTCCAATAATAGCACCCCATGGAGAATTAGTGCCTCCTGCATGAAATGGTTCATGACCTACAATGTAAAAGAATCTGATCTTCTTTCTTTGTTCTTTTTCTAAGTTGCTATCTTTCAATACCTAAAACATAACGATATTGATTAGTAGTCACAATAATAACATACCTGCCAATTTTTAAAAATGGCCAAATGTAAAAAAAAAAAAAAAAAAATGGCATAAAGATTACATCCCACATTTTTTTTTCCTCGCGTAAATATATGATACATGTAACTTTTTTTAAGTAACAAATAAACAATATTTTAAGCTATATATATAAGTACATAACAGATGAATAGTGTTAAATACACTGATGGCCACTATAATTCTAGTTTGATATGAAAAGTACACACAAAAATTGTACTGATTGCAGAGCCCGATTAAGGTTGCAGGGGGCCCAAGACAAGACCCAACAAATTTTTGGGGGGCCCCTTGTACCAAAATAGTAGCTAGATTTTTATTTTCTTGAGTGTATTCGAGGTGTTATCATTAGATTATTATACAGTTGCCAAGTTAACCAATATCGTTTTTGAGAAAATAATTGCAGGAAACTGCAATTTTAGGAAATTTTTTTTCTAAATCATTTTATTAAATTTGGGACCCCCTCAGCAATGGGGCCAAGGCCATGGCCTGATTGGCCTGTGCGGTAATCAGGACCTGACTGATTGCATTTATTAATGAAAGGAAAATATGCAAAACACTATAATATTGTCGATAGCAGAAACAGTGCAGCATGTCAGAGACGCTACAGATTATTTTAGACTTTGCAGATTAATCTAATTGCTTAAAAAGAAATTCTGCGCTTAAAAAATTGCTAACATTTATTTCGTCTCGAGAGTTATTGTATCAGCATATTACAGTCTTTCCGTGAATGCAAATTTTGCTATTTTATGCGTTACTCTAAGTTCTTATATTGGCTTTGTTGGGTCACAGATGAATTTTTGTTTGCTGCAGATTGACACAAAGTTCTGCTAACACTCATTAAGAAGCCAATATTAAATATATATTTCTATATTTATCCATCTATAAATATAGTTATTTCTTTATTTATACTAGGGCAGAAACAGTGAACTTTTCACATCCATATGCTAAATTTTTCTAAAAATATATTTTACATGATCATGACATGCCAACAATAAAATAAAATTACTGGATGAAATAATAATGAATCAAAATTAAAATTTTGTTTTCAGGATTAAAAAAAATATGGGTAATATTTGATATTATACTTTAGAAATTTATTTTTTAAATATTATTTCTGTTGCCTCATCTTAAAAGTCTAATAATTTATACTTTGTTATTTTTAAGATAATGCAAGTTGAATTGGACTCATTTGACACCATGTTTTTACTTGAATTTATCCTACTAGGGGGCTCGGCCCCCTATGAGCTACGCTCGCCAACCCCCGTCCAGACACCGCAGACTCTAAATGCACGCACGCTAATGTGATCGGCTTTAAAAAGATTTCGAAAGATTGAATTATAATTTAAAAAACAGAGGCGATCTCCCTATAAACGGATTTCTATTCATTTCTCTTTGATTGGGGAAATTTAACGCCAAATCTGCTGCAGTACTGCTTGATTATCCCATCGACCCATTTCGCCAAATTATATAAATCACCAAACCACTCGCCAAATTATACAAATTGACATAATTTTTATTTTAAATAATGAAAGAACAAATAAATTAGTACAACATTAATAAAAATACAAATAAAACATCGAAATGAAAATAACTTGATGACGTAGACACGTGTAACAACATTTCAAAATAAGCTAATATAAAAGGAATTAAGTAAACAGTGTCTTTGTCTCCTGGTATTTTTTAACAAAGCGAAAAGATAGTTCTTTTAAATGAGACATTTTAAATTAATCGTTTTTAATCTGGCGTAATTTTGACCAAGCTATTCTTTCTCTTTTAAATATTCACTGAAAATACTTTTGTTAGAAATGAAACATTATTTGCTCTTTCATAACAAAAATAGTTGAAAAGATCCTCTCGAAATATCAAATAAATGTCTAGTGCAATTTCTAAATTTAAACTGTTTTGCAATATTTTGTATTCATTTTATGTAATAACTGTAATGTGACGTAAATATGACGTAATTTCTCCTATTTAAGACTTCTAACGCATGTTAATGAATTTATTATTTTACAATATCCTTTCTCTTTTAAAATCCACGTGTATACTTTTCATGACGTAATTTTCAATAAGTTCCTGCTTTTTATACGCAATTATTTAATTTTAATTTGAAAGTATCTTTTCTGTTTATAATAGTCACGTGTAAATAAAGTTTTAATTCGAAGCAAACATTGTTGTTTCCGTTGTTTATACAGTTGGCAACAGGTTAAAATAGTACAATTTTCTAAAATAAGTAAAAAATATCTCTCGAAATGCTGAAAATTTGAATTTAAAATAGAAATGAAACCTCGAAAAATGAGTCAAATTAAAACTAGTTGGATGTGCCAATCCCAAAACTTTCTTCTATCTTATACATCTTAATATTTCAAAACCTAGTTACACATGTTAATACTTCAATATTATTAGTTCAATACTATACCAACTTTGATTTTCATCTTAAATTTCTGCTCAAGTCAATTAAACGGACTAAAAACGAGTTAATCTATATCATGATATTTGTTAAAATTATTAATTTTTCCTTATTCTGTCGTTATCAGCTGTTTGCGAATAGCCGGAATAGCAGGAAGCGAGTACCCACCGCTGCATGAGCCGCCGATGCACAATAGAACTACGAAAAATCAAGAAAATTATACAAAAATCGCTAGCACGGAGCCCCTTTACCGCGCAATATTTCCAAATTCAAGGAAAACCTGTTGGCCAAAGCCAAAAACAAGCACATACATTTTGGTGCAATTGTATGCATAATTTTATACGCTGTTCGATGGTACAATAATGAAAATGGCACAGAGATCGGAATTATAGCGCCCCCTTCTTTCGGAATTTTTTTCAAGTTCAGGGAGGACTTGTTTGCCATAGTCAGAAACATGCACAAAAAATTTGGTTCAATTATATGGATAACTTCATACACTTTTCGATGGTACAATAATGAAAATGGTACAGACATCGCAATTATAGTGCCCCCTTCCGGCAGAATTTTTCCAAATTCAGGCAGGACCTTCGTGACATGACCAAAAATAAACACATAAAATTTGGTTCAATTCTATGCATAACTTCATACACTTTTCGGCGGTACAATATACAAAATGGCACAAAAATTGCTATTACAGCGCCCTCTACGAGCGATTTTTTTACAAATTAAGGGAGGACCTCCTTGCCATAGCCAAGAACTTAAATTTTTTTTTTTTTTTGTTTAATTCTATGCATAACTTCATACACTTTTCGATGGTGCAATATTCAAAATCGCACAAAAAACGCATTTACAGCGCCCCCAACTGGCGAATTTTTTCCAAATTCAGGGAGGACCTGCTTGTCATAGCCAAAAACTTATAATAAAATTTTGGTTTAATTCTATACATAACTTCATACACTTTTTGATGGTACAATGGCGACAGACAGACGCACGGACGGACGGACACACAGACAGATAAGACATTTTCTATAAACATGTTTTTGGAATCTCTGACCCCTAAAACATGCAAAATCCGTCGAAAACCGGAAGTCGAAAAAAATTTCGATTACAATACTTTCTTCTATTGAAGATAGAAGAAAGTAAAAATAAATAAATTCTGCACGGAAAATATACCGTATAAAACCGGGAAAATATAACGTATAAAATGATCTAAAAATTATTAAATTCCGATGTATAGTTTTTGCTCCTATAAAACCTTTTTAGAGGAAAGATTTTGTCCAACTTTAGCATTAAATATCTCTAAAAATAATTCTTCGATTTGAAAACCGTCTGCATCAGCGTGTTTATCAAACATTTCTGTATAATACTACCAATTTTCATATTTTTGTATGCATTATTTTTCTTAATATTAATGAAGAAAGGCCTCCGGTCACAAAAAATTCAAAACCGGCGGCGGCGGTGACAGCGGTAGTTACTTTTTTTTAGAATAGAGAGATTATTTATTTCCAAAAAGAATGTCTTGCATAAGAAAATTGTCAAAATAGCCCAGAATTTACAGCTTTTAGTGTCTGGAACTGAATTCCAAATTGTTATAACTGTACCATTGGTATTTTTGCTTATAATGCCTTTTAATCTTTCTTTTGTGATAATCTCCTGATTCTCTCTTATGCTTAAAATTTTGTGAACCAATATTGAGCTAGATTGGGATACATTAAGTTATATTTCAGTTTCTTCAATCTGTATTGACAGTGACAACCAACTGAACTAATCGAATTCAGATAAACAGAGACAACATTTAGACTAATTCATGTATTATGTGAAATTCTACTATATTTTGATATAGAAACCTGAATCTATGACAAGCCTAAATTAACCTGCAGTGTGCAAGTTATGGCACACCTGCCATAGGTTCGCGGTCCCTATACTAGGAGGCTCTGCATCTTGTTCCTTTTGTGCGTCAACTTCCGAAGCAATAAGTGCTTCGCTTTAAAATAATGATTTTAGAAAAAATAAAACTTCTCTTGCTTTGACACAATCTTAGGTTTTGATTTTTTTTTTTTTTTAATGCTGCTAAATATTACAGCATTTTCTCATATGGTAAACTTTTTTATTTATAAATATTTTTACCAATATATCTCTATGTATCACTTAAAAAATATTTTACTGTGAAATAAACTAGTTAAAGCTAACGTCACATCTATGTCTACTGTGACGTCTACGATGATGTATTAGTATGGATATAAAGGTCTCCCAATAAACTCTTAATATTTCTAAATTGAAAATATAAAAAAAGAAATATTATTGACACATTAGTTTGTTTTTAATTTTAATGGAATTTCTATAACAGCGGCAACAATTTTTATTACAGTATGGGATCCGGAATCCGGAATCCTTGGGACCTGGGGCATTCCGGATAAGGGGTTTTTCCGTAATTCAGAACACTACCACAAATATTTTCTAATGTACATAAATATGAAATACAGGTTAACATAAATAATATTAAAAATACTGTATTACACATATGTTGAATTAATTCAATAAAACACAATTAAGGAAAAGCTTAATTAATTTTTATTTACAAAGAAAAAAAAAAAAAAAAAAAGTTAAATAATAATTTTGAATTATAATAAAACTTATAAATGAACAAGATCAAAAATAAAATTTAGTTTTGGGGTTCAGATGCAGATGCTTGGGAATTAGTTTTTTGGAAAAATCCTTTTAAAGTTGGCTGCATGTAATGTTCCTCTTTTACAAACTGGTCTTGAATTTTATATAAGGACATCCTTTGTTGTTCATGGAAATAACTTCTTTGTTCCGTGCCTTGAATTAATTGTTGAGTGTAAAATATCATTTGTTCATTAGATATTTTTTCTACCTCCTCATTCTTGTCATCATCATCACTACTATCATCAGATGCATCTTTAGTCATCATTTCACAAATTTCACTGTATGTCATCTGATGACTAATTGGAGCATTATTGGCTATACTGAAACAAACTTGAACTGCATCTTCATCCAATAATTGGGGAGGGAGGGGAATATATTGAAAGTTGACTTTTTATTAATTTTTGTTTTGTTTACGAATTAATCGCATGGAAAGCGGACAGAAAAATACAAGAGGCAAAATTATGAACACTTAAAATGCAGATTTCCACAAATTCGCGGATATAAAGAAATGCAAAATTACTGTAATATTCCATTAACCCACCCTCCCCTATTTTGTAAACAAATTTGATATTAAAAAAAAAAATTCTACGAAAGCACCCCCCCCCCCCCCTTTCCAAAAAAAAAAAATAAAAATCACGCGAAGCGCCGTACCACCTTTCTGTCTTATCCAATTCCGAATCTCTGCTTTTCTACTGTTCCATGAAAGCAGCTGATCACGGTAAAACGAATGTTTCTCTCATTCTCCTAATTGGCGAATTGTGGGTGTGCCTTTAGATGACAGTCAAAGGTCAGAGCTTGCCAACAGATTTTTGATCACAGAAAACGCGTTCAAATTCTAAGTGATGTTTGGAAAATATTTTTTTTCAAAAGGTTAAAATTAATTTTTTTTATAATGGACTTTAGCGTTTGAAACAGAAAAAAAAAAACGAAATTTAAGAATATGTAGTTAGTTTTCCAATATTTCTAAAGGTTGCGCTGATGCGAAGTCATAAAAATGATTGAAAAGAGAACTTATGCTCGATGATTGCGTACATTCAAGTTTTATCTTTCACGGAAACGTCATAAGTGGGATCGCTGGAAGAGCGCGCTTTTAAGTTTGTGCTTTTTAAGTTCTGTTTTCTAATTATCTCTGTTAACAAAAAAAGAAAAATCTGACTATCAGGACAGGCTTTGGACTATTCTTATAAACATTTTCGAATTTCAACAGGCGGTAGATTTCGATAACCACTTTTAATCCCTGTAAGCGGCCTCTCCGATTACTTTACGATTTTTTGCCACATTTGGGGGGAGGGGGGATTAATGGGATATTACGGTACCTTGAGGTGTATGAGAAAAAGTTTAAAATATTAGAAATATCGATTTATAAAGCATGTTAACTCTTCAATAAAATATGAAAAAAAAACTGCAAATTTTTATGAAATGAATGCTTTAACTAAGTTTCAGTTTCAGATCGTTTAGAGTTCCGGTTTTTAGAGCGTTCCGGATATCAGGACGCCGGATAATAGATCCTATACTGTATTATTATTGCTGTGGATGAGAGAGAGAAATAGGTAATTGATCTCATTTTTTCATTATTGATATCATTTTCTCGTAGAAATTGAAAAGAAAACAAGGAGGAAATGTTAATCTCTTTGCATTCAAAAGCTGGACAACTATTATTTCACATGTCAGAATTAGTCATTTCATAAGGATTTTATATATATATAGGGTAGATATAACTTTTGATTTGAAAAAAAAAAGTCTGGAGAAAAACGCAAATTTGACTTAATTTTAGATATAATGAAAATGAAAAGATTTCCTAAGGTATTTTTTGACAACAAAACCTGAAGTTATTCCTTTACCTATCCTTACATTTAACATTTAGCATTACTAAAAACAGAAAGTAATTTCTAATTTAAGGGTTACATGAAAGAAATGGAGCTTTGGAAAAGCTTTTCAAAAAGGTGTAAAAATAAGTATCTTAAGTTTTAAAAATGTAAAAGGCGATCAAAAAGTGAAAATTCTATACCTTAAGTGTAAAAAATAGCATAACTTAGCTATAATTAGATGTAATAAACAAGAAAGAAAAATTTGCATTAGGGGCCATTCATTAATTACACCATGCAAATTTCATGTTTTTATTTTATCCCTAACTTCCCTTATGTCACAGGTTATAACACTTGTGTGATACCTCCTCCCATGTTGTAGATGACTCCTTTATGTGTTACTTAGAGCTAATTGCGATAAAAACAGCATTGTAATTTTTACCTTTTTATATTTTTACAGCCTGAAGTAAATATTATAAAAATGTCAACATTTTGTTTTCTTTTAGTTCAAGCTGAAATAATCGAAAAGAAAAATATACCTAATAACTTTCAATTATTATTTAGAAAAAAATGCAAATGATCATTAATTGCTTTATCTATATTTTATATACCATGCTGAATCATACTGAGATATTGAAGATTTTAATCTATATTATATTTTTAGTCTGAGTCTGTGATAAACAATTACGGACTGACTGCTTCACTTTTCATATGCAAGGCAGCAATTTTCACTCAAAATCAGTTTTTTTTTTCCTTCAAATATGTGGAAAAGTGACATTTTTAGAAAGATCATTAAAAAAAAAAAATTAATGTTTGACGTTTGAGACACGAATTACAACCAAATATGTATATATTCTGATATAACTTCAGCTGAAATTGGGTTGGCAACCCAATATCTCATTTTATCAATGTAAACAAACGCAAGAGATTAATTCATTGTTAGCAATAAAATATTAAACCATGAAGGTAATCATTCACAAACCAAGTTCTCCAGTGATGAATTTTGCAGCACTGTTCGATGTCAGAAAAATAATTCATGCCTATAAGACAATCAAAGTTTAGTATAATTTTCCATTAGGTATATGTTTATAGTTGTTTATTTAGGTATTATTATAAGAATGTTTCAGCTTTAAGAACATATTTCTGGTAAAAAATTGCACCCTCTAAAATTGCACCCTGGAGAGGCGAAACTGCTATGAAACACTCAGATTTTTACTGATTTTGTTGAAATTTTCACACACTTTATTTTGCAAGATATTTCTACCCATCCGAACATTTCAAAATTTTTGTAGGCGATGTAAATCTGGTTGATCTATTGAGATGCTTTTTAAAGATTGTGTTTAAATATGGACGTTTAGTTACTTTTAGTGCAAAAAAAATATTGTTTCCATGAGGTGCAAAATGACCTGCGTTCGCCAGTGTATTTGAAAAGGTTATAATTCGTATTTTTTAAAACCGATAACACTGTCGATTAAAAGGTGGTTTCAGCGTTAAGAACATAATTTTGTTTTGCCAGTATTTCAAAAATTTCGCCCTGGAGGGGTGTTGCAATAAGGGGGAAAACGTTTTTCGGAAAATGACCCTTTTTGAAATTTTTTCCCAAAGGGTTAACTGCGACATTTTTTTTTTTTTCGAATTGATTGCAGCATTTAAGATGCAAGAGTATGATCTTTCGGAATATATCTTTCAATTTTAACTATACCGAGAGGTTTGGTCGATTTAGCTTAAAACAATACTATTAAAAAACACAAAATCGAAAAGTCAGTTCTTCGCTAGCCTCTGATGTGTAAATGGGTTTACCCCATAACCCCGCAATATTTACCATTTTCCTTTTTTTTCTTATTGTCCGTAATTAAAAAATATTACAAAACATGGATGCCACATTTCTGTGGAATCAAACATTTATTGTTTTCTTCTAAAAAAAACTGAGATGGGAATCGGGAAAAAATGACGTTTGATGTGTGCCGCGAATTAATTCAACAGCAGAGGTATAACGCAGTTAGCTTGTGCCACAAAAAAATTCAAGCCGAGAAGAGAATACGTTTGGGTACCAGTCATTAAATTTGTAGCTCTGGGATTGTTCAGGTATGTTCTTACAGGTAGACAAACAAAAAAACCTGGTTAAAACCATCCCGGCAAAAATAGGTTTTTGCCAAAGTAGTGGCAAAAATAGGCTGTCCATTTAATTTTTTTCCCAGAAAAAGAGAAAATATATTTCATGAAAGAAAAAATAAACTTAATAGTTAAAAAATCAATATTCTAAATTTATTTTTGAACTCTTAAGTTGATAAATAGAGAAAAAAAATCCTTGTATCTATTATCTATGAAACCAGTTTCATTCTGTCTGGTTTTGTACAATAGCTTTTAGCTTACTTTTCCATTGACCAACTATAAAGCAGGATGCAATACTCTGGTATTTTGTTATTTGTCTTTTGATCATTTCACAATGGACTTCTGGATTTGAGAATTTCAAAAGAGTATTGGAGGGGGGGAGGGGATATAGTACAAAAAGATAAAATGGCTACCAGTTACTTACTGAAAGTAAAGAATTTTACTTTTTGCCCCTTTCTTGGAGTGTAAGAGGGGGGGGGGGGGAATCCTAGCTTCCTAACAAAACCTAAAAGTTTTTTCAATATATAATTTTCAATTTAATTTAATTACTTTTTATCTGAAACAGACTAGTTTCATCAGATAAATAACTATAAACTAGTACCAAAGACTTAAATATTTACATATTTATTACATATACTTATTACATAAAACAAAAGTAGAAAGGTTATATAAAACCTTTTGATAATTAAAAAAATATTAATAATGACAAAATACTTAAGAAAAAAAAATTGGATAACCGATTTTTAATTTGGTTCTTAAATTCCTAAGTATTAGACTGAATCCCACCTATTTTATAAAGATTTAAAATATGTAAAAATATTTAATTATATTATTAATTAGCAAATAAAAAGATTAAATAAAAAAATTAAATATGTTATTAAATTTAATTGTTTATACCATTATTATCCTTATTAGCTTACACAATAAAAACAAATAAGAATTTGCCTTTTTTGCCGGTTTTTTCCATTTTGTCCTGGTCTTTTCCAATTTTTGCCACTGTCCTGGCAAAAAATGCCAACCCTGTAGACACAAGATATCAACATGTGATTCTTCTACGAATTAGCAGTATTCCTCAAATTATTATTTATTTATTTAGCAGATTTCCACAAAATCTATTCAACAATCGGGCATGAAAAGAAATTCGGAATTTGCTCAATCGGTCATGAACTTACACTATGTGTAAAATTACTTAAAAGATGACACAGGTTTTTAAAAAATGTTAAATTATTTTAATACCTTAGAACCAGAGTTGTATAATATAGACGCACACACGCATGCTGTGCGTTGAAAATGTTCTGCAAAATTCGGAACTTTGCGGAAAATTTTTTTGAAAAAACAAAAACAAAAATAACGTAATTTTTGTTCTTGTAACTTTTTTTTTTTTTAAATACCGAAATGTTAAAAATATTTCCCAATTTTATGCACAGTTTATTTATTGTTTGTCAGTGGTGATTTTGTTCCGAATTTTCAGAAAATGTAAGGCATTCGGTTCCGAAAGTTTAAAAAAAATCGGCCAACATCCCAAAAATTCAGGCATACAAAAATATCACTTTAAAATATTGCGAATTTCAACAAATGGTCGCCGAAAAAGAAACAATTTCGTCAATCGTTCACAGAAAAAAAGACCCCTTTCGTCAAAGCATAGCGGAAAAAACGCGAATTTCATCAAAGGACCACGGGGAAAAATGCGAATTTCTTCAAAGTATCCTGAAAAAAAAAAAAAGAAATTTCGTCAAAGAATCACAGAAGAAACGCAAATTTTGTCAAAGAAGCGCTGGAAAAAAAACTAATTTCGTAAAAGAATAGCTGAAAAAGCCCAAAATTTTGTCAAAGGATCGCGAAAGAAACACGAATTTCGTCAAGGGGCTGCAAGAAAAGTGCGAATTCCGTCAAAGAATCGCAAAAAAACACTAATTTCGTGAAAAGATCGCTGAAAAAAAAACGTGAATTTCGTCAAAAGATCGCGAAACAAACAGCCAATTTCGTCAAAATACCAGGAATAACTGGTCAAAAAATCGCGAAAAATACACGAATTCCATCAAAAGATCGCGAAAAAAACATGAATTTTCTCAAAGGATAGCTAATTTCGTGAAAAAAAAGAAAAAAACACAGTCAAAAGATAGGAAAAAAAACCTGAAATTTCTTCAAAAGATCGCGAAAAATGCAAATTTCGTCCATAGATCGCGAAAAACAAGCGAATTTAGTCAAAAGATTGCTAAAAACACGCAAATTTTCTCAAAAGATCTCAAAAACTGTGCGAATTTCGTCAAAAGACCACAAAAAATAAGTTAACTCAGTCAAAAGATCGCGAAAAATAAGCAAATTTCTTCAAAAGATTGCGAAAGGAGCTCGAATTTCGGTAAAAGATGGCAAAAAACACTCAAATTTTGGTAAGAGATCGTGAAATAACGTGAATTTTGTCAAAGGATTCCGAAAAACACGCTAATTTCATGAAATGGTTGCGGAGATTTTATTTTATTTTGTGATTTGATGAATTTAGGTCCCTAAAGGTTCCTTTTTAAACGAAATATATGTTCTTTTTTGGTCCCTTTTTTGAAAAAAATTGTCCATTTTTACCATTTTTTACTACAAAAGTTGAGTGGGAGTCCTGTATGTTGTATTCATTGGCTTTTCTTTGATTAGTTAAAATTGCTGCTCTAAAATAATATTTTTTAAAACCAAATAAACTGATTTTTTTTCCTTCCTGCTGCTAATTTTTCGTTATTGCAATCTGTACCCAATTGTCGTTTAGAATGCCCAGAGTTAGCAAAATGTGTGGAGAAATTTTATCTGAATAATTATTCTTTCAAATGTGAAAATATTTTCAAGATAGCAATTATTTTAATTTTTAGGAGTTTATTAGCATTAGAATTTCAGTCTGCTCCAAAAATAGAATTTTAATTTTATTGCTACAAAATTAGATTTTTGCTGCTCAAAAAATGGATTTTACTATTCCAAAATCAGATTTTTGCTGCTCCAAAGGTGCTTCAAAATGGCTTTAGTGCACTTTCATCTCTTCATCAGTCTCTTTAATGATGATACCTATGAATAGACCTCTCTCCCTATAAAATGTGATTCAGTTGTTTCAGAAGCAATGCCAGAACAGAGTGACTGGCATTTTGTGCGAAGAAGTTACAATATTAAGGATTGGGCTGTTTCTTAATGCATTAACAAAATAATTGATAAGAATTCTTCACCTTTTCTTATCATGGATTTTTAGCTTTATTATTTTTTTTAACTAAAATAAATATTCTTTAATTAATATTAATTAATTTCTAATTTAAATGGAATTACTTTAAAACTACTGTTTTTAATTAATATCGTCAAAATAATATAACACATTATTTTATTAAACATTAAATTAATTTGCAGAAAGTTTTTGACCCAATATTTGCGTGCGCAGAAAGTTTTTGGTTTTATACAAGTCTGCTTAGAACTTTCAACTATAAAAAACATAGTCTTCTTCAGAGGAATATAAGCAATACAACAGCTATCGGCGCCTAATTTTCAAAATCCACGTAGATGGTGAAGAAAGGAGTGGAAGTTAATTTATAGATCTGGAAACATTGCAAAAATAAAACATAGATATAGGGAAGTGGAAAAATTACACGTTTTATCATTCTTTAAGTAAACTGAGCCAAATTCTGGGTATGTTGTAGGATAAAACGATGTTACAAACAGTATTTTCTTTAGTAATAATTTCTATTGATTCGCGGATTATTAAATCATGATAATTAATTCTTTGAGGGATCTATAATTTTTGCGTCTTTGAAATTAACTTGTATAATCTGGTTAAGTCTTGATAGGGCTGTTGTAGGTTGGTTATACTTTAAATCTCTCCAATGAAAGTTCTAAGGTTTTAAAATAATTTAACATTTTTTAAAAACCTGTGTCATCTTTTAAGTAATTTTACACATAGTGTAAGTTTAACTCTAACTTTTAAAGATGAATTAAGCATTTCTATTTATTTATTTATCGGTCATGAACTTTGTAAAAAAACGTTCAGGAAAAATCCAGAAAATTTCATAGATCGCTAGCCAAAAAAAACCATGAATTTTATGAATCGTTCAAGAAATAAAACTGCAAATTTTGTCAATCTGTCATGAAATAAACTTTGATTTTCATCAATCGGTCAATAGAAAACCCCCCACTATTTTGGTCAGTCAGTCGATAGAAAAGAACGTGAATTTTGTCAATCAATCAAATTTAAAAAAAAGAAAAAAAGAGATCCAAATTCCATCATTTCATACCGAAAAACCCCCGCAAATATCAGCAATCGAAAGAATTCAATTTCGTCAACCGGTCGGAGAAAAAACAGGAATATTGCACATTTTTTTCGCGATGATTTGATGAAATTTGTGGGAGGCTTTTTACGATTCATTGACGAAATTCACATTCTTTTTCTACAACCCTTTGACAAAATTAGCTTTTTTTTTTCAACTTTCCTTTGATGAAATCAGTGGGTTTTTTTTTTCCGTGATCATTTGAAAAAATTTACTTTATCTGTTTTTTCGGTATTCTTTGATGAAATTCGCATTTTTTTGCGATCCTTTGACAAAATTCCGATTTTCCGTGATTGTTTGAGGAAATTCACATTGTTTTGCTATTCCTTGACGAAATTTGTGGGTTTTTTACGATCCTTTGATGGAATTTGTATTTTTTTTCTCGATCTTTTGGAGAAATTGGCAGTTTTTTCTACGAAAGATTGACAAAACTGATTTTTTTTTTTTTTTTTTTTTTTTGCTACCATTTGTCGAAATTGGCGATATTTTTTATGTCAATGTCTTAAATTTTCGGAAAATTCTGAACAGAATCACTCCTGTAATAGTCTGTGATAAGAATTTTTTTTAATATAATTTTTCTTGTGTGTTCTTCAAAAACTAGTGTTCAAATTGTATTTTGATTTTTATAGTGCAAAATAATAATACTTACACATTCACAATTTTTCACAATATACTCTTACAGGGCAAAATGAAAACAAGAAATATTGTTTTTCTAATATTCTCCACTACCGTGCATGTTATACCTTATGCATATTTTTTAAACCTGTATCTTGTCCAACTTTATATTCTGAACTATACATAGTTTAAAATTTATATAAGACTTAATTTATACAAAAATTAAAAGAATTTTGTGATTAAAATAAATGTACACATTTGATATATTTAGTCTGTGTTTTGTTGTTATATGTGTATACATTAAACAAATTATTTTTCACTTTGAATTCCTGAGTTTTTTCCCATATAAACGTTATTGCTTTTATGCAATTTTTTCACAATGTGGTGACTGGATTTTTTTAGTTTAGTTTAGAAGCCACTGGCTCCTTAAAAATTTTGGGAATCTGCATCTGTACACTTAGGGCTATCCTCATAAAAATTTTCAGCCTCGTACATGCCGTAGATTTTGATATTCATTGCAGACACATACACACACAGCAAAACTTTCTTTTATTAGTACAGATATGAACACAAAATCTAACTTTTTTTTTTTAAATTGTTAAACTTTTTACTAATAAAAAGCCTTTTTTATGTTCTTGTTTTAAATCATATTAAAGTTAATAAGGATCACAGTAGCAGAAAATTCTACAAGTGTCTGAAACAGATACTTCAGGGACAGAAAATAATCTGCAGGTAAAATATTTTACAATTGAAGCGTAAATCAAACAATCACTTACCTTTGACGTTATTATGCATTTTATTAATTTTACTAATAATAATCTTAAGTTTTTGTATTAAGTAATAAAGAGCCAAACATAATATAAAACAAAATAAAGGTTCAATAGAAAAATAATCTGCAAATGAGAAAAGAAAATCTGCGATGCCCGTCTCCCGTCTTGAACTTTCTGCTATCGGGATAAGGATTTCATGTATAACCACAGTAGTGACCATTATTGTATATTTCAAAGTTTTACAGCACTATAAAAACAAGAATTTAAAAAACAAATTCTATAATACCTGTTTTATAATTCCTTTTAAGTTTGGTGAAAGATGCTTAGGTTCTCCCTTCCTATAAAAATATAAATCAAAACATAAGATGTGAGAAAAAACAAAATATTAAAAATGATAAAGTAAATCAAAATTCATCAAATACATTTAGATTATTCAACAGAATTTCGATAAAAATGAGTTTCAGGGCCACTTCCTATTTTTCCCATATCTTGTGTGTGGAAACACAGAAGTTACATAAATTAAAATGCATTTGCAAAAAAAATTCAATCTTAGAAATCTTTTTTTTAATTAGAGAGATTGAAAACACTTTTGCATGTTTTTACTAAATTCAAAGGTTTATAAAATAAAGCTGTTAATATTTGTGATTACTATTGTGTAGTTCTAGTTCAGAGAATGTATAATTTTAAGGTGCCAAATGACACTAAATTTATAAACAATCTCAAAGTAGAAAAATCTAAAAGATGGCAATATTAAAACGAACTTTTGTTTATGAAGTACATTAAAATATCAAACAGTAAAATCTAACACTGCACAAAGAGAAATGTCACTAATAAAAATATAAAATACATATATGCATAAAAATACAAATATGCATATCATCATCATCATTATTATTATTTTGTTCTAATTTAAAATCATCTTGCAACTTGAATAAAGTATCCATTTTTATTTAACAACACCACAAGTTGAAAATTTTAACTAAAATATCAATTGAACATTTTTACTTAAAATATTTCACACAGAACAAAAAGTCCTGCACAATACACAGTTTAAATCGCAGTAAAATTTATAATAGGATATTTATCATGTTGAAAAAGGAAAAAAAAATCAGGAACATGACAAAACAAGATTATCTCATTAAAAAGAACTTGAAAAAAAAGTGTAGTTTCCAGTAAACAATGTGTAGTGTGTGGTAGAAGCAGACCAATGTGTAGTAGATGGCAGCCCTGATAAAATCCTGCATAATTTTTTAGCTAAAATAAGCAAAAAAATTAAAAAAGATCTAAAATGTACACAATTTTTTGAAGTAGATCATAAAACTTTTATACTTTTATCTGTATTTATATGCAGTCGAACCTTCATATATCGAACTTCCAGATATCGAAATTTTCTATATATCGAATTTTTAGCAAATCTCCATGTTCATTACATAGAAAAATTGTTTCTGTATATTGAAAAAACCTCTATATATCGAAACTTCTTTTAAGACATATTGAGAGATTTTATTCCACTTTAGACCTGTTGTCTCACGAAAAATGAAGGTCAGGGGATAAAGGAAGTTTATCGAAAATCCTGTTCGTGGTCATTCGTTTTTACAGTTTGATAGAAATTTTGGGACCGCTAAAAGACTCGTTAGGAGAAAGGATAGAATTTACGTTCCAAATGAATATAATCTTAATTTGGCAGCAAAAATCAGGGGTTTTTCAGTTAAACACGTTACTTCTAGCGACATACTTGATTTTAAAAACTCATGGCAGCGATGTTTCAAGAAAAGCTGTAAATGATTAGACAAGGCAACAACATTGAAGATTTCGCAATATAGAAGCTTTGAGTATAGTTCAAGCAATAAAGGTTACTTGACATGTTCCGAATTCATTGATGGTTTCATTAAAGCTACATTTTTGCTCCATAAATCTTCTACAACAGAGTCAGATAATATAGACGAACACGCGAAACACCGTTCGCAGAAAATTTTCAAAGTTTGCAGACAGTTCTGATGGGTTTTTTTTTTACAAATTTTTCATAAAAAATATTATTAAGACACCAGGCGGAGAATCTGTGCGAGGCCCGTCGCAGACTTGTGAGAAGGTCTGCAGATAAAAAAAAGCTATCTAGAAATTATTTGCCATGTACCATGGAAGAAGCGGCGTGGCATATATATTTTTTAAAACTTAAAAATATTGGAAGTGCGGGACTTATGCCGGAACGGCAGGTACAATACTTTTTTCTCTTTTTTTTGCCAGGGCCAGTAGCAGAAACAGTGCAGCACTGAAGCAGGTGCTACAGATTTATTTTAGGCTTTGCAGATTAATTTAATAGATTAAAAATAAATTTTGTGTTGAAAAGTAAATGTTGATCTCTTCTAAATAAAGTTTAATTGGTTGGAAATTTTAGCGAATGTTTATGCACTTGTTTAGCATTTCTCTGCGATTTGCAGTGACTTTTTTACATTCGAAAGGGGAATTCGGTTTTAATATCTTAGTAAACATTATCCTCTTTTCAATAAAGTCTAATTCAGAAAACTGGAGGATTGGGGGGGGGGGGGGGTGGGGGGTTGAGAGCATGTAATGTAATGTGAGGGATTGGAAAGAGGACTTTTTCACTTTTGCTGTTAGCGGCGATATAGAACTTAGGAGGGGCGTGGCATTTTTCTGCAGAAAATTTTTAAGAAATTATTTGAGTTTGCAGACAGTTTTACATTTTATCTAAGTCTGTTCTACAAACCTGAAAATAACAGAAACTCCGGCATATGTTACTAAACTACCCATAAATGAGAAAAAAATGAACGACATACAAAAAATAATCCAATATATTCCTGACGAATTCAATGATTTTTACGATATTATTCTGACCTGGCCAACTGCAAGATCCGAAAGTGAAGAAATAAATTAATAATAGAGTGTCCTTACATTTGTTCTGATAAATAAAAAGTTTTTGTCATTATATTGTTTATTATTTCAAATTATTTTGTATATAGTATATGATAAATTGGAAGAAGGGAATAAATCCAACACATTTACATACACATATATAAATGAATATTATACATTTCAACCAGCTCTATTAGTAAATAAATCAGAATTTATATTTTCTTCATTATTATTGATATCACATGAGCTTATAAGTTGAAAGTAAAAAGTTATAAAGTTTTTTTTAATTATCTCCATTCTTATTTTTTGGATTTATTCCCTTCTTCCAATTGGTGGTTCAATTTGTCAAAAAAGTGCAGGAGCACATGCCAAATTTTGCCAATCTGTTGCAGAGAAATATCGGGAACTTCGACAAAGGTTGTAGAAAAAAAAATCACAAATTTCGTCACAGATCGTTAAAAAAAAAGCTTGAATTTCGTCAAACGATCTTGGGGGGGAAAAAATCATGAATTTTGTAAAACAATCGCTGAAAAAAAAAAAAAAAACTTGAATTTCAGTAAACAATCAAAGAAAAATATTGCAAATTTCATCAAAAGATTGTGGAAATACATAGCAAATTTTGTCAAAAGAGTGCAGAAGCCATACCGAATTTTGCCAATCTGTTGAGATCGTTGAGAAATATTGGGAACTTCAACAAATGGTCGCAGAAAAATAATCACAAATCTTGAATTTCATCAAACAGTCTTGGGAGGGGCTAAATTATTTTTGTGAAACTATCGCAGAAAACAAGTGAAGTGTGATCACAGATCGCACAGAGGGTTTCGTTTAATATTCCTTTCAAAACACTTTATCTTTTTGAAAAATCTGTTAGTTCCACATTTCGCAACCAGGGGGCACACTCAATTCTAAACAAACATCTATCCGAACGAAAACCCGTTTTACATACTATCCGTAGATATATTAGTGGAGGGGATTGGGCCCATAGCACTCGAGATCAGTAGGCGCACCTGGTGGTAAAAAATGGAACTAAAATATGTAAGGCTATAGTGCATAATATGAAAGAAGGGTCAAAGGGGTGTCGTCAAAAGTAAGGAAATTTCTCCCCGGGTTAAAAGGGCGGAGGTTAGAAAAATTACTTAAAATACACAAGTTAGAGCCCGGAGGGGTAAATAATATAACACTTTTTGAAAATTTTATGATTTGTCGTGTGGTCTGAGGTATTCAGCTATACGTATGCAAAATTTCATGTCTCCAACTTAATTAGGGGTTCTCTTAGAAAGAATTGCTTCAAGTACATATGTGGTAGCTCAAAGGGTTAAACGTAAGACTTTTCCAAGATTTTATGATTTGTCGCTTGGCCTCAGGTGTTCTGCTATAAGTATGCAAAATTTCAAATCTCCAATTTAATTAGAGGCTCAGTTAGAAAGAACTGCTTAAAATACACAAGCTGGAGTGAAAGGGTTAAACATAAAACTTTTTCAAAATTTATTATTTGACGTGTAATCTGGGATGTTGAGCTCACGCAAAATTTCACACCTCCAACCTAAATAGGGGCTCACTTAGAAAGAATTGTTTAAAATACACATGTGGGAGCACAAAGGGACATGTACGACTTTTTCAAAATTTTATGAATTGACGTTTGATGTGAGGTGTTCAGCTATAAGTATGCAAAATTTCACGCCTCCAACCTAATAAGGACAGACCTGCCAACCTTTGAAAATGAGAAATCGTAGCACACAAAATTTAAATTAATCTGGAGGTTGGTTGGTTGGTTGGTTTTTCGTGCTTCACAGCCATCTTTTGAAATTCCTAAAAGAATAAGGTTTCCGTCTTTCAACTCAATATAGTAAATTTTTTCCTCTGAAAATTTTTATACGATTTTTAGAGTTTATTTTCGTTTCGCAGCGTTTTTTTTTTTTTTTTTTTTTTTTACATTTGTAATAGCAGCCTGGTTCCAACTTTTTAGCCCAATGCAGTAAATTTTGACGGAATTCGCGATTTTTTTCCCGTCCTTATTTCAGGATATTCACAATTTTTCCCCACAATCGTAATTCACATTTTCCTATCACGATTCTTTGTTGAAATCTGCACTTTTTAACATGGACTTTTGATGAAATTCGCATTTTTACGCGATCCTTTGACGAATTTTGCGTTTTTTTACCACGATCCTTTGATTAAATTAGTGCTTTCTTTCTGCGATTTTCGGTGAAATTTGCATTTTCCTACTAATCTTTCGATGAAATTTGCATTATCTTACTTATCTCTATACGAAATTCGAGTTTTCTTTCTGCGACATTTTGACAAAATTCATGCTTTTACCACGATCCTTTAACGAAATTTATTTTCTTTCACGACCAATTGACGAAATTGATTTTTTTTACACTGTCATTTGTCGAAATTCGCGATAGTTTATCGCGAATCGTGCGATTTTGCACACTATTTCAAACCTTGCCCCTCAAAGACCCCCCCCCCCCCCCGAATTCTTAAAATGGCACCCTTGTTTCTAAGGAAGGGAATTCCTGTATAAATATTTACAAAAACACGATTACTGTGTTATATATTAAGAAGTTCTTTTTGCAGCTCAGAATTCTTTTTTTCACATGAGCATTTTTTAATGTTCGAATTTTCGGAGTAATGGCCAATTTTTTAAAACTTTTGGAAAGGAATACTTGGAAATTTTGGAACAGAATCACTCCTGAAAAATATACTGCGCGGGATAAAAATCGGAACTAGAAACAAAAAATGCTTTTGTGTATTTTGCAAAAAATCGTAGTTTAAGGCCCATTTTCGTAGCATCGTAGTTCATAGGTCCAAATCGTAGTAACTACGATTTTTTCGTAGCAGTTGGCAGGTCTGTAAGGAGTTCACTTAGAAAGAATTGTTTAAAATGCACATGTGGGACTCTAAAGGGTTAAATGTACGACTTTTTCAAAATTTTATGATTTGTCATTTGATGTGAGGTGTTCAGCTATAAGTATGCAAAATTTCACGCCTCCAAGCTAATTAGGAGCTCACTTAGAAAAAATTGTTTAAAATACACATGTGGGAGCCCAAAGCATACGACATTTTCAAAATTTTATGATTTGTCGTTTGATGTGAGGTGTTCAGCTATAAGAATGCAAAATTTCACTCTTCCAACTTAATTAGAGGCTCACTTAGGAATAATTGTTTAAAATACACATGCGGGACCCCAAAGGGTTAAAGGCACGACTTTTTCAAAATTTTATCACTTGTTGTTTGATGTGAGGTGTCCAGCTATAAGTATGCAAAATTTCACGCCTCCAACATAATTAGGGGCTCACTTAGAAAGAATTGTTTAAAATACACATGTGAAAACCCAAAGGGTTAAATGTACGACTTTTTCAAAATTTTATGATTTGTGGTATGATGTGAGGGGTTCAGCTATAAGTACCCAAAATTTCATGCCTCCAACATAATTAGGGGCTCACTTAAAAAGAATTGTTTAAAATACACATGTGGGAGTTACTGACTCGTTTACCGACATTAATTCTTCTGCGAGTTAAACCGATTAATTAAATAATAATTAATATTTCAGCTTGTAATTAAGATAGGACTTAGAAATAGGCATCAATGAAATCAGCGAGAAATTTGACATCGGGATGCCAAAAAATTTAATATTTAAAAAGTTAAAATTTCGTATTAAAATATGTTATTATGAAAAATAGCAGCGTCGTCATGTCTACCTGCTTTCCCGCCGAATTGAAATCTTTTTTCCTTTTGTTTCCAATTAAAGAAATTAAATTTTTATCGATCGATTTTTAGTGGATATTTTAACTTATACACATCACAGAAATGTGAACTTTATACCAAATGAAAGTAGATTTTTTTCCGCGTCTGTCTATTCCATTTACAAATTTCTCAGACCATTATTTTCTGATATGTGATTTAAGCTTTAAAATGTCCACTTCATTTTTCAGCTTAATTTCCTCCGTGGTAACCATGCATCGGCTGATTTTACTGGCAACCCTTAGGAGAAACACAGATGATTTGGAGAAGGTCTGTTTGAACCTGCGTTAAAAAAGTAGATTGGTTAATTTTACAAGTTAACTGGCCGTAATTCAGTTAATTACCAACTTTTTCAAAATTTTATGATTTGTTGTTTGATGTGGGGTGTTCGGCTATAAGTAACCAAAATTTCAAGTCTCTAACATGTATAGTTTCTGAGAACGTGCTCTGTGATGGACAGACAAAGGAGTGAAATGAATAGGGTTTCGTCAGATGAACGAAACCCTAAAAACAAGTAAGAAAAATCGTGCGTACAGCATAGATTATGAAACACTTTCCAACACTCCCTGAAAGCTTTAACGAAACTTCACTACTTAGGGAAATAAGGTAAATAAGATAACTAAGTAAACATTTAAAAATCTGATTTCAGTAGTTACTGCCCATAGCCAAATATATATTACAATTCTTTTGAACAGCCCTGTATTCAATCTGTATGTTTATATATATACTATATAATGGGAAAATTCAGTTTAGCAATAAAATGCATAACAGATTGAAATTCATCTTTCAGCAATTTATACTAATAGTTGGAAACATACTTGATACTTTTGTACAGCCCTGTAGTTTACCTAGTACCTTTATTACATGCCACTATTTAGCTAAAATTTAATTCAAACTAAAACACGCTTAAAACTACTGAAATTACATTTCCAGAAATTATCACCCATAGATGGCCATGTATCCAACTCTTTGCGTGGCCCTGTATATCATTTTATCTATATTCTACAAATATTTCTTAGTACACTAAATTCAGTTCCGCATAAAAATACATAACTCCTTTAAAACCCACCTTTAAGCAATTTATGCTCATACTCAGTAACCTTTACGAATTCATTTCTGTAGCTCTTTATCTGAACTATAGCATTTATACGCACTTTATAGTATGCATAAATATAGTGAACAAGTAGGTAAGTGTGATCACAGATTGCACAGAGGGTTTTGTTTAATATTCCTTTCAAAACACTTTATCCTTTTGAAAAATCTGTTAGTTCCACATTTCGCAACCAGGGGCGCACTCTATTCTAAACAAACCTCTATCCGAACGAAACTCCGTTTTATATACTATAAGTAGATATATTAGTCGAGAGGATTGGGCCGATAGCACCCGAGATAAGTAGGTGCCCCTGGTGGTAAAAAGTGGAACTAAAATATGTAAGGCTATGGTGCATAATATGAAAGAATGGTCAAAAGGGTGTCTGCAAAAGTTGGAAAAGTGCTCCCCGGGTGAAAAGGGCAGAGGTTAGAAAATTTGCTTAAAATACACAAGTTAGAGCCTGGAGGAGTAAATAATATGACTTTTTGAAATTTTTATTATTTTCCGTGTGGTCTGAGGTATTCAGGTATATGTATGCAAAAATTCATGTCTCCAACTTAATTAGGGGCTCTCTTAGAAAGAATTGCTTAAAATACATATGTGGTAGCTCAAAGGGTTAAACGTAAGACTTTTTCAAGATTTGATGATTTGTCGCTGGCCTCAGGTGTTCTGCTATAAGTATGCAAAATTTCAAATCCCCAATTTAACAAGGGGCCCAGTTAGAAAGAATTGCTTAAAATATGCATGTGGGAGCCCAAAGGGTTAAATGTACGGCTTTTTCAAAATTCTATGATTTGTCATATGATATGTGGTGTTCAGTTATAAGTATGCAAAATTTCACGCCTCCAACCTAAATAGGGGCTCACTTAGAAAGAATTGTTTAAAATACAGATGTGGGAGCCCAAAGGGTTAAATGAATGATTTTTTCTAAATTTTATGATTTGTTGATAATTTTCTCTTTTTCTTACATAATTATCATTTAATAATGAAATAAATTATGGCTAAAGGCACCATTAAGAATATAGTACTACTTTTGATATTCCTAGTAACTACTTTTGACATTCCTTCAAAAATCCGGCATAGTCTTGGTCCCGATGATGCCGGATTTTTGAAGTTATACTGTATTCAATTCTTAGGCGAATACACATATGTAAATACCCATTAACACGAAGAATGAATACAACTGAAACTGTAACTTACGTGAATTGTAGAATTGTGAATTCTAAAAAAAAAAGTGAAATAATGCAAACAAACAGTATAATTTCTCGCCTCGCTAACTCTAAGCTTGGAAATGCAGTCGCTGGATCTCATATTTAACGCCTGTTTTCATTGGCTGGCTGGTTCATTGCACCAGATTGGCAGAGAGCTGTAAATAGCCTCTAACCCATAGAGTTTTATTTTTTTTTTTTTTACATCTAAATTGAAATTTTAAAATCTGGTTACGAAGTGCACTTTCTGGTGATAGCATCTACACATGACAAAAATTTCAGAGGCCTAGGTGCTATAATTTCGGCACTTTCTTTGGTCAGGCAGGCAGGCAGGCAGGCATCTCTTATTTTATATATAGAGGGATACAAATTTCATTCATAAAAACAAGATAAAGTTAAATATATCACTTTGCAATGTCAAAGTTCAGAAACACCTGAATAATGGCCAAAAATGAACTGGAATAATGGTCCATCATGGTTAGATGCTAACTAGAGAAACATTGCATTCAAATAAAAATCTTCATTATTAGATCTAATTCCGCGATTTCCTTATCTTATTCTAAATTACTACTTTATTTTCACTAAATCCTTATCCTTAAATAATCTCTATCATTAACTCTGTTTAATTCCCTTTAATTTAATGTCTCGCTTGTCTTAATTGCTTAAATGTTACGCTTTTAGTATTCTTAAATTAAATGTTCCATTTCCGCGCTTTTTTCTTTCGAAAATATTCTTTTAGCTTCCATTTTTACTTTCCCGCGCATTTCTGAGGTTATCCCTTTTCCCTTCAAATTCATCCACGTGCTCTGTCCGCACTCTTTATATGATGTGACATTCTTAATTATTCATTGGTTGAGAGCGCGACCTACGTCATATTTGTATTCTTAAACGTGAGGAACAAAAAGTTGATACTCGCTGTGTTGCAGCAGATTTTGAAAGATTTGAGTCGATTTTCCAGTTTACATCCATCCCCTGGTCACCGTCCTTTTATTCGATTATCTGGAACTTTGTTTAGACCTACTTACTACTACGGAGAGATGGCTAATAAATAATCTTGATGGAAACTGCGCCATTTGAAAGATGTTCTAATAAAGTGCTGAGCTGATCTTATGTGTCGTTTTCAATTCATTCTGGGGAAACTTCATGGAATGATGTATTCCATAGTCTTCACTCGACTACTGCAATTAACAAATTGTTATATTAATAAAACAGGCTCGAATTACCTGTTCTAACCACTTCTATTATTGCTGTATGTGATCCACAACTGCTATCGAGACAGCTAGCACTGCATTTTCAACATTGCAATAATGGTAACATAACAACCAGTTATTTCGTTCGCTAGTAAAACCTTCCAATGTTAGAATAATCTAACAATTCAATTCTAAATCATAACATATATATATATGACTGATCGATAAAAATACTATTTTTTGTCACCAATTGACGAAAATCCTTTTTGTGTGTGTGTGTGTGACAAATCAGCAAAAATCTGATTTTTTTTTTTTGCCAATTGACGAAAATTATTGTTTTTAACGATAAATTGGGGAAAAAAAACTTAACTTTTGTGATTGTTATGTTTCTGGAAAAAGGTACATCTATCAACTCAGGCACCCTCTAAGGTTTGTTGATATAAGGTACTTGTACCCAATATGAACAGTGCTCTCAATATTGACACCCCTAATATTTTTTAAAGTAACAATTTTGATCGAGAAATGGCGCTACATGTCCATGAAAAAAATCAGTTCAAATGATAATTAAGCCTGAAAAGTTCAAAAAAGCACGCTGTTCGCCATTTGGAAGGAAACTTGTTGTTTCGTGGTGTGCGGATCTTAATTACAGGTAAGTTTAAATTCTTGCTAGATATGGTAAAATTACTTTAAATATTGAAAAGTGAAGTGTTTTAGAAAGCTGATAAAACATATTTTCGATTGCTATTGCATATACTGCTTAAAAATATTTTCTTTATTTATTTATTACAAGATTTAGTAAAACTAAGCCAGATTCCCAATATGGACACCTTATGTTCACAATGAAAATACAGCAAGTGAATCTTCAGATTCACAAATTTGTAAAATATCTGTTTAATTTTATTTTATTTAGCTAATTCATAATAAAATAATGTTTATCTTTATTTTTAATCTTAATTATAGTATCTCCACATTACATTACGAATTAAGACTGGAAGTACATCTTTTTACAGGTTTGTCAGTGATTAGTTGAACGACTTTTATTTTCTGAACTGTTACTTAAAATTTTTGTTTTCAATTGCAAAAATGTTTCAAATCAGATGCTGAGATAGTAATGTAAAAAATTTGCATTGGGAAATTTTAATTTTTAAGGGGAGGTGAGACCTGGGGGGGGGGGGGGGCAAAACATTTTTTTTTTTTTTTTTAAAGAACAGAAAGGTCGTCCAAATTACCTGTGGATAAACTGTCAAATTTTCCCTTCTTATGTGCTCACTTTTTTTTCAGATATTTTAAAGATTTGCTCATTATGAGGCTGAAAAAAAGAGGCAATTGCACAAAGGAAAAATTGCAGGATGCCATTCGAGCCGTACACAGTGGGACATCATTTGCCAGTCCAGCTAAATCAGCAGGGATTCCAAGGACAACTGTCATGAGAATTTTCAAGACTGGCCAGATGACTGATCAAATCCGAAAGCCAAAGTTGGGCCGCAAATTCATACTCACAGAAAAGCAGCAAGCTGAACTTTGTGCAAGAATATTTAGACTAGCAGACGTTGGCATGCTAATTACTGGGAGATTACTATGAAGGAGTGTTTTCACCTATGCTGAGAAAATGGGTTTGAAGCACAATTTCAGCCAAGCAACAAAGATGGCTGGAAGGAAGTGGTTGGCAGCTTTCTTGAAAAACAACCCACTTGTTGCTAAAAGGAAGTCTCAGAACCTCAATCCAGGGAGAGCCCAGAAGCTGAACCGGGTAATTGTTTCTGATCATTTTCAGAAACTGAAAGCGTGCTTGGAAGAATTGGACATTGTAAATCAACCGCAGCACATTTATAACATGGATGAAAAAAGGTGGCGGCTTACTATCTACCATCAACAGAATGTTCTTGCACGTAAAGAAGCAAAAAGGCTGCATTTTATTGCACCAAAGCATGCAGAAAATGTAACAATTGATTCTTGCTGTAATGCCCTCGGCCACAGCATTCCTCCCATGGTGCTTTTCAGAGGAAAGAGGATGAAACAAGAATGGAAGGATAACATGCCTCCAGGAACAGAAGTTATGATGACCCATAAAGGTAGCATGACCACTGAGGTATTCTGCACTTGGTTGGAACATTTCGCTAAGTTCAAAACTGAAGGCCACACTCTTCTTATTTTTGATGGAGCAAGTTCTCATTTGGACGCCGAAGTCGTGACAAAGGCAGATGAGCACAATGTAACACTCTACTGCCTGCCCAGCAACACGACTCATGAATTGCAGCCCTTGGACAAATCTGTTTTTAAAGCTTTTGAATCATACTGGGATGATGAGGTATTGCTCCATTTCACTCGTTACCCTGATAGACAGATCACTCAACTTCGATTTGGGGAAATCTTTAGGAAGGTTTGGAATCGTTCAATGACTCTGTCAAACATAACTTCAGGTTTTCAGGCAACTGGAATTTTTCCTTTCGATCCAACTATAATTCCAGATGAAGCCTTCGCACCTAGTGACATTACTGCAATTCCCGAACCAACAGCAGAAGGAGAAGAAAATGCACCAAATTTGGAAACTGCAACAGATGTTGAAGCTCCTGTTAACAGCATACATTCTTCTGTTATTGATCCACCTTTATCACCTGCTAGATCATTTTTCATGGAAAATTCCTTCACCAGCACGTTATTGACTCCAACTGTAAGAAGGAAGAAGACACAACGTTGCCAGGCGATAAACTCAAAAGGCATCAAAGTGGTAAAATCCCTGTTCAACAAGATACCATCTGAACAATCCTCCAAGAAACCTCCTCCAAGAAAAAAATCCTCCGAAAAGCCCTTGCAAAAAAATCAAAAGAAGCCTCCCCTCAGTAGGGTACCTGTTGGCGAAATCGCAGGTACCAGCAGTATGATTTCCTCAACAAAGGAGAGCTGGTACTACTTCTTATTCAGAATTGGTGCTGTTGCAGACATGCGGCTATGTATCACATGCGGCAGATATGTCCATGAGAACTGTGTGGGACTTACCACCCATGATGAAGAAGTTTTCATTTGTCCATCCTGTGAGGACTGAGTAATTACAGATGTAAATTCTGCAGACAGATGCAATATAGCTAAGCAAAACCAACTCTATTATTTCATAATATTTTGTAGTAACTGATGCACTTTGCATGGGTCTTCGAAGAGCCACAACCGAAAATGATCCCCCCCCTCCTAAAGTGCATGTTCTGAAGATGCTTACTGTTCCCCCCTCTCCCGCAATACTTATGGATATATTTCTTTTATCCCCTCTCCTCTAAAATCCCTTGGAAGAGTGGCTCTTCCATACACCCTGTGTAGTAGGTCAATAAGGAGCCACCTGTCCCTTATTTGAACATGCATGTCCATAATAGGGCCAGGTGGTTCCTTATATTGGCACTTGTAAACATTTTTTGTTTTTATCATTAAAATTAAACCAGAATAATTACAAGGTTGCTAACTTTAATAATGATAGTCAACAGTCCAGGGATAGTGGTCCAGGAATTTTGGAATCCTATGACGTGTACACGGGGGTGAAAAAAATCAATTTTCCTTAGAGTGTCCATATAAGGTACAGGTACCTTATATCACTGGATATACAACATGATATATACCATAATATATATCCAATATTTATTTTTAAAATATAAATACTTTTATATTTTCATATACTTAATATTTATTTTCAAAATATCAATGTCCAAGATATTTTTGATATTTTCAGCCTTTTTCTATTTATCACCTTTGCTGGATACTTTTACACAAGCAAATTCCTCTGAATAATTTAACTTGAAGACTTGATTAAAATTGTTACTTTTTATCAAAGTCATCATCATAAAAATAATTTAATGAAGTACTGGACATAATCAGCTCCAATAAATATAAATACAATGCATTTTTAAGAGATTTTTTGTACTTTTTTTAAAAAAACAGACGATATAATAAAACTCATATTTAAGAGAATATTGAAAGCAATCAGCATAAAAAAGCATAAAAAATAGCTCAAAAGTGTAAATGTTAGGCTTAAAGCATAAAACTTGGCTAGAATGGAAACCACATTCCTTTTACAAAAGTCACAAAATCACAGTGAAATATGAAAAAATGCTAAACACATTAAAAATTCACGAAAAATGCTAAAAATCAGAAAAATTAAAAAAATGCAGTGGACAAAATTAATTACAATGGGTTGAAAGATTGAAACTGGGTGTCTTTCACAAATGTAAAAATATCACTGCGAAGCTAAATTGCTCCACATAAAAAATTCAAAATGTTTTTATATTAAGCTAAAAGGTTGAAACTGGATTTCTTTTGTTAAGGTTAAAATATTGTCGTGACATACCTAAAAACTCTAAAATTGCATTTAAAAAAATAATAATTAAAAAATAAATAAATCACTAATCACTAACCCAATTCTGAATAAATGTCAGGGTTAGTAAATATGATATTTTTGAAAATATCAAAAATATCCAATATTTTGATATATATCCGATATTTTCGATATACAGTAGAACCTCGATTATCCGAAGTAATTAGGACCGACCCTCTTTCGGAAAATCAAAATTTTCAGATAATCGAGAATGCTTCCATTTTAAGATTAAGAAGAAATATATGCGCTATTTCTTATTATGGTAACAAGTGCTTAATAAAAAGGAAGCAATAATAAAATAGAAACAAGAATAAATTACCTGAATTTTAATTTTGAAATTAAGTACCTTTTACATATTTCACAAGGGTTTGAAACAATGTTTTGTTTGTCGCAGTTTCGATTGCCTTTACTTTGAAACTCTACCACAAAGATTTTTAATGTCATTAATTCATGAGTATCACAGTCTTTCTGCTGCTCCAGCCATGTCGAACCTTTTGCAAAACATTCAAAAGCTTCAGAATTGCTAATTTGTTGGTTTTGTTTGTTCCACTCTGCAGCTTACAGGAGCTGAAGTTAAATTCAAAGGAACTCTAAGAAAAGGGATCAAAAATATTTATATGTACTTGTAGTTCGGAATGGACCGCTTGCACACAAGGAATATGATAGTTAACCCCTTGAGGGGCGATGGCATATATTTTATCCCACCTATGATTAATGAAGATTTGCACCAGAAAAATTTTATGAAATTTTACTTTTCTAACTTCAGCAGAAAAAAGTCGTAAAATTGCTTTTCCTTATTTTGAAATAAAAATTTTCTAAATTTCTGGTGGGAATTCAGCATTACACAAACACAATTGCTTGCCCCTCAAGGGGTTAAAAAAAAAGTTCTGAAAATGGATTTTGCACAAAAGGAATGTGATACTAAAAAAAAAGTTTTAAAAATAGATTTCGCTTAACCGAGAGTTTCGGATGAAAGAGGTGCTACTGCATATCCGATACTTTCAAAATAGTCAACTTACTGCTGATAATGAATATTTTCAAGCATAATATAAATTAGAAACTAAATCATATTGTAATTAACATAAAAACTTAAACAATAGTATTCTAAGGATAATGCATTTCTCTTTTCCTTTTTTTTTTTTTTTTTTTTTTTCTTACTTAGAACAAAATTGAAGATACTATACTAATTGAAAAATACAATTTGCTTTATATGCCTATATATATATATTAACTATAGGATTTGTATCAAGTAGTGAGAAATTCATAAAATAAAATTTTAAATACAAAATAGCTTTTTATTTAATTGAAGAATTTTAACATAAATGTAAGTTTGTCTTATTTTTTATTCCCTAACCTATAGTACAGCTAGACTCGATTAAACCAAAATCAAAAGATTCTTTTCTAATAATGCTGTATCTAAATGATTATCTTAATTACAGTTTATCTTTCAACGGCTGTTCTGAATTAATTGTCTCACATAATTATTAGTTCTACATTTAAAAATAAAAGTTTCAAACATAAAGCTTGGAAAAGATATTTGTTTACTTCTTTGCCTAAAAAAGTCACTGCCAGAGACGAAAGTTCTTTATCTACAGAATGGTACAGTCAATAACAGATAAAAATTTAATTTACACTAGTTTTGACTGAAGAAAATATTAAAATTATCTTGCACATTGATATTTTAAAAAATAAATATCAAATATACAAAATATCAAACAGCTTGATATTTTGAAAACAAATATCAAGAATTTGAAAATATCGAAACTATCAAAAATCTTGATATTTTAAAAATAAATATCGGATATATATATATCAAGATATATATTATGATACATATCAATGAACCCTGATAAATGTTACAGAAAAGAGAACAAAATTTACGATATGCATAGTAAATTTAGTTCTCAATTCAATAAAGGTTATTATATATACACACAGATATGAAATAGATGGATGAATGGAGAAAGAGAGAGTCATGAAAATTAATGATAAACAATAAAAATAATAATAACCATAGCATTATGAATAAATATATAAATTAAGCTGCTGTCATTCCACAAATCCATGCAAAGCAGAAAGGAAATAGTACAGAAAAATCCCCTTAACTTTTTCTTAATTTAGAATCCTTTATCCTTTCATGCTATTTGCAAGAATTTTTAAGTACTATTTCATCCTTTCAACAGTAAATTCTCCTAACTAGGGCTGGACGATATCAGAAATTTAATATCGCAATATATCAACGTGTTAATATTGATATTGGTGATATATCACAATAACTATTTTAAACTGTGCAAAAATAGAAATACTGCTAATTGCAAAACATAAATGATATATAGCAGCAATTTGAGTAAAAACAGATGTAGAGAGCAACGAATCAATGATTCATACCTACATGTTCACACAGCATCATTAAAATAAGTATATATATTTATACAAAAATATTTTAGAAAAGCAACAAATGTTTGATATCTGTTTGCACTTATACCATTTGTGCAAAATATTTTACTTCAAAAATAGTATGTTTCCTATTCTTCCTACTCTATGCATTACTTATCAATAACATTTTAACTATTTAATTACTTTGCGAATAACTGAGAAAATTATAAAATACAAACTAAAATAAAATATTCTTAAATTTAGGACGTTGACGATTTTATTTTAATTAGCACAGAAAAAGAGGAAGCTCAGAAAAAACTAAAATTAATTCAATGCCACGCTAATATACTTGTTATTAAATAGGTTTCAGTGGATGATAGATAGATGCAACAGAAATTTTGCTTTTAAATCTTTCTGTAAGGAATCAATTCATTCTTAACAGAAAAAAATCACTGTATTTATATCTTCCTACTTATTTACTATAAGAAAACAACATTGAAACATTTTTTTAAAAATATATAAATACTCAAATCACATTTGGGAATAATTTTATACTAATTTTAATTTTGTTTTTTCATAAATATTCATAGCTGAAAAATATCAAGACAGGATAGATTAAATTAACTTGAGAAAACTTTGCTCTAACGAAAATATGACAAACCACAAAGAAGAAAGAACAAAGTACAATATGAATAAGCATTACTGGGCTCTTCTTAAAAGCAACCAATCATCAAAGCGAATGACTGCTTCGACCTTGAGCTTTTCACCAACTTGGTCGTAAACAAAAGGCGAAACTTTCCCATTAGCGAACTCTGATTGGTTGCTCGCAAGCCAAACATTCCAGCTGCTTCAGGTTTAGAATCGATGATAACCAGCTATCTTCTGTTTCAAACGCGACAACGATAACCAGTGCTCATGTGATTATTCATACTGTATCAATATCTGGAGTTATTGCAATATGTGTAGGGCAATCACAGTTATGAGAGAAGAACGGGCGATAAGTGTTATTCAGTATTACGCAGGTAGTCAAACAAACCCTAGGTTTACAATGAAGGAATGTATTGCAATAATTGGGATAATTTCTAATGGAGATAATCAGCAGAAAGAAAGATTATAAAAGTAGATTTTTTGTTTTGGATGTGGCAAGAGATTGAAGACATTGGATTTTTTTTTTTTTTTTGAAGGGGGGAGGTGGGGTTGTAATTGCAGTGTTTGCTAAACACTGTTATTTTATTGGGATATATCAAAAGAGTCGAAGTTTAGATATTGTTATTGAGATAGTTAAGAAATACCAATATCTAATCGATATATTGATAAATAACCCAGCCCTACTCCTAGGTATTTTCATTTATTGCAGTGCTTCCCAAACTTTTGTCCCTATTTTTCCTGAAGAATTTAACATACTAAATATAATATTGAGGAGTTTGTCAACAGTCGACGGTTCGATCCTTTTTATAAAAATTCAAAGTTAAATTATCCTTTTTACAAAAATTCAAAGTTAAATCAATTTACACTTTGTTTATTTGTTTAGTACATATATTAAGCTCAATATTAAATGTAAGATAGTAATGTTTTCTACAAAAATTTATTAAAGCATAAATTTAATAAAGTAATTTTCCTTAATGTTTGTACACTTTCTAATTGTATTTCATATAAATATGTAAATAAAAGTTCTTTGTTAATTTTTTATCATTTCTCTGTATTATTATGCGTATGTAATTTATTTAATTCTGCATCTAAACTTATAGGTATATCATATTCTAATAACCCTCGTCTATCTGCAGGTAATGGATTAATGTTAAACTTTAACTTTCCAAGATATTTATATATTCTAAATTCTAGTTCAGTCCATTTCCAAAAAAGTTGAGAATCCACATAAAATTACACAACGTCAATGGCTATAATTTTCCCTTGTAATCAAAGTAATTATTATGCTTAGTTTTTTAATGCAAATAAGTTTAATTACTTTTGACTTCCCCTCTCAACCAGGAATTTTATACAATCCTATTTTATTATTAATGCATACCTGCAATAGACAAAACTAAGGAAATAAAGGGAGGTTTACCTTTTTCCTCTACTGTCTATGTTACGGGTAGTTCAGGTGGTAACCGGATTATTATGCATAACTTATCTAGAACTTCCCAGCACAATAATTAAGAACATATATAATTAAGCAACTCTTTATCACATTTTACAGGAGACAATATAGTATTTCTTATTTATAGGGGCCTTGACATAACTCAGTCATAAAAAAGTGAAATTTTGTGCCAAATAACATAAACAATTGCGAAAATGAAACTGCAAACAATGAAAAAAGGAGGACAAATAAGATTATGGAAATCTACAAATCTCTCTTAACCTCTTAACCTTTTCCTCATAAAAACTAAACAGTTTCACTTCTTTACATTTTGACTTTATTTCTGATTAGCCGAGTGTTTTTTGCTTCAAAAGCAAACCAATGAATTACAACATCTATACTGATTTGCTCATAAAATAAGTGCTATTTTCCTAATTTTCGTAATTATTTAACTTTAAATCTTTACAATGAAAAAATTTGAGGATTTGTAGATCATTCACTTGTTTAAAGATCTTAAATTTGTGATTGCATGAATTTAGGTTCGTCATAGTTAAATTTATATTTCAATGGTGTTAGTAATTTTAGAAATCATTTTAAAACATCACTTATACAAATTATTAGGTTAGTCAATATTAAATTTATATTTCAACGGTGTTAGTAATTTTAGAAATCATTTCAAAATACCGCTTATATAAATTAATTTTAGTTGTATTTCCTTTTAAATATGTGTGAAATTAGTATATTCAGAATATCTACTAATAATCAAATGTAGTTTTAGAAAAACCTTGTTTTAAAAAACAAAAGAGGGAGGAGGCAGAGCTTCTGGCTCTACCTCCCCCTCTTTTATTCCATAGTTTTAATTTTTATCTTTAATTTATAAGCACTGATGATGGGGCCTTAGAGGCTTCGAAATAGCTATATGCTTTTAAAAATTACTTACATTTGTGTTCTTTAAACGTTGTTTCTCTCTTTTTAATACTATGAAATGTACAGCTGTCGCGAGCTTATCTTCTAATAAAACCCCCTTCTTTCCACCAGGGTGGTCACAAATCTCTTATCTTAAAATTCCCTGATATTTCCATGATTTTTCCAGGTTAACTTCAAATTTCCAGGTTAGCGTTAAAATAATGAAATTTTCATAGATAATTTCATTTACAACATTTACTCTAATACATATAGTTATTACTTAGTAAAAGTTTATATTAAAAGAAAAAAAAAGAAATGACACTACAATTTCTTGCATAGTTAATCAAAAATAGACATTACTGCCTGTTAGAACTTGTGGTACTGTACAATGTGAGAATGATGTCGAGTCGTATCAAAACGACATGTAGTAAACAGCCGAATGGAAAATTACCGTGCATCCTGGTAATGACAATAGGGACAAACTTCAAATAAGATAAATGGTAGTCAAGATTGATAGACAATTACCGGATAATTAATTGATATGTTTTCTGTTTTGTCTAAAGTATCAAATGTGTAAAAAATAGAGATGGGAAATATACCACATAATTGTATTTATTCTAATTCTATTTGTTCTAAAGCTTTCCAAATCTTAAAAACAAGGGTTTCAATTAATAAATTTGAAATTTGGGACAAGCCTTTGTTTACAACTTCACAACTTTTTTAGATATTGATTTTTTTTTTTTTTTTTCATATTTAAAGTGCATAATATAGTGAGTACTTAAACAGAAAATGTTCACAAAAAATTCAAACATTCATAGCTGACTTGATTAATTCACATTTTTTAGGAAAGGACATAAAATTTCCCATTATCTAAGAATGACTCGCATATCAAGTTTCGTCAGTTATAGATTTGTACAAGGAAAATACAACCATTTATTTTCATCCTAGAGATAAGTTCAGACTTTTTTTTTTTTTAATTGGCTGAGACCGATACTGAAAGCACACAGCAGGAATTTCTTAAAATCATTTAAAAATTGTTTCAAGATTAATATTTTCATTACCTCAATTTTCATATTCCTGAAAATCTGTTTAAAATGGCAAATTTGTTTTTTATATCCAACCACTGGCAAAAATCTGTAAAAGTCACTATTTTCATTCTTATAAAATATCATTTATACAACTACGGCAGAAAGACATCAGTTCTGTTTTCCAATAAACAAGGAACTTCAAACAGAAAGAGAGAGAGAGAGAGAAACAATAAGAGATATTTCACAGCTTCTGTATGTTTTAACACTGACCATGCAAAGGCTTCAAAATCAGATAGAATATTTCTCTTTATATCACTCTAGCAAAACCCGCAGCTTTGCTCGCATAATAGTTGAAATATGATAGTAGTATTTGTGTGCCTATTTTTATTAGAAAAATTATACTGTTAGTAATAATTAAAAAATTACTCATTAAGCCACAGTTTGACTAAACTTCATTATTACATTGCATTGGGTAAAAATGAGACTTAAATTAATAAGAACTCAAACTAATTCTAAATAAAAGATATTTAGAATGCATTTTGAAGCTTTTATGCTCATTTCAGTTTTTATTTGAAATTCTGAATTTTTATGAAACCTTTCTTAACACGCATTTACATTTTAACACTGAGGTCTAAGCCTGAGTGTCACACGGGTTGCCATTTTCGGTGAAGCGAACTAAGCCTGAGAGTGTCTCTTTTGTCAACTTTTAACTATCTGAGATATAAAATTACGAACTAATACGTTCGCGGTCTTTTCAGATAATATCTACAACTTTTTTATTTTGGAAGAAAAAAAATAGAGATTGCAGCACTAAACAGGAGAAAGTATATGAAAATATCTAGAATCAGAGGTTAACTCAAACTTATTGTGGATTATGTGGTGTTGCTCTTTGTGCAAATCTGTGCTTTGAAATGTACCACACAAAAGCAAATTATACCAAATAATGTTCACATGCAAATTATTTGTACAACATTTGGGTAAGTTTTTGTTCAAGTCTATGTCAAATTTGATGTTAAAAAATTATGATTTCTTATGGGAAACTTTTTTTTTTTAAATAGAAAATTCTTTTTTAATAATTTCTCATTAAATATTAATTAATTTACATAATTACACATTAAAGTACATTTAAGTAGTTCCTTCATTATGAATAAAAAATATTAAAATACATATCTTCCAACTATTTTTTTAAAAAATCATGAAAAGTACCAAATACTCTCAGTTCAGAGGGAGATATGCAGTTGAAATAGCTCAGATCTCAAAGTGTTAAAAAAAACTATATTTTAAGATTCTAGTCTAATGGTCTACCACCCCTCAGGTGGTAATGGCACCAACATAACATATAGCATATGTTGGAACAGGGGTTGTCACCTTAAATTTGACAATATACACTTTGAAATCGGTTTGGTATTTCCTGAGATTACATAGAAATAGTAGTTTAGAAAGTTTTTAAAAGGCTTTTTGTTCATTTTACCACTTTAAATTTTGAATCTTTTAGAAACTGTTCTTAGACAGGATTTACGTTTTATATCTATCATCAGGGACCCGGAGCTGTGTTTTCCCTGGAGCTGGAGCTCTAAATTTTCCCCAGCTCCAGGGCTCCTTTAGTTTTTAATATTCTTTTAAATCTTTTTTTTTTTTCAGTCTTTTAAATTTCTAGGCTTAAAATATTTTAATTACAGTAGAAGATCTTTATAACGCAATTCTATATAATGCAATTCTCCATATAACGCACAACTTCTCAGATGTAAACAATGAATTTTGCAGGTAAGAAGCACCTGAAATCCCACATCGTAAAAATTGCTACTCTCTAGGAAACTACATTTGATACATTAATTCAACTTTATCTCCTTAATTCAAAACTTTTTAATGAAAAAAATTGCTATTATTACAATAAATATTATATTTTTGGAAATGAGTAATATAATGAATGATTGGGTCCAGGTATAGTTGGACCATGTTTATAAAATAAACAATATAAAATGATCATATAATGCAAAAATTTATAATTTGGATAATTCCTGGTGAGAAGAAGTGCAGTATAAAGATACTCTGATGTATTTTGGTATGTTTCAGATTTATATGGTCGTGTTTATAAGATAAATTTAATGATGTGTGAAATGTGATCCATATAATGCAAAATTCTATATAACGCACAACCTTGCGTTTTTAGGTTTGCGTTATAAAGATCTTCTACTGTACATCATTATTCAGTATTTTAATTATATCATTTTTTAGGTTTTTATTATTATTAGTAGTACCTAGGAAACCTTCTCGAAACATGGTAACACTACTTCTACTTTCTACTTTCTACTTGAACTAAGTGACAACCCTATTCGAAAACAAATATGGCCGCCTGTTGTTTGCATGTGTAGTTGTACAATTTTGGCTGTTTGAAAAGTGTAGAAGAAATTTAAGATTTTTGTGTTTAAAATTCCACCAAACTTTCTATTTTAAAAGCAAAAGCTAAAAGATGTCATACTTTCTGAACAAGCATTTGAAGTTTGATGAGAATAAAAATGCATTTTGTTAGATCTTTAATGAAGGTAGAAAGTATTTGTGAGCAAAAAATTAAACGTGTAAATTAAAATCTGCAGCTCAAAAGCGCGAAGTCGGAGCCGGAGCTGGAGCCACAGTATTTTCTCTAGGAGCGGAGCTGGAGCTGGAGCATCAAAAATTGTTCGGCTCCGGGTCACTGTCTATCATACCAAACTTTTAGTTTCTATCATTAACAATTCCATGGAAATCACAATTTAAAGCATTTTTAGAATGCTTTTCGCATATTTTCTACTTTTAAATTTCTATTTTTTTAAAACTCATTTTAGAGGGCATTTACACCATATAAGTAACTACTATACAAAGTTTCAAGATTTTGTCTTTAACAATTCCAAAAAGAAATTTAGAAAATTTTTAGAACGTTTTTCACTCATTTACATATTAAAATTAACTACCAGGCCAAATTTCAAGTTTCTAGCCCCTTCAGTATAACTAAAATAACAGTCCAAGCTGGTTTCAAGTACGAATTGAGTCCGAAAGCCAAGATTAATCTCTTCTTTCTAAATTACCGCAATCGTAATGGAAATTAGTATTTGTTTCAATCAATTTCCATGATTTTTCCAGGTCAACCAAATTCCCTGATATTTCCATGTTTTCCAGGTCGGTGACCACCCTGTTCCACTTGCAAAGCAAAACTGCTCACAGAATGCTCACTCTGTGAAATTACCGGTCTCTAACTAGAGAAATCTCAAATCCCGGCATAGAACTTTTGTGGAATGGGTCTCCTAATATGCAGTAAAAACACTGGAGAGCAATATTTTTTTCTTTATTTTTTTTCAGTACCGGCCCCTAAAATAGAGGCCGTACCCGACTCGACCAAACAAAATGAATTCAAACTTTGAAACCGGCCGGGTCAGCAGAATTAATACAATTTTTTTTATGAGCCGAGTCGGGCGATAAACAAAATAAACGGTCCTGACCAATATAACAAATTAAGTGGGCCGACTTCCGCGTTATAAATATTGGGCTATTTTGCTCACGCAAAAACACTGGCTCGTTAATGCAAATCCTAAGAAAGATTTTTTTTTAAAATATGTCGTTCGCATTCCATTATTTTTAAATGATCTTTTTTGCATTGGATAGCTGAGGTCGGTCTCTACAAAGAGTCATTTTTACTTTTTCGATTGTGTTTAGAGGGTATTTTTTTTTTTTTACTAGAACACTTTCACTTTCGAAACTGATTCCGAAAATCAAAGTATACTACGAAAAACATCTGTAAACAAAATCGAAAAAGGGTTTTTTTAGAGATCGACCTCAGCTATTTGATGCAAAAAAAAGCATATTGAAATGCGAACCATGTACTTTTAAAAAAAATTCTTCCATAGGATTAACCTTAGCGAACGGGCTTTTACCCCTGAGTGAAGTAGCCAATCTATAGGGGAAAAAAATCGGCCTGTCCCGTACAAAAAATAAATTAATTAATTAATGGCCCAGCATAGAAGCTAAAAGTTTAGCCCGGCCCAGAAAACATTTAAAATCTCGGCCTGACCCGTCTGAATTTCTTCAAAACATTGATTTTTACGCTGATATGGTTAAAAATTGTTTCGTACGAAGAGTTCTCAACAAAAATACTTATTTTATCTTTTTTTTTCATGTTTATAATCTTTATTTTTAAAGAAGTGCCTAATAAAATCACTCAAGTACACATTTATAACTAAAAAACAAACGTAATTAATTTTGTTATCTCTTGACTCAACTAAAAGATAAACACACTTGATTTCAAATTCACTCCATCTCCTCAGACCCAACATTCTGACACATTGCCCTATGACCTTGACGTGTAGTTGGCTGATTACTTTCAGTTTTGTTTCTTTTAAAAAAACTTTGAATGCAGTAGAAAAAAGAGGTAACGAGATAAGAGATTTTTTTAATGCAAAGTGGATTTTCTTCTCTTTCTTTAAACTTATTATATATATATCTTCATCATAATAACCTATGATGAAAAGGAAAGTCTAAATTCTGAGCAAGAAATATTTTTAAAACTTACAGAATTATTTTTAAAAATGAACAAGAAAAGATGTGTATGTAGCAAATCAAAAATAAAATCTGCCACAAACAGAATCAATGAAAGTTATCAATAGGTGAACTGCTAAAAAAAAAAAAAAAAAAAAAAAAGAAAGAAAGAAAGAAAAGGAAAAAAGGAGCGTTTCTAGTTATCCTAAAGTGGTTTTGGCAGTGTGAGATCTACACAGGCCGGGTTAGGGCATTACTTTTTTCCTGAAAGATCGGGCTGGACCTAACTTATTTTTTCTGTACAGAGCCTGGACTGGTTTCATTCCTAATCTTCACGATCTAAAATTTTCAGTCCTAGTTTTGACAAAGCCTGTATGAAAATCATTGTCTCGTCGTGGCCTGGTCCGTTCAGAGGTCAGTAAAATTAGGCCTGGACCAAAAATGTTTGCAAAAAATGCATACATTTTTAAATCGCCATTATTCTACAATTAAACATTAAAATGTATTCTTTTTAAAGAGTAGTAGATTTCATACGCTTATTAAAATATAGCTAAATTAAAATATAGTAAAACGAGTGAAAAGAACCTGCCTATGATGGAATCCTGTTTTAAACTGAACATGTTGAGAATCTTGTCTATAACGCTTTTTTTTCTTTTTTATACAATTCCGTCTTAGCAGATTTTACTGTATAACATTTTCAGATTTTTAACACTTCAATACATAGAATATGGATAAGCAATAATAACGATAACTGAAACATTTACATACAAGAAATAAAGATTCATTAAAAAAATAAATATCACAGCCTGTGGCACTTCATCAATGTTTTGTAGAAATTCACTCGGGCTGGGTCGAGATTTTAACTTTTTTCCGAGCCAGTCTCGGGCCGAACTTTTAGGTGTTATATCGGGCCGGGCCAAACTTTTAAATTTTTTACTGGGTCAGGCCAATATTTCTTTTGTACGAGCCGGACCGAACTTTTAATTTTTGTATCGGGCTGGTCCGTGCCGAATTTTTTCTGCGAGTTGGGCAGTCCCGGGCTGAATTTTTTTCTACGAGTCGGGCAGTCTCGACCTAGAAATTTCGGGCCGGTCCCGGAAATTTCGGCTTGTGCAGACCTCTAAGTGTCTCTATATGATATTTCAAGACCTCTAAAATCCAGTAAAGCCGCGTCCGAAGCGATTCCGGAATTTAGATTGTACAAATATCAGTTCCTTGAGTGCGGCGCTTACGTTGATAAACTTTTTTTAAAAAACAGATTTTCATTGGTGCGGCGCTTACGGTGGGTGCGGCAGGTATTCCCGAAAATACGGTAAATGAAATAATTATGTCTGTAATTTAGAATTACAGATTACAAACTGATAAAAAGCAAAAAGACAGGGGGGGAATTTAGAATTACAGATTACAAACTGACAAAAAGCAAAAGGACATTGGGAAAAGAAAAGTAAAAATCGCCAGTTGGTTTACGCTACTCCCCTCTAAAGCTCTCGCACATTACATATTGAGAAACCAAGTTGCAGGGATGCAGAATATGTCTGATCCGGCGATCTAGGATTGGGAGAAGTTTTAACCACCTGGCGAAATTTTGCAGAAACATATAAAATTGATTTTGATTTTAACAACAAATTCCATAATTCCATGAGATAGAAAAATTTCGTTACAAATAAAAAGATCAGTATGGCGACTTCACAAAATCGATCTTAGAATAATATGTACCATATCAGGGGTTATTCTGTCCCAAATTTTCCGAAAATTTAAGGCATTCCAGTACCGAAAATTTAAAAAAAAAAAAAAAATCGGTCATCAATCTGACAATTCAGATATAAAAATACTGCAAATTTTATCCAAGAATTACAGAAAAAACGTGAATTACGTCACAAGATCGCGAAAGAAACACAAAATTCGTCAAAAGATCGCGAAAGAACAACGAATTTTGTCACAAGATTGCGAAAAAAGGGCAAATTTTGTCATGAAGAAAACCATAAATTTCATCAAAAGATCGCGAAAGAAGCGCAATTTTTGTCAAAAGATCATGAAAAAATCTGCAAATTTCATCAAAAGATCACAAAATAACTGCAAATTTCGTCAAAAGGGGCGAAGTAACCATGATTTTCATTAAAAGATGGCGAAATATTCGTGAATTTCATCAAAGGAACGCGAAAAGAAACACTGCAAATTTCGTCAAAAGATCGAAAAATGAATGCAAATTTTGTCAAAAGATCGCGAAATGGACGTAAATTCCGTCAAAAAATCGCAAAATGAAAGCAAATTTTGTCAAAAGATTGTGAAAACACAAATTTCATCAAAAGATGACGAACAAACCACAAATATAGTCAAGATCGCACACCAATCGCACATTTCGTTAAGCGGGGCAAAATAACTGCAAATTTCATTAAAAGATAGCAAAAAAATGCAAATTTCGTCAAAAGATCACGAAAGAACCGAAAATTTTGTCAAACTATCGCAAAACAACTGCGAATTTTGTCAAAAGGAAGGTGAAATATCTGCAAATTTCGTCAAAAGATCGCAATCAATGCAAATTTTGTCAAAGGGCTGCGAAAAAAAACATAGTTAGTGCTGGGAGTGGATTTCCGCCCCTTCCCCCACTCTCCTGTAACCTTTCAGAAAATTTGCTGTGAATTTCAAAATTTTTTTTTCACTCAGAAACACTCCTGCACATAAGTCGAGAAATATACGAAAAATAAATTTTCTATACCTATGGTGGTAATACAGCATTTACCTATAACATACTGTAAAATTTTGGGGAAATTTACATGTGGATTGAGGGTAATGTTTGGAGTAGAAACATTTTCTGCATCCCTGCCAAGTTGATTCGACCCATTTACATTATGCCTATGGCAGTCAACCTTCTTTACGGAGTTATAGTTTCTTTGGCCAAACTACGATTTACAAACGTGTCTCCAATATACTTCAAGCTACCAAACATGAATTTTGATACAGGCGTGGGGAAAATTATGTTACTTTGACGCAACCATATTAAACCTTTATGAGTTAGAAATTATTGTTATATTTAAGTCTCTATTTAGACATTTTTTATAAGGTCCTTTGTACATATATACAGCTAAATAATAGATTTACTGATGATTTCAGGTGTTATGTGGCAGTTTTTTTTAATTTTAAAATCATCACATTTGTGAAGGATTCAAGCTTGGAGATTAAAAAGCTTTCAAGAATTTGTGAAGGATCTTATGTTTTAAGGGGGCTGGTCACTCAGTTTCAAATTTCCCCTCACTAATGTAAAGTCTATACACATTGGATGCATTCGTCTATTTAAAGTATCTCCTCGGGAAATGAATATTTTTAACTTCTATTTTTTTGTGTACACTTCCTAAAAGATGGCTCTTTTTTTCTTAAGTTCTTAAAATATTTCTAAAGTATAGACTTAATTTTATAGGAAGTGTTAAAATTTTACTCACAGTTCGATTGCTTTTAACACATAAAATATTAAATTCAGCATAGATTTTAGAAATATTTTGAAAACCAAGAAAAAAGGAGACATCCTTTAAGAAGAGTACACAGGAAAAAGATGTTAAAAATATGAATTTCCCGAGGCGATATTTTACATATACAAATGCATCAAATGTCCATAGACTAAACATTTATGGAGGAGAATTCCGAAGCTGAGTGACCAGCCCCTTAAGGTGAAAAAATTGTGAAGAGTGCTATAAAGGACTCAAGTTCTTCCTTAACTACTTACAGATCATATTTATTTTCCATCTTAATCTTTTATGTAAAACACTGAACATGAAAAAAATATAGAGAAAAAAAAAAATATTAGAATGTAGAAATTATAGCTTTTTATACATATTGTTTTATAAATGAAATTTCAATTTTTCCAAATTGGGAAAATTGAAAATAATCCCTTTGCAAAGAAAACAGAAAAAAAAGTTTTCACCCTCAAAATTTCTGGATTTTTTTCAGAGTATTCACATCTCTACATCACTGGCTGCAAAATCTTATGTTAACCCATGAGAAAACTTAAGGATTACTCATTAATTACCCAATAAATGTATTAAAACTTGGTTTTCACGATCAGAGAGTCCACTTGATATAGATGTACACATATCAAAAACTTTTGAAAATGGCTATGTGTACAATGACAAATGAGGGGAATTTAAACTTTTTCTTTTTTTTTTTTTTTTTTTTTAAATATGGACAACACTTTTTTTAAGTAACACATAAACATTTTTACATAATTTTTAAAGTACATAATAGATGAATGCTGTTAAATAATGTAATGATGACCATTACACAGATAGTTTGGCGAGAAATATATGAAAGACATTATAATATTAAACAAAGACATAATTTAAAGAACAAATTAAAAAAACAAAATTTATTTCCTACATTGTTTAAGCCCGAGAAGGGACAGATATTAAGTTATTTCATTCCATTAGTTCTACATTTAATGTTAAATTTTTGTAACAAATTAGTTAAGCCAATTGAAGATTAAAAAATAAAAATCATACAATATGATACTTAAAACACCCTAAAAAAATTAGATTCCGGTCAAATTAAATCGAAATAAATCTTAGACTTCTTCCATTTTTAATTGAAAATATTTGTATTATGTTTATGACAATTGTGCATAAAATGATAAGATGCATGCAAAATACAAAACTTAAAAAAAAGTCTAAAATTTATTTCGATTTCATTTGAATGGAATTTAATTTTTTAGGGTGTTTTAAGTATCATATTGTATGAATTTTATTTTTATTTTTTAATCTTCAATTGGCTTAACTAATTTGTTACAAAAATTTAACATTAAATGTAGAACTAATGGAATGAAATAACTTAATATCTGTCCCTTCTCGGGCTTAAACAATGTAGGAAATAAATTTTGTTTTTTTAATTTGTTCTTTAACCACTTCACCGGCGACAGGTATAGGGAAACAGTGCTTTTACCCCCGACTTATCTCGGGGCTGCCGGTGAAGTGGTTAAATTATGCTTTTGTTTAATATGTCAAGTTTTTTAATAACTACTGCACTCAGACGAACGCATTTCAAAATTAATAGAAAGTATCATCATCAGGCTCTGATGTATGCACAATGTGGGATGCAGTTTACCAATGTGTAATTCAAAATGTTTCACCACTGTAGTAATGCAGGTTGCGGTAGTTTGGACAAAAACTTCTAATCTGAACGTAAAAAATCTATAATCAAAACATAAAAAATTAACTTCTCTTAAATTTAGATACCCTATTTCCCACTCAGGAACGCTATCAATTTAAATGTGAAGTGTGTTGAAACCTTACTGCTAATATTTAACAATATTATAGCTGTGATACAATAAAAAATAAAAGTTTTACTTAAATTTTAAAACCTTATTCTCTCTTAAAGGGTGATGTAAACACATCAGAAAATTATTACCTAAGTTTAACTTGGGGTATAAATAGTTCTCATCTCGGAAAAAAAAATACATTTTAAAATTTAAGTTATGTAATTCCCCACTAAGTTCGCTACCTGCGTAAAAATAGCTATCCACTAGAAACTTTTTACTAAAATATAAATTTGACCAAAGCAAAAACTTATTTTGAAAATATCCTTTTTATTTCCACTATGACGCCATATTCACCTTTTTAATTTTTGAAAAAAAAAAAAAAAACTAGCTCAATTTAATATTTCACGTGAAAATCTTTCAACTAAAAAGAAATAAATTATTATTACGGCTTTTGAAATTTTTGCAACAATGAAGTAAAAATGTTACATTTTCTATGAAAAATGTCCGTTGATTTTCAATGGAAAAAGCGAAAATTAGAATTATTAAGAAAAATATTTGAATAATGTAAAAAAAAAATTGGCCCATGTTTCTCTCTGGGTTATGATTCGTCCATATGCAAAGGCATTTTACCATTCGTTTTGACCCTAACGTAGGCAAACGTTTTTACACTTTAAATTTATAATATCAATAGAATTAGTAAAGAATAAAAAATGAGTGGCATCAGGGACAAAAAGGTGGGAAGAAAAAATGAAAAAGTTATCATCTCCATAGGCTTTTCCATGTTAAATTAACATTGAGAAGTGACACTGGAAGTAAATAAGTATTGCGCTGCCGCGCAATACTTAAATTAAGAAATTGATTTTAAAGACATATAGTTCATTTATTTAAATTTTGCTTTTAGGCAAAAAATTATTGAAAACATGATTTCTTTTTGCATACAATGAAAAAATTAAAAGATTTATTCCGGTATTTTTTGAAAATGAAACCTGAACTTATTCTTTGACAATGCTGACTCGATTACCATTACAATCAGCATTTATTATTATTATTAAAAGTAACTAGAAAGTAATTCATAGTTTAAGGAAACAAAAATTAAGGGGACTCTTCACTGACTTGAAAACACTTGCTCCGTATTATTAAATCTATGGGCAGGTTGTTTTGAATTTCTTATTTAAATTTGAATATTTTTAAACAATGTTTTTTTGCATAGGATAGCTGGGTTGATCTAGTCTAATATGGCTATTTTTTGCTTTATTGATTTCAGTGTCAGATTTTTTTTAAATAAAGGTACTACTTTCATTTTCAGAACTAGTTTTGAAAGTGAAAGTACCCTTATAAAAAAATTTGCGACTAAAATTGAAAAAGTACAAAATGGCCATTTTAGAGATTGACCTCAGCTATCTTATGCCAAAGAAAAAAAAAAAGGCATTTAAAAATATTCAAATTTAAATTACGAAGCGAGTGTTTTCAAGTGACTGAAGAGTCCTCTCAAGCTTGGGAGAAACTTTGCAAAAAAAAAAGTGTAAAAATAAATATCCTAAGTATAAGTGTAAAAAATGGTCAAAAAGTGTAGATTTTACATCTAAAGTATAAAAGTTGGCAAGTACGTATACGGCGTTTTCAAAAATTACTTTCCTAAATTTCAAATACTTTAAAAATGCAATAAGTTTCTACTTAAGACTATATTTGAAATTTTATCATCACAAAAATACTTAAAATTTAAGGCATATTTTTTTTTTAACGCAGTACATCAGAATCAGACGATATGTAGTTTTAAAAAAAAAGCATTTTTTATGCCTTTACATTGCATTTTTTTTTTCTCTTTCTTCAGAAAATGTATGTGCTTTGGGTAAATGACAAATAAAAGTAAGATATTTTTTGTAACACATATATAATTTAGTATTCATAAATTCACACTTTTCAAACACATTGTTAAAAATCAAACATTTTGACTTACTTATAAAGTTGGACTATATCTTTCACTTCATTTAAAAGGGGTCCATTAACAGCAAGTTTAACACCAAAGACGGTCAATGCAGTAGCTCCAACACAGAAATGTGTAAATCTTTTCCCACTACTTGTGGTAAACCATAATAGAAGACGAGACATTCTAGAAAAGAAAGAAAAATATTAATATATTGAATTCAATTGCAACTAAAATACACGTAATGAATTAATACCTCTGTTAAAGCTAAATTTCAAAATTTGAGAATTTAAGATTAAAATTATTAAAAATAAACATTACAAAAAACAATAACCAAGGGTCAATACAGGTTTTTATTCTTGGGGCCCATTTTGTGAAAAGTTATTTTTGTGAAAAATAACATTTTGTAACAAAAGTTGAAATCCATTTACTCAAATTCGAACCAAGCATTTTTAACAAAAACTTTAAATCCTCTAGCTAGTTTTTTTTTTTTTTTTTTTTTTTTTTTCACGATCTGGTTTTATTGACAAATTACATATTTTAAAACAGTTTTTATGAAAAGGCATTTTACGAAGGGACCTATTTTATTAAAAGTAGTTTTATGAAGGGACCTCTTTTATTAAAAGGAATTTTGTGAAGGGGCCCATTTTATTAATTTATTTTTGTGAAGGGGCCTATTTTATTAAATTTATTTTTGTAAAGGGGCCTATTTTATTAAATTTATTTTTGTGAAGGGGCCTATTTTATTAAATAGATTTTTGTGAAAGGGCCTTTAAATAGCCCCAAATTTTGCCTGGATCGACCTTTGATAACTAAAATAACAGTGTTTTCTTTTCATAGGGACTTTGGCATAACTCCGTTTTAAGAAAGAGCAATATCTTGCCAAATATTTTAAGCAGTCATGAAACTTAAATAGCGAATAATGAAAAGATTTCGAACCTTACACTTAATATATTTATGTGGTCATATGTTACATATTTTTTATTACATTTATATTAGTATGGCTTATTTATACATATATAAAATAAATTCCTTCTCAAATGTATTAAATGGTACAAATACTGAACATATTCCTTTTGCGTTTGATAATAATTATTTCACAAAGCTATAAAAAACAAATGAGATTTTAAAAAGTAAATAAAATTTTCTGGAAAGTGCTTTCAAAACTTTTACTTACCAAATTAAATCTTGCTGTTTGCTATATCATGCCAATAAAAAGGACGGTTTATTATAGCTTTGTTTTCATTTTACAGGGAAACATTCCCAACTGAGAACACTGGATTGAAAATTTATTTTAAAATTTAATTTCATCAATACTGACTGACTTGAAAAAATTATCAAAAATAATAGAAAGATGACTTGATTTTTTTACACACTTTTACTTAAACTTAACTTTGTGCATATATGTAAAGATGGAATTTTGAAATTCATTTTTCACTTACTTCTTAAAAGGCTAGAATTATTAAAATTAGGGACACATTTGTATTTATGATGACAATACATCATTTTAATATTTTCAGAATTTAATCATAAATGAATAACTTAATTTTAAGACATTTTCCTGTTAACGAGGCATAGAATAGCTGATAAATGACGAAATATTCTTTGTGGTTAGTACTGTATACAAGTTACAACAACAATGGAGTTCATTAAGTGCCAAACCATGCTCCTAAAATAGGCCAACTAGCTGTGAAACTATGAAGATAAAATAATTTTAACTTAAACACTAAATAATAGAAAATAAAATAGTATTAAAAAATGAAGTGTAATAATTTTTAATGCACTTTTATTTGACATAAAAACCACATTTCAACATAAATGGGGAAACAAAAAATTATAAAAATGACTTTTTCATCATTTTTACAGGAAAGGTTTTAATTTCAATTTATAAACCTTCAACTTAATTCACATCAGTTTGTAAATTTTTTTTATAATTTATTAAAAACTTTTATACAGCATGCTCCATGACAATGTTCTCAAACTACATGCATAGATAAAAGAAATACATTTTTTAGAAATTAAACAAGTTATAGAAAAGGGATATTTGAAATAAAACTAAAAAATGGTCAAAATAATCATTTGCTAACTAAGTATTGTGGCCAGGAATGTCCATTCGAAATTACTGTTCTAAGAAACTATGATCTATAAGGAATCTAGCTTCGTAGAACAGTCAGCAGTGGGCAAAAATGAAGCTCATGTTCTATAGTTTGGATTTCAGTTGATAAAATTTGAGTTAATTTGTATGATAAATGTGTCTATTTAATCAATCTGTAATTGTAAGTAAAACAGCTTAGTTATGAATCTTTTAATATTATTCTAATGACTGTCACCGATGAATCTGGTGTAAGTCAGAGTGGCTAATGGTCCCAATTGGGAACATCATAAAAATTATATATTTGCTTTTGTGATTGTTTCTGGATTTCTATTTTTAAACAAGAGTATTTATTATAAGGCAAAATATGCAAAAAAAGAACAAAGTACTTCAGGATTTGAATTCAACCCGTAAAAAGTTAAAACTAAATTAAAGCTATTTCTAGCTTCCTTACAGCTATATTTCAAAAACTGAGAATTTAAAATTAAAATTATTAAAAACATTTATTAGAAAAATAATTAAAATAAACTTACTTTTCTACATCTTCCACAATTCTAAGGCAACAGCTCCACCATAGTTTTCTATAAAAATGGCTAAGAATTCAAAAACTTCTTTTCATATAAGTGAAAAAAAAATGGATAAATTAGTTTCAAAACTAGAAAAAAATGGTATTAAAATTGCGGAAGACAGAAAAGTAAGCTAAAATGCAAAATATTTTTACTGTGCCCTGAAACTGAAACACAAAAGCACAATAAAGAATTTAACTTTTAAATTAAAAAAAATGCATTTATTAAACAAGAATGTTATTTATAGAATCAAAATTATCAGTATTATTATTTCAAACACAGCAGCATCTGGTTATTTCTGCAGCATTTAATTGGGCAGCTGTTTACTCGGAACAAAATGTTATGAAAATTGAAAAATACCATTAATTTTATTTCTGGTAATTGAGGACAGCTGCTTTTATCAGGACAAATCGTGCTAGAACTCTTGTGTCCAAATTAACAAGAATTTACTGTACATCAATTTATTTTTAATGTTAAAGGGTATTCAATATTACTATCCGAAAAGTGTTCTCTAAATTTAATGTGTTTTACATATTTTATAAATGGACCCCAGGCAATTTACACAATTCATAATGATACATATTTTAAAACAATAAATTGCTGAAAATTTATAACATTTCTTATTCATTTGAAAAACTGATTTTTCCCACTTAAACTCAATATCAAAATTAAGTTTTACAAAGGAAATATAATACTGAAACATTAAACGCATATTTTTTCCAAACAACAAAAGCTGATAAATCAAAATAAAGAACAGAGCTAGCTGGCTTTACATTTTAACATACAGGAGTATTCTAAAGTCTTTAAAACAAATTATTGAGTTGTTGATTCCAAAAATTTTAACAATTCCATTTATACAGCATAGATTCTAGATAAGACTTTTTATAAATAAACTCAATAAGAACAAAACATTTTATGATTGTTTTAAACCAATTTTCAAGTCAGTTTTAAATTTTAAGAAGCATTTTTTTATTATTTTTATTTTTCTGCTTAAACATTTAAAGACAGCGAGCTGTCTCTAAAATGCAAAAGGTAAATTTTAGAAAATCTCGTGTAAGCAAATTGGAAGTTTCTGAATAGATTATTGTGAAAATTCCCGCTAATCCATTTGCATCAGTTTTAATCCACTTTCAATAACATAACTTTTTCTGCATTAATTTTCAACATGATAATTAGATACTAGCACAAGACCACTGAAAAAAGCTTTGAATATAACAAATTTTGTTAATTATTTTTTTAAATATGAAATTAACTTTCTTTTTTTAAAACTCGCTTTTTATGTATATTCCAATTCAGAGTTCAAAACTGACCCCCATGTCATTATGGACAATCTGTAGGTATTTTCTTGAACTGGACATATTTCCCTCACATTAGATACAACTAGGTACCAAATCTTGCGACCTATATTATGCATGCATATCTTTTTAACCATACCACTTATGGATAGACACTGTTTATTAATGATATGAATTATTCAAGCAATTATCACCATAAATGATACTGCATTTAATGCAATTGGAAAAACTTATTTAATAAAATAATAACATTTAATTTTAATATATTCAACATTTTCAAGATGATTGTGTCTTATAAAACTTTATTGAATAGTACAACTATTTCTGAAGTAGTATTTCCTTTACTTAATCACAGAAAATCAGCAATTAGGCAAGACGAAAATTACACTTCAGAAATAGTGATACAAAAAATAAAACTGCATGCACTCAATACAGCATGCATATTAGAGATGAGTTTGGACTCTCTTCTTTTTTTTTCTTTTCTGACGAAATTCACTCCGGAAAAATTTTGTGTCATCAGAACCTGGCCTAGTATCAAAGGTACAGAGTAGAAATTTATTAATAATATTTTTAAATTGTTTCAATATTAATTTTCTCATTTAAAAATGTTTTCATACATAGAAATAAGTAAAGATAGACCGAAAATTCAACTTCATTTTTCGGCCCAAAATCTGAGTTTCAGCGAAAATGTGGCTGAAAATTCGGCCGGAATGAAACTATCAGCATTCCAAAAATCTTGTTCATTCTTTCGGAAATTTTCAATATTGCTCATCGATTTGAGCTTTATCAGCTCAAATGGGACTATTTATTGCTATGAACTTCGCTGTTTATAATTATCTGTCATGAATGACTCAAGACGTGAATGCAAATTATAAAACAAGCAATGCATATATAACTAAACTTTTCCACATGCTCATTAAAATCTGCAGACATAATAATAGAAAATTTTCAATTTGAAATCACAGAAGTGTTTCAAATACTCTTTGAGAAAGTTCCAGTATACGAGATGATCATTTACAGAAATCATTATAAAAGATAAATCGAGGTGTGTATAGATAAAATTAAAGTATTTTTTAATTAAATGAAATTCATATAATTAGAAAATCTTTCTGTGTCGTTGATGAATTAATTTTTATTTTATATGAAAATAAAAAGTTTTGGGTCTAAGACACAGAGAGCCAATTTGGGCCACACTTATAATCTACTTGTAATAAAATCTGAGTGCAGGAAACTGTAGGTAACCATGCCGGTGCGAACCACTCTGGTCTGCGAATCGACCGTAGCTAAACGCCATGTTAGGCTTAATGAAAAACATATCCTAACATATGACAGCTAAATGATAATTTTTCCAACTTGAAATCATGTCTGTTCAGCATATTTTCACATAACATGTGTATCATATCCATTTATAATATATTAAGTTCAAAATTAAAATTAAGCTATTATAAACATAGAAATCAGATCTAAACAAACGATACTGTTGCCATTCAGATTCAAATTCCAGCAAATCCTACAAACAAATGAATGACTCTTTGAACACTTCATTAAAAAAAGAATACAGGTTAATGCCGATGCCGGTCTTAAAATATTTGTAAAGGTATATTAAAACGTTTAAATATTTTAACTTTGTTTAAAACCTTCAAAAACTATCCAATTAAGTTCTAAGGGCCAAATCAACAAGTTCTAAATTAAAAATAATGGATAACTATCGCCATCTGGTGGAGAAAAGATAAAACTTCCGCTCTAGGAAGGTCCTTGCAAGCACATTGCATTACATGTATTTTTAATTTATTCAGAGTGATTATTGTTTTGCACAATTTCAGATTTCCTGTGACATTAGTTTTCTGTCTTATATGACAAAGTAAAAATTATCCGAATTTGAATATCTAAAACTCTCAAATGCATTTACAATAAAGAATTATTTCAATGGCACTTTAGCATTATTTAAAGGGAAATTAAAGGGACAATTTTTTCTGTACCAAAGGGTGCGAGTAGCGCCTCTGTAGGCCGTTTTAATTCCCAATAAATTAGGAGGTTATGTTTCTTGCTAATTCTTTTGGCATCAACTTTCTGTTGTAATCATACTATTTTTTACAATGCATTTTATCAGATTTAAGACATTGCAAATAAAATTAATACCTATTTCTTATCGGTACAAACATATTTTAATTATTTTGCAGATAAAATTATGAATTTTAACACAGTTTGTAGTGAAAAAAAAAAGAGCTGGCGACTAAATTGTAGTTTACATAATTTCTTTTTCTAATCATAAAAAAAATCAAAGGATAATACTTTTTGATTAACAAAATGCATGAGACTTTTTTTTTTTTTGGTCAAAAAATATTTTTTTAACTATTGTTTTGAAGATTTATCATTCACTTTCCGTCATTTTTGATGGGGGATTATATACTAGTTAACTAATGATTATGTATATTTAATAAATATGCATAATTCATTAATAATTATGCATATTTAATAAATATGTATCATTAATTAATAATTATGTATATTTATGTATTAATTACTTTAATACATACAATTACTTTTAAAAAAATTTGGACATTTTCATTCAAAAATAGGAAGATCACCAAAATTCGGTTGATACTTAGAAATAAGTATTAATTCTAACTAAATACTACCTCGGGATAATGTTTCATTACTTTCATGTCTCTGAAAATCTGTTTAAAATAGCAAATTTTTTGTTTATAACTCAACCACAGGCAGAAACCTACAAAAGTCACAATTCCTATTCTTTTAAAATATCATTGTACAAAATTGCATTACATTGTACAGATGGTAGCGATGAGTTCTGTTTTCAAGACATACTAGAAAAGGACTTCAAACAGAAACTGAAGATAGAAAAGGGATATCTCATGTCTTCTTTTTAGTCCAAGCCTGTCTTATCTATAAGGCGCATGTGACACTTGTTCCAAAAAGATCAAGTAAATTTCTTTTTTTTTTTTTTTTTATGGATATATCATAAACGTGTCATAAATTATGCAACAAAATCAATGCCAGACTTAAAGAACAGGCAAAACAAAAACAGCTAATAACAGACTATTTTTATTTCATTAATCAAAAAATCAAATTAGTTTAACAAAATGTGCAATGTAGATGCTTATGTGAACATACATGTAAACAGCTCATGAATGAGGCATGACAAATGTAGACTAACATTCAAATAGTATAAGAAATACCAAAGTCTTATGTAGATTAAAACACTCAGTATAAAACACCATGTACACAATGAAATCTGAGGGAGAAAAAAATTTGAAAGCTAATACTGGACAGTTGCAATGAACTTTTTCTTAAATAAATACACATTTACTTTAAATAACTGTTTTATATAAACTTTTTTCCCACCAGTTAGAATTATTTTCAATTAAACGCTAATGCTAATGTATACATCAAAGAACATTCAATATTAATCCTAATTATATACAACTATTACATAAATATTGATTTACAGAAAAGTTGAATTTAGAATATATTTAAACAGTTACTAGATCAAACATTCTCACAAAAAATCAAAATTACATCTGTATATAAAAAGAGGTTTAAAAAAGGTGACTAGAAAATTTAGGAATTTGATACAAGCATTAATTTTTAAAGCATAAAATATGCCTAAAAAAATACACAATTTAGTAACATAACATTTTATTGCATATGAGTAGCACCAATATCAGCTAATGAATTTCTTTTCAAATTCATTGCATAAATAGTACAGCACTGGGTAAAAGATGTTCCTGATAAACTGCTACAATAAAATGTCAAAACCAAACATACTAAAATTAGTTCACACGCTCTTTTGAATTATACATGTACTTTTTTAAACATATTTCTCTTCAAATGGAAAGTTTTGAGACCACCATCATTCTTAATTCATTCACAAATACAATAACAAAGATAACTATTTGAATAACATTTTTGCATAGCGAAAAGCTTAAACATTGATGGCTATGATTTTACAAGTACAAAACATTTTAAGCAATTACAGGTTTCTCTCAATTTATGCAGTTTCAGTTACTGCAGGGGAAATTTCAGTTAGTGCACAAAGCATGGAATGAGCGATTCCATTTTGCCAGCCAAATGGTACCAAATTATTGATAATAAAAATCTGACAAGAAATGTGACTAATGACATGACAATCAAAGGTCTTTATTATGTAGAATTAACTTAAAATCAACTTTTTAATGTTACTTGACTGTCACTCATTATTTATCTCATATGTTAATGTTAGTTAATGAAAGTTCATGTAACTTAGATAAATGGCGATACATTCACAGGCAAACTGCAACTAAAATGAAAACCGCAATGATTAAAGGTTAATTGAGATAGTATCTAAAAAAAGTTTACTGATTTAAGAAAGGGAAATCTGCATAACCTTATGTATTTAAACATTATTTTGTGTTTCGGATGGCATTTCATTCAGAAATTTAAAATTATACATAAGTCAGGAGCCGAAATTTTTGGTTGCATTAGCGACCAAAAATTGGAAGTTGACAACTAACAGCCAGCATAAAGATATTCACAGTCAATTTTGGATCTCAAAGCAACACATTTTACTTACCTTTACAAAAAAGTATATCATTATCACTTTACATATATATATTCTCTCCATAGAAAAGAGCTTTTCCCACCCTTCAACACAGTAATTCACCCTATGATTAACTTAACATATGAGGTTCTATCTTTTATGTGTATTAGAACAAAAATTTCATTTTAGAATGAAAACATAGTTTAAATTCAATGTTATATTTCATTGATTTTCCGCTGTAACAGAGTTTACCTGAATTTTTTTTCTTTTATATATATATATATATATAATGTTGCTAAATGTCAGCATATTGGTCATGATCACATCCATGATTTGATTGAAAGTTTTACAACTTTTCATGAAATTACACATACAACTCGAATAATTGCTTGTAGATAACGATTAATTTTTATATAAATCTATAATAAGTATTACAGGCAAGTAAACTGCAATAAATGAATAGAAACTGAAAAAAATTCCATATTACATTTTCAGATGATAAGTAAAGGATTTTCGGCTGGTATAAAATTGTTGCAAACAGTAGTCTTTTTAGTCCTGGTGACTGATATTAGACTTTAAATTTTGTACCCTGCATAAGTGTAACATGGTTCTTTTAGAACTATTTGTTATACAGGTTTTAGTAGAATGTTGCAAAAGGGGGGGGGGGGGGGGGGGGAGATGCCAATATTATATTTGACCTCAAGCTACTATATATATTGCCAAAATAAACCATATATTTAAAACATCATTTTGTTTTTTACTAATTTATTTTAAGATATATATATATATATATTAAAAACAGATTGCTTAAATACACTTAAGATTGTTTTCTGACACTAGAACATATTTAAAACAAGATTTCAGATAGCCCGGGAGTTCTCAATATTAAAAGTAAACAGGTCCTTTTTTTAAACAAAATATTATTGAAAATTCCAAAATAAAGTAATTATCAATAGTCATAGTTAAATCCTAAAATATGAAAAACTTGTTATTGGTCTCTCAAGTGCAATTAAAAAAATAACTGGATCACACCTTAAAAGAAACAAATTTAAATAAAACCCCAAAATTTAAAACAAAACCTTCATATAATGCAATAACAGAGATTCAGTAGGTCACAAGATGCATATAAATATGCAAAAGATTGAATTAATTCAAATTGAAATACCTTACGTTTACCAACATTCTTTTTTCATTATTATTATTTCAGAGTAAAATCTTTTTTATATCTAAGCTCAAACCATTAACAAAATACAAACGTAAATATCACACAAAATTTCAGGAAACAATGTGCATATATCTTAATGCTAACTATATCTATATACTATAGTACATTCTTTTACATCAACACAAATTAACAGTATAACTCAAATAGAATCTTTCTTTTTGGTATGATTTCTTTTGTACACACATGTAACATTAAACTATTAAACATAAAATATAACCTTTACAATTTTTATAAGTAAAGGATTTAAACAAACAATAAATACTAACATTTAATTTACAGAAATGTACAGTTCAATTTTATACATGACATGATAGACACTTGGAGAGGTATTACTCACTTACATTAAACAACGGGAAGTGCAGTAACAATAATACTTTTCCAAATGATTAAAAATATTCAACATCAAATCTACAGAAACAATATAATCTAAAAAGATTAAATATGACAACAACACACTAATGTTTGTCTAGTAAATTTTAATTTCAGGTCCACAAAATATACAATAATAAAAAGTTCAGGGCTAATATGTGTTCCAAATTTAGATAAGGTCAATTCGCATTGTACAATTTAATTTTCAAGCATAACAACTTAAGATCATTAAAAATCATATATTTGAATATTTACAAATTAGTTTAGAATTTAGAGATGAAAATTTGAAAATCATTTTTAATTGTCCTAAAAATGATTGAAAAAAAAATCATCACATGCAGTAAAACAATCTGATGAAGTTGATAGATATCCACTTTATATTGGATATACATACGTGTACTGCATACTAAAAATATCTTTCTCTGCATATTAATTTAAATGTATATTATATTATATATATATATATATACATACAGGGTTCTCGCTGCCATTCGCCATTGTGCCAAAATCCTTCATTTGGCGAGTAAACGAACAATCAAATTCGCCAAATTGCAAGTGCTCAATTTCTGCTCTTTTGAAGCATGTTCCAGTAGATTACTGAACAATTGATGCCACTTTTCATGTTCAATCGCACCATGCCATTTAAATTATTTATAGAGATGCTGAGCCAACATCAATTCAGTCTAGAAACAGCCAAAGATACAGAAAGGATTATGCAATAGATATTTCCCTATTGTCAATTGATCACTATCTATGCAGCGGCATCACGCTAGTAAAAACACAAACAAAATTACTCACATCAAGCACCAAATAGAGAAAAGTTTTGCTGGAGTGTGGCTTTGAAATTAGCCATTTACCGTACTATTTATTAGTTGCTTGCAAAGTATCAGTGACAGGTCAATCTTTTCTATCTGTTAGAGCAGAAACCTCATAGCAATTTTTAGTGTATATTTTCATAATGGTAAATCAAAGGTCGTCACTCTTTTGAATTTTTATTTACACTACTAAAACAAGGTTCCTACACAATTCTGGTAAAAAAATTCCCTGACTTTTCCAGGTTTTTCCCTGACTTTATTCAAAAATTTCCCTGACCTTTCTCAGTAAAAATTCGGCTTATATATTGTTGTAAAATCCTCCACAATGGATTTTAATTTAGATATACGCTAGAAAAACGTATGTGCTGTATGAATTTCTGATGTTTTAATTATTTTTTATATTGTTATATAGTTTGCATAAATTTTATATAAATATTTTAGATTGAATGAATAATTAATTCAAAATTTCTTCATTTACGATGATTATAGAAATTCTAATGGAAGTAATATATAAAAAATTCCCTGACTTTTCCCTGATCTTTTCAAATATTAAAAAAATTCCCTGACCCTGTAAAAGAATGTCTAAAACATTTACACATTTAGAAGACATTCAGTATGTACTTATTTTTAATAGTTTCGTAGCGGATTTCTATTCTATAAGCAATTACAAAAAATTAGGTTGTTTTAGAACATATTGAAAAAAAAAAAAGATACAATAAGGGGTTAAAGACTGATTTTTCAGAGTTTCACACCGAATCTTTTTTTGCTAATATTTTTTTTATTTGGCTGTTTTTTATTTCTTATTCGCCAAATTGCGAATGTTGGTCAAAACCCAGCGAGAACACTGTACAGATATATATATATATATATATAATTTTGTCATTTTAGGCTTAATGCTGACAAAATTGAATGAAATAACACATCTTCTATGAATGAACTCACAAGCTCCTCTGAAGATTCTGTGAGTTATTCATGGTTTCTTATTTTACATACTGGTTTCTTATGTTCATTTCTAATTCATCTTTAGAACTTTACCAATTTATTCATATATTTGTGATTTCAATTTTATTATATATATATATATATATTACACAGTAGACTCCCTCAAATCCACACAGCTTGGGACTAGGGGTTGTGTGGATTTCTGGTCATAGCTTTGTTTACACGTTTTAAACAGCAATTTGAATGTAATAATGAAATCGAGTATATAAAATTTGCTTTCAATAATAGTAAAATATTAAAATAATTAAGGTAAGAAATAAATTAAAATAATAAAAAGATAGATAATTTTAAAAATTATTAAAAGTAAAGGTTAAGTAAGTAAAATTAATAATGTATAATTAAATATGCATTGTAAAGATGAGATACATTTTTCTTGAATTATTCAATGAAGCCTTCCTCATAAAGGTACCTTATTAAATTCACATCAAAATCAAAGTAAGGAAGTTTTTTAGCTAGTCTTAATAACCAAAAAAGCTTGATTGATACATAAATACATTTGGTAAGAAGATTGTGATTACCAGTGATATTAGCAATATCTTGATTTTTTTCAGAAATAAATTTATACTTCATGAAAAACCATGAATTCGGTCATATTGTCGAGAATTACATTTTAGAATGCATACAGAATGACATAAAACTAAAAAATTCTGTAATTTCCTTACATCTGAATTAAAAGTTTCATTGTTTACATCTGTGATGATTTGCGGATTTTAGGCATTTGTGGATATGAGGGAGTCTACTGCATTTATTCTTACTTCCTGAAAGCACCTGAGAAATACAAAATCAAAGAAACTGATTGCACAAAATTAATAAAGTATGGAATAATGTTCTGGACTAAATAAAGAAAAAAAAATTATATACATATAAGTATTAATTAGAATCAAATTTCAGAAATAAAACATATCATTATTGATATTAATCAAGACTACTTCATAGTTTTTTTTTTAAATTTTATTCATATTAAAGTGACATTAAGATATTTGTGAGAAGGAATTAATAATTTGATCATCACTGATGCTGCTAGATTTTTTTTAATTATGGGTCTTCATCAGTTTCAGAAGGGTGCTGCACCCTGCCTGCACTTTGGTTTAATAAATAGTACCCTTTTTGACCTTCAAAATAAAAGTTGCACTTGTCAAAAATCTTTTATTTAAAAAAAAAAATGACTTACAAGTGAAAATTCACTAGATGTTGTGACTTGAAAAGATTTTTAAACATTAAAATTGCCTTCAAATATTAAGAGTATTTTTAAAAAACTAAAAAAATTCTTTTTTAACAGCACCCTGTCTTATTATGGGGGAAAAAAGCTAGAGATCATCTTTAAAACGATATTAGACAATTTCAGGAGAGTTCTACAACCTGCCTGCCCCTTTGTTACAGAGCCCCCTTCCTGCCCCTCATCCAAAAAATAGATCCCTTCTTGTCCCTTTTTCAAAAAAAATAATGCTCTTACTGGCTTTTTAATAAAAAATAGCTTGCACAGAAAAAAAAAAATGTCTCAATGGGATGACTTGAAAAGAGTACACTGATTTTTAATAAAAGATTTTAGAAATAAAAAAGATTCCTTTAAAAAATCAAAATAAGTGTCCTTAAGAATTTAAGACACAACATTTTTATTCCATTAAAAACTGCACCTTTTTATACTTGACACAAATGAAACAAAGCTTTTATTTTATACATATTATGGTTAATTAAAAGAAGAAAAAAAACAATATTAGATTTTTTTTTTTTTTATGTGAGATATGACATGTTGCAAAAACTAAATGTCAGTACAAATCAACTACATTTTGCCATATGAAAATCTTTAAAGCATTTACTATGTACCAGTATCAGGGTTCGTAAATATCATGATATTTTCAAAATAGCCAACTTACTGTTAATAATAAATATTTTCAAGTATAATAAAAATTAGAAACTAAAACATATTGCATTGAACATAAAAAATTAATAAAACAGTATTCTAAAAATGCATTTTATTTATTTTTATTTTCACTTAAAACAAAATCAACTAATTGATAAACAGAAACAATTTGCTTTACACGCAAATATGTATATGTGTATATTTATATACAAAATTCAGTTTCAAGAAAATTTAATGACGAATTACACAATATGAACTGTAAAATGTTTTCTATTTGCTTAAGAGGTGACAGATAATATTATTGATGTTACAAGTTTAGAATATACATTTAATTTAAATTTCCTAGTACTTTTGGTCTGAAAAACCCACAGCCATTGTCAGTGGCTGCGGGTTTTCAGACCTAAAGTCTAGGAAATTTAAATAAAATGCATTTTTTAAACTTGTAACATCTGAAACATTATTATCTGTCACCTTTTAAGTAAACAGAAAACATGTTAAATTTCATATTGTGTAATTTGTGATTGAATCAAGGTGGAATATTGCATTTCGTCTTATGATTTTATTTATTCAAAATTTTATGTTTTGCAAAACAAAATTTAAATTGAAAAATATTTTTTTTAATTGAAAAATTAACATAAATGTTAACTTGTCTTCTTTTTTATTCCCTACGTACAGTTTAAGCTCAACTAAAACCAGGAAATATTATTTTTAAATGAAGCTATAAATAACTGATTATCTTTCTAAATGAGGCAGCTTATCTTTCAATGGCTGTTCTGAATTAATTATGTTCACATAATTGTTAGTTCTGTATTTCTTCCCTGCCAGAAACGAAAGTTCATTGTGATCAGATTTGTAGTATATAATCTACAGAACAGTCAATAACAGCTGAAAAATTACTTTAAATTGGTTTTGACTGAAAATATAAAAAAAACCTTGCACAGTGGTATTTTGAAAATAAATATCAAAAATAGAAAAATATTAAACATCTAGATATTCTGAAAATAAATATCAAATAAATGAAAATATCAAATACGTTGATATTTTGAAAATAAATATTGGATATATCATGATATATATCAAAGAACCCTGACCAGTACATTACATTTACTGCTACAATATCTGTATCTTGAATTGCTGAATTTTATTTCATTCTTTACACTGCATCTAGGAACATAATTCGAAGTTTTATCAATAAAAAATTTTAAAACATTCCATACTATTTCATTCATATTTTTAATTTTTTTTTTACAACTCGAATCAATTAACTTTTTTATTTCAATTAAAAATAAAAGTCATATATACACAATATGTGATAATAAATTTGTTCAAAAAGATATTCACAATAAAATAAAGAAATCACAAACATAATGTTGCGAAAACGCAACATCAGTCTTTCATGGGTTAAACCAGTAGCATCCTGCTCTTTTTTTAAACCTGAAAGAAACTCTGATTATACTTCAATATAGTTAACAGAAAATACAGTAATACTTCAAGTAAAGGTAATTTGGTCAGGAATCCCATTCGTTAACCAAAACATGATTTTAGATCATATTAAAATGCAACACAGCTGTGTTATATTTCATGTATGCATCTAATAAAAGATTCATTAACCGAATCTGTATTGGTTAGCCCCAACTCAGATAAATGATGAAAAAAATCTTCACTAGCTGAAACATTTGTTAGCAGCGATACTCATTAGCTGAGGTACCACTGAATACCCTCTTCATCCAGCTTAACACTTTTTTCTTTTTCTAAGAAAAAACATGCATTCTAAAAAGCATGCCATTTTGAGTGTTTGTGTGTCACTTCTAAATTTTATGAAATTTATGCATTATCTGTGGCATCACAGAACATATTTTACAGTGAATTAATATTTGCAATTTAATTTATTTGGACAATAATATTTGCAGTGAATTACACGATCACCCGCCTGTTACACAGAATAAGAAAAATACCTTCCATAAACTTCTGCTTTCGTCTTGTCCCCTTGGGATAGACGACAAGAAGAAACCGATGATTAAGAATAATAAAACAACAAATTCTTTATTAATAGATTATTGCAATTGACTATCCGTAATATTTGTTTCTTTACATAAATTTAAAAATCTGGATGTAAATAAATCATTCTAATTGAAATTATTCTTTAAATATAAAAACGTTTTTGACTTTAAAAAAAAACTGATAACATTAACGAAAAACAAAAAATCTTAAAACTACAGTAGACTAAAATCTGCACAGCTTGAAACCAGAAATAATGCAGATTTTTGGTCATTGTTTTGTTGACATTTTTGAAACCGTAATTTGAATGTGTAGTTAATCATTAAAAATTATAATGAATGCTTATAATAAAATAAAATATTAAAGTAATTAAGTAAAATATTAAAATAATTAAGTAAAATATTAAAATAATTACACAAAATAATTATGTAAAATTATAAAAATTTAGAAAAATAGTTTTTTCCTGTGCAATACCAGCATTGCTGTCACAGTTCATATTAAAATTAATTAATTTTTTTTTTTTTTTTAATCATATAATACTGTTCTAAAAACGAGTATGACATAATTGGTCATTAAGCTTTTTTATGATCTCTACTTTCTGAATTATTATAAAACTAACATGTTTTCAATCCCTGTTTTTTTTCCTTAGAAATATTTGAATTAGCCATAATTACGTACGAAATCAGGAAAAAATAAAAATCATTACAGATTGTTGTTGTTTTATTGAACACATACATCAGACTTGTGTGCTTGACATCAAATGCCCTCTTATAAGCTGTTGTCGATATATAAGGATGGGATAGAAACAAGGAAATAGACAACACCTGAATATTACAGCTGAGAATTCCATAAAGATTGTGCAAAGGAGTCACTGGGAGTTGAAGGCAGCAGCACTCCTACGCTCGCAAGTGATTAGCAGAGTTGGTGCATTAATATAGCACAAAATTAGCACTCGCCAAGTAACACTTAAAACGTGGCAATTAACTTTATTGTCCTCACTCGCCTAACTTAATGAGCACCACTTGCCAAACGTGATGGTTGAAAGATGTATCAATGTCAGAGAGGAAAGGGGTGAAATCCGTTCGGAATTTACGGCGTTGAGATTGGCAATAATAAAAGCAGAGGTGATTCTGTTCTAAATTTTCTGAAAATTAAAAAAAAAAAATGGGTACTTTTCAGTTAGCCGGGCGCCAGTATTATGTATACATATATATGTCTATATACATGTATATATACATAATGTATACATATACATACATGTGGATACATATGTATATGTACAATATATGCATACATATATGCAGAGTTTCCCGCAGGTTTAAAAAAGGGCAGGGTGCTGCTTGTGGGAAAAGGGCACTTTTGGATTCCGACGGACATGTTTTGGATTCTTAAGGGCATTTCTTGAAATTTTTAAAGGCATTTTATTTTTATTTTTAAAACTACTCTTTAATATTTAATAGACAGAACACTATTTTAAAGACAGCAATGGGTCAATTTTTACTATGCGAGTAAATTTTTTAATAAACAAAGGAGTAAAGGCACTTTTTTCAGATTGGGGCAACAAGGGAGCTAATTTTTTAAATGAGGGACAAGAGGGGTGCTATCTTGTAAACCTAAGGGCAGGCAGGGTGCAGCCCCCTCCTGAAACTGTCTGGGGGAATCTCTGCATATATGTATATAAACATATATATGTATGTATACATAACACTGGCACCCGGCTAACCGAAAAGTACCAAAAATTGTCATTTTCCCGAGAATTCAGACATAAAAGTAATCACAAATTTCGACAACTGGTCACCGAAAAAAATCAATTCAATCAATCGTTCATAGAAAAAAATCACCAATTTTGTCAAAGAATCACGAAAAGAAAAAAATAGCAAATTTCATTAAAGGATTGCAAAAGAAATGCAAATTTCATCAAAAGATCGCAAAAAAGCCCTGCAAATTTTATCTAAAAGATGCACAAAAAACAAATTTCGTCAAAAGTATCATGAAAAAAATTCAAATTTCATCAAAAGTTCGCAAAAAAACACAAATTTTGTCTAAAAGACATAAAAAAACGCATACTTTGTCAAAAGAAGCACGAAAAAAAAAAAAATTTTGTCGAAAGATCGCAAAAAAAAAAAAGCAAATTTCCTCAAATGATCACAAAAAAAAGTAAATTTCGTCAAAGGACCGCAGGTAAAGCGCATAGTTAGTGCCGAGAGTGGATTCCCTCACCTGCTGTTACGTTTCAGAAAATTTGCTGTTGAATTTCCAATTTTTTTTTCCATTCAGAATCACACGTGAATAAAAGATATTATGATGTTGATAGTTAGAAAAAATACAATTTTGTAAGAAGTGTTCGTAACTTTGTTATTAGCGAGTGAATAAAAATGTTAATTTTGACCTATACTATGTATTAGCCATTCAGCCACGGAGGACCCATTAAAGATTAAAACGAATGAAAAAAAGTAACTGTAAACAATGCGGCGTCAACAGTTACAGATATTCTGCGAAAGCTACTGTTTTATCTTAGGTAATTATTAAAGTAACTTTTTTTTTTTAAATCTTAGATAAGAAAATAATTTACATCAGACTTGTAAAATAACAAAATTATATGTCCAGTTGACCCTGATTTAATAAACAAAGATTGATTAATTAAAAAAATGTCCCAGAAAAAAAGATTGTGATCGTCACTGATATTATCACCATCTTGATTTTATCATATTAACCAGAATTACATATTAAAATGCATAAATAATATTCAAAAAATAAAAATAAAGAGCATAAATAAAAAAAAAAATAAAAAAAATTGCAATCGCCGCTGATTTTAGCACCATCTTGAATTTTGTTCATGCAACTTATCTAAGTTTCATTGTTCATATCTGAAATGATACGCAGAATATAAGAAAGCAAATTTAAGGAAAACTATTGTAAAACAAAGTAATTTTGCCACAATTTAGACTTAATTGCAGTATAATGTATATATTTTAAATAAACAAAAATATTTAAATAGATATAAAAAATTAAAAATAAGTAGTAACCTGTGAATATAAGAATATCTTACATGAACAATTCTAGTATTTATTATCACATAATAACTAAAAAATGAAATAAGAAAATATCTAAATAATTTAACAACAAAATACTACTGCTAATTAGTAGAAAGGGAATAATTCAAAACATTTGAAGGAATCCTATTAAATTAGAAATATCTAATAAAAAACTAAATTGGCTATTTAAATCCATTTTTTTCCTTCTTTAATACAGAGAATATTTTAGAACATTAATTATTCATACTTTTCAAAATTTACTTTCAACTAAATCAGAAAATGGGAACAGATGTGTTATTATCCCGGGGTCCGTCATCTTGGATTGAATTAAAAATAATTTTTTTATTAATGGTTATAAACATTATATTCCATTTTTTTTTTCAATATTATATTAACCTATCAACAATATTTAACGATTGGCGACATTACTACTAGGCAAAAAAGGAGTTTTCATGCAAGAAAAAAATCCAAGATGGCGGACCCCAGGATTAATAACACATCTAAGCCGATTATTTACTTATTTATCATTTAACAAAACCACGAAAAAGAAAGGCCTGGAAAAATCCTCAAAACCCAAAAAATTAAAAATAAACTCTGGAAAAATATGAAAAAATATATATATAATCCTGAAGTTAAAAAAAATAAATAAAAAAAAAAGAAAGAAAGAAAAAGAAAAACCACTGGGTTGGATTTTTGCCAACCCTGACAGAGAGTAACATACATTTTTACCAAAATGTTTTCAATTAAAAGTGTTTTCAACAGGGGCTATGCTAATCAACATTTAGGAAATTTTCAATTTAACAGACTTTATTATTTAAACAACAATAAAAAGCTATATATGTTGGGCTATACATGAAGGATGAAATGACTCATGAAAACACACATATTTGGATATATTTACAATATAAATTACAGCCACAATATTTACATGACTCAAATATTGTTACCAGAGACTACTAAAAGTACTAACATATATAAACACTATCACAAAAAGCTTTCGTTTCTGTGTCTATTAACTGTACATTAGAGAGAAGTGCTTATATGCATATATATAATTTTAATTGGCACGGCTAAAAATATTCTATACAATGTCATTTACAGTATTTAAGCTTATGCAAACTTTACACTAACACACATGAATCTGTCGTTTGATAATAAAATGGATGCATTTTTTAAAATTGAAAAACCATAAGAATTTAATATAAACAAAATGAAATAATTTTCCCTATATGAGGTGAACTTATTTTCCATTAAAAAAAAAAAATGCTACACTCATGATCATTCGATCATGAAACTATGTCACTGTTTTGTTAAAACAAGTTTGACAAGATTTAAATAATCTTTATTGGTATGTTCAAATAAATTAGATTTTAAAAGCATTATCTAACTTTACCAATCAGTACATTTACAATTTTAATCAGAATTATAAAAAAATAACTTAGTTAAATTTTTAAATGAAAAACTGAAATAAGTTATTCAATCAAAAATACCTTTATCAAATTTCTGTATTATTGCGCCAAAAAAAAAAAAAAAAAAAAAAAATTAATAAACACCCAAAGCACACATTTTTATTCAATTATAAGGTTTTGGATTAGACGGGGCAGGATCTACAGGCTTAAAAGTACCATATGGTGAACTCATGCAAGAAGATAAGGAATCAGTACTACGTCGAGTTTCGCTCTGATCACTATTGCATGTGTCCATTGAATTAAAAGACAAATTCTGTATGTGAGGAGGATTAGACCTAGCATCAGATTCAGGAGATGACATGCCAGTATTGAGATGCTTAGCACTACTTGGCATATAATCACTATCATCACTGTCCATATCAAATTTTCGTTTTAAAGATAGCTGACTAGGTCTCAAAGATATTGGGCTCTGACTGCATCGTGTGAAGTTTTTCCGAGTAGGGCTTGGGCTTGGAGTTGAGGAGAAGGCACTCTGGTGCACCGGGAGACATGTGGAGGGGGAGAAGCATTGACGACCTGTATTCGTAGGAGAAGGTGAACTACACATAACAATATGAGAAGTGTGAATTCTTAAAGGGTCAGTTAATGAACGCTTGTTATTTTCTCCGAAAGAAGCTTCATCTAGTGTCAGATCTTCTAAAGAATGCGATATTTGAAGTTTTGATTTGGTTTCTCGTTCATGAGCTGCTTCACGAAACACTACATCCATCGACTCTTCCTGTTTGATTTGAGAAACTCTCGTCAATACAAGAGGAGACAAAGGGGCTGTTGGAGAATGTGAAGATCGGCTCGGGCTAAAGCTACCACTAAATCTGCGAGTTTGTGTCAATTTTTGTGTTCTTTGTGCAACAGGAGTACCATTATTGCGTGCACGTATATTATCCTGAGAGCTAGAAGATGCATTAACAAGTTCATTAATCATAGGTGCACTGTTAGATCGCTTCAGATTACAACAAAGATTAGGAGGATCGATATCCATCGTCAAGGAGTAAGATAAAAATGTTTCAACAGAAAAAGTAATGATGAACAATGTCAAAGAGCAACTACAAAAAATTTGGTAAACATCGTCGATTTTCAACGCAACAAACGTCTGGCCATTGCACATGCATCAACAAAAATATCAGCACTGGCATGAAAACAATTCTCAGACATATTTCAAATGGACTCATGTGAATGAAGTTGACATTTTTTGAATGAATCAAGCAAATAAATCAAAGCAAAGCAAATCTAGCAAAGCAGAATAAGCCTATTCTTGAAAAACTTTTATAAATACATTTTAAATTTCAGAAAGAGCAAATGATTAAATTTACAGCGAGTAATAACATTGTATACATCATCGATCACAGCCTGAATAGAGGACATAGAATAATAAAGGTACAACACAACAATTTCTTCACAAGATAAACAAAATTGTATTTTTTCAACATTCTGCAGGTAATAATATGTAACATACTCATCAAACGACCTCGAAGGATGCAATAAATATTCTTCTCATAAACACAACGATTGTTACTTGCTTCTTTTTCACAGAACATGCAGCGAAGAATAAGCCGGTGATGGTCACAGTTCTTGAAATTGTCGTCTTTGAATCCTGATTTTAAACTATCATTGTCATATTTCTTGAGATTTCTGAACTATATTATATATTCCTATAACATAACAATTTTTTTTTTTCCCGATCATGAATAAAAATGCACAATAAAATTTCACAATTATATTTACTACAGACAAATTAACTTTTAAATCACAGTGATTTAAATAGATCACAATGATTAAAGAACAAATTTTTATCTAAAAAAGGTGGACAGAAGATTAGCCAATCAAAACTTTCTAATCAAAATTCGCTCAAGATAAATATTTGCTGGTCGAGAAAGTTTTCAGCAAAACCAGACTTGCCTACATCGTCATCATAAAATTCGCTATGGCTTCATCGCTCAGAAAGCAAAGACTTTACCCATGTGACATCCAAAGAAGTTATGGACTTTATTCTAAATCTGGGTTCGAGGCTGAAAAAGTCACGTGATACCGGCGTTTTCACTGGTCTACCCAAGGTCTAAAGGTGCGTTTTCACTGGTCTACCCAAGGTCTAACTTACCTAACTTTTTACCTAAGCACAAGATTTTAGGTCGTTGGAACGCGATTTTGTAGGTTTGATTCGTGATCAATCCTAAGCACGGCTTACCTAAGCGCAGCCAATTAAAATAGAGCTTTTGATAATAATGGCGGTGTTGTCAATTTACTAAGTGATATTTATGTTTTATTTATTTATTTTATTTTACGTCAAAGAGGAATCTATTTTTTGTGATTGAAGCAAAACGGTAAGTTTTATTGACATGTTGGATAGATATCATCCTTTATTATTGTCTTTTAATTTAATAAATTGTGGGTAATCCATATAGATTCTTTAAATTGTTGTTATTTTTGATAATCATTCAGATACATTTTATTAATATTAGAATACTAATTATATAGTTTGTTTAAGGATTTTGTTGCGGATATAAGGATGAAGATATGTCCAGTTCTCAAAATTATTTTATTTTTATTGAACGTTAATAGTATACAAAGATTAAAAGTATTTTTTAAGAATGTTTGTTTCTTAAGATGAATTACTTGCTTCATTGATTATACTTGGTTACTTGATAGGGTATTTCTGATCAATTTAGATTTAAATTTCCATTTACTCACTTAAAATAATTGTAATTGTTAAGAAGGATATTGTTTACTGTAGCCCATTGATTTTTAAATGGAAAATTAGTTACAGGCAAACTTTAATCCAGTTTTGCTAATAGTAGGTATTTGATTATGCATGTTTAAGCGAGCATGTAAACAAAGTTTCTATAAAATAAACAAGCCGTTGTATTTTGTATTTTCCTGTTCTCTTTTAAGCAAGAAACATCTGATTGCAAAACAGTTTGCTCTTTACTCCTTTTCAGATATTTACTTGTGAACTTTGTCATGTAAGGAAAACACTGCTAATCTATTTTTTATTTTAATTTTAATGCTTTTCACCTGCAGATGTGCTATTTTTCATTTTGTTGTTAAGATTAATGCTGAAACTTTTATGAAGATTTATAACTTTGTATGAAATTTAAATCAATTGAGAGATATTCAGACCATGTGTAGCTTTTCTATGTGCCCATTTTGAAGAATTTGTACACATTACCATTCCAATTCGATAAGCAGTTATAAATGCATATTCAATGTATTTTAAGTTAAATCTGCATGTCTTGTTAGCGATTATTTTCATTTATTAAAAAAGTATTGCTACCAAAATAATAGGAGATTCTCCATTTGAAATGCATATTTATAAAATTTTGTTTAAATTGTTATTTAGGTGCATTTCTTTTACAAGTATGGCTACAGATTTATCTTACAGCATAGGTCAACGGTTTTAAATGTACCTATTTATCTATTAAAGTAAAGAACTATATATTCATTTATTTATTTTTTTCAAAAATCATTACTTATTATTCTTACTATTTTTGAAAATGGAATTCATTATCAAAAAATAAAATGCTCTCTGTGGGAGATTCTTTGAGTCTATATGTTTGAGTGTATATTAAAGTTTTAGACGAATCATGAATTCATGATGTATATAAATTCAGTGGTCAAAATAGTATATTAGAAGTAATGAAACTATAGTAGGTCCTAATTTTGTTATTGTTTGTTGTGTAATATGCTGTTTTTTGGAAAATATAATTTTGTGAGTAATGTAATAAAAAGAAACTTGTTTGTAAGAAGCATCAATATTTTTGATGTTACATCCAGAAATTGTATATATCAATCAATACAAAGTATACCAGTGGAGGTAAGCGTCTGGCAGATCAGCTGGTGCCGGGATAGATCTTCAAATTTGAATGCTTTCAGAAAATCACAGGTGTGTAGTTTTATTGTATAATAAGTGACTACCATTAGTGATCGTCTGCAAGCAACTGGACTTCAGACCAAGCCCTTGCACTTCAGAAAAGAAGATTTTAAAAAATCTGTGAGTACCACTTCTATGTCAAAAGAGGAGACAGTAAAGTAAGTTTATTTAAGTAACATCAAAAATAATATTTGTGCTCCCTACAAACTAGTCTTTTTTTAATTACATTACTCGTTAAATTACATTTTCCAAAAATAGCATGCTGCACTACAAACTATGAGAACACAATATATTACTCAATGAGTAAGTACAAAAATTATTTAGCTGAAAATATTTTTAAATGCCCATATTGCAAATATAATGTGAAATAAGCATTTATATGTTTCAGTCTGGGGCATAAATAAAGTCTGCTGCTAAGTAAAAAAAAAAGTGTGGGCCAGCCTTACGTATATCTTCATTTTGTTTGTTACCAGGGCAATTGCACTATTTGGTTTTATTTTAAAAGATGAAAAAAAAAAGGCGAGGGAAAGGGGAGATATGTTTTTAGATAATAAAAGTTTCTAGTTTTTTAAAGTAAAAAGTGTTCTTAAAAGATGCAAAAATGGTTTGTTGTTTATATTCATATGAGACTAAGTGTTTTTGAAAGTAAAATAATAATAATAATAAAAAAGATAGAGAGTTTGTTTTTTTAAGAGAAGACGACAAAGTGTCTTCTTTTTTCCTTATGTTAATTATATTTATTGTCATCAGAGCAGTTACATGATACGGTTGGTATGATTTAAAATTAAGTATCGACCGAAACTGAAACTTGTTAAATTTTGATTCTTCGATTGCTTTTTAGTCTTGTTGTTTTGTTAATAATTATGAATGCAGAAAAAAAAAGAAAAATTTAAATGAGAAATCTTTATTTTTCGTTAGGAAAATTTTAAAAATTAGATTGAAAACAGTGATTTATAAAGCATGCAACGTGCAAAAGAAAGAAAAAAAAAACCTAAATAAACAAACTGTCAACAACATTGCATACTTAAATAAATTGTCACATTGTATTAACCTAAATAAACAAACTACCCGTTGCAAATAATGTTTAAAAAATTAATGGTAAGGTAATCTTTCAAAAATTAAAGTTATGACAGAAACATTTTTATAATTAGAGGTTGCCACCTTTATGTGTATAATAAACTTAATCTTTTGTAGAAAGATTTTAAAGTCTACCAGAACAACTTTAAGTATATGCAGGTAAGACAAATTTCTGCAACTTTTAAAATTAATATAACTGTTTTTGTATTTAAACGTAGCTTTATTAAAGTCTTCTGACAGTTGATAGAATTTAGGCCCTAATCTAAGTGGAAGCATGTGTAATTTTATAAATCATTGCTTAGGGCTAAAATTCTTTTATGAAGTTTTTCTTAATGTTAAAAGTGATATACTATTTTAATAAATATATATATAGTCAGCTATTTTCAGTTTCCCATACTTGATTTTGAGTAGTACTACTTTAATAAAAAATCAACATTTACCATTTGAATCAAATATTTATTTATATTTGTATTATATTTTGCCTTTCATTTTTTAAATATTAATATGTTTAAAGTGCTTTTATTTTTTTTTTAAATATAATTATGTGTAAGATATTTTGATTTAAAATTTCTAAGGTGTTGAGATTTGTCTTTTGGGAATTTATATTATAACTTTGTCCTAAAATTTGATGAAAATGTAACGTAAACAAAAAAACTGTTTTGCAATATCATCTTTTTTACAATACCATGCAATAAATTTATTCTATAATTTATATAGTTATAATAAATTTATATTTATAAATATTTAAAGCATTTTAAAAGTGTTTTTTCATAATTAGCATTCTGTAATAAATATTTAGATAATACAGTAGCATAACTATTTCTGTTTTTGTCTAATTTTGTCTATAAGCGTACTTAAATTTCTTAGCTAATTAATAGTTAGTTAGGCTTAGATGTCTTATATTCCCAGGTGGCCGCTATCTTGGATGTTTTGAGATTTCTTGGTGATTTTATGTTGGCAATCTTTATCGATATGTAGAACCCCGTGTGAGTTCTGGCATGTCGTGTTCTGAGAACACCTGAGAAGCTCATTTTCGCTTAGGATTTTGTGGATGTGTTTTGATATCGTGTTGTATTATTCTGTCTTTTTATTTTTGTTACATTTATTGGATGTATTTGATTGACTATGGTTTCTGTAGTCTGTTTAAACACTCGTGCTGAAGTAATTAATAAATTCGAGGAAATTTTGACGAAAAAAGGGGGTTTGTTTATAGTGTGTCAATGCGTATTCATAAGCCTATTTTTGAAAATGATGGTGATGCTATGACAGTATTTCATGCTTGAGCTTTCAAGAAAGCAGACGTCTGTTAAGGTATGTTAATAATTTTATGTATATTTTGTTGCCTTTCAAGTTTTTTACATTTTGAGATTTGCTACACAGCGAGAACTGCTGAATTTTGAGAATGCTACACAGCAAGAACTGCTGAATCCAGTGATGTTTTTTTTCAGTTAATGAGCGCGATTACTGATTGGCACTTTAATGAGTTTTGTGCATTTTTGTGGTCACGGCAGGAGTTTGCGGAATCCAGTGATTTTTTTTTCGGTTAATGAGCGCATAGCACTCATACAACGTTTAGTGAATGCCACTTTAACGAGTTTTGTTTATTATTTACATTTTATTTTCGTTAAGCCTAACATGCGTATAAACCGGTGTTTGGCGACATTTACTACTTGGCGGAAAAGGGGTTTTCACTCCAAGAAAAACTCCAAGATGGCGGCTTCGGGAATTTATGACATCTGTTTCTATAGTTATGATGTCTTCATTATTGTTAAAGTAACAAACGAAAATTCAAGATTGAGTGAGATGAGATATAATGTATTTATGATGACTCAATAAGTGGATTATGGTTTTCTGAACAAAAATTGTCTGTCTTTGTACCTATCATCAACCACAAAAGTTTTTCCATTTTGTTAGAAACTCTTTTTTTGTAAAAAAGCAAGAAACATATTATTTACTAAACAAAATTTAGAAACTTGTATTTGTACATCATTAATTCCTATGAAAATCTAAATTAATCATCATTTTAATCCTCATCATGGTTATTTTTTTTAAGTTACAGCAAACAAATAATCTAAAAACATCCTATTTTATTTAAATATGAACTTGTTTCTAATTATTTTAAATATATTTATAAGTTGACAGTTAAAGGTAGAAATTGTGAAAAGTTTTTTAAAATGTGTTTCAAAAGGTTTTTTTAAGTATTCGGTTCGGCTGAATACTTTGATATTCAGCTGAACCAGATAGTTTGATATTCGGTGCATCCCTAACCAAGAGTAGACTCGTGTTACCTAATACTCCAGAATTTTAAAAATGATGTACACCTGAGTGCTTCTTTTGGCAATAAATTTTAGTATCTTTAGGAACTTAATTATAAAGTGATAAATGAATTTTAATGCATTAGAGTCACAGGTGATAAATCTCCAAATATTCTCTATGGATAAAATAACAGGGTTTGTATCAAATCATGTCATTAAAACATGCCAACTGGCAGTGAAACTGTAGCAGTGAAATATTAGGTAAGAAATGAAATGTAAATAAAAAATAAAGAGAATTTTTAATTACAATAATAAAGAAATAATTTTTTTAATCTGCTTTTATCAAATGATAATTTAATATTAAGTAAATTATAATTAAACTTTGAAAAAATAATTTAAAAATTCTCAATACATAGTTTCAAAAATGTTTTTTTCGCCTTTTCTGTTGTCATACTTGAAAAAATAATCATTTTAATAAATTCAGTAGTTCATGCTTTCTACCAAGTCGAAGTGGTGAATTTTCCATAATTAGAGTCATGCCAAATTAATGTATTGTAACAGAAGTTTTTTGAACCAACATGAATTATAGTCCTGAAATTAGGGATGATTTTTTTAAACATTCAATGTTTATAAAAAAGTGGTTAAAAAAAAACTATTTTTACTTTTATACTTATTTAGTAGTAACTCTATCATTTTTATCATAATTTAACATTTAAACTTACAGAGAGGCAACATAATGCGCTTCATTGGCATGTTACGGTTGGAGCTATATTTATTAGTGAAATCATTGCTATGCCATTTGATCCAGTGAAATTTATCAAATTCACAACATTTTTGGGTAGGTACTTTATGTCAGCCAGGCACATGAAATAAACCAGGGCTGAAACTAGCCTTTTTTTGCACCCAGCACAAACATAGATTTTGCCCCCTCCCCCCCGGCCTCTGCAAAGTAAATTTACAAAGAGAATTTTAATTCTAATCGCTGACTTATTTCAAATTTAAAATATGTAATAAAAAAATACGTAATCAACTTTGTCAAATATTGATTTTCATTAAAACTTTGAAAACGAAATCCAAAGGAAGTTACATGAAGAAACTATGCAGATTCGCAAGCTAATGTTAAACTTATAGGAGCATTCTTTCCAAATTTCTCGCTTGCACTTTAATATTTTTAAATGATTTTTTCCGTTTGGGACAGCTGAGGTTGTTTCTAACAGGTAAATGTTTACTTTTTACATTTTGTTTGCAGTTTTTTTTAATATATATATAAAATTACTTTCACTTTTTGAACTGGTTCTGAAAGTTTAAGTAGCCTCATAAAAAAACTTGAACCAAAATCGAAAACGTACAACCTAACAATGTTAAAGATCAAACTCAGCTATCTTAAGAAAAAAAAAATATTTAAAAATATTAAAATGCAAGCGAGAAATTTGAAAAGAATGCTCCCATATTTAACATTAGCTTGCGAGTTTCTTCGTGTGACTAGTGTAGCTTCTTAAGAAATCAAAAACTAAAATTCATTCGACACCCCCTTCGTTTTCCTTATGGCGACCAGGGAACATGCCTCCTCTGCCACCCCCCCCCCCCTCTAGTTTCGATCCTGAGATAAACCATTAAATAATGTCATCATTTGTATTCATTTTTTTTTAAATATAAACCTCTCATTCATTTTATTTGAAATACAAAATTTTCATTTAAAATACATATATTACATACATTTAAAATAAGTGCCTTTCACTTATTTCATTAAAAAAAGGGAATAAAACAATAAGGAGAAATAATACGATGAACCAAAATTGTTATTTCAACCTCAGTACATCGTTTCTAATTTATACAAGTGAACACTAAAAGGAATTACTGCTGGAAGAAAAAAAAATATCCAACATAAAAGTACCTTTTTTGTGATCTATTGACAAAAACAGGGATTGCCCCGGCAAACATTTATACCCCTTTATTCTTCTTAATAAAAGAAGCCCCTTCACAAAATTATTCTCCATAAAAGCGACTTCACACAATAAGAAAAAATTGTTGGGATTTAAAATGTGTAATTTGCAAACAAAATAAGCTCAGAAGAAAAGTATAGCAGGAATACATTTAAAAAAAGGATGATTAAATGTTTACTTTGAATTTAAACAACTGAATTTGATTTTTCTTTACAGAAATTTATTTTTCTCAATTCTGTAACAAAGACGGGTCTCTCCCCCCCCCCCCCCCCCCAAAAAAAAAAAAAAAAAAAAAACTTTCACCCCTGATGTGAAATCATAAGGTAAAACTTACAATTTTAAGTACATTTATTTTGCATTTTACTGTTAATTTTTTTTTTTTTTGGGGGGGGGGGGGGGTTGCCACAAAAAGTAGATTTAACTAAATTGGATAATTTTATACTGACTGTAGTGATGATATGTATAAGAGAATCTGCCAGTGTCACATAGGCGTACGGTTCAGGGATGTATGGTGGTATACGCCGTATACCTTCTGGATTTTTTTAGGAAACACCGTATACCGTCTGTTTCTCAAAAAAGCTATAGTATATACACTGTAGGGTATACTCTCTGTCTTGAGCGTATGCTTTCTGCTTTTTTTATGATTACACCACTGGTACAGTTGTATGTGCTCATGGGTCCCAAGTTCCACCATTAATTTCTAAAATATTCTTTTTCACCCTAAAAAAGGTTTTATTTTAGATTTTATTTAAGTTTTAAAGATTTTTTTCACACATATTTTTTTCCCTTAAATTTTGTTCTTTTTCTTTTGTTACAGAGATAAACATTATTAGAAATTTCTATTTCTCTAAATGTGCCATTTTTTAAAAAATATAATAAAATGTTAAACGTTTAAAGTTTTATAAAAAAAAAAAAACTAAAATAGAAAAAAAAATTCCATATTTAAAAAAATAATAAAATAAAAATAAACATTCTTAAATGTTAACTTTTCTTGTGAAATATGAAAAACGATTCACAAAAAACAGTGAGTATATCACTTCATAAGCGGGTCGGAACATTCAAATTTTTACATTGCTTTAATGTTTTATTTAATTTGTTGATTTATTTAACAAATATAATTCTACTCAATTTCTTTAAAAGGAAATTCAAAAAGCAACATTAAATTTATAGTCGATCTCTATTACACATGTGCCACTAACGTACGTAACGTTTTTCACACGTACTTGTGTGAAAAATAATTTATTCAGTATGTTTTTAAATATACATAAATCATGGTGACCTAGTGTTTTTATTTAATTTAGGAGTATAAATCCATTGCCACAATTTAAAGTTTGAATAAACAATGATTTGTGGGGCATTTTTTAAGACCCTTTAGTGGGGAAAACAGTCAAAACTTTTGATTAATTTCTATACAAAATATTTGGTAGGTAGGTAGTGGGGGGGGGCTTTGGGACCTATAAGCAGCACGGCTGTACAAAATATTTGCTACTACTAATTAAACTGACAACAACAAACAACAATTATTTGTTTACATTTTTTGACATCTGTTCGATCTGCAGACAGTAAAGCCGTAAAATAGACGCTTGCGCAGTAAAAACTTTCCTTTGATTGGTTGGCGTAAGGATTTTATATGTAATCAGTGAAAACGCTCTTAGGTTAAGGTTTTGGGTCACTAGGTTTTTTAGGTCGTTAGAACGACCAGTGAAAACGCACCTTAACTTACCTAACTTTTTACCTAAGCACAAGATTTTAGGTCGTTAGAACGCGATTTTGTAGGTTTGATTCGTGATCAATCCTAAGCACGGCTTACCTAAGCGCAGCCAATTAAAATAGAGTATTTTGATAATAATGGCGGTGTTGTCAATGTATTAAGGGATATTTATATTTTATATCGTTTTATTTATTTAAAATTATTCTGTTTTTACGTCAAAGAGGAATCTATTTTTAGTGATTGAAGCAAAATGGTAAGTTTTATTGACATGTTGGATAGATATCATCTTTTATTATTGTCTTTTAATTTAATAAATTGTGGGTAATCCATATGGATTCTTTAAATTGTTGTTACTTTTGATAGGATAAATATCGCTATTTTTGGTAATCATTCAGATACATTTTATTAATATTAGAATACTAATTAAGGATTTTGTTGCGGATATAAGGATGAACATATGTCCAGTTCTCAAAATTATTTTATTTTTATTAAACGTTAATAGTATACAAAGATTAAAAGTGTTTTTTAAGAATGTTTGTTTCTTAAAATGAATTACTTGCTTCATTGATTATATTTGGTTACTTGATAGGGTATTTCTGATCAATTTAGATTTAAATTTCCCTTTACTCACTTAAAATAATTGTAATTGTTAAGAAGGATATTGTTTACGTCCATTGATATTTAAATGGAAATTAGTTACAGGCAAACTTCAATTCAGTTTTGCTAATAGTAGGTATTTGATTATGCATGTTTAAGCGAGCATGTAAACAAAGTTTCTATAAAATAAACAAGCCATTGTATTTTGTATTTTCCTGTTCTCTTTTAAGCAAGAAACATCTGATTGCAAAACAGTTTGCTCTTTACTCCTTTTCAGATATTTACTTGTGAACTTTGTCGTGTAAAGAAAACACTGCTAATCTATTTTCAATTTTAATGTTTTTCACCTGCAGATGTGCTATTTTTCTTTTTGTTGTTAAGATTAATGCTGAAACTTTAATGAAGATTTATAACTTTGTATAGACCATGTGTAGCTTTTCTATGTGCCCATTTTGAAGAATTTGTACACATTACCATTCCAATTCGATAAGCAGTTATAAATGCATATTCAATGTATTTTAAGTTAAATCTGCATGTGTTGTTGGCGATTATTTTCATTTATTAAAAAAGTATTGCTACCAAAATAATAGGAGATTCTCCATTTGAAATGCATAGGTGCATTTCTTTTACCAGTATGGCTACAGATTTATCTTACAGCATAGGTCATCAGTTTAAATATACCTATTTATCTATTAAAGTAAAGAACTATTTATTCATTTATTTATTTTTTCAAAAATCATTACTTATTATTCTTACTATTTTTGAAAATGGAATTCATTATCAAAAAATAAAATGCTCTCTGTGGGAGATTCTTTGAGTCTATATGTTTGAGTGTATTATATTAGAGTTTTAGACAAATCGTGAATTCATGATATATAAAAATTCAGTGGTCAAAATAGTATATTAGAAGTAATGAAACTATAGTAGGTCCTAGTTTTGTCATTGTTTGTTGTGTAATATGCTATTTTTTGGAAAATATAATTTTGCGAGTAATGTAATAAAAAGAAACTTGTTTGTAAGAAGCATCCATATTTTTGACGTTACATCCAGAAACTGTATATATCAATCAATACAAAGTATACCAGTGGAGGTAAGCGTCTGGCAGATCAGCTGGTGCGGGGATGGATCTTCAAATTTGAATGCTTTCAGAAAATCACAGGTGTGTAGTTTTATTGTATAATAAGTGACTACCATTAGTGATCGTCTGCAAGCAACTGGACTTCAGAAAAGAAGATTGTAAAAAATCTGTGAGTACCACTTCTATGTCAAAAGAGGAGACAGTAAAGTAAGTTTAAGTAACATCAAAAATAATATTTGTGCTCCCTACAAACTAGTCTGTTTTTAACGAGTAATTAAATTACATTTTCCAAAAATAGCATGCTGCACTACAAACTATGAGAACACAATATATTACTCAATGAGTAAGTACAAAAATTACTTAGCTGAAAATATTTTTAAATGCCCATATTGCAAATATAATGTAAAATAAATATTTATATGTTTCAGTCTGGGGCATAAATAAAGTCTGCTGCTAAGTAAAAAAAAAAAAAAGTGTGGGCCAGCCTTACGTATATCTTCATTTTGTTTGTTACCACGCCAATTGCACTATTTGGTTTTATTTTAAAAGATGAAAAAAAAGGCGAGGGAAGGGGGAGATATGTTTTTAGATAATAAAAGTTTATAGTGTTTTCTTTTTTAAAGTATAAAAGTGTTCTTAAAAGATGCAAAAATGGTTTGTTGTTTATATTCAAATGAGACTAAGTGTTTTTGAAAGTAAAATAATAATAATAAAAAAAAGCATTTTTAAAAGATAGAGAGTTTGTTGGTTTAAGACGACAAAGTGTCTTTGTGATTGCCACTTTAACGAGTTTTATTTATTATTTACATTTTATTTTCGTTAAGCCTAATATGCGTATAAACCGGTGTTTGGCGACATTTACTACTTGGTGGAAAAGGGGTTTTCACTCCAAGAAAAATTCCAAGATGGCGGCCCCGGGAATTTATGACATCTGTTTCTATAGTTATGATGTCTTCATTATTGTTAAAGTAACAAATGAAAATTCAAGTTTGACCTCAAGTTAGATGAAATATAATGTATTTATGATGACTCATAAGTGGATTATGGTTTTCTGAACAAAAATTATCTGTCTTTGTACTTATCATCAACCGCAAAAGTTTTTCCATTTTGTTTTAGAAACTCTTTTTTGTGAAAAAGCAAGAAACATATTATTTACTAAACAAAATTTAGGAACTTGTATTTGTACATCATTAGTTCCTATGAAAATCATAATTAATCATCATTTTAATCCTCATCTGGTTAATTTTTTTAAGTTACAGCAAACAAATGATCTAAAAACATCCTATTTTATTTAAATATGAACTTGTTTCTAATTATTTTAAATATATTTATAAGTTGACAGTTAAAAGTAGAAATTGTGAAAAGTTTTTGAAAATGTGTTTCAAAAGGTTTTTTTAAGTATTCGGTTCGGCCGAATACTTTGATATTCAGCTTAACCAGATAGTTTGATATTCGGCCTAACTGAATATTCGGCAACCAAGAGTAGACTCGTGTTACCTAATACTACAGAACTGTAAAAATTGTGTGCGCCTGAGTGCTTCTTTTGGCAATAAATTTTAGTATTTTTAGGAACTTAATTATAAAGTGATTAATGAATTTTAATGCATTTTTCTGTCACAGGTGATAAATCACCAAATATTCTTTATGGTTAAAATAACAGGGTTAATTATGCATAAAATCGTGTCATTAAAATGTGCCAACTGGCAGTGAAACTGTAGCAACGAAATATTAGGTAAGAAATGAAATATAAAAAAAAAAATAAAGAGAATTTTTAATTACAATAATAAAGATGATAATTTAATATTAAGTAAATTATAATTAAACTTCGAAAAAATATTTTAAAAATTCTCAATACATAGTTTCAAAAATGTTCTTTTCGCCTTTTCTGTTGTCATACCTGAAAAAAAAGGGAGAAAAAATAATTATTTTAATAAATTCAGTAGTTCATGCTTTCTACCAAGTCAAAGTGGTGAATTTTCCATAATTAGTCATGCCAAATTAATGTATCAGAGCATAAAATAACATATAAAGTAGGCGACACTAGTGTCGCCTAGTACCACGGTATTGTCGCCCAGTGATAGGGTATGGGGCCGGCAACTTTTTTTTTTTTTTTTTTAAACAGGTGAACAATATAAGCTGGACTCTTTGACTCAGGAGATTAGAATGGCAACAGATGTCACAGCAGTAAAAGAAAACACCGTATCACAGTTACAAAATGCTGTTTGTTTTGCTATCCAAGTAGATGGTTCTGTTGAGAAAATATGGAGTTGATAACAAATTTGTTAGAGCACGATTTTATTTCAAAGGAACAGGACATAGAATGAGTTTTTCTAGGACAATGTAAATTCAGTAAGCGAGGAGCAGAAGGCTTCGTGAATTTTGTCAAGGTTGTATTTAATAATTTGTGCACTGAGAATATCGCAAAAAATAAGTTGACAGGCTTAACTATAAGTGGGTAAAGGAAAATACAGGCAAAAACAGCGGTCTCTGTGCTCTTATTAAACGGTACTTGGGTAAAGACTAACTTGCGTTTGATGTTTTGCTCAGGTCTGACTTAACTGTTTCGGAGTTGGAATCATCCAGCAACATTTTATCGAGTTTCTGCTCTATGCGTTAAAGTGTTTGAAGAAATATCTGGAACAGAAAATCAAAGTGCCTTTTGTTTCTCTGCACATTTTGAAGTACAGTTCGTGAAACACTTAAAAATCTTGGCAAAAGCAGTACGGCACAATTTTTCTTTCATGCAAAAACATTGAGAAAACATTGTGAACCATCAACCCTACTCATCAAAAACTGAACAAACTTCTGCTCGCGGGTTTATTCGATTATAAATAGATTTAAAAAAAGTTAACAAATCTGGCTTGCCTATTGCTAGATGTTCCGATACACTTTGAAAACCTTGAGACAGACAGTCAAAGGTCTTTCATTACACTGCCTGATAAAGAATTGATATAGAATTTGGCAAAGAAAAATTTTTACAAATTCCTTGACGTTTATCAAAAATGGGTAGATCCTGAGGGATACGAAGAACAGTTGATGGAAATAAATGAAGACACTTAGGAATCTGAAAGTGTTTAGTAAATTGAAGGAAATCCTCAGAGATGTAAAAACAACTCGTTAGTTTCTACCAAGAGATGCTGGTCTGCAGTGAGAAAAGAAACTATATTGAGCTGTAAAGAATTTGATTCTCAAAGATTGGAAGAGGATAAAGTGAGCATCTCCTACAGGATAGATGCTTTGTTAAATGTACGAAGATCAACAGAGGTTGCTAGTGCAGTCTACCTTGATATTGAGAACTTTTTTGGTAAAGACGAAGTCGCCTATTTAAATGATGATGTGGTGGCTTTGTTGCGCAGATGAAAATCTGCGTCCTTCTCATTGACAGCAAGACTATTTCTACTTTAAGGCGTCTCAACCTCACTCTGTTTTAAACAAATTGGTGCTGTCATAAGTTTCTTTGACACATCACAATGTTGGCTCATAAAGTTGTTGGCACATGGAGTTGTGTCCATACATAGAGCTGTGCAAGGTGACGTCACGAACAGGTTTTTACTGCGGCTGTAGGACAGTTATCGCTACCTTTATCAATGCTTTTTCTATTTGTGTGTCCTACAGCTTTTTTCATTGTTCTCAGGTAAAAATCACGTGATGTGAACTGCTCTATACGACGCTTAAATCCAAAAAACAGTCGGAACTAGTATAAAGAGAAGCCTTAAACTCAAGGATGTTCATTGCTCTTAATGGAATTGGAACAACTTTTTATGATCCAAGACCTGTTATTGCAAGGTTCCTAGAGAGCAAAGTAAAAAGTAGAACTTTTCCAGATAAAGAAACCTATGAGAAACATGAGTTTGTCAAAAAATGCTTTGCTAAAGACTGTTATTTGTAAAATAACTTAACGAATATAATTACTATTGTAGGATTTTGCAAACATTATAAGTAATAAAGTTTAAAAAATTTAAAACACGAATAAAATCGTTTTCTCTACCTGCTTAACTCTACTATTTTCATAAGACAGTCCCAGTCTTGTATAAAACCAAAAACTTTCTGCGCACATAAATTTTGGGTCAAAAACTTTCTGCAAATTAATTTAACGTTCAATAAAGTAACGTGCTTTATTATTTTGACGACATGAATTAAAATCAGTATTTTTAAAATAATTACCATTTAAATAAAAAATTAATTAATATTAATTAAAGAATAATTATTTTGGTTAATAAATGATAAACTTAAAAATCCATGGTAGGAAGGGTAAATTCCGATCAATTATTTTGTCAAGGCTTTTAGAAACAGCCCAATCCTTAATATTGTGACATTTTCACATAAAATACCAGTCACTCTGTTCACAGAAATAATGTGACATTGCTTCTGAAACAGCTTAATCACATTTTGTAGGGAGACGTCCATTCATACGTATTATCATTAAAGAGACCGATGAGTTTTTATCGCGACCCTTTGACGAAATTCTCGTTTTTTCCGTGACCCTTTGACGAAATTCTCGTTTTTTCCGCGATCCTTTGACGAAATTCTCGTTTTTCCGCGATCCTTTGACGAAATTTGCGTTTTTTCTCAGATCTTTTGACGAAATTCGTTTTTTCCCCGCAATCCTTTAAGGAAATTCTCACTTTCCCGTGGCGTTTTGAAGAAATTTGCGTTTTTTTTTTCGCGATTCTTTGGCGAAATTCGCGTTTTTTCCCAGTGATTCTTTGGCGAAATTTGCATTTTCCCCGCAATCTTTTGACAGAATTCCCGCTTTTTCCCGCTATGCTTTTACGAAATTCGTTTTTTTTTTCTGCGCTCCTTTGACGAAATTTGCGTTTTTTCTGCGATTTGACAAAATTCCCTTTTTTTAGCGACCCTTTGGCGAATTTGCGTTTTTTGCTATCTTTTGACAAAATTCTCGCTTTTTCCGCGGCCCTTTGACGAAATTCGTGTTGTTTTTCGCGATCCTTTGCGAGATTCGTTTTTTCCGCTGTTCTTTTACGAAATTTGCATTTTTTCGCGATACTTTGACAAAATTCGGCCTTTTTTCGCTACGCTTTTGCGAAATTTCTTTTTTACCTACATTCCTTTCACGAAATTTGCGTTTTTTTCTGGGATTCTTTGAATAAATTATCTTTTTTATGATTCTTTGAAGAAATTCGCGTTTTTTTCCGCGGTCCTTTGACGAAATTTGCGCTTTTTTGCGATGCTTTGACGAAATTGCTGATTTTTCTGCGAACGATTGATGAAATTGTTTGTTTTTCGACGACCATTTATTGAAATTCGCAATATTTTTCAGTGATATTTTTTTATGTCTGAATTTTCGGACTGATGGCCGATTTTTTTTTAATTTTCGGAACCGAACGCCTTAAATTTTCGGAACAGAATCTCCCCTGGCAAATAATAATAAATAAATCATAGGGGAGACCGGGGTAAGATGACTATGTTAACAATTTTTGTTGTTTTTTAATTCCTTTTTAAATAGTAAAATTAATTTTACATGAACTGTTAGAGTATTCCTTGTAGTATTAAATATATTACCATTTAATTTTTCAAATAAAAAAATAAAGGATAATTTATTTTTTCATAGCATTAACAAATCGTCATCAACACTGAAAAAGGTTGAACATATTTTTTCTTCTGAATATGTTACATGGTTTAACAAATGTTAAGTGTGTTTTTACATCTTACAAAGTATCAGACTACGTATAATGCATTGTAACGTAATGCTGAACTGTTTAGTTGCGCAGCTAACAATAGTCATAAATAAAAATGCCATTTTCATAATTGGAACATTATTCATGCCACCACTCTTGGCATTTACAGCACTGAATCCGTTCTTATGCTAGTGGGTCACAATATTTGCATTATTTGGGAGGTGGAGGGGGAAGGTCTTGACCCCGAGGTCGAACGGTACCCACTTGTATCGATCAGACGATTGGAAGCGGAGATACGGCCCCGATAGGGTTTTTCTTTCGGGGGGGGGGGGCTAGGAAGGCTTAACGGATGGCAAAAATGTCTTCGTCTGTTCGCCCCCTTTCGAAAGACACCTCATCTCGATGCGATGCGTCCATTAGCCCCAGAGGAGATAGAAGCGCAATGTCGTGCGGACAAACACACAGACAAACAAGCGTTTGCAGTATTTAAATAGAACAGACAACACAGTTAGTTTAATAAATTCCGAAACACGGGGCTCGTCATCTTGCCCCGGACTGCCTGTTTAAAAATATTCGTTTTCATTGCCATGAAGGAAGGCGATTGACATTTATTCATGGTAATAGGTAGTATTTAAACTAAGTTACTCATAAATATTAAAGAGAAACGATATATCTAACCTGTATCTGTAGCAGAGCGTATTTACACATGCATAAAAGTTATAACGTGGCAGCAGTAAACAATCAAAGCTTCACAACTAACACAAAAATGGAGATTTCAGCGTCTCTGTACTATTGTTTAACGAACGGTCCATAGGAGAGCCAGTAGTGTCCGGTTGATGCTACCACATAGTGGAAAACGGAAAAATTAAGACATGACATTCGTCATCTTGCCCCGGTCTCCCCTGCACAAAATTTTGCTTTTCTTTGACGAAATTATTTTTTTAACGATCCTTTGACGAAATTCGCTTTTTTTCGCAATGCTTTGACGAAATTGGTGATTATTTCTGCGAACAATTGACGAAATTTTGCTATTCTTTGACGAAATTATTTTTTTAACGATCCTTTGTCGAAATTCGCTTTTTTTCGCAATGCTTTGACGAAATTGGTGATTATTTCTGCAAACAATTGACGAAATTGGTTTTTCTTTCGACGACCATTTGTTGAAATTCCCAATTTTTTTTAGTGATATTTTTTTTTGTCTGAATTTTCAGACTAATGTCCGATTTTTTTTTTCAATTTCGGAACCGAATGCCTTAAATTTTCGGAACGGAATCACCCCTGCCAGACAATAAATACATCGTACATAAAATTGGGGAATATTTTTAATTTGTCAATATTTTTTTAAAAAAAAGCTACAAACAAGAACAAAAATTACGTTTATCTTTCTGAAATCGCGGAAAACTTTCCGCGCACGGCATGCGTCTATTATTATACAACTCTGGACTGTCCTTTGTTATTAAAATTTTAAACCATTGTAACTGTTATTGTAGCATTTTGGAAATATTTTATTGATACAGTTTGATTTTTTAAAACATAAAGAGTAAAATCTGATTCCTTGTTTAGTTCGTCTTTCCAAAATATTTGTAAAAGTCAAAATATGTTTAACCACTACAATTATTATTCATTTTACATTTTGGAAACATGTTATAAAATTTAACATAGTAATTTTATATTATTTTTAAATTGGTGATTTTCATCCATCAAGAGGGAAGTATGTTTTCTTGATTAGTTCAACATTGGGTCTAAAACTATAGTTAAGGTACTATTTCACGAACTATTTAACGATGCATTTATTTTTGAATTTCAAAATTCATTCTTGGCTCCAATTACCTAATTAGTCTGATATATTATGGTTATGAACAAAAGCAAAGTGTACAAACTAATAAAAGGTAAACAATATTTTAACTTGAATTTAAATGATGATTTTCTTATATAAAGTTTTAATTAGGCATACGAATTTGGTAGGTTAGATGATATGTTTGGTCCTTTACTAGCATAACAATTAAAAATTTGTATGAAACGAAAATGTAGCCTCTTTAATTTTACCTAACTATAAATAAGGCGGTTTAGATGTTTCAATGACGATTTTCTAGTTTACTAACAAGCAACAGGAGAAGAACAATAGACATAACTAATAAGATATAAAAGTTTGTCAGCCAATCGATATTCTTAGTATTTGGTTTGCTGTTATAAGGGGTAGGGGTTGATTTATGAACATTTATTTGGAACAACAGACTAAACCGTTTGTCGCCCAGTGAAAATTCCTTAAAATATGCTCTGTAATGTATTGTAACACAAGTTTTTTTAACCAACATGAATTACAGTCCTGAAATTAAAGATGATTTTTATAAACATTTAATGTTTATAAAAAAGTGGTTTAAAAAACTATTTGTATTTTTATACTTATTTAGTAGTAACTATCCTTTTTATCACAATTTAACGTTTAAACTTACAGAGAGGCAACACAATGTGTTTCATTGCCATGTTATGGTTGGAGATATATTTATTAGTGAAATCATTGCTATGCCATTTGACCCAATTATCCATTATAGCCATTGACCCAGTGAAATTTATCAAATTCACAACATTTTTGGTTAGGTACTTCATGTCAGCCGGGCACATGAAATAAACCAGGGCTGAAACTAGCCTTTTTTCATCCCGGCGCAAACATAGATTTTGCCCCCCTCCCTTCCCGGCTTCTGCAAAGTAAATTTAAGAAGAGAATTTTAATCGCTGATTTATTTCAAATTTAAAATATGTAATAAAAAATACGTAATCAACTTTGTCAAATATTGATTCATTAAAACTTTGAAAACGAAATCCAAGGGAAGTCACATGAAGAAACTCTCAAGCTAATGTTAAACTTATAGGAGCATTCTTTTCAAATTTCTAGCTTGCACTTTAATATTTTTAAATGATTTTTTTTTCCGTTTGGGACAGCTGAGGTTGTTTCTAACAGGATAAATGTTTACTTTTTAAATTTTGGTTGCAGTTTTTTTTTAATATATACATAAAATTACTTTCACTTTTTGAACCGGTTCTAAAAGTTTAAGTAGCCTCATAAAAAAAACTTGAACCAAAATCGAAAACGTACAACCTAACAATGTTAAAGATCAAACTCAGCTATCTTAAGGGAAAAAATATATATTAAAATGCAAGAGAGAAATTTGAAAAGAATGCTCCCATATTTAACATTAGCTTGCGAGTTTCTTCGTGTGACTAGTGTAGCTTCTTAAGAAATCAAAGACCAAAATTCATTTGGCACCCCCTTCGTTTTCCTTTCGGCGACCAGGGAACATGCTTCCTCTGCCCCCCCCCCCCCCCTAGTTTTGATCCTGAGATAAACCATTAAATAATGTTCCTATTGTCATCATTTGTATTCATTTTTTTTTAAATATAAACCTTTCATTCATTTTATTTGAAATACAAAATTTTCATTTAAAATACATATATTACATACATTTAAAATAAGTGCCTTTCACTTATTTCATAAAAAAAAGGAATAAAATAATAAGGAGAAATAATACGACGAGCCAAAATTGTTATTTCAACCTCAGTACAATGTTTCTAATTTATACAAGTGAACACTAAAAGGTATTATTGCCGGAAGAAAAAAAAAATCCAACATAAAAGTGCCTTTTGTGATCTATTGATAAAAACAGAGATCGCCCCGGCAAACATTTATACCCCTTTATTCTTCGTAATAAAAGTAGCCCCTTCACAAAATTATTTTCCATAAAAGCAACTTCACGCAATAAGAAAAAATTGTTGGGTTTTAAAATGTGTAATTTTTAATTTGCAAACAAAATAAGCTCACAAGAAAAGTATAGCAGGAAGACATTTAAAAAAGGGATGATTAAATGTTTACTTTAAATTTAAACAACTGAATTTGATTTTTCTTTACAGAAATTTATTTTTCTCAAATCTGTAACAAAAACGCCCCCCCCCCCCCAAAAAAAAAAAAAAAAAAAAAAAAAACTTTCACCCCTGATGTGAAATCATAAAGTAAAACTTACAATTTTAAGTACATTTATTTTGCATTTTACTGTTGTTTTTATTTTGGGGGGGGGGGGGGGGGAGAGGGATGTCACAAAAAGTAGATTTAACTAAATTGGATAATTTTATACTGATTGTAGTGATGATATGTATAAGAGAATCTGCCAGTGTCACATAGGCGTACGGTTCAGGGATGTATGGAGGGTATATGGTGGTATATGCCGTATACCTTCTGGATTTTTTTAGGAAACACCGTATACCGTCTGTTTCACAAAAAAGCTATAGTATATACACTGTAGGGTATACTCTCTGCCTTGAGCATATGCCTTCTGCATCTTTTACGACTACACCACTGGTGCAGTTGTATGTGCTCATGGGTCCCAAGTTCCACCACTAATTTCTAAAATATTCTTTTTCATTCTACTATAAAAAAGGTTTTATTTTAGATTTTATTTAAGTTTTAAAGAATTTTTTCACACATATTTTTTTTCCCTTAAATTTTGTTCTTTTTCTTTTGTTACAGAGACAAACATTATTAGGAATTTCTATTTCTCTAAATGTGCCATTTTTTAAAAAATATAATAAAATGTTAAACGTTTAAAGTTTTGCAAAAAAACTAAAATAGAAAAAAAAATCCATATTTAAAAAAATAATAAAATAAAAATAAACATTCTTAAATGTTAACTTTTCTTGTGAAATATGAAAAACAATTCACAAAAAATTTCATTTCAAAATTCACAAATTCACTTCACAAGCGGGTCAGAACATTCAAATTTTTACATTGCCTTAATGTTTTATTTAATTTGCTGATTTATTTAACAAATATAATTCTACTCAATTTCTTTAAAAGGAAATGCAAAAATCAACATTAAATTTATAGTCGATCTCTATTACACATGTGCCACTAACGTACGTAACGTTTTTCACACGTACTTGTGTGAAAAAGAATGGTACTTTTCGGTTAGCCGGGCGCCAGTGTTATATATACATATATATGTATGCTTGTGGAGATTTCGCAAGCAACACCTGCATTAGACTGAGTGTCTCCGTATTTTCCGCTTCGAGATTAAACAAGTTGGAAATTGCTCGACAAACGTGTCAAATGAGGTGCGTTCGTACTTTAACTAGTTTTATAATCATTTTTTGCACCCCATATTATACTGAATGTATAATTTTTTGCACTTCATGAAGTGCATAGTCTGATACATCATTAAAATGCACTTCGAATATTTTTTTCCCATTCCCCGTAATGTAACGGAACACTTTTGACTGTCCCTGTAATTAAACTATACATATGATTTTCCTAAAATTTGAAATAGCTCAACAAAATTTTGCAACAATTATATCTTTAAAATTTCAGACCATTCGGAAGGCTCTAATATCATTAAAATCCACTTGCAATAATTTTTCCCATTGGCCGTAATGTAAAGAAAAACTTTTGACTGTCCCTGTAATTTAACTATACATCCAATTTTCATAAAATTTCAAATGGCTCGACAAAATTTTGCAACAATTATACCTTTAAAATTTCAGATCATTCGGAAGGCTCTAATATCATTAAAATCCACTTGCAATAATTTTTCCCATTGGCCGTAATGTAAAGAAAAACTTTTGACTGTCCCTGTAATTTAACTATACATCCGATTTTCATAAAATTTGAAATGGCTCGACAAAATTTTGCAACAATCATATATTTGAAATTTCAGACCAATCGGTTGGGTAGTTTTTGCTCTGTTACATGCGGACAGACAGACGGACGGACGGACGGACGGACTGAACGACGACTATAGGTGCTACGTATTTATATAATTACGAACGCACCTAAAAAGGAAACGAGCCTTAACGAAGCTGTGTGAAGTAAAAATGCAGAAGAAGTAAAGAGAACGAAATGAGTTCGACGACGGAAGGTTTTTTTTAATAAGGAAAGCGCAGAACTGTAAACACAAAGCTTGCGCAGTTATGATGCGCAGTAACTTAGGGCAAAACATTGCCGAGTTTGATAGGGCGATCTGTGTATTTTTCGGCGTATCTTATTTTAATTAACTCACCTATGCTTAAAATTTGAGCTTTCCAGTCAAAATAAGGTGTGTGGATAAATTAAATGGGATGAATACCCATGCATATCAATTTACAGACCCGTAAACTATCTCGAAATGTGAATAGGGAGATATTTACATTTATGGGTGCACGTACATAATTTATTTTGCAGACCTATTGATTGAATAGACTTTCCCAGCCCGATGAAGGTTTAATTTTGAAGGTTGTGAAAAGAAAAAAAGTCAAGAGAACTTCCTTGCTGCACAGTCTTTATAATTAATTGCCTGTGCAGTAAGGAATTTCCCTTAGATAAACTCCTCATGCTTAAATTAGCATCAGAATGTTTTGACTGAAGTTGTGACACCATAGCATTGCAATGGGCATTTGCTGTGTAAAGATTAGGAACGGAATTCTCCAGGTAAATTATTTTTGTATCGCGGTGGATCTTTTTTTGTTATTTATCATTAGTTTTGATATGTGTAGAGTTTTCAATGTACCTAGCATTATTTATTTATAAAAACATAAATAGATCTAAAAGTTGTATGCAATGATTAACAATGAAATATTTAAAATAAAACTTTAACAAATCATGTAAAGTGCAAAAATGTTATTGTGTATGTATAAAGAAAACCTTAGTGCAGTTTTCTGATTAATTAATGTCTATGTTTCATTGAAAGTTAGTTTGTTAGGAAATTTTTTTTCTGTTTCCCCTAACAAAAAAAATTGCTCAATTACTTGTATGCATCTAAAAAAAATGTCAGTACTTTTCTGTTAGCTGGGCGCCAGTGTTTATATATACACTACACACACATGTAAATTTATAGATGTATATGCATATATAACACTGGTGCCCGGCTAATGGAAAGTACCAAATTGTCTTTAAAAACTATCCCTCTCTCCAACACCACAGTAATAAAGTTCAGAGAAGAATGTTGAATTTATGTAAAATGTGTCAGTTGTGTCTTATGATTGTGGATTAATTTGGTTTTATTAGATTATTTTAATGCATTCCAAGAATAACTTTCAAATAAATGCTTTTTTTTTTTTTTTTTTTGAAAAGGGCTAATTTTGGTGGAGGCCCCATTTTAAATTCCACTAGCTTAACACATTCACTACCTGGGTTAAAATTAACGTACTTTAACTAAGTGTAATCAGATTCTCATGTTTATGACTTTCAGTACCAAGGGTGCATATGTGTCATCACTGGGAATGTCAATGTGTGATCAAGCGATGCCACGTACATGCCTCCTCGGTGGTGTATGTATTAAAAAAATGTTTGTCTACTTATAATCCAAACTTTTGGTGGATAGGCTGGGGGAGGAGGAATTTAGATGATTATTTATTTAATACAGTAGACTCCCTCAAATCCACACAGCTTGGGGACAGAGGTTGTGAGGATTTTAGAATTTTGCAGATTTCTGGTCATTGCTTTGTTTAATTTTTTTAAACAGTAATTTGAATGCAATAATGCAGTCAAAATTATAATGAATGATTGTAATATAGTAAAATATTAATATAATTAAGTAAATTAATAAACTAAAAGGATAAAAAGTAAGATAATTTAAAAACTGATTTAAAATATTAAAAGTAAATGTCAAGTAAATAATTAATAATGTATATTTGAATATGCATAAAAAAGATGAGATACATTTTCCTTGAATTATTCAAAGAAACTTTCCTTATGAAAAGTACTCCCTATTAATTCATATCAAAATCATCGTAATAATAACCAAAAAAGCTTGATTTACATAAATAAATTTGGTAAAACGATTGTGATTACCAGTGACACCCTGATTTTTTTAAAAAATAAATTTATACTCCTTTCATGGAAAACCACGAGTTCAGTTATATTATTAAAAATTACATATTAAAATACATACGGGATGAAATAAAACTGAAAAATTCTGTAATTTTGCCAAAATTCAAATGAAAGTTTCATTGTTTACATCTGTAAAGATGTGTGGATTTTAGGCATTTGCAGATTTGAGGGAGTCTACTGCATTACTAAAAAGCATTAAATAGGGCAGATAGACTTCTTCCTTTAAGTAAAAGCTTTAAAACTCAACTAAACCATAAACAAGAAAACATTCTTTTCTAATGAAGCTGTAAATCTGATTATCTAAATTAAATAGTTTATCTTTCATTGGCTGTTCTGAATTAATAATGTTCACATATTATTATATGTTTCACATAATTATTAGTTCTATGTTTAAAAACTCAGCTTTAAACATAAAAATTGGAAAATATATCTTTTTTTTTTTTTTTTTTTTTTTTTAGCTAAGTAAGCCATTGCCAGAAGCAAAAGTTGGGTACTTTTCTAGTATTAGTGAGATAGAGAAAATAACTTTAATGAGCAGGGCCATCGCTAAGACATTTTTTGCGAGGGGAGAGGACGTTAAATTGCCAAGTCAAATTTCAGTATTTGCCAATTCATTGAGAAGCAAAAATAAACAGTTCTCGACATTTGCCAAATGGTTTTATAATTTTGTCAAGTTACCACAATTAGAAAATATAATATAGTTCGTATTTGTAAAAAGCCTAATAATATTACCAATTATACTTATAACTTTTGCCAAGTCTACCAGAAATAGAAAGTGTACTATAGCTTTTATTAAAGTTTTAAACAAATTTGCCAACTAAGTTTGTAAATTTGCCAAGTGTAATAGCATTTGCCATTTGGGGGGGGGAGAAAAATACTGAAAAATATTCAGACACATGGCTTTTGGATACATATTTTTTAATTTGCAAGTTAAATTTCAGTAAAAATTTTTCTACACATATAACAGTCAATACATATAACAGTAGAAAAAAAAAAAATAAAAGTAAACACCTTCTGCTAACTCTACAACAAATTATTGTATAAGAAAGTTATTGGTACCAAACGACTGAAAATAAAGTCTACTTTTAATTGATGTACAGTCCACTCTCTCTACTCCGCGACTCTATAATCCGTATTATATTTCAAATGTAAACAAACAGTTAAAAAAATTTTTTTAAGCAAGATAACTTACACTCTGAACATAATAAAAGTTGACTGATCTGATGAATTTATTAAGAATTTTAATAAATTTTTAATGCATTTCTGCATTCATTGACGGATATGTTCTGTGTATCTTGTAAATAACTGTTATACTATAACTGCTATATTCTGAACGCATTTGTTGGCTATATAAAAGGTAAAATTGCTTTCGAAGACGGGTTAGCTCTTTTGGATAAATATCTTAGTTATTTAGAAAAACAAACTTTTGTTACTGATCAAGAAATCCCGACTCTTAAAAGGCTTCAAGATTAAATTGCAGAGCATAAATTAAAAGCTATAAAGCAAACCATTATCACTGCGATCTTTGAAATTTAAAAATAAGTAGAAATGTTTCTTAATTTTGTATTTTATATCATTTAAATGTACTTCTAATATGGAATATAGTTTTTTTATATAAAAAAAAAACAATTTCTTTCACTTCTGTATTATTTATTTACAATGGGATTACTATATTTGTTGATAAATCCGAATATTAGAACGTAAACAAAGAAATGACCTACAATCCGCAAAATTCTATAATCTGCAAAACCCTTGGTCCTGACCTGTGCGGATTAGAGGCAGTGTATTGTATATAAAATTTGCTTAGAGGGTTATCTACATATCAAAAGGAGCCCAAACTTTGATTTTTTCAATAGCAATACCCGAGTTTGACACTATAAATAAATTCTACACCCTTCAATTTGTCTAAAAACGAATTTTCATAAAATTCATACAAGTCGTTTCAAAGAAATTATTTTAAAATGAGCCTATTTTAAGAGCTGTATCCAAATTGAAGTTCGGTACTTGATTGTTGAAATGCTACAGAATGACTATGTCACTTCTATTAATGGTTGCTTCTATTCTTGGCAATGACTATTTCACTTGCTTTATATGTTTCGACTATTGCCAGCCCAAATGTTTCAATGACATGAGTAAAATATCTTTTTTTTTTTTTTCAAATTATGCTTTTCTGCACATCATAGACTGCCCCTTAAACCATCCTTTTGACTTTTTTAATCATCATTCGAAAACTACTTGGAAGAAAAATTTGGAACTGAGACTTCGCATAAAGCAGGACATAATAAATATAAATCTATCAAAAAAATTGTAGGTTGTTGTAACTCATGTTTTTTTTTTTTTTTTTTTTTTTTTTTTTTTTTTTTTTTTTTTTTTAATTTTAATTTTACAATTCATATCATACAATTTTTAAATTACAAGTTCATTGTATTTATATTTCAATTTTTTATTAATATAACTACACAAAAAATTATTGCATTAAGATTATAATTTCAGCATATATTAATAAAAATATGAAAATGTAATTTAACATTAGAAGTTCTAAATTTTTATTGTTTGTAATTCAAAAACTTATCATCCAAATGACTTGAAATTCTAGGCATAGTTTGAACCAAAGATTTAAAATATTTTGTCAAAATTGGCTGTTGCCATTGAGAAAAACAAAGTTTGGCCTGGTTTTGATTTGTATATGCCCCCTAAGCAAATTTTATATACATCAATTAAAAGTAGACTTTATTTCCAATCGTTTGGTACCAGTAACTTTCTTCTATTGTAATTAGTTGCAGAGTTAGTAAGATGTGTTTACTCTTTTTTTTTTTTCCACGGCTGTATTTTATTTTTATAAGTGAATAGAAATTTGTATTTATTGTGACGTCAGAAAAATAGCAATTATTGTTTTTTTTTTTTTAATCTTTATGCATTTCTGGATAATTTTATTAGATTCTATTTTTTTTTTCATTGCAATTGAATTGAAAATATATTTTTATTTGAATTCATCATGTTAAGGGGACTCTTCACTCGCTTGAGCAAACATTACCCGCTCGGTAATGTTAAACCTATGATCAGGTTATTTTCGAATTTCTTGTTTAAATTTGAATATTTTTAAACTATATAGATATATTATATTTTTTTCTTTGCATAGGATAGTTGAGTGATAGTCTAATAGGGCTATTTTTTATTTTGGTTGCAGATTTTTTTTAATAAAGGTACTTTCACGTTTGGAACCGGTTTCGAAAGTGAAACTAACCTTTTTTTAAAAAATCTACAACCGAAATCGAAAAAAAAAAAAAAAAAAAAATAGCCATATTAGAGATTGACCTCAACCATCCTATGTAAAAAAAAAAAAAAATTGTTTAACAATATTCCAATTTAAACGAGAAATTCGAAATCAACCTGCTCATAGGTTTAACATTACCAAGAGGGAATTTTCAAGTGAGTGAAGAGTCCCCTTAAGCATAAAAGTAAGTACATTCGAACCTCCATATATTGAACTTCCACATATTAAAATTTTCTATATATCGAACTTTTAGCAAATCACCGTGTTCATTACATAGAAAACTGTTTCTGTATATCAACTTTTTTCAAGACATATTGAGAGATTTTATTCCACTTTAGACTGTTTGCCTGTTGTCTCACGAAAAATGAAGGTCAGGGGATAAAGGAAGTTTAGTGAAGGTCACTATGAATCCCACATGCCAGCTGGGGATGACAAACAGATTGTTGTTCCCCAACTCGTTTTCGAATTTCAGTTGCGACCTGTCCTGTAGTGAAACGCGAACCTCATTGAATCTAACAGAAAAAGTTCGAAAACATGCACTACTTATAAAAACCAAGTTCAGTTAAATAAAGGCATTAAAAAAAAACAAGTAACAAGTAGATAATCAATCATCTACATAGCCTACTACTTAAAATTTATATTTTGTTTAAGGGGAGGGGGGAATTTAAAAATCTTTAAACCTTATTTTGGTACTTCTCCATTATTAGGTCGATGAATTTCCAGAAATGAAAATTATTACCAAATCATTCATCAAATTGCAACGCCCAATAAACAAAAGGAGGAGTTTAGCTTAGGAGTGTTTTGTTGGGGGAGATTTTAGGAGATGGGGGGGGGGGGGATTTTTTTGACAAATTGGAAATCTACCGGAATAAGGAAGATTCTCACCCCTGTTCTAGATTTTAACCCTCTCCCTCCCAAATTTAATTTCCTGCTTTTGAAAAAGGGGTGCTTTACAATTGCGATTTTACGGTAGTAATTATTTTAAAAACAAAGTAGTACTATTGTTTACCTGAACAACAAACTACCGAATAAAGCAAGTATATGGGTGAGAATCTTTCTTATTTACTTCTAAATTAATGGTAAAAAGGGTTTTTAAATGACTTAGAAAAAAAATCTCAATTGTAAACCCTGTTTCGAAATTTAACTTCTTTTGCTTTTGAAGAAGAGGGGGCTTACAAACAGGATTTTACGCATTAATTATTTTTAAAACAAAGTATTATAGTATACCTGAACAACAAATTCGGGGATTCCTTCAAAAGCTATGCTTGGAATGAATAATAATAAAAAAAAAAAAAAACTGAGTAAACAAACCAAATTAATTTATAATCATAAAATACAATTGATACATTTTATGTGTATTTAACTTGCTCAACTCTCTTCTCGGAAATTTAAAAATTAAGCCACCTCCCCATTCGCCACAGTAATAGACTTCTTTTTATCTTTTATGTGACAGTTACACAAGTGATCTCCTAATGTTACAATTTACAGTACAGTAGACTCCCTCAAATCCTCACAGCTTGGGACCAGAGGTTGTGTGAATTTTAGAATTTTGCGGATTTCTTGTCATTGCTTTGTTTACACTTTTTAAACAGTAATTTTAATGTAATCAAAATTATAAAGAATCCTTTCAATATAGTAATATATTAAAATAATTAAGTAAAGAAATAAGCTAAAGTGATAGGAAGTAAGATAATTTTTAAAATGATTAAATTATAGAAAAAAAGGTCAAGTAAATAATAATGCATAATTAAATCTGCATAATAAAGGTAAGATACATTTTCCTTGAATTATTGAATGAAACTTGCCTCATAATGGTACCCTATTAATCCACATTAAAATCATAAAATAAGGAAATTTTATTTCAGGTTTAGCCAGTCTTAATAACCAAACAATCTCGATTAATACGTAAAAAGATTGATTACCAAAGATATTAGCAATATCTTTTTTTCAGAAATAAGTTGTACTTCCTTCATGAAAAACCATGAGTTCAGCCATATTATAGAGAATTAATTACATATTAAAATACAAAAGGAATGATATAAAACAAAAAAATTCTGTAATTTTGCACCTACATCTAAATTGAAAGTTTCATTGTTTACACCTGTGATGATGTGCGGATTTGGGGGAGTCTACTGTATTGTCTGTATTCCTACACTTACTCAGTAATAATGTCTATACTGCTAATTTCCTAATCAGCAATCCTAAAATATAGTCTTTTTTTTATGAAAAAAAAGAGGAATTCCCAACAAACTAACTTGGAATGGAATATAGAAAATAAGGTACTTTTCGGTTAGCCGGGCGCCAGTGTTATATATACATATATATTTATGTATACATGTATGTATATATACATATATATATATGTGTATATATACAATATGTGTATATGTATATATATGTATATTTACATATATGTATGTATATAAATATGTATATGTAATACTGGCGCCCGGCTAACCGAAAAGTACCGAAAATAATAGTAAATCAGAGAAAACTGCACTGAGGCTGTCTAATACATGCACTTAAAATTTTTTGCACTTCACATTAGGGATGAACCGGATATTGATTTTGCCAGATATCGGATATCCAAAGCTCCTTTGCCTGCTAGATACAGATATCCGGCACTAGATATGCTTTTAGTTATGATGTATGTTTATTTACTTCTTTATATAATCCCATCTCAGAACAATAAATTACAAACATGTTTCACACATTAGTAAAACATTTTAAATATATTGAAATATTATTTATAAAAAGGGCTTGAAATTCAAATATCTTTAAAACATACTATTTAAAAAATGACATCAATACAGACATGACAAAGTAATATCGAAATAATTTAAATCAACTACTCAAGTTAATTATCTAAAATGTTTATTTTTATTAAAATAAAGAAACAGGATCAAGTTTTTATATACCATGTCAATTTTTCAACTTTCATCTAATGTTATGGGCAATTAACAATAGGGTTGATAAATGAATTTCTCAATTTAGATTGTATTCGATTTTCTGATGCTAAAGCCGCTTTCACAAGTTACACTTTTGACAAGTTGCACAGAGCAACTTTTATCACTCTGGAAGTTTTCTGAAATGCATGGTTATGTTTTCATGTTTGTAATGGCTAAACATGTTTGTTATAAGTTTTTAAGGAAACTTTGCGAAATCTAATTGCCATCATTTCAGATATCCGTTGCATCCCTACTTTACATGACTTGTTAGAGTTTTATTCTAAATATTTCATTATTAATCATTGCTTATAATTTTTAGATAGTTATGTTTGTAAAAATAAATATTGCTAGATACATTAAAAATTTACACATATCAAAACTAATGATAAATAACGAAAAAAATGATCCATCGTGATGCAAAAATAACTTACCTGGAGAATTCCGTTCATAATCTTTACAAAGCAAATGCCCAATGCAATGGTATGGTGTCACAACTTCAGCCGAAACACTCTGATACTAATTTAAGCATGAGGAGTTTATCTAAGGGAAATTCCTTACTGCATAGGCAATCAATTATAAAGACTGTGCAGCAAAGAAGTTCTCTTGACTTTTTTCTTTTCACCAGCTTCAAAATTACATCTTCATCGGGCACGAAATATTTTTAAACATACTAAACAACCATTCAGCTTTGTTAGTTAAAAGAAAATCTACATTATTTTATTAAAATATTAAGAAAAGATCTGTAAAAAAATAATTCTCATCATTACAATATAATGCAATGTTAAACAACTTCAGGCTCATCTGTCTCCGAAACAATCCATACATTATTTAAATCCGAATAATTAATATTCCGGACTTGCCACACTAATTATAGCTAATCAAATGAAAAATAAATGCTTCCTGAGTACGAGGATGTAAAAAAAATAAATTCTTATACAAATCTCCTCTATTAAACAAAAATAAACTTAGTATTATGAGCAATACAATTTCTCAATGTTTTGCCCTGAGATGCTCCCGGTTCGTAGCGTTTGTTTACGTGTGACGTCACGTGCGCTTTCCTTATAAAGAACAGAACATATTTCGATGAAATAAGATTGAATATTTACACGGACGTAAGAAAATCTCAGAAATATATTCGACGACGTCCTGAATTACAGACTTTAAGCTAATTAAAGAACGAGAAGAGTGTTTATATCTGTATTTTTTATTTGTGTGCTCGTCCCAATAAATGTCAGTGCTCGTCCTAAAAATGAGTTGTGAGTTTTGTATGGAGTCTCACCCCCATAAATTGGTGCGGTTTCAAAGATATATTTATAACGTTTTTCGAGACCTCATTAATGAAAAAGTACTTATTGTCTATATGGATGACTTCATAATGCCAGCTGAAAACGAAGTCGAAGGACTTCAGAAATTACAACGCGTCCTTACAACTGCATCCGAATATGGTTTAGAACTGAATCTCAAAAAATGCCACTTTCTACAACGAGAAATTGATTTTTTGGGTTACCACATTAAAAATGGTCAACTGCACCCATCCCCCTTAAAAACTAAAGCTGTCCTTAATTTCCCAGAACCTAAAAGTATAAAAGATGTACATTCATTTGTCGGATTAACTTCATATTTTCGTAAATTCATTCAAGATTACTCTTTAATAGCTAAGCCTTTAACAGATCTTCTTAGAAAGGACACTAAATTTCACTTTGGCGACCAGCAACGAAATGCATTTAATCAGCTGAAACACATCCTTTCTTCAGGTCCTGTTTTAAGCATTTATAACCCTAGTAACGAAACAGAAGTTCACTGTGATGCATCTATTGACGGTTACGGAGCAGTCCTCCTTCAAAAGTCTTCTATTGACAATCAATTTCACCCTGTCTATTTTATGAGCAAAAAAACCACAGATGCCGAACGTAAATATTCGAGTTATGAATTAGAAGTTTTAGCTGTCATAGAAGCCCTTAAAAAATTTCGCGTTTACATTCTAGGTATTCCTTTCAAGATAGTCACAGATTGCAACGCATTCGCCCTTACTATGAATAAAAAAGATCTTTGCACCAAGATTGCTCGATGGGCTTTAATGTTAGCTGACTATAACTATACAATCGAACACAGACAAGGTACACGCATGCGCCAATGTCGACGCTTTAAGTAGAAATCCAATATGTATGGTCATTCAAGATAGTTTTACTACCAAAATCATACAATCACAGAACACTGACGAACATATACAGGCCATCAAAGAAATTTTGAAAACAAAGCCATATGACAACTATTTCCTTAAAAATAACGTTCTCTATAAAAATCATAAAGGTATCGATCTGATAGTTGTGCCGGATGAAATGCAGCTAAATGTCATTAAACACGTTCATGACAAAGGACATTTTGGCCGTAAACGCTGTGAAGAACTCCTTAACGAAGAATTTCTCATCCCTAATATGTCAAATAAAATTGATAAAATTATAGCAAATTGTGTAACATGCCTTCTGTATAATCGCAAACGTGGCAAACAAGAAGGTGAATTACATCCCTTACCTAAAGAAGAGAGTCCTCTCGAAACCTACCACATTGATCATTTAGGCCCTCTTGAAACAACCAACAAAAATTATAAACATATTTTGTCTTTAATAGACGCATTTACTAAATTCGTCTGGTTGTATCCATGTAAAAGTACTTCTGCTACCGAAGTTATATCAAACTACGACAACAAAGTCATACTTTTGGCAATCCTTCCATTATCATTAGCGATAAAGGTCCTGCATTTACAAGCAAAGAATTTGCTGATTATTGTCAAGATGAAAATATAAAGCACGAGACAGTTACAACTGGCCTTCCCCGTGCCAATGGTCAAGTAGAGCGACTTAATTCCACCATAATTTCTGTAATCTCTAAAATGTCCAAAGACGATCCGACCAAATGGTTTAAACATGTTCCTAAAGTTCAACAAGTCATTAATTCAACTTACCAAAGAAGCATTAAGAGAACACCGTTTGAAGTATTATTTGGTACAAAAATGAAACAGAAAGAAGATGTACAAATTATTGACCTCTTAAACAGTGCAGTCGAAGAACAATTTATGAAAGACAGAGAAGAGCTCCGTAAAGAAGCCAAGAAGAATATTCTGGAAATTCAACAAGAAAACCGCAAGCACTATAATTTACGACGTAAGAAACCCCGTAAGTACAAGCTTGGTGACCTTGTAGCAATTAAGAGAACCCAGCAAGGACCAGGTTTAAAGTTGAAATCTAAATTCTTAGGTCCGTATAAAGTAATCAAAGTGAAGTCTAACGACACCTACGACGTAGCGAAAATCTCATCAACTGAAGGACCGATAAATACTAACTCCTGTGCTGAATACATGAAACCTTGGCCTGACAAAAACTGAAACTTAAAAAAAAAAAAAAAAAAAAAAAAATTTTTTTTTTAAATCTTTTCTTTCCGTGTCCTATAAACATTTTACAAATCACTGCTTTCAAAGAAATCTCTATAAGATGTTACGCTACTTCAACTATGATGTGCAGATTAATTTTTTTTTTCTTTTCCCCTAAGAACAGTTACTGGTTTTTGTTTTTGTTTTTTCAGATTCTATTTTACCACATGTCGCTGCGGCAGCTCCAGATGTCAGGACGGCCGCTTGTGGAGATTTCGCAAGCAACACCTGCATTAGACTGAGTGTCTCCGTATTTTCCGCTTCGAGATTAAAAAAGGAAACGAGCCTTAACGAAGCTGTGTGAAGTAAAAATGCAGAAGAAGTAAAGAGAACGAAATGAGTTCGACGACGGAAGGTTTTTTTTAATAAAGAACAGAACATATTTCGATGAAATAAGATTGAATATTTACACGACGTAAGAAAATCTCAGAAATATATTCGACGACGTCCTGAATTACAGACTTTAAGCTAATTAAAGAACGAGAAGAGTGTTTATATCTGTATTTTTTATTTGTGTGTTCGTCCCAATAAATGTCAGTGCTCGTCCTAAAAGTGAGTTGTGAGTTTTGTATGGAGTCTCACCCCCATATATGTATACATAAATGTATGTATATATACATATATATTTACACATATATATGTGTGTATATGTATATATATGTATATTTACATATATGTATGTATATAAATATGTATATATAACACTGGCGCCCGGCTAACCGAAAAGTACCAAAAGAATTTATTCAGTATGTTTTTAAAATCATGGTAATCTAGTGTTTTTATTTAATTTAGGAGTATAAATCCATTGCCACAATTTAAAGTTTGAATAAACAATGATTTGTGGGGCATTTTTTAAGACCCTTTAGTGGGGAAAACAGTCAAAACTTTCGATTAATTTCTGTACAAAATATTTGCTACTACTAATTAAACTGACAACAACAAACAACAATTATTTTTGACATCTGTTCTATCTGCAGACAGTAAAGCCGTAAAGTAGACGCTTGCGCAGTAAAATATTGCCTTTGATTGGTTGCCATAAGGATTTTATATGTAACCAGTGAAAACGCTCTTAGGTTAAGGTTTTAGGTCACTAGGATTTTTTAGGTCGTTAGAACGACCAGTGAAAACGTACCTTAACTGATAAGAAGGGAGGCTACTACTGCTTTCGCATGAACAGTTTCACTGGGTGGCGAGGGTTTTTCCTTACGTCTACGGAGCCTTCCCTTCTTTACGCTAGAAGTTTTTACCTTGACCACGTGATCAAAACGTAGTTGGAATCAAAATTTTTCCTTCTTCCATGGATGGAATATCCTCCATAAACAGTCGAATTCCGGCTTCGTCCGAGTACGAAAATTTGGCGGAACGCCCCTCTTCGTGACGTCACTTTGATGTCATAGGGGCGTAGAAAAGGGAAAACTGTATTCTGGGCCACTTCTTTTCGTATTTGGCGAAAGATTAGATACGAAAATTTATTTCGGATGTTTACATTTTTTCGGATGCTATTTTCGCCATCTCAAAGCAGGCGAAACGAGGGTAAAAAGCCCATTTCGGACGCAACTTTTATGATTGTTTACATATGATAGGACATTTTAATAAGTAAGTTTCTAGCATTTTTCAATGTTAGGATTTTTTTATGGCATTTGTGAGGAATATTATAATGTATTTGGTAAAAAATGAGCGTTAACTCCGTTATTTTGATGTGGGGAGGTTTTAATTTTTATTTATTTATTTATTTTAAAATAAATTATGTACATTATAAAAAAATATTTTTATTTTTAAGAACAAACAGATGTTTGGAAAGGATTTTAAAGTTGTAGAATTTTTTTTTAAATGGAGATAAATTGGAAGAATCTGAGATATTTTGATAGCATTGGTACCCTCTGATCAAAATCCAAAAGGGATGGGGGTGGATTTTTCAACAAATGAATAATTATTATAATAAATAAAAACACTTTGCTTTCAATTATAACCGTTTTATCTATATTTAATTATTTAAAGTCAAATGGGTAAAATAAATTTAATATTTTCTTTTAATCATTGAAAAAAACAAATTTCAAGGATTCGGAGTTGATGCTCTACTACAAATGCAGTTAGTTATACAAAGAGTTTAATTAATAAATATAAAAGAGAGTTTAATTTATAAAGAATTGTTATATGCTACATAGTTTTAAACATAATACTTATCCCAAGAAATACATGCTATTAATATCCAACTTTATTTATTTATTTTACATAAAACCTTAGGTTTTGATGAATGCTTAGCTGAAAATTTGCTGTATGATCTACCTCTTCCCATTAAAGTTGACAAGAATAAGAAATAATCTGTACTGAGGTATACATCAAACCGAGATAACTTTTAATATTAATATAATTTTTGAAATTGTTATATTTATGTGTAAGAAAAATATATACTGTTACTTTCTTGTATTTTCCAAAAAATGGTGAAGAATAAAATGTTTTTCTAACTTCCTTTTATTTATTTATTATTATTGTATAATTATATCTCAACCCTGCATCTATTGCTGTCTTACACAACTTTTGCATTTTTTTTTTTTCCAAGTACACATACATTAAACAAATTACAGAAATTTTATAATCTTCTTCAAATTTTATTAAAATATCAATGTGTGAGAATTACTTTTTAATAAATGTGAAAATAAATAAAGTCCATGAAATCATCTTTTCAAAAATATATTAGCAATTTAGTACTATTATTACAAAATTTGGATGGCTTTGTTACTAATTATTTATGCATTTCCAATATCAAAATATCAAGGCAAAAACTGAATAATAAATACATGGTAGAATTTAATTATTAAAGTTTTTTTTAATATAGCATATTTTACAGTAACAATAATCTAAAAGTTAAAATACCAGTGAAAATCTTTTTTACTACAGCTACAAAATCAACTTCATACCTACATGAATAAAATTTTCAGACAAAAAAAAAAAAAAAAAAAAAATCTATGAGTGTTTTATAAGCATCTTTGATTAAAGTTTGTTGCTTGCTGATTAACTTTATTTTTGTGGTTTATATTCTGTGAAAATTGCTTTTTATGAAAATTTTACTACCCTTTTTGAGAGAAAGTTTTAAAAATGTTTATTTATTAAGAACATGAAACTTTTATTCATGTGCTTTATACATTAATGACACACATATAAATATACATAAATTAAATTTTGATTGCTGTAAAAGTAGAAAGTTTGAACTTTAAAACAGTGTTTAAAAAAAAAAATAATAATTCTTCTTGATTTTATAGAAATTGTTTAAGTAATATCAAAAGCAGACAAATGACTTACTTGTATAATAAATTGCATATTAGAACAGACGAGTAAAGTTCAATGGGAGTTTTAAAAAAAGCTATTCATTTTAATTTGTTTACAGTTGAAAATATGCTTTTTACATTAGATTTATAATATTTAAAAAAAAAAGAAGAAGAAGAAAGTATTAAGTTTTTTAAAAGAATGTGTATCACATTTTTTAAATTTTCAACCACTATTTTAATAAGATGCATGATAAATAAATATTAATTGATGTTCCTGTAAAAATAAAAGAAAAAAAAGAATGTCGGTTATGGTGTGTTGCTATAGTGATTGAAAGCTTTAAAAATTAAACTTGCAGGCATTTTATTTCATGAAGATATATTTTGGGAGATTTAGATTTTTCTTTACTCTTGATTTTTCATAGAATTTTCTAATTTAACATAAAGGCAATAATAATAGTAATAATGGTTTAAAAAAAAAATAGAAATAATTTTTATTTTCATCAGGGTTGAAAAAAAACTTTATATATATATATTTTTTAAATAAATATTAAAAATGAAATACATTTCTTTATTATCGTAAAAAAAGGAAGCATTTGAAGTGTATTTATACAAAGAATTAATTTCAAATGGTTCTTTTTCTGAGAGAGAGAGGGGAGAGGGGGCATATCATTTACATTAATTTTCTCTTTTTTAATGCACTGTTTTTGAAAACATGTAGCAAAATACTTAGTTTACTAGGAAAGGGCATGATATTTTTTATCAACACTTAATCTTATTTAAAAATTGTTTAAACAACTGTTTATATTGCCAGTCTTACCTCAATAACTGTGAATAGTTTTTTTTTTCCTTTAGTCTTTTCTAAGTTACATTATCTCAATATATCAATTACACGACTGATTAAATCTGTACTTGTTTACATTCCTGTTACCCATTTACAATAAACAAATTCTATCCTCAAGCAATGTGATTTAACACCAATAATGTATTAAGATAAGCATAACATCATGTTCAATCAACTGTATTACTACATGTCACATACAACATGCACATTTCAACTTTATTTTGTGGATAAGTCAGTTTAGCTGTTATAATGAAGAATATATGTTAATTGCTGAAAATAATTGATAAATAATGACTTAGGAAATGTATTAAAATGAAAAGTTAGGATATAAAATAAGGATATGCTCTTATTAATGTACTTAAAAAAAATAATAAAAGCATGAACTGCTGTAAAATATTGTATTTTGCTTATGAAAGGTAATATAAAAATTACACAGTGAAAACAAATAACATTGTAAGCTTTTGCTGATTATCTCTGCATAAAGGTAAACAGCTCTGATATTTAATATAAAGTTGAATTTTTGGGGTGGTTTTATTAAAGCTATTCTTTTTATTTTTACCGGTTGAAAATATCCCTTTTTAATTAGATTTATATGTATAAAGTAAAAATAAGTTGCATTAAAGAGTCTTTGTGCTTTCAGAACTATCAATCACTAACTTAATAAGATGAAAAAGCGTTTGTTTATAGAAATCTAACTTGCAATCATTTTATTTCTTGCAAATGTATTCAGTAATTTATTCCTTGATTTTGCACAGAAATCTAAACATAATTTATATTTTCGTCACAATGTTCAGCGAAAAAAAAAAAAAAAAAAAAAAAAGGCATAACTTTACTCATTTCGCTTGACTTATGAATATAAGCATTATAAATTAAATACATTTCTTTATTACCTGTTTTTAAAATGCAAATTCAACAACAATAAAAAAAAGGCTGACTTATGTGAGCCATTTTTACAAAGAGTAGCTTTCAAAAGCTCTTTTTTTTTATGTTTATGTGTGTGTGTGTGTGTGGGGGGGTTTATTTACAAATTTAATCACATTAGAAGAAATACCTTTGATAACAGTAAAAGTTTCAATTTTTTTTAGTTTCTTCTAATGAAATATTTAAGACTCAGAATTGTATTCTGTTGTAACACATTCTACTCACCATGTAAATATTTTGATTCTTTAAATATATTAGACATTCTGATAAATTCATAATTTAAAAAATAGGGTAGTACGAGGTAAATGTGGGTCACTCTCATTCTGGGGCAATTATGGGTCACCTAGTTTTTATCACTATGAAATCTACTAACATAAATTCTAAAATAGTGGATAGGCTCTCCGATTAGTCTACTTTATTATGCATAAAAAAGTTTTATTTTAATTTTGCTGCATAATGTGAGTTGAAATGTTTTTGTAACATGCTACAAATTCATCTTTCAAAAAGATTGCCTTCAAAAATTGCACTTTTTACTAAGATCCATGCCACATTAACATAAGTGTTTAGATTTTTTTTATGCTTATTTTAAGTATAGATACTATAAAGTTTTTAAGTACATGCACTTTTTGTTCCTATTTGTTTTCAAATAGACTCTAGATGTATACCCAATTATGTCCCAAATACCTGGGGTAATTCTGGGTCACGGGGGCAATTCTGGGTCAGGATGTTTTTTCCATTCTTAATGGCATTTTTTAAATTTTAGGCATGCAATGCAATTGTTAATTTATGATTTAAGGGTTTTCAAAAAAAAAAAAAAAAAAATAAATAATTTAAAATAAAAAATAAATATACAGTATTGTAAACCTAAAGTTACTTTTGAAGTAGACTAGATAAAATATTTTTATAAACATCTCTTTTTTAAACTTTAATTGTTAACTGTTTGCACATGGTGCTGGATTCATATCTTTATAGTGTGGAGAAGTTAATTAGATACAAAACGTTAAAAAAATATGAACCCCAAAAAGATTCTTGTTGCTTAAAAGAACAAAGTAGTGTTGTAAAAAAAACCAAAATTATTTTTTCAACTAACGAGTAAAATGCTTTTAAGCATGCATCCTTTAATTTTAACCATATTATGCTATGTAGGGTAACTGTAATTGTTTGAATATTAATTTTTAGGCCTAATTGTTAGAACACAGTGAAACATATGTGCTAGATTCATATTTTTATAATTTACAGCAGTTAATTTCAGGAAAACTATAGACCTAAATAAATCAGTCAAGTATAAATTTTACTCATGTACAAAGTTTTTCGTATGATGATTATCTATCAGTATGATTCACCTTACCAATAACAGAGTCCTTGTACAAAATTGAAACTCATCTTTGTGCCAAGCATTCTTCAAAAGCAGATTGCAACGACACATTTTTCTAGATTAATATCTTGGATAATAAGTAACAAATATTTTTTTAAATCATTATTAACTATGCTTGGATGATTCTGCATAAATACACACCTCAAGTATCCCTTAGCTCTCTTGCTAAGCACCTGCAAAGTAAAGTTTGTGTCTAACAGAAAAATGTGATTTTTGTAAACATCCCATAAAAATAAATGGCATTTTCATTTATTTTTTATATCTTTTTAAAATTTTTAAGCTTTAATGATGAAAATGTCTACTTTAGAGGCAATTTCTAAAAACTTTCAAACATATTTTATTAAAAAAATATGCATTAATGCTTCATAAAGACAGTGACCCATAATTACCTCGTTGCCGGGGTAATTATAGGTCACTTAAAAAATTCAGTTGAAAAATAAATAAAAATATTTTGAGTAAACTGAATATTTTATACAAAAGCTACAATACTAAGTCAACTTCATGCAAAATTTGAAAATTTCATCTTTTTTATTTTTCTAGATATTGAGATCTTATTGTTTTCTGACCCATATTTACCCCGTGTCACCCTATATATACGATTAATAACGATTAAAACCTGACGATTCTGTGAGTCATTCATAGTTTCTTATTTTACATATTGGTTTCCTATGTTCATTTCTAAATCATCTTTAGAACTTTATCAATTTCTTCATATATTTGTGATTTCAAATTTATTATACATATGTATATATACATATTTCTTTTTACTCTCTAAGCAGGATTTGTGTTTTTTTTTTTTAATCAAAATTTAATTTTAAAAGTACGATTTTAAAGAAAAATACCCTTCGCTGAATCATTAAAATTAAATTATTAATTAGAAAAGCTTATTTAAATTTATCTGAAAAAAAATAATAAACTCATTCACCTGGTTAATTTGAAATATTTTAAACATATAAAAATTAATTACAGTTACATAGTTAAAATAATAGAGCAATATAAACAGAGATTTTAATTTGAAAATGTGAATTCGATTTTACTTTTGAAAACATGAAATAAATAAAACAAATTATCTTGTGTTGTATGAGCACTTCCAGTTATACTAGCTACAATTTAACATATATCCTATATACCTATTACCTTAACTTACCCATTCTCAATTTATGATTTTATTTTAAAATGTTATGTTTGATTTAAATAAAATTAAAAAAGCCTCTTCCACTTTCTAAATTTACAATGCATTTTTGGACATACATAATTATAATATTTATTACAAAATATCTTGATATAGATTTAAAATAACATTTTTTGAAAGGTTAATTTAAATATTTTTTTTAAATCAGTTCATTTAAATTATGATTAAAATCAACTACTCCAGCCACCTAAGTAAAATATAAACATGTAAAACATAAACATTTGAGTATAACTTTAAATAAAATGAATGAATAAAAAATATAAACTTTTTTCCAACAGTATAAAAAAATTCACTTCATCAGTGCTGAGTAAATTGATATAATTCCCCACCCCTGGGCATACACACATTAGTTACTCAATTTCATGTTTGAAATTTTCACATTCTATTTTTTTGTTTAAACTGCAAAAAATATTATTATTAAACAACGCTAAAATTTAAAATTTCCCCTCTAGCGATAAGATTTTTTAGTCCTAAAGTAAATAATAAAAATGCATATAGCTGGCTTCCTACCTTTAAAGTCTTTATGGCTTTGAAATTTTACCAAGTTGTCCTTGTATAATGGTATAGAAAAATAGTAACTTCTAATGCTGGAGGATACTTTCTTCCTTATCATTTGTAGAAATAACTGAATCATTATTGCCAAAGTATGTGGATTTTAATCAACACATACATGAGGCAATATGTATTCAGGCAAAAGTTTTGTGTTCTTTTAAATTAAATTCGTCACACTCAGATCCTTAGTATGCAGACACTCTGAAACAGCAGCCTTTTCATTATAACAGGAATTTCATTAAGACTGTAATGTTAAATTATCTTATACGGCAAAAATTGCAAATTTCAAACACTACTAAACTGTCATTAGTTTTATGTTTACACGTTTTAGGATGAAACTACGATACGATAATGATTACTTCGATTAATAAATGATGGATTTCCATTGGTTATATCGTGATATCAATCATCGTAATCTGTAAAACTGACGTGAATTTGGGAGGAGCTATCACCGCCTTTTCGGACGCTGTATAGCATCCGTAATCACTTTCGAATGTACGAAAATCTGATCCCAGAATAGCACTTTTCGCCAGATACGAATTAGGATACGATACGAAAGAGTGTTTTCACGTGACGTCGTAACGAACGTTCGAATTCCTTTCGCACCCTGCGGGAATCGGACTCAAAGTCTTTTTTTTTTGGAGGGTTACCTCTGCAGAGGCGTGGCTGTTGCCATTAGTGGATCACAGATTATTAAATATTTTTACATTGTGTCTTGATATTTAATCTGTATCGTGGATACAGTCAACGCCCCCTAGATAATGGAAACAGCTTAGACATGCAATTTTGACGTCACCAATAGTAGGGGGAGGCTAACGAAAAAGACAGGCTACCGCCGAGCACCATTGAGGAATGAGATAGATGGAGGTGCAGTAAGGTGGTTGGGGGTGACGTCAAAAAAGTAACCCTAAAATCTGCTACAGAAGGCCCAAACAAAACCACGTGCTTTGACACGCCTATCAGTTCAAATCGGTTTAAACATGTATTTCTTTGCTTTCATTTTTTACCGTAGGAAATTCTTATTCAAGATATGATTGAAATTTCGATAAAAAATGACTTATGCGCTGTTATAGTATGTAGTACTAGATCAGAATGCATCAAAGATACTAATATATCACTTCACAAAATTATTTGATTATTTTATCATATGTATTTTAAATATAAATATCAGAAGCGTCTTTTAAGATTTTACTCGAAAGGGTAACATTCTTTCGTTATTGTCCTAAAATCGTTTGCACTCGAAAATCTAGATTTTCGATTAATATTTGTAATTTAAGTTTCCATACATAATTTTAAAAGAATACTTTCATCATTATATTTTATCTATTTACATGCAATTATTAATATGCTGTTAAAAACAAATAAAGACGTTTAACTAAATTAGTAGCGATTGATACAGTCAAAAATGGGGGCCTATTTGAAGCGCAATCACAAAATTTCATTCCATCAAAGAAACTCCATTAATTAGTTTGAATTACTTGAGTTTTGAAACATATTATTATTTGCAAAAAAAAAAAAAAAAATAAGCTCACCTGATAGGAAAATTTTAGCTGTAAAAATGATATTATTATCAATAAATGCTTGGCTCGCGATTTGAGTAATTGGACTTGACCTTTCGATACAAAATTTTATTTTTCACAAAATTGTTATGCATTTCTCAAGAATAACTTTTTCTTTTCAGAAAATTGACACCAAAAGAAAAACAAACTTCCATCTATACCAATCCCAAAACTCTCTTCTATCTCATAAACTTCAAAATTCGTTATCACACTGCCAAAATTAAATGGCAATCTATACCCATCATGAGGATTCTAAAGATATGAAATTCCGTGCATTAGTTCTTGAGATATGACTATCGCTTAAATCGTGTAAATCCAGCAAACTGAAGCCTAGCAGTACCACCTATTTGGTGCTTTACACCAAAACTTATAATACACCAAAACCACCAAACAACAACATATGTCAACGTCAAACTGAATCTGAAGTTTGGGGGAGAATCCGTGGATTAGTTTTTGAGATAGAGCTATTGCGAAAATCATGAAAATTCTAGCGTAGCAGCGCCACCTATTGGGCGATTAACACCAAAATCTAATCAGCAACAACTTGTGTTAACATCTAACTCTGAAGTTAGATGAAAAATCGTGCATTAGTTCTTGATAGAGCTATTGCGGAAATCGTGAAAAATGCAGCACAGCAACGCCACCTGATGGGCGATTTACACCAACACGCAATCAACACAAAGTCATATCAAAAACTAACTGAATCTGAAGTTTGATGAAAATCCGTGCATCAGTTCTTGAAATAGAGCTATTGCGGAAATGGTGTAAATCCTACAAAATGCAGCATAGCAGCGCCACCTGCTGGGCGATTTACATCAAAACGTAATCAGCACCAACTCATATTAAGGACCAACTGAACTTGAAGTTTGATGAAAATCCGTGTATTAGTTCTTGAGATACAGCTATTGCTGAAATCGCGAAAAATGCAGCATAGCAGCGCCACCTGTTGGGCGATTTACACCAAAAACTAATCAGCACCAATTTATATTAGGGACTACATGAATATAAATTTTTATTAAATTCCGTGCATTAGTTCTTGTGATAGAGCGCCCACAAAATTTGTGTCACATACTGACAAGTACTTTAGATACAATACTGTATCCGAATCTTTTGTGTGTCCTTGTTAATGAACGATAAATGCTACGCACATCATATTTCATAGCAAGAACATTGTAGTAAATCTGAGTAATTTATGTCTATTCCATTATATTGCAGTAACTTAATATCGCTGTAAACAGTCCCCCTCCCATATATAATTATATAACAGAATTCTTTTGTGTGGCCCTGTAAATGAATAATAAATGCTTTGCAAGACCATATTCTACAAAATGCATGCTTTACTGCACTTTGTTAATGCATATCAATTTCTTTATGTTTTAAATTGTCTGGCATCATTAAAATGCACTTGAAACGATTTTTCCCATTGACTGTAATGTAACAGAATACTTTTTACCGCCCATGCAAATGAACTATAAGTGCCACGCATTTTTTTTTTAAATAGCGATCACGCTATAGTAAACGTCAATAACGCATAAAAAATGCAGGGTGATCCCAGTATATTTACAAGAGTTAGAACTCGGCCAGAAGGTCATACAAACCGAAGACAAACATTTTTCATCTATGTTGGAAAGGGTTAAAGAAAGAAAACTTTTAATAATACAATTTTTAGTTCTTATCAAATGTTTTCAATATTTTATTTAATCTTATTTTGACATTTATTTGTTGCCAATTTTCCAATTCCAATTATTTTAAGGGGTCAGGTAACCTTTGAACCAATAAAGTACATGGAAAAGTGACCTCTGTAAGAATTGCAGTCATTCTTTAACTAATTAACTTTTAATTATAAAATTGAAAACACGTATTAGGAACAATTTATTTTATCAATCAAAGTTGTTAGAAAAGGTATACACATATATAGCTTTTATTAAATTTATTTTTAAAGATAATACAATTTTCACGAAAGAATTATTCTTGCATGCATTGCGCGCATGATTTTCCCCATTTAAATGGCTGAAACAAGCCAAGATTTTTTTAATGAGTACAGATATAAAGTGTTTTCAAAATGACCTACAATGAAAAAAATAAAACTTGTAAATCCCGAGAGAAAAAAAAAAATTAGAGTAATTCGAAATATCGAGATTTTTTTTATACAAAAGTTGCCGTGAATTCTAAACTTCTTATTTGTGAAACATAATAATAGGTCATTTTGTGCTTTTGTACGTTTAATATATCCACCAAAAATTTCGTGAAACTCTAGGCAACCGTTTTTTAGAAATCGTGCGCGCAATGATCAAAATCGCTGTTTTGAGAAAATTGGCTTTAAAGATTGAAAAACCCGTTGATCATATAGTAAAAGCTCAAAGTGTTTTAGACATAACTTCTCTTCTAATGCGAATTTTTGTATGGGGTTTGCTTTTAAATGTTCCCAAAAAATCACATTTAATTATAAGCTATTTAAAAAAAAAATCGAGTTTTGGACGCTTCTAAGGTTATCTGACCCCTTAAAAGCAAACATTTATTTTAATAAATAACAACACAACAAAGACCCTTTAAAAAATGTACCATTTTTTCATAAAACATACTTCAGCTGTAATTCATCTCTTTGAATTCGTCCAATTAATACGAAATCCCTTCCACGTGCTTGTTTTGTTTGGGCCTTCTTGGACGTTTAAATTTGAGCGATAAATGGTTTTGCAAACCTTTTTTACGGCATAGATTAACATTCAAGATAGGACATTCCCATAGAGCGTAATGGTAATGCGAATGCGATTGTAGCGCCCTTATTGACAATGGGGAAGAAACTCCCCATCCTTGTACACTGTTAAAAATATCGTGAAAAATTGCCTCTGTTTTTAAAGGCTCTCTATTTTCTGACCAATGAGAACGCTACATTAACACCTATGAAGCGTTCTCATTGGTCAGAAAGTAGATAGCCTTGAAAAACAGAGGTAATTTTTTACGATTTTTTTAACAGTGTAGTATGCTTATTATTGAATACCTACCTTATTGTGATCTTTCTTTTTTTAATATTGCGTGTTTACGTTTTCGATAGAATCTTACACCGATACATGAACATAGAATAGACATTCTATTTTATATAGCTAATATATATTCTATGTTCATGCACGGATGTATGCTTTTTTTTACATGATTAGTGAACGGTTTTAAGTTGAACCAAAAACTACACTGTTAAAAATATCGTGAAAAATTACCTGTTTTTAAAGGCTATCTATTTTCTGACCAATGAGAACGATCCATAGGCGTTTTTTGTAGCGTTATCATTGGTCAAAAAATAGATAGCCTTTATAAACAGAGGTAATTTTTCACGATATTTTTAACAGTGTAGGTAAAAATTTCGTCTTGAATGCTATGTATCAAAAGCAATGGTGTAATATAAAAATATACGAAATATTGCACTATACAAGTCCCAGAAAATTTCCTAATTATTCCACTTTGGTAGGAAAATTTTTATAGCCCGTGTTTTATTAATTTATGAAGTTTAACGTAAACAATCGTTACAATAATCTTTTAAAATTTACGCATTTTCACTTCCTTACAGATAAAATAAAAATATTGTTTTTAATGTAAATAACGTACAATCAATTCATTAATATTTATAATATTAGCATATAAGAAATAATAATAATATTACCGATAGGGAAAAATTCCTTTCGACAAATTTTTAGAATTGTATAAATCTAAAAGTTAAAAATAAATAGAGGTACTGACATTACACTCAATAAAATTTTATTCGATATGAATAAATTGACACAATACCTGAATTTGATTTTTTACAATTTAATCTTATAAACTTACATACTATTTGCATTCTTAACAGAATTTTCTGACAGTTTTCGTTTATATTATTAGTCTAATTATCATTTTGTAAGTAAAAAATGAACATACAAGTACGGTAAAAAAAGCAGCTAAATAAATAAAGCAAGCATGAATAGAATATCGTCTGACACCTGCATCGTTTTAGGAACGAATAGATATTCAAAGCATAGAGGGTAAACATATTTCTTCAACATAGGTAAATTTCGGAGGTTTGTTAGTTCTTCCCCCTTGACGATAGTGACGCTAGTACTGTTGCCATTACAGATTTTGCTGTAAATGTCCCATCTTGGTACTTAATCTATGTTTTACGGCATACTGCAACTCCATCTATCTCTTTCCTCCATGGCGGTGCACACTATGTGGCCTGTCAGGTCTTTTGCATAGAATTACAAACAACGAGAAGGAAGGCAAGCATATCTTTGCATTGCATCTTCCCTGCCTGCTGTTTGCCACCGGATAATTTCTCTTTCGTTAATTCCCATGAGCACTTGCGGCAAAAGGAGTAAAAAAGCATATTGGATAGTAAGGTGAAGCGTTAGGGGGTTGCAAGCAATTCGTCTTCGTTAAATCCCGTCAGCCCCTGCGCGCTTCAGAGCTAATCCGGTTTCTTGTCTTCCTTCTCGTTAAGGTGCGTTTTCACTGGTAGTCGTAACGACCTAAAAATCCCTAGCGATCCAAAACCTTAACCTAAGAGCGTTTTCACTGGTTACACATAAACCCTTACGCCAACCAATCAAAGGTAAGTTTTTACTGCGCAAGCGTCTACTTTACGACTTCTACATCGAGCTACAGTGCCTAGAAGTATATAGTGTATTAATCGCCAATAGAACGGTAATGAAAAAAATGATCCCTGAAAGGAGGAAAACCAGCTTCTCCCCCAAGAAGCTTGACCTGTAAAGTGGGAGGAGATGTGGTGTCTGAATAAGGACATTTACTCCATGGTTTCTATTAACTGACTGAGCGAGCTAAATTATATATATTCTGTGAACGAGATTATGGAATAAGTTGTTTTATAAATGGCTTTGATTGTGTGGTATGCCGATTGAGCATACAGTGAAATATGTTACATTTATTTGTGTAATTTATGTCCGTGTTGTCTTAGTAAAGTGATGTGCATCGTGTTAAAACCTTGTCTTCATTTCTAAGTAGATTGATACCCACGCAAACAAGATAGGACATTATGTAAGGTTTTGTTATACAACATCAATAAATTATGCAAAACATATAGTCCCCTCCCCCTTTAAAAAATTACAAAAGATGAGATGATAGAAATTAATTATTTTTCATTCACCTTTTCAGTTAAAATATTAGTTTTCTTTATCTTAAAAAAATAACAAAAAAATAATACAAGAATTGTTGTACTTGATTGCTTATTCGATCTGCTTCATATTAAACGATAGTTGTATACATGAATTCTTTTCTTTTAAATGAATAAGATAAAAAATCTTGTTGAACACTTTTTTTGTTCTAAGCATCATTAAAAAGAAAACAAATATGAATATGCGATCTCTGACGATTTTAGATGAAAATGAAAGAAGAGAAAACTATCTTCTTCAAGCGAATTAAGCTCCTCCTACAACGAGGCAACCGACCAATCATCATTCGATATCGCCCTCAATCGCTTTACGCGTGATGGTTTGTAAAATCACGACTGGTCCTCCCTTTCCCCAACCTGCAAATATACGCATGCGCAAGCCAAGTTCTTATGCCGTAGTGTGAACGCAATTTTTTCGATTCTTGGACCCGAGAGACCCAAAAGATCATAGAAGTACCAAAAGCTGCGTTTTCACTGGTCTACCCAAGGTCTAACTTACTTAACTTTTTACCTAAGCACAAGATTTTAGGTTGTTAGAACGCGATTTTGTAGGTTTTATTCGTGATCAATCCTAAGCACGGTTTACCCAAGCGCAGCCAATTAAAATAGAGTATTTTGATAATAATGGCGGTGTTGTCAATTTACTAAATGATATCTATGTTTTATATCGTTTTATTTATTTAAAATTATTCTGTTTTGTTTCAAAGAATAATCTATTTTTTGTGATTGAAGCAAAATGGTAAATTTTATTAATATGTTGGATAAATATCCTCTTTTATTATTGTCTTTTAATTTAATAAATTGTGGGTAATCCATATGGATTGTATATGGATAAATATCGCTATTTTTGGTAATCATTCAGATGCATTTTATTAATATTAGAATACTAATTATATAGTTCTTTTAAGGATTTTGTTTCAGATATAAGGATGAAGATATGTCCAGTTCTCAAAATCATTTTATTTTTATTGAGCTTTAATAGTATACAAAGAATAAAAGTATTTTTTAAGAATATTTGTTTCTTAAAATGAATTACTTGCTTCATTGATTATATTAGGTAACTTGATAGGGTATTTAAATTTCCCTTTACTCACTTAAAATATTTGTAAGGGTTAAGAAGGATATTGTTTACTGTAGCCCATTGATATTTAAATGGAAAATTAGTTACAGGCAAACTTCAATCCAGTTTTGCTAATAGTAGGTACTTGATTATGCATGTTTAAGCGAGCATGTAAACCAAGTTTCTATAAAATAAACAAACCATTGTATTTTCCTGTTTCCTTTTAAGCAAGAAAGATCCGATTGCAAAACAGTTTGCTCTTTACTCCTTTTCAGATATTTACTTGTGAACTTTGTCATGTAAAGAAAACACTGCTGATCTACTTATTTATTTTATTTTTAATACATTTCACCTGTAGATGTGTTATCTTTCTTTTTGCCTTTTTGTTGTTAAAATTAATGCTGAAACTTTTATGAAGATTTATAACTTTGTATGAAGTTTAAATCAATTGAGAGATATTCAAACCATGTGTAGCTCTTCTATGTGCCCATTTCGAAGAATTTGTACACATTACCATTCCAATTCGATAGGCAGTTATAAATGCCTATTCAATGCATTTTAAATTAAATCATACCAAAATAATAGGAGATTCTCCATTTGAAATATATATTTATAAAATTTTGTTTAAATTGTTATTTAAGTGCATTTCTTTTACAAGTATAGCTAGAGATTTATCTTACAGCATAGATCATCAGTTTAAATGTACCTATTTATCTAATAAAGTAAAAAAAAATATTTATTCATTTATTTATTTTTTCAAAAATCATTTACTTATTATTCTTACTATTTTTGAAAATGGATTTCATTATCAAAAAATAAAATGCTCTCTGTGGAAGGTTCTTTGATTTGAATCTATATGTTTGAGTGTCTATTAAAGTTTTAGACAAATCATGAATTCATGATATATATAAATTCAGTGTTCAAAATAGTATGTTAGAAGTAATGAAATTATAGTAGGCCCTAGTTTTGTCATTGTTTGTTGTGTAATATGTTATTTTTTGGAAAATATAATTTTGCGAGTAATATAATAAAAAAAAACTAGTTTGTAAGGAGCATCAATATTATTTTTGACGTTACATCCAGAAATTGTATATATCAATCAATACGAAGTATACCAGTGGAGATAAGCGTCTGGCGGATCAGCTGGTGCCGCGATAGAGATAGATCTTCAAATTTTAATGCTTTCAGAAAATCACAGGTGTGTAATTTTATTGTATAATAAGTGACTACCATTAGTGATCGTCTGCAAGCAACTGGAATTTGTGTAGTGCTCTGCTACTTTTACAAGGATTGTGGATTCTTCTTTGCATCGGAAGATTTCAAAACAGAAGATTTAAAAAATCTGTGAGTATGGCAGGACTCCCACTTCTATGTCAAAAGAGGAGACAATAAAGTAAGTTTATTAAAGTAACATCAAAAATAATATTTGTGCTCCCTAGAAACTACTAGTTTTATTTTAATTACATTACTCATTAAATTACATTTTCCAAAAATAACATGTTACACTACAAACTATGAGAACACAATAAGAAAAGTAAGTACAAAAATTATTTAGCTGAAAATATTTTTGGCTTAGATGCCTTATGTTCACTCAGCCGTTGTGTTGAATTGTTTGGCGATTTTTTGTTGGCGTGTTGGCGGTGTTTATAGCTATGGCAACCTCGATATGTGGAACCCCGTGTGACGTGTTGTGTTCTGGCAACCCCTGAGAAGTGGTGGATTTTGTGGATGTATTTTGATATCGTGTTGTATCGTCCTGTCTTTTTATTTTTATGTTAAATTTATTGGATGTATTTGACTGACTATGGTTTCTGTAATTCGTTTAAACGCTTTTGCTGAAGTAATTAAGAAATATGAGGAAATTTTGAGAAGAAAAGTAGGTTTGTTTATTGTGTCTCAATGCGTACTCATAAGCCTATTTTGGTAAATGACGCTGGTGTTATGAGAGAGATTTCGTCTTGGAGCTTTCAAGAAAGCAGATATCTGTTAAGGTATGTTGATAATTTTATGTATATTTTGCTGCTTTAAGAGTTTTTTACATTTTGAGATTGCTAGAAAGCGAGAACTGCTGAATTTTAAGAATGCTACACCGGGAGAACTGCTGAATGCAGTGATGTTTTTTTCGGTTAATGTGCGCGAAGCGCTCATACAAGATTACTGATTGCCACTTTAGCGAGTTTCATTATTTACATTTTGTTTTCGTTAAGCGAAACATGCGTATAAACTGCAGGCATGAAAGAGTTCCACCTAAAGGAGGAATTCATCATTTTTAAAAGCAATTTTGGACATTCTCTGGATTGAAGCAAAAATGCAAAGAAAATATTGGAAGCATGTGAGGGGGGAGGGGGGGGTAGAAAATTTAATAATTAGACATTTTGTCTACTGAAATTCTTAGAGCTTGGTATTGCTGTGCAGAAGAGCCATAAAATCAAAAGAGAGCTTTTATTATAAGCATCTGAAAGTCATGTTAATAAAGTTCCTTAAAGTGTCTTAAAAGGGAAAAGAAATTTCCATAAGGCTCTTTTTGGAATAGAATATTTTGTTCTATTTATACAACCCTTTTGGATAATTTCAATGATGCATTTTTGGAAATGTATTTCTGGAGCAAAGATCAATTTGACTTATTTAGCACGGAGAAAGCATTTTACAAGGGTAAAATCTTAAACAGTCAAACCATTCAAAATCATATTTATTTTGAAAAATTAATCTCTGTACTTTAGATAAGTTCATTAGATATATTTGCATTTACACCCTTAACAAACTGTCTTCAATTTTCTGTTTTAATTCAACGAATCTATACATTTTTTGTTAATTTAATTTTATTTTCAATACTTTCTAAGTTACAAAAAGAAAATAAAAATCATGTGTACGCTTATATTTCATTTTATTGTATGAATAACTGTTAAAATGTGTAAATTATACAAGTTTGGCCCTAGTATATAGATGGAAAAAAAATTCCACCTTTTTTCCTATTTCCCATTTTCATGTCTGAAACCGGTGCTTGGCGACATTTTCTACTTGGCGGAAAAGGGGTTTTCACGCTAAGAAAAATTCCAAGATGGCGGCCGTGGGAACTTATGACATCTGTTCCATATTTTTAAATACCCATAAGTAAAATTGCAAATATAATGTGAAATAAGCATTTATATATTTCAGTCTGGGGCATAAATAAAATCTGCCGCTAAGTAAAAAAAAAAATGTGGGCCAGACTTACGTATATTCCCATCTTGTTTGTTACCAGTAGCCCAGTGGTTAGGGGGTTGAATTTGGAATTAATTAGGGGAAAGCTGGAAATTGTTTTAATCCCTTCTGTTTAGGTCTAGAATGAATATGCTATGTTTTCCCCCTCGTACTAGGTGAGCGTTAGGAAATATGTATAGAATTATAGTCAAAAAACACGTTTTTTTGCATACCATAGCAATATCTCAAAACACCTAACTCTGTCAAAAACATTGTCAAAACAAATGTTGTAGAGCTTAAAATTCTGAGTAAAATGGGTACCTACACTCAATACTTACGTTGAATATTAAGGTCACAATTCTACTTCAAAGTTTTAGACCCATCATCAGGGGGATGACCTCAGAATTAATTAGGAGAAAACTGGAAATTGTTTTAATCCCTCCAGTTTAGGTCTAAAATGAACGTACTATGTTTTCTTCCTCGTACTTGGGTGAATGTTAGAAAATATGTACATATTTATTTTCGAAAAACACGTTTTTTTAGTTTCCTTAACAATATCTCAAAACAGCTAACTCTATAAGAAACATTGTCAATACAAATGCTGTAGAGCTTAAAATTCTGAATAAAATGAGTACCATCATTAATATTTTAATCCCCCTGATGATGGGTCTAAAACTTTGAAGTAGAACTGTGACCTTAATATTCAACATAAGTATTGAGTGTAGGTACTCATTTTACTCAGAATTTTAAGCTCTACAACATTTGTTTTGACAATGTTTTTGACAGAGTTAGGTGTTTTGAGATATTGCTATGGTATGCAAAAAAACGTGTTTTTTGACTATAATTCTATACATATTTCCTAACGCTCACCTAGTACGAGGGGGAAAACATAGCATATTCATTCTAGACCTAAACAGAAGGGATTAAAACAATTTCCAGCTTTATCCTAATTAATTCCGAATTCGGCTTTTTTTTTGCTCCCCTACCACTGGGCAATTGCACTATTTGATTTTATTTTATAAGATGAAAAAAAGGGGGAGGGGAGATACGTTTTTAGATGATAATATTTTTAGAGTTTTTTTTTTTTTTTTAAGTAAAAATGTGTTCTTAAAAGATGCAAAAAGGGTTTGTTGTTTATATTCATATGAAATGTTTTTGAAAGTAAAATGAAAAAAATAAAAATAAAAGATAGAGAGTTTGTTGTTTTAAGACGACAAAGTTTTTTTTTTTTCCCTTATGTTAATTATATTTATTGTCATCAGAGCAGTTACATGATACAGTTGGTATGATTTAAAATTAAGTATCGACCGAAACTGAAACTTGTTAAATTTTGACTCTTCGATTGCTTATTGTTTTGTCTTATTGTTTTGTTAATAATTGTGAATGCAGAAAAAAAGAAAAATTTAAATGAGACGTCTTTGTTTATCTTTAGGAAAATTTTAAAAATTAGATTGAAAACAGTGATTTATAAAGCATGTACCGTGCAAAAGAAAAAAAACCTAAATAAACAAACTGTTAACAACAACACTGAGACAACATTGCATACTTAAATAAACTGTCACATTGTATTAACCTAAATAAACAAACTGCCCGTTGCAAATAATGTTTAAAAAATTAATGATAAGATAATCTTTCAAAAATTAAAATTATGACAGAAACATTTTTATAATAAGAGGTGGGTCTTTTATGTGCATAATAAACTTAATCTTTTGTAGAAAGATTTTAAAGTCCACCAGAACAATTTTAAGTATGTGCAGGTAGGACAAATTTCTGCAACTTTTAAAGGATTAATAGAACTGTTTTTGTATTTAAATGTAGTTTTATTAAAGTCTTCGGACAGTTAATGGAATTTAGGCCTAATTTAAGTAGAAGCATGTGTAATTTTATGAATCATTGCTTAGGGATAAAATTCTTTTATGAGATTTTTCTTAATGTTACAATGGCACAGATATCATATACGCCCCATATTGGCGCGATTTGTTTTCTAACGCCAATGTCATATACGCAACGGGTGCTTAATTGGCACCAAAGTCTCGTTATTTTGCTTGATATGGTAACCCGGATGTTGTTGTTTATGCTGTTGATGTTTTCGCCAAATTGACGTCGGAAAACAATCGCGCCATTATGGGGCGTATGTGACATCTGTGCCATTACAAATTATATACTATTTTAATAAATATATATAATCAGCTATTTTCAGTTTCCCATATTTGATTTTGAGTAGTACTTCAGTATAAAATCAGCATTTACCGTTTGAATCAAATATTTATTTATTTTTGTATTATATTTTGCCTTTCATTTTTTTAAATATTAATATGTTTAGAGTGCTTTTATTTTTTTAATATAATTATGCTTAAGATATTTTGATTTAAAATGTTGAAGCTTGCCTTTTGTGAATCTACATTACTACTTTATCCTAAAACTTGATGAAAATTTAATGTAAACAAAAGAACTGTTTTGCAGTATTGTTATTAAAATACCATGCAATAAACTTATTCCAATAAGCATTTTAAGTGTTTTTTCATAATTAGCATTCTGTAATAAATGTCTTGATGGTACAGTAGCATAACTATTTCGGTTTTTGTCTAATGGTTTCAAACAAGTATACTTAAATTTCTTAGCTAGTTGGTTATTCATTTGTAAATAATATTTGCTTTTCAAAAATTAATTTCTGTATATGTATGCATGTATTAGATTTTTTTCTCTCTTCTAATTTGCTAGTTGCTTTAGCTGCTATAATTGATGATATTTTTGCATAAGAAATTTGTTTTAATGAATTGTATTTGATTAAAAGTGTATAAATAATATTTTTGTGTTCTTGTGGTATTCACTTTAAATATGCGTTGATAGATATGGCTGCAATGAAGTCAGGGTATAAAATTTCTCTTTTTTAACAAACGTTTAAAACTGTGTTTATTTTTATACAGGATATCTGTTATTATCGTTTACCAACAGTTAGTTTTAGAAGTATGGTTCCAATTACAAAAATATTTTAAATTTTGTTCTGCATCATATAAAAACCGATTAATGTTAAAATAATTAATTTTCAAATAGTTAAGAAATTGCAAATTTTATACAATGTCTGGGTCCCTTAAGTTTTATTTTGAAAAAGTTTCTCCATGTTCTTAGTAAAACGGCAAAAAATTCCTCTATGATCAAAACTTACTGAGTTATGATACTTTGAATTTTGTGAATTTTCAATGTTTCAGTCACACTAAATGATAAAAATATGTTTTTAGTGCCAGAAAAAAACTGACAATGGATGAAATCCAAAGCATCATAACTTGGTAAATTTTTGTCCCACAAAAATTAAGTTTTTAACCACAAACGGATTTAATGGTGTGGATTCATTTCAATAGAAAACAGCAAGTATAAATACTTAGTCCCAAAATTATTCCAAACATTTTGTTTAAATATCTTCTAATTAAAACATCCATTGACATCATATGCAGCGATTAGTTATAACAAAAATAACAAGTTGTTGGAACCTGTTACCTGTGCCAGTGTGAAACAATGGAACCTGTTAGCGAAAATTATTTCTATTTCCTATCTCTACTGTAATGCAGAATTTTCAAAATAATTAATAGTCGTTTATTCTCTACAAAAAAATATTGTTTTAAAGTAATTAAAGTTTTAACTGCAAAATAAAATAAACAAAGAAAAATGCCAATTTATTTAATATAGTAAGAAATATTTTGATTTGTATTTACTGCTTTTAAAACATATAAAAGTATTCTATTGACTGTACCCTGTTATTACAAAAAGAATTTCTGGCAGGTTCTGAAATTTTATTACTCATTTTAGATGTAACATAAACCAAAAATTTGGAATCAAAACTTTATGGTTATTAATCTGTTGTTTATATCAGTGTTATCGTAAAATCGCCCTCAGACCCAAAAGTATTTCAGGCTCATAAGTATTTTGGAGTTTCATTTGCAAATTTTAATGTGTGATGACTTAATAATTTTTTTTTTAATAATTTTTCTTAATTATGTTATTTTGGTAGTAAAGGGAAAATAAAGAGTGATTAGATTAATAAAAAATAAATTTATTTTGTATTTCAAATGATAGTTAATAGTGGACCACTGTGTTCCAGTGGGTGGACCAGTGTATCCCGCTTCCGGGGCACACTGGTCCACTTTATGAACATATACAAGTAATTGTTTTTTGAAAAATGTATTTGAAACTATTTTCTGAAAAAAGTCTGAGGCGTGTAAAAAAATGTAAACTGCAAAATTGGTCTACTGTACCCGTCTCTCCAATATGATGCACCTTGGGATACATCATACACAAGATATGCCTAGTGAACTTTTATTCGAAATATTTTACCAAAAAGATATTGTGTTTAAAACATTTTTAATTTAATCTACATAACATGTATTTATTAATAGTTATTATTTCTTCTTTTAGGAACTCATTGCGCTTAACAATGGCAAGGATTAGAAATTTAGAATAAAAAAAAAAAATAATAATAAATGCAGCAATTCATGCTGACACTATTCAGAAAGCTGCTGCAAAAATTTTATCAAGTGAATTGTCTTTTAGGAAAGCTGCTGCAGTTTACCACTCTGAATTATCATATTAGTACTTTTAAAAAATGTGAACAGCCAAATTTTAACTTCTAGTATATATCAAAGATACAAAGTCGAAAAATATTCACCGATGATGAAGAAGGAAAGTTGGTAGACTACATTTTACAAGCTTCGAAGTATCACTATGGGCAACAATTAATGATTCGCGATTCGCGTACCCTTGCTTATGAATATGCTTCAGCGAATAAAAAGAACATTCCTTCAAATTGGGAGCATAAAGAAAAAACTAGTATGTTGTGGCCATCACAAAACTTTCTTCTATATAAATCACGTCAATTAAATCATTTAAATAGTACAAGAAATTACATCAATTTAGCACCAATTCATATCAAAGTGTATCTGAATTTGAAGTTTGATAAAAATTCGGGCCTTAGTTCTTGAGATAGCGCTATAGCGGAAATTCTGAAAAATGTAGCATAGCAGCGCCACCTGTTGAGCGATTTACACCAATACATAAAGAGCAATAATTTATATCCAGATAGACAGGGATCTGACGTTCGTTGAAAATCTAAGCATTATATTCAAAGCTGGAGTAGCACAGTTGAAGTTTATTCCAACAGAGCGAAAAATGTCCAGACCAGGGATCGAACCAAGTATCCAGGTATCGAAACGCCAAGTATCCAGGTTCGATCCCTGGTCTGGACATTTTTCGCTCTGTTGGAATAAACTTCAACTGTGCTACTCCAGCTTTGAATATGATTTAATCCAGTTGGAAAAAATATTCGTTCCCTTCATTATGATCTAAGCATTAGTTCTTGAGATAGAGTTATTGCGGAAATCACAAAAACAGCATAGCAGCGCCACCTATTGAGCGATTTACACCAAACTGTATAAAATATCAATTCATGTCAAGGACTAACTGATTCTAAAGTTTGATGAAAATTCGTGCATTAGCTCTTGAGATACACCTATAGTGGAAATTCTGAAAAATACAGCATAGCAGCGCCACCTGTTGAGTGATTTACACCAAAATGTACAAAATGTCAATTCATGTCAAGGATTAACTGATTCTGAAGTTAGGTGAAAATTATTGCATTGGTTCTTCAGATACAGCTATAATGGAAATTCTTAAAAGTGCAGCATAGCAGCGCCACCTGTTGAGCGATTTGTACCAAAACAGAAACAGCTCTAATTCATATCAAAGTATACTTGAATCTGAAGTTTGATGAAAATCCAAGCATTAGTTGTTGAGACTGAGCTATTGCGGAAATCGTAAAAAATGCAGTATAGCAGCGCCACCTGTTGAGCGATTTACACCAAAATGTACAAAACTTCAATTCATGTCAAGGACTAACTGAATCTGAAGTTTGATGAAAATCCGTGCATTAGTTCTGGAGATTGAGCTATTGCGGAAATCGTGAAAAAGGCTGCATAGCAGCGCCACCTGTTGAGCGATTTACACCAAAAACTAATCAGCACCAATTTATATCAGGGAATAACTGAATATAAATTTTTATTGAATTCCGTGCATTAGTTCTTGAGATAGAGCACCCACAAAATTTGTGTCACATACAGACAGACAGACTCCCAGATGCACAGACTCACAGACAGACATTTTCTAAAAACATGTTTTTCGGAATCTCTGACCCCCTAAAACGTGTAAATCCGTCGAAAACCGAAAGTCGAAAATTTTCACGAATCCAATACTTTCTTCTTGTAAAGATAGAAGAAAGTAAAAACTGGGAAGGAATACAAAGACCGCATATTCATTACATCCCTAAAATTTAGAAAATTTATATTAGTAATCTTTGTCAGTTTAAATAAATTTCTTTTTCTGAATAAACAATTCCGTGTATATTGTAATTCAATTACTGAACTTTTCACATCTATTTTTAACTGTCCCAAGGTGTCCCACCAGATGGGACACCTTAGGACACAGCACAAGTTCAATAAATATATTTTTACTTTCTTCTATCTTTACAAGAAGAAAGTATTGGATTCATGAAAATTTTCGAATTGCGGTTTTCGACGGATTTACACGTTTTAGGGGTCAGAGAACCCGAAAAACATGTTTTTACAAAATGTCTGTCTGTGAGTCTGCTTGTCTGTCTGTCTGTGTGTGACAAAAAATTTGTGGGCGCTCTATCTCAAGAACTAATGCACGGAATTTAATAAAAATTTATATCCAGTTAGCCCCTGATACAAATTGATGCTGATTAGTTTTTGGTACAAATCGCTCAACAGGTGGCGCTGCTATGCTGCATTTTTTACGATTTCCGCAATGGCTCTATCTCAGGAACTACTGCACGGATTTTCATGAAACTTCAGATTAAGTTAGTACTTGATATGACTTGGTGCTGATTACGTGTTGGTACAAATCGCTCAACAGGTGGCGCTGGTATGCTGCATTTTGTACGATTTCCGCAATAGCTCTATCTCAGGAACTAATGCACGGATTTTCATGAAACTTCAGATTCAGTTAGTCCTTGATATGACTTGAAGCTGATTAAGTGTTGGTGCAAATTTCTCAACAGGTGGCACTGCTGTGCTGCATTTTGCACGATTACCGCAATAGCTCTATCTCAAAAACTAATGCACGAATTTTCATCTAATTTCAGATTTAGTTAGATGTTAACACAAGTTGTTGCTAATTAGGTTTTGGTGTTAATCATCCAATAGGTGGCGCTGCTATGCTGGAATTTTCATGATTTTCGCAATAACTCTATCTCAAAAACTAATGCACGGATTTTCCCCAAACTTCAGATTCAGTTAGACTTTGACATAAGTGGTTGCTTGGTGGTTTTGATGTAACATAGGTTTTGGTGTAAAGAACCCAATAGGTGGCGCTACTAGGCTGAATTACAAGATTTCAGAGATAGCCATATCTCAAGAACTAATGAACGGAATTTCATATCTTTAGAACCCTCATGTTGGGCATAGATTGCCATTTAATTTTGGCAATGTGATAGCAAATTTTCAAGTATTAACATGTATGAGATAGAAGAAAGTTTTGGGATTGGTACATCCGACTAGTTTTAATTTTCCTATAATGATTATAATATCAAAAGCTATTTAATACTGTAGGCAAAGGTTAAAAGGTTTCTTTAGATTGAAGATATCCTCTTCATCGAAGAGGAAATATATTATTTTTAGATAAAGTGTAACTATTCTGTGCATAAAAAGTACGACATGTGACTACTTTTCCTAAAAATTAGTGTGCCAACTGAAAGATTAACATGTACATAAAAGCAAGGCCTTTATTTCCGAAAAAATGTTTAGCGAACATTCAGTTTGACACAATAACATCATTTTAGAAGTCTGTCTTTGGGTAACTTTGGTCCTAAGTACTATTTTAAAGATTAAAAAAAAAAAAAAAATCAAAATTTATAATATTTTAATATATAGCGGCAACCAAGATAATTGCGAAGTTATCTCATATATACAACCAGTGATGTAGTCGTAAACAAACCAAGGGGTATACGTTCAAGACAGAGAGTATATGCTATAGTATTTTTGAGAAACACAGGGTATATGGTATTCCTTTAAAAAATCCAGAAGGCGTGCAGTGTATACCCGCCACTACAACCCTGTTTACAATAGTAAAATCTTATTTATGTTTTATGATATTTAAATTTTAAATGTAAATATAAGCTTGGCAAACTCGTAACTACAACCTTGGCGTAATTGCGAGGGCCGCTATAATGAGAAAATACTTTTTATTTTATTTTCCTTCATATTCACAAAATTTTTAGGAGACCGCCCCCCTCACTTTGTATTTTTAAAAATAAGTATAGGCTGTATTTTCATTAAACCTATGAATTTGTTTTTTCTTTTTACTCTCTTTTATTGAATTTGCTTTAAGTATGTCAAGATGGGATTTTATAATTGTTTTTTTTTTTTTCAAAAGTGGTGTGCTTCTGTTGACAATAAATATTAATATTTTTAGGAATTTAATTATAAGGTAATAAAATGAATTTTAAGGCATTTTTCTTTTAGCTACAGGTAATAAACCTTTAGTGGGAAAAAACAATAAAAACTTTCGATTATTTTTTATGCAAAATATTTACTATTTAACATGACAAGTGCAGCCAACAATTATTTGTTTATAATTGACAGCTGATCGATTGATTGATTATCGGAGCTTAGGCTCGATTATAGTGCCTAGAAGTGAATAGTGTTATTATCAACATCAAAACCATACTTCAGAAACAGAGGACGCGGATAGATGGCGCTAGCGCTCCCACCGCCGCTATAGTATCTGTCATTTCCCCCATGCACATCCTGTTAAATCCATTTTTTTCTATAATAAATCGGTACTTTGAAATGCTCTAGATTAAATATACACAAGAAGTTTTTTGTTAAATCAATACTTTAAAATGCTCTAGATTAAAAATACACAAGAATTTTTTTTTTTTTTGTAATAATGAAATGCAGTTGAAGAGGAATTTAAATGATTTCATGACTAGTTTGTAATGAAGTTAAACATATACAAACTATTTTATTTAATTAATTTTCTATTTTTAGGTAAAATTAGATAAAATAAGAATAAATAATTCATAACTTTATTTACATATTGTAAAGTATTTCTGACTAAATGCATAATTTCGTTCAGTGGCGCATTTAGGATTACGCTTTGGAGGGGGCTAGCATATTTTAGAGGCTTATATGTGCCCGGCTCGCTGTCGAGCTCTGTCTCTTTTCATTTAATTTGATGGGACGTGCCGGATCAGGTCCTGACTTACATTTTTTCTGCTGACTTGAGCAGAGTCGTAACCAGCCAGAGAAGCTCTGGAAAGCTTTGGTGGGGTTAATTCTGAATGCTTTTAACATGTTAAATAATGAAATACTGTACTAAAATATATCTTAGTTTTTGCGATTTTTTGGTGCATTTCTGTATTTGGATAATTTTAAGCTTTAATTTTAGGCTTTAATTTTTAGACCAATGTCAAACGGGCGTCTTTTTTGCTGCTTTTTACTTTCTTCTATCTTCAATAGAAGAAAGTATTGTAATCGAAATTTTTTTCGACTTCCGGTTTTCGACGGATTTGCATGTTTTAGAAGTCAGAGATTCCAAAAAACATGTTTATAGAAAATGTCTGTCTGTCTGTGTGTCCGTCTGTCCGTCTGTCCGTCGCCATTGTACCATCAAAAAGTGTATGAAGTTATGTATAGAATTAAACCACAATTTTATTATAAGTTTTTGGTTATGGCAAGCAGGTCCTCCCGGAATTTGGAAAACATTCGCCGGTAGGGGGCGCTGATATAACAATTTTTGTGCGATTTTGAATATTGTACCATCCAAAAGTGTATGGAGTTATGCATAGAATTGAACCAAATTTTTAGTTTAAGTTTTTGGATATGACAAGCAGGTCCTCTCTGAATTTGGAAAAAATTCGCCGGTAGGGGGCGCTGTAAATGCGTTTTTTGTGCGATTTTGAATATTGTACCATCGAAATGTGTATGAAGTTATGCATAGAATTGAACCAAATTTTTATTTTAAGTTTTTGGCTATGGCAAGCAGGTCCTCCCTGAATTTGGAAAACATTCGCCGGTAGGGGGCGCTGTAATAGCGATTTTTGTGCGATTTTGAATATTGTACCGTCCAAAAGTGTATGAAATTATGCATAGAATTAAACCAAATTTTTATTTTAAGTTTTTGGATATGGCAAGCAGGTCCTCCATAAATTTGCAAAAAATTCGCCGTTAGGGGGCGCTGTAATAGCGATTTTTGTGCGATTTTGAATATTGCACCATCGAAAAGTGTATGAAGTTATGCATAGAATTGAACCAAAAAAAATTTTTAAGTTCTTGGCTATGGCAAGGAGGTCCTCCCTTAATTTGTAAAAAAATCGCTCGTAGAGGGCGCTGTAATAGCGATTTTTGTGCGATTTTGAATATTGTACCGTCCAAAAGTGTATGAAGTTATGCATAGAATTAAACCAAATTTTTATTTTAAGTTTTTGGATATGGCAAGCAGGTCCTCCATGAATTTGCAAAAAATTCGCCGTTAGGGGGCGCTGTAATAGCGATTTTTGTGCGATTTTGAATATTGTACCATCGAAAGGTGTATGAAGTTATGCATAGAATTGAACCAAATTTTTATTTTAATTTTTTGGCTATGGCAAGCAGGTCCTCCTTGAATTTGGAAAAAATTCGCCGGTAGGGGGCGCTGTAATAGCGATTTTTGTGCGATTTTGAATATTGTACCGTCCAAAAGTGTATGAAGTTATGCATAGAATTAAACCAAATTTTTATTTTAAGTTTTTGGATATGGCAAGCAGGTCCTCCATGAATTTGCAAAAAATTCGCCGTTAGGGGACGCTGTAATAGCGATTTTTGTGCGATTTTGAATATTGCACCATCGAAAAGTGTATGAAGTTATGCATAGAATTGAACCAAAAAAAATTTTTAAGTTCTTGGCTATGGCAAGGAGGTCCTCCCTTAATTTGTAAAAAAATCGCTCGTAGAGGGCGCTGTAATAGCGATTTTTGTGCGATTTTGAATATTGTACCGTCCAAAAGTGTATGAAGTTATGCATAGAATTAAACCAAATTTTTATTTTAAGTTTTTGGATATGGCAAGCAGGTCCTCCATGAATTTGCAAAAAATTCGCCGTTAGGGTGCGCTGTAATAGCGATTTTTGTGCGATTTTGAATATTGCACCATCGAAAAGTGTATGAAGTTATGCATAGAATTAAACCAAAAAAATTTTTTAAGTTCTTGGCTATGGCAAGGAGGTCCTCCCTTAATTTGTAAAAAAATCGCTCGTAGAGGGCGCTGTAATAGCGATTTTTGTACAATTTTTGTGCCATTTTGAATATTGTACCGCCCGAAAGTGTATGAAGTTATGCATAGAATTGAACCAAATTTTATGTGTTTATTTTTGGTCATGTCACGAAGGTCCTCCATGAATTTGGAAAAATTCTGCCGGAAGGGGGCACTATAATTGCGATGTCTGTACCATTTTCATTATTGTACCATCGAAAAGTGTATGAAGTTATCCATATAATTGAACCAAATTTTTTGTGCATGTTTCTGGCTATGGCAAACAAGTCCTCCCTGAACTTGAAAAAATTCCGAAAGAAGGGGGCGCTATAATTCCGATCTCTCTGCCATTTACATTATTGTACCATCGAACAGCGTATAAAATTATGCATACAATTGAACCAAAATGTTTGTGCTTGTTTTTGGCTTTGGCCAACAGGTTCTCCTTGAATTTGGAAATATTGCGCGGTAAAGGGGCTCCGTGCTAGCGATTTTTGTATACTTTTCTTGATATTTCGTAGTTCTATTGTGCATCGGCGGCTCATGCAGCGGCGGGAACTCGCTTCCTGCTAAGCCGGCTATTCGCAAACATCTGATAACGACAGAATAAGGAAAAATTAATAATTTTAACAAATATCATGATATAGATTAACTCGTTTTTAGTCCGTTTAATTGACTTGAGCAGAAATTTAAGATGAAAATCAAAATTGGTATAGTATTGAACTAATAATATTGAAGTATTAACATGTGTAACTAGGTTTTGAAATATTAAGCTGTATAAGATAGAAGAAAGTTTTGGGATTGGCACATCCAACTAGTTTAGCATTGTGAATGGAAAATACTTAAGCAAAAAAGCATAAAAAAAGACGCCCGCCTGACATTGGTCTTAATATTTCGAATTTCATAACGAAATTTATAAAAGAGAAAAAAAAAATGTATGACAAAATTAATATATTTTCAAAAATTCCGATTTTTTCAGAACCTATTAATAATAATAATAATAATATTCTTTCATAATTTTTAAAAACTTTAAATATCTAGTCTAGTCTGGGAGGGGCTTCAGCCCCCTTAACTCCCCCTTGGATGCGCCATTGATTTCGTTCATTCGAGTAGAGGTCCGTCTAAAGTTACTTTAATAAAAGAACAAGGTTTTTCTTTGTACAATATTTCGTTATATCTAAAACAATATTGAATATGCATCATACTATGATAAATTGTTGTAAAAACATAGTTGTAATTTTTTTTTGTGTGTAGCTAAAATAATACCCCCCCCCCCCCCCCAATTTTGACAACTTTTTAATCAATATTCATAATTACATCTTTACAGCCAATTAATAAGCTAAGATGAGTTTTTAAAAACTTCTGATATTTCAGAGCTTTATTTTTTGATAAAATAATTTCAGGTAAGCAAACAATCAAATCACAAATTAATGATTTTTTAAATCTAGAATATATATATGTGTATACTTTCCTGAAAGTAGGATGCATTTTCTTTAAAATGTTCTTTGTTTTTAGTTAAAATTAGATAAAACCAGAATAAATAATAAATAACTTTATTCATATATGTGTTGAATTACGTCTGATTAAAAGCATTATTTTGTTTATTAAATTCCATTCATCCTAAGTAAACGTCTTTCTAAAATTAATTTAATAATAGAACAAAGTTTTTCTTTGTAGTATTCTTTGTAGTGAAACATTTTATTATTTTAAAAACAATATATTGAATGTACACCATACTATGATAAATGTAAAAAAAAAATTTTTTCTTTGTACAGCTAAAATATTTACTCCCATTTTGACAATTTTTTAATCAATATTCATTATTACTTCTTTATGGCTAGTTAATAAACTAAGAGTAAATTGAGTTTTTAAAAAAAATCTGATGTTTCAGAACTTTAGCTTCTGGTAAAATAACTTAATGTATATTAGCAAAAAACCAAATGAGAAATTATTGATATTTTGAAAACTAGAAAATAAAAATTTCTTGAAAGTTGGATGCATTTCCTCAAAAATATTCTTTTTTTTTTTAGTTAAAATTAGATAAAATCAGAATAAATAATTATTAACTTTACTTATATATCTTAAAGTACTGCTGACTAAAGGCATAATTTTGTTGTTTCATTCATCCTAAGTAGAGGTCTTTCTAAAGTTAATTTAGTAATAGGACAAGGGGTTTCTTTTAGTAATATATTTCGTTATTTCTAAAACAATATATGGAACATATATCATACTCTGATGGATAGTTGTAAAAGCATAGGTTTCTTTTCCTCCCCCCCTCCCCCCTATCTCTCTCCTTTTTTTTTTTTTTTTTTTTTTTTTTTGTGCAGCTAAAATATTCCCCTCCTCCATTTTGACAACTTTTTAATCAAAATTAATTATTACTTCTTTACAGCCAGTTAATAATTTAAGAGTAAATTGAGTTTTTAAATTTTTCTGACATTTCAGAGCTTTAGTTTTTGATAAAATAATTTAAAATATATTTGCAAAAAATCAAATGAGAAATTAATGATTTTTTCAAATCTAGTAGGATGCATTTTCTTTAAAATATTCAATTTTTTTTTGTTAAAGTTAGATAAAATAAGAAAAAATAATTATTACTTTATTTATGTATCGTAAAGTACTGCTGACTAAAGACATAATTTTGTTATAAAAAGTTTAATCCATCCTAAGTAGTGGTCTTTCTAAAGTTGATTCAATATAGGGGAGATGGGGGCACATGTGAACACGGGGGCACATGTGAACATCGCAGTTTTTCGATAGTTACTATAAGCTTTTTTATTTGAAAAAAATTACTAAAGATGATAGCATCTGTAGACATATGGTAAAATTTTTTTGAAGCTCTATGACATTTTGTTTGTCCTCTGTAGCCAAAACACTGTTTTTAGATCTCAAAAGTAAAATCATTGCTCCAAGTTCATAAGCGAATAATTTTATTTATTTATTCATTTATTTAAATTTGAGTGTTTTACCATATACTATGAATACTAATAAACATTTTTGATAAAATTCTTTTTCTTCTAAAATTGAGAAATGTTAATTATTCATCAATTTAACAGAAGCAGCAATGTGGGGCACTTGTGAACAGGCTAGTTGGGGCAGATATGAACAGTTCATAAGTACCCCAATAATCATTCTGTGATTCTGTTTCTTTCAGTTAACTTAATGAGAGATAATGTCAGTTCCATTATCTAAAATTTTCCTGAAATTGAAGATATTTTCCTCTCACAAAGTTGATTTTGTATTGAAACTTCCACAAACACATCTTTCAGCAAATACATAAAGAACAACAGGCTCGTCTACGTTCAATTGTACTTTAAATAAATTTAATGTTTTCTAAAATGCAATAAGTGTTATATATTATTTTACTAAACGGTTTACAACAATATTTTTTATGCATTGTTAATACAAAAGTATTACTTTGAACAACTTTGCAAATTTTTCTTTTACATTTGTTCTAACCTTGCAATGATGGCTTACTTCCATCTCTAAAACATTTATGTATATGATGCTTTGAATGGAGATAAGATACCAGTAATATTTTAAGAAAGTACAATTTTTAAACTGATAACTACCGTAAAATCCCGATTGTACTCCCCCCCCCCCCTCTTTCAAAAGCAAAAGAAGTTTGGGGGGGGGGGGGGTTATAGTCGAGATTTTTTTTAATCATTAAAAAACTCTTCTTTATCTATAATGTACAAGAAAATAGAACACACAGAATAGAAAACAAGAAATACAGGAGTGAGAATCTTTCGTATTTCGGCAGATTTCCGATAAATAGTATGTAAATGCCCCCTCCCTAAAATTTCCCCGAAACAAAAACCCTTAAACAAAATTTAAAAGTATTAATTTCTTTTTTTAAATTGCTTCTTTATTTTTTTATTTTATTGCAACAATACTTAATGAATCATCTAAGACTCTCCCCACCAAATCTACTTATTTTCATTTTATAATCTTTTGCTTAAACATATCACGCAGAAACTAGAGAAATATACATATATATTTTTCTTTATGGTGAATTTAAAAGGTAATATAACTAATGATTACTATGACAAATGAATAAAGGAATAAAAAGCACATTAAAGGATATTTTTTCCTTGTGTTCACATGTGCCCCACGTGTGTTCACAACTACCCCGCTGATGGGGCACATGTGAACAATTTTTTGATTTTATAAAACTATTAAAAAATGTAAGAAGAACTATACAGGTGATTTTGAAAAAAACACCATGTGTAAAAGAAAGTTCTGTTTACTATATTAAGTAGTTTTTGTTTATCGAAATTAATCCAGTTATGAGAAAAAGCTATATTTATGCGAACTGTTCACATGTGCCCCCATCTCCCCTACATTTATATTTGGAAGTAACCACTGGTGCAACATTCATGGGTATATTTAAGGGTATATACCTAGATAAATGCTCATTTTGAATATTTATTCTTCAATTAAATATAGAATCATTTGGTACATATCAATAATGATTTATTATTAAACAAACATATATGCCTTAATTTCAAAATGTAAAAAAAAAAAAAAAAAAAGTAGATACACTTATATAATTTGTTTCAAAATGTAGCTTTAATTATATCTCCTCTAACAAGCTCTTTAAATGCGATTTGAAACGTAAATCAACGACTGTGGGAACGAGACGCCCTCTCGCTGAGAAGGGTGGTCTGCGAACTCTCTGAGAACGTCTGGGTATCATAGACGGGCTTGCTTGAATCGGTGGAGCATCTGTCGTAGCAGGTACTGGTGATGAACTATTTGACTGATGGGTTGGGGAAGTCAGATCCTTACTCGGGACACCAGCAGTTGAAAGTGACGCTACAGGCATAGGCGTAGAGTTTTCAAAATTATTGGGGGGGCTCAGCCAGTGTCGGAGACAAAAGGGGCTCTACACCCCCTGGAACAGGGAATTAATTTACTAAATAATGAATACAAAAATAGTAAAACCTGTTAAGACAAAATTATAAATAACCGCTCAAAGTTTTCGTTTTATACAGGTTTTTGTCTACCTTAGCAGGTAAAAATTCAGGGTTCCTTTCGATGGGATCATGAAATGTTTGCCATTAGACAAGATTTCATTATAGACAGGTTCCATTTACACAAGCTAGCCTTATATCCATACTGTAAAACCTTTCTAAAAGCAATCGTAAGCGACCGAAACAATATTCCGTTTAAGACAGGTTTCTGGCCCATTAAGTAAAATTGTACGGCAATCTTTCCTTCTGGAGCCTGAAAAGTTTCCATTTAAGACAGGATTATGCTATAGACAGGTTTCGTTTTGACAGGTTTTACTCTACGTATATCCTAAATATCTATATATCTAATAATAAAAAATAAGATCGCTGTTTATGTGTGTTTGTTGCCAATGGCTAGGAAAATCTACTGCCCGTAGAGGTCTGAAAATTTATATGAGAATAGTTCAATTAGACGCCCCTGAGGCTCACATTTTTAATTTTTTGACAATTGACCGAGATATTAATTAAAAACTCATAAAAAAGAGATCTTTTTTTGAAAATTGGCGGAGGCGCGCGCGTGCATAACCAGAACCTGCTTTTCAAGCGGAAAGAAAGGAAGAACTAAATACGTTTTTTTTTTCTTTTTAAGCAAAGAAAAAAAAAAAAAAAAAAAAAAAAGGGGGTCTGAACTCTTTGAAATTTTTTTTCAAAAAGGGATTTCTCAGTCGGCTTTTTCTTTCTTTCGCGAACACTTGCTCAGGGCTCAATTTTAGAGGTACCTATTCACAAAAAATACATTATTTAAAGCTAAGAGTTTCTTCTCATCACCGGTGCAATCGGTTTTCTAAAAGACTAATTTTAATTATTTAAACAAATTCGCGACCGCGGGTCACTTCGCGCCTCACCGTGACGACACTATCTTTTTTCCAAAATCTTTTTAGAGCATTTCGACAGACTGGATTGTACAGCTATTACAAAAATTCCGTAATGCTCAAACGAGTATAAGTATTTAAAAAAAAAAAATCTTCGAAAATTTCGACGAAAAAGCTAAAAAACAGTTTCGCTTGGCTTCGCCACGTGTTTTCACTATTAAATATGCATATTTTTCATGAAATTTTATAGAGTACTCGGATACAGCTATGTTTATAACATATTAAAATTTCGGACAGTTCGAACGACGAAACTATTTTTTTGTTGTTGTTGTTATGTTGAAGAATCCGACACGAAAACAAGAAAAACTAGTCGGATGTGATAATCCTAAAATTTTCTTTATCTAATACATGTTAATACTTCAAAATTCGTTATCACAATGCCAAAATTAAACGACAATCTATGCTCATCTCCACCATAAGGATTCTAAAGATACATGTTCATTAAATTGTATGCATTTAAAAAGGAGATATAAGGATCGCATCTTTGAAACAAACAAGTGTATTTTGGCATCCACCTTCTTAGATGTCTGCAAGAAAAATTCCCACCTCAAAGAGCATAAAAGCGACACCTGTCGCGCTGTATACACCTAAACCTAAAAAAAGATCTATTCATGTGAAAGTGTAACAAAATATGAAGTCTGATTAAATTCCGAGTATTAGTTTTTGAGACAGAACAATTGCGGAAATCGTGAAAAACGGAGTATAGCAGCGCCACCTATTTCGCAATTTATAGCAAAACGTAATAAAGAACAATATATATCAACGTGTAACAGAATTTGATGAAAATTTCTGCATTAGTTTGTATGAGAGAGCTATTACGAAAATCATGAAAAATTCTGTATCGCATCACCACCTGTTGGCCAATTTACACCAAAAAGTAGTCAGCACCATTTTATATCACGGACTAACCTAATCTGAAGTTTGATGAAAATACGAGCATTAGTTCTTGAGAAGGAGCTATTGCGGAAATCATGAAAAAGGCAGCATAGCAGCGATACCTGTTGGACGATTTACACGAAAACGTAATCAGCACGAAATAATATCAAGATATAACTGAATATGAAGTTTGATGAAAGTCTGATCATTAATTCTTGAGATATAGCTATTGTGGAAATCGTAAATAATGCATCATAGCAGCGCCATCAAGCAACGAGCAATTTACACCAAAAATTAATCAGCACGAAATAATATCATGGACTAACCGAATCTGATTTTTTTTAGAAAATATGTGCATTAGTTCTTGAGATATAGGGAGATTTGCATCAACAAGTATTCAGCACCAATTTCTATCAGGGACTAATTGAACCTAAAGTTTTATTAAATTCCGTTCATTGAGATAGATCGCCCAAAAAATTTGTGTCACATACAGACAAACTCACAGATTCACAGATAGATATTTTTAAAAACAGGTTTTTCGGGATCTGTGACTGCTAAAAAGTGTAGATCCGTCGAAAATCTGAATTCGAAAATTTTCTTGAATCCAATACTTTCTTCTTGCAAAGATAGATGAAAGTAAAAAGGGAAAAGAAAACATATTTCTTTTAAAAGTAGATATTAATATTTTTTTCATGAAATTTTAACACGGGCTGAGAAACGGTTATATTTATAACGATAAAAGTTTGAAAGAGTTCGGCCCAAAAGGAACTATTAAAAAAAAAAAAAAATTATGAAACCACCGTACGTTAAAAACAGAAAATGACTTCTTATGAGCGCTTTTACCATTAAAAGTCAATATTTTTTGGAGATTTTTTTCATTTAAAAATATAAATTCAGACAAAATCAGATTAAAGGTATAAAATCACACAAATTTGTGCTTTATTAAAGGTTATTATCGCAGGCCCCGGCAATGCTAGCTGGTTAGCTAGTCTATAATAATAAGAAAAGAAGTTTCTCGGTCTGTCGGATAGGTGCAGATTCCCAAAAATTTTAAGGAGCCAGAGGCGCCTAAACCCCAAAAATCCATTCGCCACTTTGGCTTCTAACCAAAATCTAGTGGCCACATCGTGAAACAAACTCATAAAACATTAGTGTTTATATAGAAAAAACTTAACAAAAAAACTCAGAAATTCAAAATGAAAAATAGTTTAATTAATAAATACACTTGTAAAACAAAACACAGGCTAGATACAACAAATGTGTATATTTAATTTAATCCTAAAATTCATGAAACTTTCATATTAAAAAATATAATATAAAATGGAAAAATGCAGCGCGAACCCGACCCGATGCAAGACTCTACACTCCAGATCTAGATGAATAAGATAGTGATGATAAGGGAAATTACAGAGGGGCTAAATTCACAAAACTCGTGATAAAAATTCCTTCTACGAAAATATCGCACTTGCAAAAAACATTTACACAGCAAGAATATACCTCGCGTTAAGTATTTATTCGTGGCGAGTTTCTTTTTCTTTTTGTTCTTTTTTCTTCAGAGTTCGGAACCCTCTATCCTCGCGACTTCATGATCCAAAGCCTTTAAATAATTTCCATCGCATCGGAAGCTTTGGACTGTTTCGTGATCCGATCTTCAGTAAAGGAGTATTGATTTCAACTCTGGATTTCGGACGAAACCTTCTAAGAAATGCTAATTTTCGCTGCTGTCCAAAGGAGAAGCTTTACCATTAGCGCGCTCATGTGCCGAGCTTCGCAGCTGCTAAGCTTTGTAGTAGAGCGGACATGCGCAGAATTATATTCGAAGAAAACAGTACATCACAGGGGCACGTTCACGACGGTAACTGAGATCACAAAAATTCCCTGACTTTTTATCAAGGTCATACTTGATTTCAGCCAGTGAAAAGAGTAGGTACTTTTCTATTTGCAAAGAAAAAATATCAAAATTGCGCGACGGGGATTGGGAACACTGAAAATTGATCTCTGACGACTAAGACACTGAGAGTTAGTCGCCACAGCAAAAAATTTAGTCGCCACGTGGCGACTAACGACAGTAAATCTGCACCTATACTATCGGGTATGTTCTGAAAAAACCGCTGCACGCAGAGCTACAAAATTTGGTATGAAGGATTTAGTTATGGACCACAAAGTCCGATTCCGGACTTTTTGGTTAGACTTTTTCAATATAATTTTTAATGCAATTTTTAACGTTTTTTCACGGTTCGAGGCAATTTTTCTTTAAATTATTAAAATACATCCAATTTTAATCTTTTAGCGTATGATATAGTAAATTTTGTTCTCTATTCAAAAAAGTTTATTCGGAATTCGTACAGCTATTTTTGAATTTTTCGAAAATATTTGCATGCTATTTTTAGCATTATTGCGTGTTTCGCAGCGATTTTTTTATATTAATAAAAGGAATTCGGTTTCGAAGCATTATAAAATAAATTTTGTCCTCCGAAATTTTTGAATTTTTAATGCGAGATTTTGCGATTTTTCGCAACGAGTTTTGACACTCGTGAAAGAATTCCGGTTAAAATGTTTTAGAGAATTTACAGTAATTCTTGGCCTTTGCGACTTTTGGAATTTTTAGCACTTCTTAATGTAATTTTCAGCGGGTTTTCGCGTTCCGCAGTGACTTTAACATTGGTAAAAGGAATTTGGTTTTAAACTTTTAGCCTAATGTAGTAAATTTTGTTCACTTTGAGCGATTTTTATTTCGATTTTTTAGCATTACGTGGAGATTTTTTGACATTCGTGAAAGAATTCTCGTTAACGTTTTTGGTTCACTATAGCTAATTTCAGATTACAAAAATCTCAGCGATTTTTGAATTTTTAATGCTCTTTTTTGCGTTTTTTCCTATTCCGTAGCGATTTTTGGCTTTCATAATATTTTTCCTGTTTCAAACTTTCAGCCTAATATAAAAAAAATCCCTACCGGCTCGGGCCTACAGGCGGAGGTAGATTTCGATGTTAAGTACTAAATTCTCCAACAAAACTTAAATCAAGATTAGAGATAAAACCCAGTTTCTTCACAAAGAGCGAGCTGTAGGGAGCTAAACTTTTTGTGAAAATTGTAATATACACGAATACACATACACATATATATGGAATAGGTTTAAAAAATGGCTACAAAAAATTCAGAGGCCCTTAAAGTGTTAAAATATGTTAATATTTCCATAGTCGCGTTTTTATCATGTTTTAATACGTTTCTTCAAACTTACATGGCGTTACATATTCACCTGCTGAGGTCCATTATAATTTCCAATATGACGAAATATACATATTTTTTTAATTCGTCAAACTATTTATTTTGAGTTTTCATGCTGAAATCTTGTTCTAGGAAAAAACTTATGACGTAATATTCAATTTGTTTTCAATTTGTCAAACTATTTAATTTTACACGTGAAAAATTTGCAAAAGAAAAGTAATTGTTGTGGTGAGAATTTTACTATTTGGTTTTTTTTTAATTGTTGGCAACTGCTATAACGAAAAACTTTTATTTTTTTCCTGCCATTGTTGTGTAAGAGCTGGTTTTATCAGAATCATATTAAGACAGTATTCAAAAATTTGAACCCTCCCCATTTCCACCCTCTTGGGCCGATTTCGCCCATTTTCAATCCCCGCCGAGATATTAGCCATCTCAAAGTTGTTGGCGAGTTTGAAGATGATTCGTGCATAATTGCGACTTTTATCGTGCGGACAAAATTTAGTACATACATACATACATATATATATATATATATATATATATATATATATAAACTTTTTAGGTGGGGGTGGTTTTGGGTTCCTGGGGTCCTATAATGAAAAGTTATGAAGGAATTTTTCAAAAGTCGCACCATGGTAACGACTGCAATAGGTAGTATTTCTTACGAAATCTACCTAAAATTTCTCCTCCGCGACTTCTGAAAAAAAAAAATTCCGCATTTCAACACGATTTTTAGCGTTTTTTACGCGTTCGGTGCCTTTTTTTTTTTTTTTTTTTTTTGCATTTATGAAAGAAATTTGTTTTAAACTTGTAACATGCTGTAGTAATTTTTTCCTATTTTCCTACTCTTGTAAAAGGAATCTTGTTTTAATCTTTTAGCCCATAATAACAAAATTTTGTCATCTGCAATTTTTGAATTTTTAGCGATTTTTAGAGTTTTTTCGCGATTTGCTACAATTTTTCCAAATTAGTAAAAGGAATTCGGTTATTTTCTAGTCCAAAATAGTAATTTCTTTTTTTTTTTCATTTAAATTTATTTGGAATTCGTGCAGCTTTTTTTTTTAATTTTTCGCGATTTTTTATTATGATTTTTTGAGTTTTTTCGTGTTTCGAACTATTTTTCCACCGGCCCGACGATGCCGGTCATGTCAGCTAATTAGTGCATAAATGTATAATATAAATACTACAGGGTTCCGCACGAGAAAGCGGCCCTACTGCGTTTGCCATGAATGCGCTATTCATATGATACTTCATATGATACTTTCATATGATACTTTCATATGAACATCGAAAAGTTTGACAATATCACGAAAATCGAATCAAATGTCAATCCGAAACGGCACGGGGAAAAAAAAATGGAGTTTAGTCCTGACCCGGGTTTACAGAAATTTTTTTGACCCGGTCCCTACACAGCCTGATATTAATGAAAGAAAATGGGCCTGAGACTCATGAATTGGGCTTCTTGCTCGGCCCGAATAAGAACAACTGAATACGTACTGTTTATTATGTTACCAAATCCTTTGTGAATCGTCATTTACTACAGAGAGACAGCTTGATAGGTTTGGACTGTTTTAATAAATATGAGCTTTATGCATGATTTAGAGACAAAGAATTTCGCCCTTTATATTCTATGCTTTGGAGACACTGGTGATTATTCCTGGGTTCTAGTTTCATCATTTGCAACAAAACTTAACTCCTCTTCCCCATCCCTCCCGAGTTCTTCAAAGCTCGTAAATTGGAGCCACTTTCTTTGTAGGTTCGGAAAACGGTGAACCATCTTATCTGTGCTTTAATCAGATCATATCGGACACCATTTGCTGTCCGTTAAAAACGTTAATTAATTGTCCAATGTCCTAATCAGAAAAAGAAATTCTTCCCATAGAAAGTGTGCCCAATGTCCAAAGAAGGAAGACCTACCATGGAGAGGGCTTATTTTTTTACGCCACGTTACAATTTTCCAATTGTTTTACTTATTTACAAAGAATAAAAGTACACAGCCAATTTAGAGAACGAACAATTATCCATCGAAAATATTATACGCTAAAAACTTTTGTAAATTATATGAAATTCCAAAATCTGAGTTTTTTTTCTATGTCAGTTAGCGTAAAATATATAGCCCACCTGAAAAAATTATTGGAGGGGCTCGAGCCCCACGGGCCCATATAACTCTACGCCTATGGCTACAGGCATGTTACTCGAGATCGGAAGAATAATACTTTCAGCATTCAGATGGTCCGGTTCTGAAAAAGTCTCTTTAAACCTTGTTGATGGAGATCTTCGGTATTCATTCAATGTAGAATAATTCTTGTGCACTTGTTCACCTACTGGACGGATTTGGTCAACATGGCGTCTTACGAGTGTACCTTGAACATCGATTGTATAATGAAGAGAACCATCTTTGTTAATTATTCTTCAAAATTTTCATTTCAAATTTGCCGATTTATAATCTCTTACTGCTACAGAACCACCGCCGTCAAAATTTCTATCTCTAAATTCATAAACTGCTTTTCGTACTTTTTCTTGAATCCTCGATTGTAGTTGAGATAATAGTAAATCAATCCTACTTCGGATATCTCTTTTTAAAAATAACATAGCTGGGCTGTGATTTGTTGTTACATTTGGTGCTTTTCTGTATTGAAGCAAAAATGTACTCAATTTTTGTTGTATATTTCCTTCATAACTCTGCATGGCTCGCAGCGATTGTTTAAACATATGGACATAACGTTCAGCTTGGCCATTACTTGATGGTTTAAATGGTGCGGAAGTTTGTGCTTGATACCATTTCTTCGCATGAATCTCTGAAATTCATCAGACGAGAATTGTGGTCCATTGTCACTGACAAGAACTAATGGCAATCCATATCTAGCAAAGCTGTCTCGTAGACAGTCAATTGTTTTCTTCGCTGTGGTAATCTTCATCGGATATACTTCTAACCACTTAGAGTGAGCATCAACTATCACCAAAAACATATGCTCAAATAAAGGACCGGCAAAATCAACATGTATACGTTCCCATGGCATGCTGGGATACTCCCAGTAATGAACTTCGGCCTTTGTTGGATCAGTCTTGTGTCTGGCACAATCAGCGCAATTTCTGGCTGCTTCTTCTATATCGTTGTCAATTCCTTTCCAATAGACGAATGATCTTGCGATTGCCTTCATTTTAACAATACCTAAGTGTCCTTGATGCAGTTCTTCCAGAACCCGCTTTTGATACTCTTTCGGGACACACACTCTTTACCCGTACATGATACACCCATCTACAATGGTAAATTGTGCTTCTTTTCCCTGCAAATTCTGACCTTTCCGTAAGGCTTGTAAAAGTGGACCCAATACTTCATCTCTCCACGTTTCTTCTCGTAATTCCTTTGAAGTAACTGATAACGTTTCAATTTGTGACATCTGGAATATGCTAATCTTATCTTTCACTTCCAGTTCTTCCGAAGTTTTAGGTAATCTTGACAAAAAGTCTGCATTTCCATGATCATTAGTTTTTCAGAAAACTATGTCAAATTGGAAGGATTGCAAAATTAATGCATAATGCAGTAATCTGCTAGCTGTTAATACGGGTAATCTTCTTTTCGATCCAAAAATTGCTACTAGAGGTTTGTGGTCAGTTATTAACGTAAACCTTCTTCCTTTTAGATACAGGTAAAACTTTTTTACTGCCCATACAATTGCTAAGGCCGCTTTGTCGATTTGAGAGTATTTCTGTTCAGTCCTCGTTAAGGTTTTGGATGCAAAAGCTATTGGTCTTTCAGACCCATCTGGATATCGATGAGGCAAGACACAACCAACACCTACTGGAGATGCATCACTTGCCAGCGTTAAGGGAAGTTTCGGATCATAGTGAACTAAAACTTTTTCTGAACAGATTTCCTTTTTTATTTGTTCAAATGCAACTTGATAACTCTTTGACCATTTAAATTTCACATCTTTTCTTGTCAAATTATTAAGAGGATTTGCTATAGTTGCCAAATTTTTACAGAATTTTCCATAAAATGTTACTAATCCCAGAAAACTCTTCACTTCTTGTACATTTTTAGGTACAGGAGTTTTTAAAATTGCTGAAACCTTCTCGTCGGTTTTATGTATCCCATTTGTATCTATTTTATGACCTAGAAATTTTATTTCATTTTGAAAGAACTGACTCTTACTTAGATTAATTTTCAGACCACGCTCTTTACATTTTTTGAAAAACAGCTCTAAAGCTTTAAGATGTGACACTTCGTCATTTCCTGTTATTCTAGCAGCATCCATGAATACTTTAACCCATTCCATATCTTGGAACAAGCCATCTACGTACCGCTGCCAAATTGCAGGCGCTCCGTTTAACCCAAACATGAGTCTCTTGCAAATATACAATCCTTTATGGGTATTTATTGTTAACAGTTTCTGACTTTCTGGATCTACCTTCATCTGCAAATATGCATGTCTGAAATCTAATTTTGAGAACTGTTTTCCACCATTTAAACTTGCGAATATCTTTTCCAATCTTGGCAAAGGGTGTTGTGGTACGATTAAATTAGGGTTTAAGGTTACGGAATAATCGGCACATAATCGTATACTGCCATCCGATTTTACGACTGGTACTACTGGAGTTGCCCATTCAGAGCTTTCAACCCTTTCTAAAATACCTTCTTTTTCTAATCTATCTATTTCATCTTCAACTCTGCTCTTTAAAGCAAATGGAACTGTTCTAACTCTGCAAAATATGGGTTTAACATCCGGTTTAAGTTCGAGCTTAGCTTCATAATTATTTATTTCCCAGAGTTTAACATCAAAAATATCTTTATACTGTTCCAAAAGACCTTTTAAGTTCAATTTTATTGTAGCTCTTAATGCCTTAATAGCATTCCAGTCTAGACTAATTTTGTGAAGCCATTCACGGCCAAGTTCTCCTTAACAATGTATAAGTTCAAATCCAAAGTTTGGTTTTTATATTCAACTCTAAATGTAACATACCCCATTGGTACTAATGATTCACCATTATAAGTTGTAAAATCTATATCAGTGGGTTGAATCTGTTTCTTTGAATTTTTCTAAAATTGCTTATACTCATAACACTGGCTGCTCCACCAGTATCTAATTTCATAGAACAAATCTTTACGTCAAGTTTCAAAGTAATCATTATCGAAGGTCGTTTCGGTTCTTCCTCGCGTAATGTACAATCAGTGGTATTTAAACCAAATAATGGAACCTGGACATTATTTTCACCTACATCCTTTAAATTTACTTGTTTTTGTTTAACTGGTCTACCATTCGCCTTTTTTGCTGCGAAACATGCCTTTTTGATGTACCCAATTTTTGAACAAAAGTTGCACTTACTCGAAATAAATCTACATTTTTCTTTGACATAATCCGTGCCTGTACATCGCGTGCAAAATAAAGATTTCTGCTGCTTTTCAGCAAAGTTTGCTTTTCTATACCCTTTTTCTTTACTGCATGAATTGCATTTATTTCACGGCCCATAATATCATTTGTCCCCTTAAATGCTTTTTCCATAGCTAAAGCTATTTGCAAAGTTTTATCCAGATCAATATTATCTTCTTCAAATAATCTATCCAGAATTGTTTTATCGCGTAATCCACTAACAAAAACATCACGTAACATGATATTGAACATATTACTTTCATAATCGTAATTAATTGCTAGTGCTCGGAGTTCCACTATATAAGTATAAATCTTAGAGGAGGAATTGAATAGAGAGCGAATCCCTTTGTTCTCTCCGTCGATCCCTGATGCACTCATGTCGGAGATCTCATCGCCAAAAGGGTGTCGTTTTTTGGCAGTAATCCCTTACTTGGCAATTTTCTATTTTCATTCTCGTGATAAAAGAAACGCTCCAAAACGAACGCAGACAAAATACGTCTTAGTGGGATGCGGGAACAACCAGTTTGGAGCGCATTCTCCCCACCATCACGTGATGGTGGGAAGCATGATATGTGCATCAAGAAAAGGTTGCCATTTCTGCGTCCAGTTATATTAGGAGACTATGGTATAAATACTCTCCCCTTCATGCTGTTTACGATTCAGAAACTTATGTCGGGAAGCTATAATCAATGGCTTTGGGGTGAAATGCTTTTTAGCTCACAGGCTATCAAAGCCTGAGAACTAATGTGCCCGCCCGTTCTGTATGTATGTACGTATGTATGTACGTAACGCGATAACTCTTGATAGAAACATCCGATTTGCTTCAAAAATTTTTTCTAGGTTCATTGTGATAAGGCGCTTCCCTGATTAGTTTTGGGAGTTCATTGGTTAAGGATAAAGGGGGAAAAACGGGGTTAGTCCAACCCCTTAATTCAGATAAATGGGTTTTTCATGCAGAATCATTCGATTTGCTCCGAATTTGGTATACCGGTTTATTATGTTAAGGAACTTCCCTGATTAGTTTTGGGGGTTCATTGGTTAAGGATAAAGGGGGAAAAGGGGGTTAGTCCACCTCCTTAATTCAGATAAATGGGTTTTTCATGCAGAATCATTCGATTTGCTCCGAATTTGGTATACCGGTTTATTATGTTAAGGAACTTCCCTGATTAGTTTTGGGGGTTCATTGGTTAAGGATAAAGGGGGAAAAGGGGAGGTTAGTCCACCCCCTTAATTCAGATAAATGGGTTTTTCATGAAGAATGATTCGATTTGCTCCGAATTTGGTATACCGGTTTATTATGTTAAGGAACTTTCCTGATTAGTTTTGGGAGTTCTATTGGTTAAGGATAAAGGGGGAAAAGGATGGTTAGTCCACCCCTTTTAATTCAGATAAATGGGTTTTTCATGCAGAATGATTCGATTTGCTCCGAATTTGGTATACCGGTTTATTATGTTAAGGAACTTCCCTGATTAGTTTTGGGGGTTCATTGGTTAAGGATAAAGGGGAAAGGGGGCTAGTCCACCCCCCTTAATTTATATAAATGGGTTTTTCATGCAGAATTATTCGCTTTGCTCCAAATTTGGTATACCGGTTTATTATGTTAAGGAGCTTCCCTGATTCGTTTTGGGGATTCATTGGTTAAGGATAAAGGGGGGCTAGACCACCCCCTTAATTTAGATAAATGGGTTTTTTTGCCGGATTATTCGATTTGCTCCAAATTTGGTATACCGGTTTATTATGATAAGGAGCTTCCCTGATTAGATTTGGAGGTTCACTGGTTAAGTATAAAGGGGGAAACGGGGGCTAATTCCCCTTCACTTATTTTTTTGAGGGGCATTATTCTTTAAAATAAGAGTATAACATACAATTAGTGTGAATAGCCTGTGAGCTCAATGCCATCAGTTTAGCTGGGCACTTTTCTTTTTTATTCAAAATATCTTTCAATTTATCTAAGCTTTGCGAAGAAGGAATTTCTGGAGACAACAAATTTTTTAGTAACTGATACAATTTAGGACTATCTAAGTATATATCTTAGCACATCTAAGTATGTGAGAAATCTTTCGAAAAACTATCAAAATTTTCATATTCTTCCTTAAATTTTTCAAATTGAACAGTTACTTTATGAGAAATGCTCTCTTTATTTTGAAGAGCAAGAATCAATTCTCGATTCTGTTTCAACAATTCTTGTATTTGTTGTTCCATAATTCAATTTAATTAAAAGATGAAAGTGAAACTTTTAACTTTAGCCGTCTTCGTACAGATCTGTTTTTTATTAATCGTCGCCACATGTCCTATCTTGTTTGCGTGGGTATCAATATACTTAGAAATGAAGACAAGGTTTTAACATGATGCATATCACTTTACTAAGACAACACGGACATAAATTACACAAATAAATATAACATATTTCATTGTATGCTCAATCGGCATACCACACAATCATAGCCATTTATAAAACAACTTATTCCATAATCTCGTTCACAGAATATATATAATTTAGCTCGCTCAGTCAGTTAATAGAAACAATGGAGTAAATGTCATTATTCAGACACCACACATAAAGTTAAAAAATAAACATTAATATTCTTCTACCAATTTTGTTTATAAATTATTATATTCGCTACTATCTGTAAGCAAATATTTCCGATTGTTAAGTAAAATTTAAATAACTACCTTTTCAGTAGAAGCAACTCATATTTTGAATTTTATTTATTAATTGTAATTACCTCGAACTAAAGAATGAAACGTAAATCGACATGTTAAACTAGTATTTTACAAGAATAATTAAGTAAAGTACAAAAATAAAATAAAATTATATATTGTTTATTGTATTGTCATAATTAGAATTGAAGTATCATATTGAAATTGAGATATCGCATTAATATCTCCTGTCATGTATACATTTTCGCATATAGATAATCTGCACTACAACATGCATATTCAGATTTTTTTTTTTTTTTTTTTTTTTTTTTTTTTTTTTATATAAATATTAGAAACAATTTTGCAATTTTTCATTTTTTTGACATCGAAAGTTATTCCTTTAATTGGGATTATAAATTCTTTAAATTGAATTCTTTAAATTTATCAAGCTGTTAATATCATTTTGTAATGTTGCATAAATTGACATGCAAATAAATTGCAGTTTTATACTTTTATCTTTTTGGGGAGGGAGAGGGGATCAAACAAAAGTTTATTAAACCATCTCTTTAAATCAAAAGAGCATAAAATGCAAAACTTGTCATGTAAATTTATTTTTTTATATATATTTAAATTACTTTTTAGTTTCACAAAAAAAAAAAGAAAAAAATACCTTGCAAACTTTCCATGTATTCACAGGAAAAATTAAGCGAAATAAAACCTGAAATTAAATAATTCAGTTGGCTAAATAAATTATTAAACATTGCCTAGCATAAAAAAATTACAAGGTACAAAATATAAGTAAAATCTGTTTCTGAAGTAATTTAAGTTGTTAGTTAAATATACATCAATAATTAAATGCTTTCTGCATGGTATCACCATCTATTGCCTAAATTCAGCATTAACAATAAATGGGAAATAAAAAATGTATCTACAAAAAAAATTAAGTGAAATAAAGCCTCAAATTAAATAATTCAGTTGGCTTAATAAATTATTAAACCTTTGCCTAGCATTAAAAAACTACAAGGTATAAAAACCAGGTATATCAGGAGAGACTGGGCTATTCTGACAAAAATTTTGAACTTCGTACGTGCCGTAGATTTTGCTAGCCATCGCACACAGACACACACACACAGAGCGATTTGTTCTTTTATTAGTACAGATATCCATATACAGTGTATCCACGTATAACCTGACCTACCTTTATTTTCGCAACCGTTGGTCCTAGATGCATACTTCCAATTACAAAAATGGTCAAAATTAGGTGCAGGGTTAAGATAAAAAAAAAGTTTGAAGCGAAAAAACAATTTAGTGAAGAATTACAGAATCTAAATTTTTATACGATCCCTCGGTCCTATAAGTTATATTTAGTAAAATTTCCCTGTTACACTGGCAAGTAAGGCAAAAAAAGTCCCGTTATTCTACGATTAAAACTGACCGAGTAATAGCTGTTTAAAGTTTGAGTATATTTTTTGCTGCGTATTAGGGGTCATTCACAAATTTAGTAGAAATATAATTTCGTCAGATATATTAAAGAAATGGTTGAGAGTAAAATTAGCATTGCAATATAAATTTGAAATCTTTAATCATCCTGACATATTACTGCAAAATGTATAATTTGTACTGAACATTACAAGAGGATAAAAATAACAGATTTTTTGTTAAATAAAAGGATGAAAAACAACAGCCTCAGTTCTTTACAAAATGATGCATATTTTAAAATGCTGTTGGATTACACTGTCTTTCAAATTTTGGGTTGTGGCATGATTTTAACTTTTGAAAATTGATTCTTATGTATTTTTTAGCACGGAATCCGAAAATGACCCCCATATTAAACCATCACGTCAGGAATTTTTGTCAAATCGCAAATTTCAAAGTTAAAATGCTAAAAGTTAAAATGCTAAAAGTTAAAATTGAACATCCTCCCCTCCCAACCTCATCGGACCTCCGAGCCGTTTAGCTGTAAAAAAACCCCAGTATAAGCCAAAAAAGTCCTTCCGGCCAGTGCCGGGAGGAAGAGGTAGCTTTCATAATCCTTATTTAAAAAAAGCCAACTTATATCATGCAAACACACGAAGCTCAATTTAGTGGAAACCGAATATAGGAGATTCAATACTAATTTTTATCAATATAATGAATGAGAATTTCGCGAAATTAGTCAGCTTTATCCAAGCTGCTTTTCTTTAAATTAACTTATATTTGGCTGCCAAATTCGGCAATTTCTTAAAGTGCCTGTCATTTTAAGACAACATGGTGGATGAGGCTAAGCAGTGAACTTGGTCGAGACTTTAGTAATTGCTGTGCACATGCTCACTCACATCGGAATCGGTTAATATATAGGAGTGCTGTCGCATGCAAAAAATCAGATTTTTCAAAATGTCACCCACAATAGAAATTGAAACTGCTATATCTGAGCCATTTTTTAAGGTAAAGACAAACAAAAAATGCTCCTGAATCCTTATATCAAGATCAAATACTTAAGAAAGAAACCTTTTTCAATTTCTAATTTTTTTGCACCTCACTTTAAATATATATATATTTTTTAATTTAATGGCCGCCATTTTGAAACAAGATGGCTGATGAATCTGGCCAGCGAACTTGGTCGAGGTGTTGATGTATACTATCCACATGCCTTCTTACATCGAAATAGGCGAATACGTGTGTTATCGCGTGACAAATACAAGATTGTTTCAAAATGTTAGCCATGCTAGAAATTCAAAGAGCTATAAATCAACCATTTTTTAAGATATCAACAAAAGAACAAATTTTCAGAAACAAAAACTGCTCCGGAATCTTTGTATCAAGACCAAACACATAAAAAAAAATCTTTTTCATTTTCCAATTTTTTAATACCTCATTTTGAATTTTAAATTTAATTTTTTTTAAATGGCAACCCTTTTGAAACAAGATGGCGAATGAAGCTGGCCAACGAACTCGGTCGAGACATTGGTATGTACTATGTACAGACCAAGTTACATCCAAATAGGTTCATAAATACGCCTGTTATCGCGTGACAAAAATCAGGTCGTTTTAAAATGTCAGCCACAAGAGAAATTAAAAATGCTATTACTCACCCATTTGTTTTAGATATAGACGAAAGAAAAACTGTTCCGGAATCTTTGTATTAAGGTCAAACACATACAAAAAAAATCTTTTTCATTTTCCAATTTTTTGGTATCTCATTTAAATTTTTTTATTTTTTAATTTTTTTAAATGGCCGCCATTTTGAAACAAGATGGCGGATGAAGCTGGCCAACGAACTCGGTCGAGATATTTGTATGTACTATGTACACACCAAGGTACATCCAAGTCGGTTCATAAATACGCCTGTTATTACGTGAGAAAAATCAGGACGTTTCAAAATGTCAGCCACGCTAGAAATTCAAAATGCTATAACTCAGCCATTTCTTAAGATATAGACGAAACAAAATCTGCTCCCGAATCTTTTTATCAAGGTCAAACACATAAGAAGAAAATATTTTTTCAATTTTCAATTTTTGGTACCACATTTCAAATTTAAATTTTTCTTAAAAATTTAAATGGCCGCCATTTTTAAACAAGATGGCGGGTGAAGTTGGTCAACGAACCCGGTCGAGACATTGGTATGTACTATGTATAAACGAAGTTACATCCAAATCGGTTCATAAATACGCCTTTTATCGCGTGACAAAATTCAGGACGTTTCAAAATGTCAGCCACGCTAGAAATTCAAAATGCTATAACTCAGCCATTTTTTAAGATATAGACGAAACAAAAACTGCTCCGAAATCTTTGTATAAAGGTCAAATACATAAGAAAAAAATATTTTTCCATTTTCAATTTTTTGGTACCACATTTCAATTTTTACATTTTTAAAAATTTTTAAATGGCCGCCATTTTGAAACAAAAAGGCGGATGAAGCTGGCCAACGAACTCGGTCGAGAGATTGGTATGTACTATGTACACACCGAATTACATCCAAATCGGTTCATAAATACGCCTTTTATCGCGTGACAAAATTCAGGACGTTTCAAAATGTCAGCCACGCTAGAAATTCAAAATGCTATAACTCAGCCATTTTTTAAGATATAGACGAAACAAAAACTGCTCCGGAATCTTTGTATAAAGGTCAAATACGTAAGAAAAAAATATTTTTCCATTTTTAATTTTTTGAAACCACATTTCAAGTTTTAAATTTTTTTAAAAATTTTAAATGGCCGCCATTTTGAAACAAAACGGCGGATGAAGCTGGCCAACGAACTCGGTCGAGACATTGGTATGTACTATGTACACACCGAATTACATCGAAATCGGTTCATAATTACGGGAGTTACAGTGTGACATAGGTCATATATATATATATATATATATATATATATATATATAAATTTTGAACGGAGGGTGGTTTCGGGGTCTGGGGGTCATGATCGATGAAAATATACCAAAATTTTTTGAAATCGCTTTCCTCCGAACGGCTGCAATAGGTAGCTTTTTTGTAAAGAAAGCTACCTAAAAATCTAATAAATTATTGAATTAAATAAAATTAAACTTAATAAAAAAGTCTTACATCTATTTTATAGTATCAGATTTTTCGCTATTTTTTAACCTTGAAATTTACGATTTGCGAATAATCTTGACATGATGGTTAAAAGTGAAGGTAATTTTTTGATTCAGCGTTAAAAAATACATAAAACATAATTATAAAAGTTAAAAAACACAACCATCGCAGGTTTATGTTATCTAATCTAAAGTTCTTTTTTTAAACTTCTTGACGATAATCTATCCTAATTTTTTGTGTATGTATTAGTAATATAAGTATAGCTCTAACATAAGTATGTATAAAATGGTAAGAGTCAAAAATCATAATAATATTGCATTGTCATCGGATTTAAGTCAGTATGTAAAATTTAACTTCGATCGGACATTTGAAAGTAAGTTAAAGCACGAGTACAAATTTTAAACTGGAAAGACGATCATCGCAAATTAAATGAAACCTTATGAAAATAACATAATTTTAGTTAAAAGAAATCATAGCCTCAAATCTTTACAAAAAAAAAAAAAACATATGTCAAAATACAATTATTTTAACTAATCTGAAACTTAACTAATAAAAGTTAATCGTAATATTTCTACGATTTCTTTCAAAGCGCAGATACCTTGAAATAAGTTTAAGTACTTTATACACGACCCCTGAAAGCATGGTCAAAATCATCTGTTTTGATATACAAAAAAGTGATATAAGTCATGCATTTGAAAGTTTCATAACTCGGTCAATTTTAATGTTGAATGAATGGGACTTTTTTTGTCTTACTTGTTAGTGTCGCAATAAATTTTTAGTAAATATCACTTATAGGACCGGGGGACCGTATAAAAATTTAAATTTCGTAATTTTTTAATAAATGTTTCTCTTGACCCAAATCGCTTTAAAAATAATTCTTTACCTTATTTAAACCATTTTTGTAATTGGAAGTATGCATCTAGGACCAACGGTTGCGAAAATAAAGATCAGTCAGGTTATACGTGGACACACTGTATATATACTCGTATATATGGTTTTTGTCATGCGATAACTTTCGTATTTATTAACCGATTTCGATGAAATTAATTGTATGCATAGTACATACGAATGTCTCGACCGAGTTCGTTGACCAGCTTCATCCGTTATCTTGTTTTAAAATGGCGGCCATTAAAAAAAAAAAAATAAAATTTTAAAAAGCGGTGCAAATAAATTAAAAACTGAAAAATATTTTTTTCTTAAGAGTTTGACCTTAATACAAGGATTCCGAAGCATGTTTTAATTCGTCTTTATCTTAAAAAAATGTCATATTCTGGAACTGTTTGGTTAGACGGCGCCAGTGTTACATATACACATATATATGTATTTATATACATATACGTATATGTATATATATATATATATATACCGGGTGTCCCAAAAAGGACTGACAGATTTTAAAATTCAATAACTTCCAAACGGTGACAGATATTAAAAAAATTCTTGCAGGAGGGTTATGCATAAAGTCAAAAGTTTTATTACAGTGATTTTCGATTTTAGTTCGAATTACAAATAATAGATGGCGTTGTAAGCAATAGTCGCTCAATACAGGCTCGATTTTTGGTCCTTTCTGTTGTTCCATGCAGAAAAAGGAGATGGAAATGTATTATCCGGGCCACGAAGTACCAAAAATCGAGCCTGAATTTAGCCTCTATTGATCGCAGTGCCATCTATTGTTTGCAATTTGAACTAAAATCGAAAATCACTGTAAAAAAACTTTTGACTTTATGCATATCCCTCCTGCAAGAATTTTTTTAATATCTGTCACCGTTTGGAAGTTATTGAATTTTAAAATCAGTCAGTCCTTTTTGGGACACCCGGTATATATGTACAGCAGAGTGCGAAGAGAAAAGTGCGCCCGGGTCAAAGTGTCAATTTGGCGCCCCCCCCCCCCCCCCCCTCCCAATTTTTCTTTGTGACGTGTCACAAAATTTAAAAGTGCAGAAACAGAAACAAATTCTATTGAATACATATTTCGCGTTTATTTTGAAACTTTAGGTTTAATTTTAATTCAGAAATTTAAAAAAACTAAGCAACATAAAAGAAAATTGCACTTATATTTTGGAAAAGAAGATCTGGAAAATGAGTGTAGAAAAAAATTATATAACAGTAGAGTATAACAGTTTGGAACCCTTTTATATTCCAAGAAAGAAACCCCATGCTATTTTCATAGTAATATGTTTTCGTCACAAGCAGAGACTCAGAACAGAGAAAGTTAACAAAAGAAACAAAGACAAAAACCTGAAACAAGTTCTGTCAAAAGTTACCAATTATCATCGTAAAATTTTAATTTAATTTTATCAATTTTTAAGAACTTAGCTTATATACATTTGAAATTATCTTGCATTGTAATTAAAATTTATATTTCATATCAAATGTAATTAATATGTAAGGAATAATACAATACTATGTTATGTATTACATACATTAATTATATCAATGCAGATAAAATTTCGATTTTTAACATAACATTTGAACATAACTTTGGAGTGAAAACAAAAATGTAATTTCATAAGTAAAAAAATAATCTTCGGCCATACTAATGCAATTATGATAACATCGGTCTTATATTTAATTACTTCTAGGGGGAGGGGGGGGGGACTCATTTTTAATGCAAACAAAATGAAAAAAAATCAAGCGGATAAATGTTAAGCTCTTTAAAATTAATAAAACTAAATTAAAATTCTATCAAAGAAATAATAATAATAATAACATTCATTTTATTTATATTGAATGAAATTTTAAAATTATATAAACGAATCTTTTAAAAATTGATCTCGAATTACATCATTAAGTCCTGCAATTTTTTAAAAAATAAGAAATTCAAATTTCAGTAAAAAAATCTTTCATTTATATCGTTTGCTTGCCGATAGATGGCGTCAAAGTAGTGTTTAAAAATAGAAGGAATTTTCTGTAAAGTTCAGGCCGAGAGCGCAAGTGTAGCAAATACAGTTTGTACTTCCGGACAATTGACTCCATTTTTCACAAAATCACGAGATGGTATGAAAAAGTTAAAAACGCATTTCAAAATATTTGAAGGCTGTTAATATGCTTTTACAAATATTTTAGTAGCAGAATTAGATGTTAACCTGTATTTTTTTATGAAACGCTGTAAGAGTCGTTCATTTGCTTCTCCTTCAAAATTTAGAATTTGTAGATCTAAAGGGAAACAGTCCTCGTTTGTTTACATCTCGTTCGTTATCCGTTGCTTATAATTGCTGATTATCCGTTATGTTTTATTTATAATTTAAAACATTATACTTGGAGAGTTTTTGAAGCTTTTAGAGAAAATAAAGAAGAATAGATGCGATACAAAGCAGATTATGTGTATATTTTTATTAGTAGAACTATCTGCAAACTTACAGCCTCCTGAAAACTTAAGCCTAACATAGCTTTTTCTCGAGTATGAGTCGAAGTGGTCGGAGCCGGAATCGTCACCCTAGCGTATTATATAAATAGATACATTTTTTTTTTTTTACAAAAAAGAAGAAAAAGACGAGGTTTGTAGTATAAATTTGGCGGCACTTCAAGTTCCGCGCCCGGGGCGGCTGCCCCCTTCGCCCCCTGCTTTGCACGGCCCTGTATATATATATATGTGAAAAGATAGCGGGGGCAACGGGGTGCTCTGTCATGCGGAGAGGCGTGCGACGCCGGGGCTTTTTAAGTATTAAATTAAAATAAAACTTTGTAAAAAATCACCATAAAATAAAACAATACACAGGAAGCGTTTCGAGCTAAAAACATAACAGCTCGTCATCAGCTACAGCAAACACGTGTCCGCAAGGGAACAAGGTCAAAAATGAACTGAAGGTAAAGAATGTTGCAAAGAATGCGACAGATGGCGATAGCCGAAAGAGGCACATGCAGAAGAGAAAGGTGTTGCCAAAAAGATAGAAGAGAAATTGATAGGGAACAATGGAAATAAAAGAAATAAACAAAATTAAAATAAAATAAAAGAAGTAAATTAAAAAATATAAATAATAATAATAAAGAAAGAAATAAATAAAAAAAAAAAAAAAAAAAAAAAAAAAAAAAAAAAAAAAAACAAGAAAAACCAAAAAATCCTTTTTTAAAAATTTTTTTTAAACAAAATAAAAAGAAAAGAAACAAGAGAAAAGGGAAAAGAATTACAAAAGTAATTTCCACGTTGAAGATAGGAAAGAAGATGATGAGAGATCATTGACAAGATTAGCAGAATTTTTAGAAATAAAATATGCTTCATGAAAATCCAAGTGAGAGGGAGAGGCAGGGGAAGAAATAATTTTGGCCATGGAGAAATTGAAACAATGACTGGAAGACCAACAATGAGAAGCAATCGAAGATTTAGAGATTTCTTGATTTGCGATGTACCTCTGATGCTCGCCTAATCTGAATTTTAAAGTTCTCTTTGTTTGACCAATATAACCTAAATTGCAAGAGGAAGGAATATAATAAACACCCCACCGGTTCTCAGTAGGAACAGGATCTTTTAGAGAAGAGAATTTAATTTTATTCATAGGCTTGAAGATAACTTTAAAATTAAAACGAGAAAGGATTTTAGCAATTGTGAAACAGAAAAGAGAATAAAAGGGCAGAACTATTATAGAATTAAAATTAGGAGGATTATTTGAATCAGAAAAAGGACGTTCAGGCTTATTCAATTTATACAAAGCTTTATCAATCAAAGAGGGATTATAACCACGAGCAAGGACAAGAGATTTGAGATAATTAATTTCATTATTCAGAACAGAAGAGTCAGAACAAATGCGTAACGCCCTAAAAACAAAAGTATAAAAGGACGCCACTTTTTGTTGAGGAGGATGATTTGAAAGAGCATGAGGAGGAAGAGAGACAGCGAAAGGTTTTCTATAAACGGAGGTAGAGAACCGATCTGGGCAGAGCATATTTTAAGGAATTTTCACTGGGCGACAAACGGTTTTGTCTGTTGTTCCAAATAAATGTTCATAAACCAACCCCTACCCCTGATAACAGCAAACCAAATACTACGAATATCGATTAGCTGACAAACTTTTATATTTTAATAGTTATGTCTATTGTACTTCTCCTGCTGCTAGTTAGTAAACTACAAAATCGTCATTGAAACATCTAAACCGCCTTAATTATAGTTATAGGTAAAATTAAAGAGGCTACATTCTCGTTTCATACAAATTTTTAATTTTTATGTTAGTAAAGGACCAAACATAACATCTAACCTACCAAATTCGTATCCCTAATTAAAACTTTATATAAGAAAATTATCATTTAAATTCACGTTAAAATATTGTTTACCTTTTATTAGTTTGTACACTTTGCTTTTGTTCATGACCATAATATATCAGGCTAATTACGTAATTGGAGCCCAGAATAAATTCAGAAATTCAAAAATAAATTTGACTTGCATCGTGAAATAGTACCTTAACTATAATTTTAGACCAATGTTGAACTAATCAAGAAAACATACTTCCCTCTTGATGGATGAAAATCATCAAATTTAAAAATAATATAAAATTACATACTATGTTAAATTTTATAGCATGTTTCCAAAATGTAAAATGAATAATAATTGTAGTGGTTAAACATATTTTGACTTTTACAAGTATTTTGCAAAGAGTGGAACTAAACAAGGAATCAGATTTTACTCTTAATGTCTTAAAAAAATCAAACTGTATCAATAAAATACAGTAGAACCTCGATTATCCGAAGTAATTGGGACCGACCCTCTTTCGGAAAATCGAAATTTTCGGATAATCGAGCATGCTTCAATTTTAAGATTAAGGAGAAATATATGCAGTATTTCGTATTATGGTGATAAGTCTTAATAAAAATAAAGCAATAGCAAAATAGAAACAAGATAACATTACTTGAATCTTAATTTTCAAATTAAGTACCCTTTATATATATCACAAGGGTTTGAAAAAATGTTTTGTTTATCGCAGTTTCGATTGCCTTTGATTGCTTTTCGACTGCCATGATAGAGCAGCGTTTTTTAATGTTATTAGTTTACCAGCATGGCAGTCTTTCTGCTGCTCCAGCCGTGCCAAACCTTTTGCAAAACATCCAAAAGCTTCAGAATTGCTAATTTGCTCTTTTCTTCATTTCACTTCACCGCTTACGGGAGCTCAAGTTAAATTCAAAGGAACTCTAAGAAAGGGTATCGAACATATTTATTACTCGCAGTTCAGAAAGGACCGCTCGCACACAAGGAATATGGTATTTAAAAAAAGAAAGAAAAAAAAAAAAGTTTTCAAAATGGATTTTGCACACAAGGAATGGGATAGTAAAAAACAAAAGGTTAAAAAATGGATTTCGGTTAATCGAGAGTTTCGGATAAAAGAGGCTCTACTGTATTTCCAAAATATTACAATAACAGTTACAATGGTTTCAAATTTTAATACAAAGGACTGTCCAGAGTTGTATAATATAGACGCACGCCGTGAGCGGAAAGTCTTCCGCGATTTTTAGAAAGAAAAACGTAATTTTTGTTCTTGTAACTTTTTTTTTTTTAATATCGAAAAATAATATTCCCCAATTTTATGTACGATTTATTTATTGTCTGGCAGGAGTGATTCTGTTCCGAAAATTTTAAAAAATCGGACATCAGTCCGAAAATTCAGACATAAAAAAATATCACTAAAAAAATATTGGGAATTTCAACAAATGGTCGGCGAAAAAAAAATCAATTTCGTCAATCGTTCGCAGAAATAATCACCAATTTCGTCAAAACATTGCGAAAAAAAGCGAATTTCGTCAAAGGATCGTAAAAAAAGATAATTTCGTCAAAGAATAGCAAAATTTTATGTATGATTTATTTATTATTTGCTAGGGGAGATTCTGTTCCGAAAATTTAAGGCGTTCGGTTCCGAAAATTAAAAAAAAAAATCGGCCATCAGTCCGAAAATTCAGTCATAAAAAAATATCGCTGAAAAATATTGCGAATTTCAACAAATGGTCGTCGAAAAAAAACCATTTCGTCAATCGTTCGCAGAAAAAAAATCATCAATTTCATCAAAGCATCGAAAAAAGCACGAATTTCGTCAAAGGACCGCGGAAAAAACGCGAATTTCTTCAAAGAATCGTTAAAAAAGAGATAATTTCGTCTAAAAATCGCAGAAAAACGCAAATTTCGTGAAAGGAATGCAGGAAAAAACAAATTTCGTAAAAGCGTAGAGGAAAAAGCCGAATTTTGTCAAAGGATCGCGAAAAAAAAACGCAAATTTCGTAAAAGAACGGCGTAAAAAAACTAATCCCTCAAAGGATCGCGAAAAACAACACTAATTTCGTCAAAGGGCTGCTGAAAAAGCGAAAATTTCGTCAAAAGAAAGCAAATTTCACCAAAGGATCGCGGAAAAAGCGGGAATTTCGTCAAAGGGTCGCGGTAAAAACTCATCGGTCTCTTTAATGATGATACCTATGAATGGACGTCTCCCTGCAAAATGTGATTCAGTTGTTTCAGAAGCAATGTCACATTATTTCAGTGAACAGAGTGACTGGCATTTTGTGCGAAGGTGTCACAATATTAAGGATTGGGCTGTTTCTAAAAGCATTGACAAAATAATTCCTTCAAGGAATTCATCCTTCTTACCATGGATTTTTAAGTTTATTATTTTTTAACCAAAATAATTATTGATTAATTAATATTAATTATTTTTTTATTTAAATGGTAATTATTTTAAAACTACTGATTTTAATTCATATCGTCAAAATAATAAAACACGTTACTTTATTAAACGTTAAATTAATTTGCAGAAAGTTTTTGACCCAATGTTTATGTGCGCAGAAAGTTTTTGGTTTTATACAAGTCTGGGACTGTCTTATGAAAATAATAGAATTAAGCAGGTAGAGAAAATGATTTTGTTTGTGTTTTAAAATTTTATTAATTATTTATAATGTTTGCAAAATCCCACAATAATAATTATATTCGTTAAGTTTACAAGTAACTGTCTTTAGCAAAGCATTTTTATTTTTTATTTTTTACAATCTCATGCTTCTCATAGGTTTCTTTATCTGTAAATGTTCTACTTTTTACCTTGCTCTCTAGGAACCTTGCAATAACAGGTCTTGGATCATAAAAAGTTGCTCCAATTCCATTAAGAGCAATGAATGGCCTTGAGTTTAAGGCTTCTCTTTATACTAGTTCCGACTGTTTTTTGGATTTAAGCGTTGTATGTATGGACACAATTCCATGTGCCAACATTGTGAGGTGTCAAAGAAACATTTGACAACACTAGTTTGTTTAAAACAGAGTGAGGTTGAGACGCCTTAAAGTAGAAATAGTCTTGCTGTCAATGAGAAGGACGCAGATTTTCAGCTGCGCAACAAAGCCATCACATCATCATTTAAATAGGCGACTGCGTCTTTACCAAAAAAGTTCTCAACATCAAGGTGGGCTGCACTAGCAACCTCTGTTGGTCTTCGTGCATTTAACAAAGCATCTATCCTGTAGGAGATGTTCGCTTTATCCTCTTCCAGTCTTTGAGAAACAAATTCTTTACAACTCAATATAGTTTCTTTTTTCACTGCAGACCAGCATCTCTTGGTAGAAACTAACGAGTTGCTTTTACATCTCTGAGGATTTTCTTCAATTTACAAATCACTTTCAGATTCCTAAATGCCTTCATATATTTCCATCAACTGCTCTTCGTATCCCTCAGGACTTACCCATTTTTGATGAGCGTCAAAGAATTTGTAAAAAATTTTTTTTGACAAATTCTATATCAATTTCTTATCAAACAGTGTAATGAAAGACCTTTGACTGTCTGTCTCAAGGTTTTCAAAGTGTATAGGAACATCTAGCATTAGGCAAGCCAGATGTTGTTAACTTTTTAAAAAATCTATTTTTAATCGAATAAACCCACGAGCAGAAGTTTGTTCAGTTTTTGATGAGTAGGGTTGATGGTTCGCAATGTTTTCTCAATGTTTTTGCATGAGAGAAAAATTGTACCGTGCTGCTTTTGCCAAGTTTTTTAAGTGTTTCACGAACTGTACTTCAAAATATGCAGGGAAACAATAGGCACTTTGATTTTCCGTTCCAGATATTCCTTCAAACACTTTAACGCGTAGAGTGAAAAATCGATAAAATGTTGCTTGATGATTCCAACTCCGACACAGTTAAGTCAGACCTGAGCAAAGCCTCAAACGCAAAGTTAGTCTTTACCCAAGTACCGTTCTATAAGAGCACAGAGACCGCTGTTTTTGCCTGTATTTTCCTTTACCCACTTATAGTTAAGCCTGTCAACTTATTTTTTGCGATATTCTCAGTGCACAAATTATCAAATACAACCTTGACAAAATCCACGGAGCCTTCTGCTCTTCGCTTACTGAATTTACATTGCCCTAGAAAAACTCATTCTATGTCCTGTTCTTTTGAAAAAAATCGTGCTCTAACAAATTTGTTATCAACTCAATATTTCTCAACAGAACCATTTACTTGGATAGCAAAGCAAACCCAGCTAGAAAATGTTTGCACTTTTTTTGCAAAATAGTATAGATTGTATACAATTTGTGCATAAAAAGTGACTATTTTTGAACACTTCGAAAAGTATGCACCTTTTGTGCAAACTGTCTGTATTTTTTATACATACAAAAAAGTGTATATCCTATGTTTTCAAAAACTGTGCACCTTTTTTGCATAAAATAAATTAATATTCCGTGTTCGCGAAAAGTGTGCATTTTTTATGCAAAAAAAAAAAAAAAAACTGTAGATTCCAATTTTACAAAAATTATATATTTTTTATGGATGTAAAAATTAGTACTTTTATTTTAAATAGTATATTTACCCCGCCCCCCCCCCCCCCCCTCCACGAAAAAAAAAACGAAAATTCTCAATTCCATTTTAATTTTAAGGTAAACGAAATAAATACATTTTACTATGTTTTTCAAAATAAGAAAAAAACAAATTTTAATTATTTAAATTTCAAAATCCAGGAAGAGGCAATGGGGCTCCTCCCCCCCCCACCTCTTTCTTTAACGGAAATTTCCTGAGCTCCCCCTTTATTTTAAGTCGCTTGAAAAAAATAAATTTTACTATGTTTTTCAAAATAATAAGCAAAAAAGAATTTTAATTAATTAAATTTTAAAATCTGCGGTACAGATAATGGTTCACCTAAACCCTCTAACTTTACAGAAAAATATTTAATTCCTCTTTTATGTTAAGTTACTCGAAAAGAGAAAATTTTACTGTGTTTTTCAAAATCATTGAAAATAAAATTTAGAAATAATTTAGATTAAATCAAATTCGAGGGAGGGGCAATGGCTCTCATATGACCCCTTCTACCCAAGTAAAAGTTCTTAGTTCCTTTTTAATGTACTCGAAATAAATAATTTTGCTGTGCATTTCAAAATTGGTGAAAAAGACATTTTAATTAAATAAGTTTCAAAATCCAGGGAGGGGCAAAATGGACCTCTCCTCCCCCCCCCCCCCCTCCTTAACAGAAAATCCACAGTTCCACTTTTATTTTAAGTTACTTGAAAGAATAAATTTTACTTTTTTTTTCAAAATCGGAGAAAAATAAAATTTAGTTAGTTAAATTTTTAAATCGAGGGAGGGGAAATGGCCCTCCTAAGCCCCCTTCCCCCAAAGGAAAATTCTTAGTTTATCTTTATTTTAAGTTACACGTAAATAATAAATTTGACTCTGTATTTCAAAATAGGAAAAAAATAAATTTTAATTAATCAAATTTTAAAATGCAGGGAGGGCAATGGCCCTCCCATGCCCTATCAGAAAATTCCTTACTTCCTCTTTTATTTTAAATTCTTCGAAAAGAATACATTTTATGAAGTTTTCAAAATTATCAAAAAAAAAATTTAGCTAGTTAAATTTTAAAATCGAGGGAAGGGCAGTGGACCCCCCCCCCCCCCCACACACACACACTCACGCAAACTCTCTTCTTTTTGATGATTACTAAATGCATCTCTTATCATCGATCAAGCATAAATTCCAGTTATTATGAAAATTACTTCTGCTTTCAAAAATCAAATGAAAAACTTTTATTTCTTATTAATTTCTTTCAAATTTCTATTTAAACATTTGGGCAGAGATCCAGATACATTTTTCGATATAAGAATAAAAATTTTACTAGAATATATAAAAAATATCTGATGCTCAGAATATGAGCTCAACTGGATCGAAACTTCGGACTTCAAAAAGGATAAAGCCTAATACTAGGAAGAAGGGATTGATATCTTCTAAAAATGAAAGTGAAGAAAATGCAATGGATTCAAATGCCTTCACTGATAATAATGGAGAAATGAACGACAGCAAGATGGAGGATGACACCGTAGCAAACGGCGTATCTTCAGTTCAGGAAAACAACGTTTATTATTTGGATATCTCACCAAAGGAAATATTACAAGCAGGGCCCGCTTAACACTTGGAAGTAGGGGAAGCCCGACGTCACGCAGGGCCCCCTATTACTCTACAAATTGCTTTTTTATTTACTAAATCCCTTTTTCGTATGCTTAAATAATTTGAAATTTTACCATCAAAGTTTAGAGTAAATAACACTTAATATTAAACTAAAACTAACTACCTATATATATATACTATGAAAAAGTATTTTATTATATTTTTAATTGTAAATAACCAATTTATTTTGTAAATGACAAATATGGAACTACAGTTGAGGATATTTGAATTTCAAAATATCTTTTGTGATTTACAAATTGCCACATAGTAAGAACAAAAAAATTTCAAAAGAAAAAAAATGCATTTTTTACCCTGATTGAGTTTCTTTTTTCTAATAATTAGTTTTGAAAAGTAAAATTGGGGGCCCTTTCGTATCTCAGTGGGTAAGCACCGGCTTCATGGGCCTATTCCGTAAACAGGGCCTGAATACAAGTGCTGCAGAGTGATATGTACGAGGAAATTAAAATCGGTACTTTTCGGTTAGCCGGGTGCTAGTATTATGTATACATGTATATATACATATGTATAGATATACATATATGTGTATATATGCGATATATGTATATACATACATGTGTATATATATATATGTATACATACATGTGTATATACATATATTTATGTGTACATAACACTGGCGCCTGGCTAACTGAAAAGTACCCTATAATCTTTTTGGAAGCAAATGAGGCTCACCTACTTGCCTAAAGAAATTAACCCTTTGTATCACCGTGTTGCAGATCTGCAACATACCCAAAAAGTCAATGATATTTTGACAGTAAACATCAAAACACGATTTTGTTGAATGTTATTCTACTACACTGCTAGTAGTATAATTATGTCATTAAATCCGCAACAGATAGCGAATATTTATTTTTTTTTTTACGCCAAAGTTTCATTTATCGCTTGATCAGCTAAATGTGATTTTTGCTGAATTAAGCTTTGAAATAGTGGAGTTAAAAAAGTCTGCAGACAAGTATATTGTTTACAAAGGTAAGTTTAAATTCTTTATTTAAAGACCATTTTCGAGCTAAGAAATTTATAATATGTATAAAATAAGCGTAAACTTTTGTTTGTTGCAGATCTGCAACAACGTGCCATGTCTTCTCTTGTAATGGTTGTTGATAATGTGCGGAAAAATCTCAAATTTCTTTGATTCATGGAAAAATAGTGAACTTTGTCAATCAGGAACAGGAAAAAAGGGGAATTTTGTTGAACGGATGTGGGAAAAAAGTGAATTTTGTTGAACGGGTGTAGAAAATCATGAATTTTGTCGATTAGGAGTGGTAAAATCTCAAATTTCGTTGATTCATGGAAAAATAGCAAACTTCGTTGATCAGGTGCAGAAAAAAAGGAAATTTTGTTGATCAGGTGTCGAAAAATAGCGAATTCTGTCAATTGGGTGTGAAAAAATAGCGAATTTCGCTGGTCGGGTATGAACAGATTGTGAAACTTGTCAATCCGGCGTAGAAAAATTGCGAATTTGTTTGATCGGGCATAGAAAAAGTGTGAATTTTGTCGATAATGTGTGGAAAAATCTCAAATTTCGTTGATTCATGGAAAAATAGCGAACTACGTTGATCAGACGCAGGAAAAAGGGGAATTTTGTTGAATGGATATGGAAAAAAAGGAATTTTTGTTGAACAGGTGTAGAAAATCATGAATTTTGTCGATTCGGAATGGAAAAAATCTCAAAATTTCATTGAATCATGAAAAAATAGCAAACTTCGTCGATCAGGTGTGGGGGAAAATGGAGAGTTTTGTTGATCAGGTGTGAAAAAAAGGGAATTTTGTTGATTGGGTGTCGAAAAATAGTGAATTTTGTCAATAAGGTGTGAAAAAATAGCGAATTTCACTGGTCGGGTATGAAAAGATAGCGAAATTTGTCAATCTGGCGTAGAAAAATCGTGAATTTGTTTGATCGGGCATAGAAAAAGTGTGAGTTTTGTCGATAATGTGCGGAAAAATCTCAAATTTCGTTGTTTCACTGAAAAGTAGTGAACTACGTTGATCAGACGCAGGAAAAAGGGGAATTTTGTTGAATGGATATGGAAAAAAAGGAATTTTTGTTGAACAGGTGTAGAAAATTATGAATTTTGTCGATTAGGAGTGGAAAAATCTCAAATTTCGTTGATTCACGGAAAAATAGCGAACTTCGTGGATCAGGCACGGAAAAAAGGGAATTTTGTGTTTTATCAGGTGTAGAAAAATAGTAAATTTTGTCAGTCAGGTGTGAAAAAATGGCGAATTTTGTCAATTGGGTGCGGAAAAACTGGAATTTTATCGATTGGCTTTGAAAAAATTGTGAATTTGGTCGATCAGGTGTCTAAATATCGCAAAGTTTTTTTATAGGGCATGGAAATTTACAAAAATTGTCTTCAAAAGGTATACAGTAAATTAAACTTTGAATTGAAGTTAATTAAAAAAAAATTATATGTTCATGACATTGGGTGTCGAAAAATAGCGAATTCTGTCAATTGGGTGTGAAAAAATAGCAAATTTCGCTGGTCGGGTATGAAAAGATTGCTAAACTTGCCAATCCGGCATAGAAAAATCGCGAATTTGTTTGATCGGGCATAGAAAAAGTGTGAATTTTGTCGATAATGTACGGAAAAATCTCAAATTTCGTTGATTCACGAAAAAATAGCAAACTTCTTCAATCAGGTGCGGGAAAAAAGGGGAATTTTGTTGATCATGTGTGTAAAAAAGGAAATTTTGTGGATTGGGTGTCGAAAAATAGTGAATTTTGTCAATTGGGTGTGAAAAAATAGCGAATTTCGCTGGTCGGGTATGAAAAGATTGCGAAACTTGTCAATACGGCGTAGAAAAATTGCGAATTTGTTTGATCGGGCATAGAAAAAGTGTGAATTTTGTCGATAAAGTGCGAAAAAATCTCAAATTTCGTTGATACACGGAAAAATAGCGAACTTCGTCGATCAGGCGCGGCAGAAAAGGGGAATATTGTTGAACGGGTGTGGAAAAAAAGGGAATTTTCTTGAAAGGGTGTAGAAAATCGTGAATTTTGTCGATTCGGAATGGAAAAAATCTCAAAATTTCATTGAATCACGAAAAAATAGCAAACTTCGTCGTTCAGGTGCGGGGAAAATGGAGAGTTTTGTTGATCAGGTGTGAAAAAAAGGGAATTTTGTTGATTGGGTGTCGAAAAATAGTGAATTTTGTCAATAAGGTGTGAAAAAATAGCGAATTTCACTGGTCGGGTATGAAAAGATAGCGAAATTTTTCAATCTGGTGTAGAAAAATCGCGAATTTGTTTGATCGGGCATAGAAAAAGTGCGAGTTTTGTCGATAATGTGCGGAAAAATCTCAAATTTCGTTGTTTCACTGAAAAATAGTGAACTACGTTGATCAGACGCAGGAAAAAGGGGAATTTTGTTGAATGGATATGGAAAAAAAGGAAATTTTGTTGAACAGGTGTAGAAAATTATGAATTTTGTCGATTAGGAGTGGAAAAATCTCATATTTCGTTGATTCACGGAAAAATAGCGAACTTTGTCGATCAGGCACGGAAAAAAGGGAATTTTGTGTTTTATCAGGTGTAGAAAAATAGTAAATTTTGTCAGTCGGGTGTGAAAAAATGGCGAATTTTGTCAATTGGGTGCGGAAAAACTGGAATTTTATCGATTGGCTTTGAAAAAATTGTGAATTTGGTCGATCAGGTGTCTAAATATCGCAAAGTTTTTTTATAGGGCATGGAAATTTACAAAAATATTCTTCAAAAGGTATACAGTAAATTAAACTTTGAATTGAAGTTAATTAAAAAAAAAATTATATGTTCATGACATTGGGTGTGAAAAAATATCGAATTTCGCTGGTCGGGTATGAAAAGATTGCTAAACTTGCCAATCCGGCATAGAAAAATCGCGAATTTGTTTGATCGGGCATAGAAAAAGTGTGAATTTTGTTGATGATGTACGGAAAAATCTCAAATTTCGTTGATTCACGAAAAAATAGCAAACTTCTTCAATCAGGTGCGGGAAAAAAGGGGAATTTTGTTGATCATGTGTGTAAAAAAGGGAATTTTGTGGATTGGGTGTCGAAAAATAGTGAATTTTGTCAATTGGGTGTGAAAAAATAGCGAATTTCGCTGGTTGGGTATGAAAAGATTGCGAAACTTGTCAATCCGGTGTAGAAAAATTGCGAATTTGTTTGATCGGGCATAGAAAAAGTGTGAATTTTGTCGATAATGTGCGGAAAAATCTCAAATTTCGTTGATACACGGAAAAATAGCGAACTTCGTCGATCAGGCGCGACAGAAAAGGGGAATATTGTTGAACGGGTGTGGAAAAAAAGGGAATTTTCTTGAAAGGGTGTAGAAAATCGTGAATTTTGTCGATTAGGAATGGGAAAAATGTCAAAATTTCATTGAATCATGAAAAAATAGCAAACTTTGTCGATCAGGTGCGGGGAAAATGGAGAGTTTTGTTGATTGGGTATCGAAAAATAGTGAATTTTGTCAATAAGGTGTGAAAAAATAGCGAATTTCACTGGTCGGGTATGAAAAGATAGCGAAATTTGTCAATCTGGCGTAGAAAAATCGCGAATTTGTTTGATCGGGCATAGAAAAAGTGCGAGTTTTGTCGATAATGTGCGGAAAAATCTCAAATTTCACTGTTTCTCTGAAAAATAGTGAACTACGTTGATCAGGCGCAGGAAAAAGGGGAATTTTCTTGAATGAATATGGAAGAAAGGAAATTTTGTTGAACAGGTGGAAAAATCTCAAATCTCGTTGATTCACGGAAAAATAGCGAACTTCGTCGATCAGGCGCGGCAGAAAAGGGGAATTTTGTTGTACGGGTGTGGAAAAAAAGGGAATTTTGTTGAAAGGGTGTAGAAAATCATGAATTTTGTCGATTAGGAATGGAAAAAATCTCAAAATTTCATTGAATCACGAAAAAATAGCAAACTTCGTCGAACAGGTGCGGGGAAAATGGAGAGTTTTGTTGATCAGGTGTGAAATAAAGGGAATTTTGTTGATTGGGTATCGAAAAATAGTGAATTTTGTCAATAAGGTGTGAAAAAATAGCGAATTTCACTGGTCGGGTATGAAAAGATAGCGAAATTTGTCAATCTGGCGTAGAAAAATCGCGAATTTGTTTGATCGGGCATGGGAAAAGTGTGAATTTTGTCGATAATGTACAGAAAAATCTCAAATTTCGTAGATTCACGAAAAAATAGCAAATTTCTTCAATAATGCGCGGGAAAAAAGGGGAATTTTGTTGATCATGTGTGTAAAAAAGGGAATCTTTTGGATTGGGTGTTGAAAAATAGTGAATTTTGTCAATTGGGTGTGAAAAAATAGCGAATTTCGCTGGTCGGGTATGAAAAGATTGCGAAATTGTTTGATCGGGCATAGAAAAAGCGTGAATTTTGTCGATAATGTGCGGAAAAATCTCAAATTTCGTTGATACACGGAAAAATAGCGAACTTCTTCGATCAGGCGCGGCAGAAAAGGGTAATTTTGTTGAACGGGTGTGAGAAAAAAGGGAATTTTGTTGAAAGTGTGTAGAAAATCCTGAATTTTGTCGATTCGGAATGGAAAAAATCTCAAAATTTCATTGAATCACGAAAAAATAGCAAACTTCGTCGATCAGGTGTGGGGGAAAAAGGAGAGTTTTGTTGATCAGGTGTAAAAAAAAGGGAATTTTGTTGATTGGGTGTCGAAAAATAGTGAATTTTGTCAATAAGGTGTGAAAAAATAGCGAATTTCACTGGTCGGGTATGAAAAGATAGCGAAATTTGTCAATCTGGCGTAGAAAAACCGTGAACTTGTTTGATCGGGCATAGAAAAAGTGCGAATTTTGCCGATAATGTGCGGAAAAATCTCAAATTTCGTTGATACGCAGAAAAATAGCGAACTTCGTCGATCAGGCGCGGCAGAAAAGGGTAATTTTGTTGAACGGGTGTGGAAAAAAAGGGAATTTTGTTGAAAGAGTATAGAAAATCGTGAATTTTGTCGATTCGGAATGGAAAAAATCTCAAAATTTCATTGAATCACGAAAAAATAGCAAACTTTGTCGATCAGGTGTGGGGAAAAAGGAGAGTTTTGTTGATCAGGTGTTAAAAAAGGGAATTTTGTTGATTGGGTGTCGAAAAATAGTGAATTTTGTCAATAAGGTGTCAAAAAATAGCGAATTTCACTGGTCGGGTATGAAAAGATAGCGAAATTTGTCAATCTGGCGTAGAAAAATCGCGAATTTGTTTGATCGGCATGGAAAAAGTGTGAATTTTGTCGATAATGTACAGAAAAATCTCAAATTTCGTTGATTCACGAAAAATAGTGAACTACGTTGATCAGGCGCTGGAAAAAAAGGAAATTTTGTTGAACAGGTGTAGAAAATTATGAATTTTGTCGATTAGGAGTGGAATAATCACAAATTTCATTGATTCACGGAAAAATAGCGAACTTCGTCGATCAGGCACGGAAAAAAGGGAATTTTGTGTTTTATCGGGTGCAGAAAGATAGTAACTTCTGTCAGTCGGGTGTGAAAAAATAGCGAATTTTGTCAATTGGGTGCGGAAAAATTGGAATTTTATCGATTGGCTTTGGAAAAATTGTGAATTTTGTCGATCAGGTGTCTAAATATCCCAAAGTTTTTTTTATAGGGCATGGAAATTTACAAAAATTATCTTCAAAAGGTATACAGTAAATTAAACTTTGAATTGAAGTTAATTAAAAAAAATATTATATGTTCATGACAGAGTTGCCCTCTTTTAGCCAGGCCAAAAAAAGCCGGCTGGCTTTTTTTGGTTTTAACCACTTAAAAAAAGCCGGTTTTTATTTTTAAAATTTTGTTTACAGCTAATTTGTTTTAAATTTGGATCAATTAATTTATAATACACTTATAAATATTTTCTGCTAAGAAAATTATAAATTTCTATTAAATTTTGTCAAATAACTAAGTCTTTAACTGCTAGAAGGCAACTGTGAAGGCATTATGTCTGAAAAAAAAAATGTATATATATATATAAATATTGAAAAGAATATTAAGTTAGACTCCAAACTGGTGTTTTGAAATTTTATATTACATTATATAGCTCCACATATGCTACACATTTTAAAGATCATATTTAATTAAACAATGACAAAATGTAGCACATCAAAATGAAAACATTCTTATGTGTCCATATGGAGAGTTAACTTATAAATGTTAAAAGAAAAATTAAAAAGGATATAATATTTGAGGAGAGTTAGGTACATAAGTGTATAAAAAATAGAGCATTTAAACAAGAAAATAAATAAATAAAATTTCTCTAAATAAATTTTCGACAAGCTTGTTGTTAAGCATATTCATGCATATGCTATTCATAATGTTTTTTTAATAGTGAGAAATGATGTTTTTATTATATGACTATGTATAATTTTAAATGTTTATTAGAAATAAAATAAGACTTGTATATTAATAGCTCTTAAAATTAATTAAGTAATAAAACATGTAACTAAGTAACTATTGCCCTCTTAATTAAAAACACTTTAAAATATGTAGTTTATAATTACAATGCTTCATTGTAAACCCGATTATGGCCAAAAAAGGCCTATTTTGGTCAAAAAAAGCCGTTTAAAACCAATAAAAGCTGCTGGCGTGGCTTTTTTTAATTTTAGCCGGCTTTTTTGCAACCCTGATTCAGGATGAATGTTTATGTGTATTTATAAACACATGCACACATAGGAGTATTACCCCTAAGCTCACATCATGTGCACATAAGTGCTTTTTTCTTGCACACAATTACTTGGTACTCACAGGAGTACTTGGTGCACTACTCGTAAAAATATTAGGTAGTTTTAGTTTAGCCGGGCGCCAGTGTTATATATACATACATATATATATGTATACACACACACATATGTATATACATATATTGTCTATATCACCTATATACATATATATGTAGTATATATATTTATATAAACATGTATATAGTCTTATATATGTATCTATAACATTGGCGCCCGGCTAACCGAAATAAAGTACCAAATATTACAAGCATTTAACATTCCTTCTCTAAAAAATTGTGAAGAATTCATCATAATGTTTTAAAATTTAAAATATAGCTTCATCGTATGTTATAAGGTTCAATTTTAGGTTATATTTATAGAAACATCTTTTTTTTTTTTATTTATTTCATACTATTATAAGAATATTGCTCAGCTCTCTGTTGTGCCACTGTTCCATTACAGGTACACCAATAAATTTATGCTTTTTTTTTGGTCTTATTATTGATTTTGCAGTGTGAATTATGTATGTGATAGCAATATGTTTAACCCTTAACCGGAAATGTGAAAATCCCGTGCACAAACAGACCACTTAATAATTTATCAAATAGTGAACTTAAACATTTAATCTTTAATAGTAAAGCATTAATAGGAGCAATTTTTTAATACAACAGCATAAAAATAAGTTTTGAATGCCGGAGTGCGAAAATATTAAGGGCAGATATATCGACGAAACCATCTCACAGATGGTACGTTTCTGGTTAAGGGAACTGAACTGGGCTTAGATGCCTTATGTTCCCTCAGCCGTTGTTTTGAATTGTTTGGCGATTTTTTGTTGGTGTGTTGGCGGTGTTTAAAATATGGCAACCTCGATATGTGGAACCCCGTGTGACATATGTGTTCTGGCAACCACTGAGAAGTGGTGGATTTTGTGGATGGATTTTGATATTGTGTTGTATCGCTCTGTCTTTTTATTTTTATGTTAAATTTATTGGATGTATTTGACTGACTATATGGTTTCTGTAATCTGTTTAAAAGCTTTTGCTGAAGTAATTAAGAAATATGAGGAAATTTTGAGAAGAAAAGTAGGTTTGTTTATTGTGTCTCAATGCATATTCATAAGCCTATTTTGGAAAATGATGGTGGTGTTATGAGAAAGATTTCGTACTGGAGCTTTCAAGAAAGCAGATATCTGTTAAGGTATGTTGATAATTTTATGTATATTCTGCTGCCTTAAGAGTTTTTATATTTTGAGATTGCTAGAAAGCGAGAACTGCTGAATTTTGAGAATTCTACACCGGAAGAACTGCTGAATGCAGTGATGGTTTTTTTTCAGTTAATGTGCACGAAGTGCTCATACAAGATTACTGATTGCCACTTTAGCGAATTTTGTTTATTATTTACATTTTATTTTCGTTAAGCGAAACATGCGTATAAACCGTTGCTTGGCGACATTTACTACTTGGTGGAAAAGGGGTTTTCACGCCAAGAAAATTCCAAGATGGCAGCCGTGGGAACTTATGACATCTGTTCCGGGAACTGCAATAATTAAGCCTTTTTGTGGTAAAATTTAGATAGGCAAAAGAAGTGTAAAAAGAAAAGTGCACAAAATCTGAGCGTATTTGGCACCTGCGATTGTGCATAAAAAGTATAAAATTTAGATAGGCAAAAAAAGTATAAAAAAACGTGCACAAAATCTGAGCGTATTTGGCACCACTGATTGTGTATAAAAGGTGCACAACTCAGGTATGCAAAAAATGTGTAAACAAAAAAGTGCACAAAATCCGAGCGTATTTGGCACCACTGATTGTATATAAAAAGTGCACAATTTAGGTATGCAAAAAAAGTGTAAACAAAAAAGTGCACACAATCCGAGCGTATTTGGCACCTCTGATTGTGTATAAAAAGTGAACAACTTAGGTATACACTTTTTGTGCACAATTCAGTGTGCACTCATTATGCATAAGCAGAGGTGCCAAATACGCTCGCTTTTTGTTCACTTTTTTTTTACACTTTTTTTGCAAACATTTTCTAGCTGGGAACAGCCGTTTGTAACTATGATACAGTGTTTCCTTTTACTGCTATAACATCTGTTGCAATTCTTATCATCTCCTAAGTCAAAGAGTCAGCTTATATTATTCACCTGTTTAAAAAAAAAGTTGCCGGCACCATACCCTATCACTGGGCGACAATATCGTGGTACTAGGCGACACTAGTGTCGCCTACTTTATATGTTATTTTATGCTCTGGATCTGGGTGTTTTGAAACCAAGACGTCAAGGAAAGGAAGATAATTGTTCTCTTCGACTTCGTGAGTAAATTGAATACAAGGATCAACAGAATTAACAAGAGAAAGGAGATTAGAAAGATCCAGGTCAGAGGGAATTAAAATGAAAGTGTCATCAACATACCTAAACCAGAAAGGAAATTTATATAAACTGAAGAATTTTTCTTCAACAAAATGCATATAAATATCACATAAAAGAGGAGACAGTGGATTACCCATGGCCAAGCCCTCAGTTTGAGAATAGAAAGAATTATTAAACTGAAAAGCTGTTTGCCTGACACAAATACTAACTAAATGCAGGATTTCATCAATCTCATGGAAGAGTAATGAAATTCGCGCAGCCTTCTTTCCAAACAATCAATTGTCCCTTGAACAGGCACGTTAGTGAAAAGGGATTTAACATCTAAGGAAACCATTATAATGGTTCTTTTGAACAGCCCTGTATTCGATCTGTATGTTGATGTATATACTATATAATGGGAAAATTTAGTTTAGCAAGAAAATGCATAACAGGTTGAAATTCATCTTTCAGCAATTTATACTAATAGATGGAAACATACTTGAATACTTTTGTACAGCCCTGTAGTTTACCTAGTACCTTTATTACATGCCACTATTTAGCTAAAATTTAATTCAAACTAAAACACGCTTAAAACTACTGAAATTACATTTCCAGAAATGATCACCCATAGACGGCCATGTATCCAACTCTTTGCGTGGCCCTGTATATCATTTTATCAATTTTTATGAGAAAATGTCAACAAAAAGATACAGCAATCTACTATTTTCATTCCCCCCCCCCTTTATTTTCATCAGAAATGGAGTACTTCAAGTTGCCACAATTACAAAAAAAGTAATAAAAACTACAAAAAAATTAATATCATAAAAGTAAATTGAGATACAGCTTTCAAACAAAGTGCTTTTGAAAGAGCATTTTTTTTCCTTATACGATGGTGTAGAAGTATAAAAATTTGCAGTAGAGAAAATTGCAAAACCAAAACTTTATTTCAAATTTCAAAGTGTTGCCATTCGCAAAATAACGTTGCGTTACTAGAGACCTGCACGGGCCGGCCCGCGGGCCCGGCTCGGGCCGATTTTCATTCACGGTACTCGGGCTGGGCCCGGGCCATACTTTTTTTCTGAAGACTCGGGCCGGGCCTAACTTAATTTTTCTGTACAGAGCCGGGCCTGGTTTCATTCCTAGTCTTCACGGCTCAAAATTTTCAGTCCTAGTTTTGAGCCAGCCCGTATGAAAATAATTGTCTTAGCGTGCCCTGGTCCATTTAAAGGTCAGTTAAATTAGGCCTGCCCCAAAAATTTTTGCAAAAAATGCATACATTTTCGAATCGCCATTATTCTACACTTAAACATTAAAATTTATTATTTTAAAAGAATAGTAGATTTCTACGCATATTAAAATATAGCTAAATTAAAATATAGTAAAATGTGTAAAAAGGAACCTGCCTATAACGGAACCCTGTTTTAAACTGAAAAACATGTTGATCCATGCAAAATTAATATACTAATAGGTAATAAAAGAATATATAATACATTTACACTTGCTAAGAAGGGAACTTGTCTAACGCATTTTTTTCTTTTCTATGCAATTCCGTCTTAGAAGATCTTACTGTATAGCATTTTTTAGATTTTTAACACGTCACATGGAATATGGATTATGGATTTATACATGGAATATGGATTAACAATATTAGTGATAACTGAAACATTTACATACAAGAAATAGAGGTTCATTAAAAAAATAAATTTCGCAGCCTGCGGCACTTCTATAAAAATGAAGATTATAATCATGAAAAAAAAAAAACCTTAAGGTAAATATTTGTGGTCAGAACTCCTGGTACGAGACAAATTTTTAACCAATTCGACGTAAAAATCATTGTTTTGTAGAAATTCACTCGGGCCGAAATTTTAACTTTTTTTCCGGGTCGGGCCGGGCTAGGGTCGAACTTTTAATTTTTTTATCGGGCCGGGCCGAATTTTTTTCCTTATGAGTCGGGCCGGGCCCGGGCCTGGAAATGTCGGCCCGTGCAGACCTCTATGCGTTACGCTCAGATATGTTTGTCCTTTATAATTTAAGTATTGCGCGGCAGCGCAATACTTATTTATTTCCAGTATCACTTCGCAATGTTAATTTAATATAAAAAAGCCTATGGATCTCATAACTTTTTGACTTTTTTCCCCACCTTTTTGTCCCTGATGCCACAATTTTTTTATTTTTCGCTAATTCTAATAATATTATAAATTTAAAGTGTAAAAAATAAATTCTTGTAAAAAATAATAATAAATAAATAATAAATAAAAAAAAAAGCAATTTAACAAATTAGAACGACCATTTGGAAAATGATTTTTTCAAAGACTAAAATTTAAGACATAAAAAATCGCACGGAGTTGATCATACATTAAGTACGCCATGGATTAAACATTAACATTCCTGGACCCATCATGAACAAATTTTAAGAGAAATTTCAGTTTGACAATTTTCGGTACAGTAAATTTTTAAACTTCTACGGAGCTGATCATACATTACGTACGCCATGGATTAAACATTAATATTCCTGAACCCATTTTAAATGAAATTTCATTTTTAAACTTCTGAACATCCCACAATATTACTTTTTACATCGTCGCATAGAGAAAAAAATGTACTTTTAAATGCAATTCGTTTGAAAGCTGTATCTCAATTTGTTTCTGAGTTATTAATTTTGTTGTAGTTTTTATTACTTTTTCTTGTCATAGTGGCAACAGAAGTATCCATCTCTGTTGAAAGTAAAGGGAAAATACAGATTACTGTATACACCAATCAGAAAACGAATAAAATGCCGGATTCAACTAATAAACCGCTTCAGATATGTTTTTGATTTCCTATCCTGACCGAGGACAATAACCATTTTTCCAAATGGTTAATGAAAAAAAAAGTAAAAAAAAAAATAAATAAAAAATAAATTCTTGTAAGGAATATGGTTAAACTAATTGAACTTCAAAAAATAAAAATAAAATTCGAACAATATGTTACTTAAACCGACCTAAAAACTTAGATTCCGTTCAAATGAAATCGAAATAAATCTTAGACCTTTCTTCCATTTTTAAGTTGCAAATATTTGTATTGCAGATTCTGTATGTGTATTAAAAATAATAACCTACATGCAAAATACAAGTCTTAAAAAATAAATAAATACATAAAGGTCTAAGAATTATTTCTATTTCATTTGAACGGAATATAAGTTTTTAGCGCGGTTTAATTATCATATTGTTTGAATTTTATTTTTATTTTTTAAAGTTCAATTAACCATATGCCTTACAAGAATTTAATGTTCAATGTAGAAGCAACTGAATGAAATATCTTAATATCAGTCCCTTCTCGGGCTTAAACAAAGTTGGAAATCAATTGTTTTTTCTTTTAATTTGTTATGCAAATTATGTTTTTGTTTATATAGATATATATAGATTAAAAGTTTACATATAGTATAATAAGCCACATTTAATTAAACATTACTTGTAAGTAAAACAACAACGCTATCAACAATTACTTTCCTCTTATAAACAGTAAAAGGTTATGTGAACTCTGTATTATATATATATATTTTTTAAGTATATGCACGCTTTTATGTGTATGTAACATCCCTTAAGTGCATTTACTAATAGTAAATTATTTTGTGTAAAATATTTTGTGTTGTAAAGCAAAGTATTAAAGTATAAAGTAAAGTATAAAGTATAAAGTAAAGTATTGTATTGTAAAGTAAGTAATAGTAAAGTATTTTGTGTTGTAAAATTTGGTTAATAATAATAATATTTTTTTTTTTTTTTTTTGGTATATATATCGTAAGCTAATTGAGAAATCAGGTTCTTTGCAAAGAGCCTAGGCTGTTTGCAAAGAGCCGGGCTAATTGGAGAATCACCTCTCTTTTTCCAATTAGCCTGATATTTTTCAGGCTTATTGCAAAGAGACTAGACTCCGGCAGGCTAATTGAAAACTGACCACTTATTTCCCAATCAGGATGATTTTTTTAAGCTTATTAACCCATAACCCAACCCGAACCCGAAAAATAAATTACAACAATCCCGAACCGAGCAAGACAAAATAATTTTAGTCTACACGCAACTCGACCCGAACCTAAAAATTCCATTTGAAAAAAACCCGGAAACTGAACAGAACCAAATATGAACCCGACATAATTATTCCAATGAATCACAACTGATCCGAGCAAGACAAATTAATTTCTGAGGGCATGAAATCCGATCCGAACCTAAAAATTCTATTTGAAAAAAAACGCGGAATCTGAACTCGACAAAAATATTCCAATGAACCATAACGGATCCGAGCAAGACAAAATAATTTCTGAGGATATGCAACCTAACCAGAGCTAAAAATTTAATTTGAAAAAAAAAAAAAAAAAACCCAAAATCTGACGCGAACCAAATCTGAAATGCGAAAATTATTCCAAAGAACTATAACCGGGTCCGAGCAAGGCAAAATAATTTCCGTGCACAAGCAACCCGACTCGAACATAAAAATTTCGTTTGAAAAAAACCGGAACCAAATCTGAACACGCAAAAATATTCCAAAGAACCATAACCGGATCGGTTGGTTGGTTGTATTTATGTCGGCCAATTATCAGCACGTGGGATATAGGCCCTAAGGGGGGGAGTGCCTTCCGTGGAGGTCTTTCTAAGGGAACCTAACCCGTATTAACGCTTGGAGAACCAAGGTTCGAAGAAAACCACGAAAACTCCGAACGATTAGGCCGACGGGCGCGATTGGGATCGAACCCAGCACCTCCCGTCTACCAGCTTCGAGAGCAGAACCTCTCGGCCACTGGTGGGGCCATAACCGGATCGGAGCAAGACAAATTAATTTCTGTGAGCACGCAACTCGTCCCGAAACTAAAAATTCCATTAGAAAAAACACGAATTATGACACGAACCAAATCTGAATCCGACAAAAATATATTCCAAAGAACCATAACCCGATTCAAGCAAGACAAAATAATTTCCGTAGGCACGCAACCCGACCCGAACATAAAAATTTTGTTTGAAAACAACCCGATATATGACCCGAACCAAATATGATAACCGACAAAAATATTCTAAAGAACCATAACCCGATCCGAGCAAGACAAAATAATTTTCACGGACACGCAACCAGATCCGAACCTAAAAATTCCATTTGAAAAAAACCTTAAATCTGACCGGAACCAAATGTGATTCCGACAAAAATATCTCCCAAAACCATAACCAGATCCGAGCAAGACAAAATAATTTCCGTTGACATGCAACAAGAACGGAACCTAAAAATTCCAATAGAAACAACTCGAAATCTGACACGAATCAAATTTGAACCCTACAAAAATATTCCAAAGAACCAAAACCCGAATCCCAGAAACAAAAAATAATTTCCATGTACACGCAATCCGATCCGAACCTAAAAATTTTGTTTGAAAACCCCCGAAATATGATTCGAACCAGATATGATAACAGACAAAAATATTCTAAAGAACCATAACCCGATCCGAGCAAGACAAAATAATTTCCGTCGGCATGCAACCCGATCCGAACCTGAAAGTTCTACTTGAAGTTAACCCGAAAACCAACCGGAACCCGAAATAAAAATACATCAGACCGTGCCCCAATCCGAGCAATGCAAATTAATTTCCGTGTACACGCAGTACGACCAGAATCTGAAAATTCCATTTGAAGTCAACCTGAAACCCGACCCGAACCCGATCTGAAAACAACAAAAATATTCCAAAGAACAGTAACCCGATACGAACAAGACAAAATAATTTTTGTCGACATGCAACCGGATCCGAAATTGAAAGCTCCATTTGAAATCAACCCGGAATTAGAACATCCAGGTTCGGATCGGGTTGCCTGTCGACGGAAACTATTTTGTTGGATTGGGCTTGCTTGGATTGGGTTGTGGTTCATTGGAATATTTTTGTCGGGTTAAAATTTGGTTCGAGTCGGGTTTCAGGTTGACTTCAAATGAAATTTTTAGGTTCTGGTCGTGTTACGTGTCCACGGAAATTAATTTGTCTTGCTCCGATCCGGTTATGGTTCTTTGGAATATTTTTGTTGGGTTCAGATTTGGTTCGGAAGGTTTTTTTTAAATGGCATTTTTAGGTTCGGGTCGGTTTGCGTGTACACGGAAATTATTTTGTCTGGATCGTATAGGATTATGGATCTTTGGAATATTTTTGTCGGGTTAAGATTTGGTTCGGATCGGGTTTCAGGTTGACTTCAAATGGAATTTTTAGGTTCTGGTCGTGTTGCGTGTCCACGGAAATTAATTTGTCTTGCTCGGATGCTGTTATTGTTTTTTAGAACATTTTTGTTGGGTTTAGATTTGGTTAGTTGTCTTTCAAATAGAATTTTTAGGTTGGGATCGGTTTGCTTGTCCACGGAAATTATTCTGTCTTGTTCGTATCGGATTATCGATCTCTGGAATATTTTTGACGGGTTCAAATGTCAATTTTTTTTTTCAAATGAAATTTTAGGTTCGGATTGGGATGCGTGCCCACGGAAATTAAGTTGTCTTACTCGGATCGGGTTATGGTTCAATGGAATATCTTTGACGAGTTCAGATTTAGTTCGGATTTAGTTTCTTTTTTTTTTTTTTTTTTTTCAAATGGAATTTTTAGGTTCGTGTCGGGTAACATGCCCACGGAAATTATTTTGTGTTGCTAAGATTCGGTTATTTCTCTTTGGAATAATTTTGTCGGGTTCAGATTTGGTTCGCATTTGATTTCGGGTTTTTTTTTTCAAAGTGAATTTTTAGGTTCTCGTTGGGTTCTATGTCCTCAGAAATTATTTTGTCTTGCTCGGATCGGTTATGGTTCATTGGGATATTTTTGTCGGGTTCAGGTTTGGTTCGGTTTAGATTCCGGGTTTTTCTCCAATGGAATTTTTAGGTTCGGGTAGGGTTGCGTGTAGACTGAAATTATTTTGTCTTGCTCGGATCGGGTTATGGTTCTTTGGAATATTTTTGTCGGGTTAAATTTGGTTCGATCGGGGTTCAGGTTGACTAGAAATGGAATTTTTAGGTTGGGATCAGATTGCGTGTCCACGGAAATTATTTTGTCGTGCTCGTATCGGATTATCGATCTTTGGAATATTTTGTCAGGTTCAAATGTCGGGTTTTTTAAAATGAAATTTTCGGTTCGGGATGGGGTGCGCGTCCACGGAAATTATTTTGTCTTACTCGGATCGGTTTATGGTTCAATGGAATATTTTTGGCAGGTTCAGATTTGGTTCGGGTCAGATTTCGGATTTTTTTCAAATGGAATTTTTAGGTTCGTGTCGGTAACATGTTCACGGAAATTATTTTGTGTTGCACGGATCTGGTTATGGTTCTTTGGAATAATTTTGTCGGGTCCAGACTTGGTTCGCGTCAGATTTCGGGTTTTTTTTTTTCAAATTTAATTTTTAGGTTCAGGTTGGGTCGCATGTCCTCAGAAATTATTTTGTCTTGCTCGGATCGGTTATGGCACATTAGAATGTTTTTGTCGGGTTCAGATACCTGGTTTTTATTAAATAGAATTTTTAGGTTCGGGTCGGGTTGCATATACTCAGAAATTATTTTGTCTTGGTCGGATTTGTTATGGTTCATGGGGATACTTTTGTCGGGTTCAGATTTAGTTCGATTCAGATTCCGGGTTTTTTTCAAATGGAATTTTTAGGTTCGTGTGGGGTTGCGTGTAGACTGAAATTATTTTGTCTTGCTCGAATCTGGGTACGGTCTGTTGTAATTTACGTTTCGGGTTCGGATCGAGTTATGGGTTAATAAGCCTAAAAAAATCATTCTGAATTGGGAAATAAGTGGTCATTTTTCAATTAGCCTAACTGTGTCTAGGCTCTTTTCAATAAGCTTAAAAATTCTCTGGCTAATTGGAAAGGAGAGATGATTCTCCAATTATCCCGGCTCTTTGCAAAATGCCTGATTTCTTTTCTCAATTAGCCTACGACATATACATTACGGACATTTTTAGGGGAGGGGGGGGGGGGTGCACAACATTTTGAAGTATATTTTTAGTTATCTAATTTAGTAGCTTTTTATTTTTATTTATTTAATTTTTTTTTACAGTCTGTAATGAATTTTATTTTATTTGTTTTGCACATTTTTTTTTCTTATACTTTTGTGCAACAAAAATTTTTGTTTTATGAAATTATATTTTTTGTTTTAATAATGAATGAAACTAGTATGCTAATTTAATTAAGTTATTTGATTTATAGGAATTCCATTCGGTACAGATTTCACGCCAAGAAAAAAAAAAAAAAAAAAATCCAAGATGTCGGTTTGCGGGAAGATACGATTTCTGTTCCAATAATTTGACTTCAAATACTTGGCTGTGCTCCATTTTAAAACTTTTTTGTAGGAGGAAGGAGGGGGGGGGGGCTTCTGAATCTAGTTGGGCATAGATGAGAAGCAATAAATACAGTTTTATTCTCGCATATATTTTTTAAATTAGCCAACGTACTGAATAATAATAAATGTGTGTCAATTTGAGAATGGGACTACTTTAGGACTTTCTATTTACGTTTGTGACAATCGGGTCCTTCATACGCAGTTCGTAAATTATCTTTAATTCTTAATTTCCTTTTTGTAAGGTAGATGGCAGCAGTATGGATTTTCTTCTTGCTCGGTTTTTGAGAGTTCGTTAAATCAATTCTTTAACCCTACTGAATTATTAATTCATTTTATCTTCTAAAGCAATTTTCGTGAATTGTTTAAACTACATTTAGAAGATTTACATAATCATTTAATAAATTTTACAAGGATTTTAGAAGCATTCAAGGCATTAGAAGGATTAATTAGATTTTAATTTATAGGGATTTTGTGCAATATTTATAACGCCACTAAAATTTTTTATTTTAAATATTTTTCTTAGTATTTTGCAGAATTAGGAAATGAACAAATATAATGTTCTTACAATAGAAATATAGAAATATTTCAGAATTGAAAATTCCCCCCCCCCCCCCCCCCACCCCTCCCAAAGCCAAGAAAGCTGAATAGATGCAAAGGCAAAAGAAAGCATCCTTTAAAAAATATTTTTGTTTTGTGTAACCCCTAATGCTTTTGGAACAAGATAAAGCAATGTATCTATAACTCATTCTAAACTATATTACAACTAATCGATGTATTAAATGAATTTTATAACAAGTTATTTTAATGGTATTTATAAGTACCGTCAGTAGATAAAGGGTTAAGGGTTTGGTAGGGATAGAGAAGTCTGCAGGGCCAAAATTTCTAGGCCCATTCACGGCCCAGCCCAGTGTCAGTCAGGGGCGTCGCCATGGGGGGGTATGGGGGGGGAGCCTCCCCCCCCCCCCCAATATTTGTGAAGTTGGGAAATTTGAGCTTAGAGTTGGGAAATTCGGGATTTTTGAGACATTATGAAATTTTTATTGTTTTGGTGATTATGTTTCTGACTGAGTATTGTAACAGTAAGCAAGTTAAATTATCAAAAGAAATACAAAAAGAAATCAGACACACTCAATCTATCATTGTATTTTTCAGTTCTACAAAAATATTATACATCTACCAGACCTAAATTTCTCTACTCCTATCCACCAATAGCTGACTATCCAGTTCCGTTATTTCCTTCAAAGCTTTGTTTCTTTCTCAAAATTTTCACCCTCCCAAAAGAGAATCCAGCTATTTTAATCCAAAGGGATTGCAGCTTCTTTTGAAAATTGGAGATCACTTGTAGCACAACAGAAAGGAATGTAGTCACCTACTTGAAACACAGCTGGGCAAGAAGATTTGATGAGTTTTCACAAATTGCACTAATTTTGCGATTTTTGGACAATATTTTACTCATTCTTGTGATTTTTTTTGCTCCGAAAATTAGTTAACCCTTCGCTGTCATGACAAAAGCATTATATGAGCAAATGTGAATATAAGAAGTCGTTAGTTTAGATACATTTGCTACATTTTACCTTTATTTGTATGCAGAAATATATATATGTCCTGTTCATTTATATTTATAGGTGTTTAGTAAATTTTAAACCAAAAGTCCAGTGTTGTGTGTTTAAAGCTGTTCTAAAAAATGACTATAAATTTTAGCACGAAAGAACCCTTCATAATAGGAAAAGAGTTTTCATGCAAGATTTTGGAGAATCTAAAAATCCGTTCGAGGATGAAAAAGGTAAAAAAGTGGATGATTTGAATTTGGAACAGAAATATGACCATGAAAGCAGTCCATCAACTGAAGAAAAAAATCGACATACGGGTTGACATAAACAGTGATAGGATGCACTTGAATAAAATTTTGAAGAAATAAAGATTTCCTTATAGACAAGTTCATAAACAATTATGAATATTAGGATGTGATTGAATAAGCTGGCTTCTGAAAGCGCCGTGGGAAAACGGTTTCACCAAATGGAATAGATAAAAATAATAGCATAGCAATGGACATTGATAGACATAAGTTTTACAGGGAAGAGTTATAAGAAATACAAGAAAATTTCGGCAATTTAGTAATGGGCTTAAATGACAATGTTCCCTATATCAGGAGAATATTGCACCAATACATTCCATATTTAAATTGCAATTGTGAAAGGCAAATTTGAGTATCACTAACTGAGAAAAGTTAATAATGTTTCCCCCTGGATATGAGAAACCGGATGTACATGACTTGCAGAGTCAAATAAAAATAAACAAAATCCCAACTCACTTAACAAATCTTTTCTGATGCCATGAAATCCAAAGACTATTTGGGTAACACTGTCAAACTATATACTCGTACCTTAACATTCACAGCAGCTTATCTTTATGGCGTTGCATCTAATGAAAGAATCTTTAGTCAAATAAAAATTTAATAAATATATATTGCAAGCTACAATGAGGCCTGACAGACTTGACAGCCTAATGCTTTTAAAATGTGAAATTGAAATAGTGGATTTTATTAAACTGGACGATGTTAGGTTAGCTTCATCAGAGTTAGCTTGATTGAAGATCAAAAGAATTGATGTTAAATGAAAATTATTTGGATGTGCCAATCCCAAAACCTTATTCTATCCCATACATGTTAATACTTCAAAATTTGCAATCACAATGTTAAAATTAAATAATAATTCTATGCCCATAATAATGAATTCTAAAGGTTTAATTGTGTGAATTTAATTTATAATTCGTTTAATTGTGTGCCTTTAAAAAGGAGATAGAAGCATCGCATTTTTCAAACAAATCATTGAATTTCGACTCTTAGATGTCTGCAACCAAAATTCCAAACCCAAAGAGCTCAAAAGCGATACCTTTGGACAGTATACACCCAAGCCCAATAAGGAAGTGTAACCGAATATGAAGTTTGACTAAATTTCCGTGCATTAGTTTTTCAGATATAGCTAACGCGAAAATCGTGAAAACTGCAATACAGCAATGCCACAGATATATACAAAAACCTAATAAGCACTAAATTATGTCAAGGTTTAATAGCATATGAAATTTGATCAAATTCTGTGCAACAGTTTTTGAGATATAACTATCGCTAAAATCATGTAAATTGTGAAAAATACAGCATAGCAGCGCCACCTTTGGGTAATTTACACCAAAAACTAATCAGCATTAATTTGTATCAAGGTATAACTGAATCTAAAGTTTTATAAAATTCCGCGAATTAGTTCTTGAGATAGAGCACCAACAAAATTTGTGTCACATTCACACAGACAGACATTTTCTAAAATCAGTCAAATCATATTCAGGACCTTCTAAAACGTATCAAATCGTCGAAAACCAGTTGTAGATTTTTTTTACGAATTCAATACTTTCGTCTTGTAAAGACAGAAGAAAGTAAAACGGGTGTTTGTTTTTTTATTAAACAAACCAATAATTAGAATTTTTATATTTCTAGTTTCAAAATTTTTCTTTGGAAAGGAATTTTTTATGCATAATCTTCATTATCATTATTACACACTTTGTGCATATCACTTTAGTTGAATGTTGGAGGAATTTGTTTCAAGTTGGGAAATTTTCGAACTCTCCCCCCCGAAAAAATATCTGTAGCTACGCCCCTGGTGTCAGTACTAAAAGTTCGAACTGGGCCCGGCTTGTGCAAAAACCAATAAAATCAGGCCCGATTCAATTTCTACTAAAAATTCCGATTTTTCTTAACATACAATTGAGATTTTTTAAAAGACTATCTACTGCAAACATATTTATGGGAAAATTTTACAGCACTAGGGGGCTCTGCCCCTACGAGCTTCGCTTGCCATGCTCCGTTCAGGCTCTAAAAATCCATTAATTTGATCGGCTTAAAAAAGATTACGGAAGCATAGGCGTAACTAGAACTATTTTGTGGGGTGGGCCAGGCCCCCAAGCTCACAAGTTCTTTGTGTGTGCGTGTGTGTGTGTGCGGGCATACATGCGTGTGTGTTTGTGTGCGCGTGCATGCATGCGTGTGTGTGTGTGCGTGCATGCATGCGTGTGTGTTGGAAAAGGGAAATATCTAATAAATCCGCATTGAGACCAAACTCGTTAATTTAATGGAAAATTTTAATTAATATTAATAACCAACTCCTTGTTAAGGTTAATAGGCAAGAATTCGATCGATTGTGACATTGCAATTTTTAAGATGACCGGACGTTCCAAGACAATTTCAGCTGTGCTGTACACTTATTGTCCGAGTGTCCCTACACATTTATTTACTCATATTTAATATCCTCGTTTTCAACAGAACACCTACACTAACCCGATTTTCCGAAGTTCAATTAAAAAAAAAAAATACTGTTTTGAATCTTACGAAATTCCCCTTTTCTATGAACAATATGTTGAAACACTTCACTCTGTGTAATAAAATACAGTAAAACAAGTGAAAATGAAACCTGTCTAAAAACAGAATCCTGTCTTGAGAAAAATTTCGTGATTCAGACAGAGGTAATGCCATACCTTCCGTAAAAGTTTTTCCAATCCCTTGTGTTTTTTTACGAGTGCACCATATAGGTATAGTAAACTGAATCTATTTATTTTAAGAATGAATAAGCAAAACAAACACAGAAAACTTTTCTGAAAATCCTTAATATAAATTCTAAATTTGTTTTAAAATTCTGAAATTGATAAAAAGAACATTTTGAGGTGGGGGAAAAAGAATAGGTTTTATATCAGGGGGATGTGGACTCAGCATTTCCGTTTTGTGTCACGGCATTTGTTTACTGCAGAAGTGTCCTTAGCAAAAGCGAGGCCTACTGCAAAAACATTTGCTAGTCCCTTAAAAAAAAAAAAAAAAAAAAAAAAAAAAATAGTTCCTCTCCCTCTTAACCTTTCTATAATGGCCGGCTTAAGGCTGTTCTCAAATCCAAAGGGTCAACTTTCTGACATAAGTTTTAATTCATTTTTGTTCGGAAACGCATGAAACTAGAAAGTGTTGTTATTCAGAAACTATGCCATCCAACTGTTTTTTCCGTTTTCTTGTAAACGCAATAGATCTTTCAGACATTACTGTCAAAATTGGCATTTTGATCTGAACTTCCGAACGAAAGAAGAAAATCCAGTCTGTAAGGGCAGAAAAATGCCGTGTCACGTGATCTAAATCGCTTATAACTCAATAGGTAATTGATTGATCAAAAAATGGAAAAAACAGTTCGATTCCAAATTATGAATTTGTAAATGTGTCAAAACGTTTTGCGCTTGTTGAGTAGAGCAGTTGAGAACAGCCTTAAGTACCAGCTCTTATTTGTAAGGGCAGTGGCTTACGGCAAAGTTCATGACATCAGATCACGTGATCTCTGCCGACCACATGGTTTGAGAAAGCTATCCTATAGGAAGGGGGAAACAAATAAGAACTCTCTCAGCATTGATTCATTGGCAACATCGGGCATCAGCCCGATTTTACCGATTTTTTACACAAACCGGGATGGGCACTGAGCATTTATTCTGGCCCAATAATGTTTTCACACGATCCAGACAGCGCTAGACCTCTAAATTTCGGCTTGTACAGACCCGTAGCTTTACTTGGTTGTCTTGAGTACGTATAGTAGACTGAACTACTTCATCTTATTCTTAAAAAATGCCACACCAGTAGCATTTTAAATAGATATATTGTATGCTGAGAAAAGATAAGAATCAATTTTCCTTTTCGAAGTTAGAGGTAAAAACGCCGACCGATTGCGAATACTACAAATTTAAAAATTAAAACGCACAATGTACATTCCATAAAAAATAAAAATTTTATGTGAAATAAAGTGAATAGCGCAATAGAGGCTCATTATTTAAATATCTATGCAAAAAAAAATGCTAAATATTTAAAAAAAAAAATTAATTATATATATGACATCTATTGATAGATTATTAAAGCTATGTTATTTATATTCTATATTCTTCAAAATTTAAGAGCAGCCTATAATAAGTATAGTCTTATAAGATATTTTTAATGTCGAGCCTCATTTGGAATTATTAGGTAGAATAAAATTGTCTATATTAAAAATTAATGATATGTATATATCATTAATACATAGAACTATATATTTAAGATATGAATATAAGTAAATTTATATAGTATTACACTCCTAGTAATATATAGCAATAAAAACAAAAACAGGAAAATAAAAAGACACAAATCATCCAGTTGTACAGCAACGCACACAAAACAAAATGCATCTGTAACCATATTAAATTATCAATTTCTATAATAAGCCAATATATCCCACCTGTATTATATAGTCCAAGAGCCAACAGCACAAAAACCCATGTTATCAAGCACAAGAAAAAAACCTTTATTTTATGGAAGAGTAGAAGTAGGGTAATCCAATGATCCATGTCTGTCGGAAGTGAGATGGGTCATAAGCCAAAAATTATTACCATCAGTGGTTGACTCGTAGGTTTATCATTGTGTTTTCCTGCTCCCAGTCCTCCATGTGTTTATACCTTTGTTTGTAGGACAAGGATCATTACATTACTCTACTTCTACTCTTCCATAAAATCAAGGTTTTTTTTTTCTTGTGCTTGATAACATAGGGTTTTGGACTAATGCTCTAGCATTTAAAAAAAAAAAAAAAAAAAAAAAAAAAAAAAAGACATAAAAACAGTAAAATCAAAGAAGGCACAAATCATCTAGTTTTTGCGGCAACGCACACAATATACACTGCAATTGTTACCTAATTGACTTAGTGGGAACAAATAATTAAAATAAATAAATAAATAACAAAAGCAACTTTTGAAATTTTTTGGAAACTGTAAAATAGCATATATCCATAATGAATGCTTAATTATATGTGTAAAACAGATTTAACAAGAAAAGACGTATAACTGTTTTTTATTGCTTTTTGATGAACAATTAAATTTTGAGTTTTAAAGTTAATTGAACAAAGATTTTTGATTCTGTGTGCAAAGTTTAGTAAAATATTGGCATAAACTAATTTATGTAGACATGAGATATAATGAGTAAATAAATTAACATTAAATGGGAAATCGTTTCGTTTGTCTTAAATGTCAAAGAGTATATTCTTATTATCAGAAAGATATACTATAGATACATTTCTTGGACGCGAGACACTTCTTAGACACGAGGCCCTGCGGGTCCGCACCTGTCACACACCCCTAAGGACGGCTCTGGTTTACTGAAAACTGGATACCTTAGCGACTTTATTTTTCAACCTTTCAAAAAATTCTAATCCGATACGGCCCGGAAAGAATAAAGTACAGTCCTGGTTCGGCCAGAATCCACAGAAGAAAATGTAAGGCCCGGACCTGTACCAGGAAAAATAAAGTTCAGGTCCTGCCCAACTTTTCAAAAAAATAAAATTTAACCCCAGTCTTGCCCGAGTCTTCAAATAAGAATTAACCTTGGACCGAGTTTAATGAAAGAAAATTTCACAGAGTTCGGACTTCGGGACAGGTTGAGGCTCGTGGAGACTGCTAATACACATTATAAATTCGGCCCCACTGTCGGGGATAGCGCCCTCACCCCGTCGGACAAATTCTGGCGCCGCCCCTGTTCATGAAAATATTTTTACTTAAAATTATTATCGCACAAAATGCATAAATAAATAAAGCTTAACGCGGTTCTCAAATTCCTGTACAACAACGCGAAACTGACACATTTTGTTTCATTTTTAAACGCAAAGGCATGAAATTGGTACACCTGACTATTGAAGCGATTTAGGAATCGAAAGACGTTTTCCATTTTTTGATCTGGCCGAATATCCCTATATTTCAGGTTTTAAAGGCATTTGTACTTTAAACCCTGTATTAATGACTGTATTATACTTTAACACCCATACTTTAAAGTAATTTTGCATCATATTTAACACAAATACTTCCGTTTTGATGAACAAAACCTTCTTACAAGTAAACTTTACACTACAAAAAATATGCTTTCAGTTATTCTTTAAAAATAGCATTATCTTAAAACTTTTTTAAATTAGCAAAGCGTTAAACTCCATAGCTTCTTCTGTGAATTAAAATAAATTAGTAATATTTTCTTGTATTTTAAAACAAATATTTTTAAATCGAAAAGAAATGTTTAAGGACCTAGAAGGAAAATTTTACAATCACAGTATTTTTTTTTTCTGTCAGAAAGGAACTAAAGTAAAAAAACAAATTCTATTCAAATGATGGGATCTCAAAATAAATAAATAAATAAATAAATAAATAAATAAATAAATAAAATAAAAATAAAAATACTCCTTTTAATTTATCTGTTAAGTTTCAAGTACACCCGAGCGGGTGATCATTTTCAGAAGTTGTAAACGTACAAGCTGTTCCTAAAATTTTGAAACAAACTTTCAGGAGAGATAATGCAGTCAAAACAACCATTTTTTGTACAGTAGACCAGTACCGCAATCCACTTATTCTGTTACTGCAAGTTGAACCCGAATTTTCGTTCGTAAACAATAATGACGATATTTTAGAGATTTTCATCATATTAACTTTGCTTTCAAAGTAATATGACGAAATCATTGGAAATGGCTGAATTTTGGGCAGCGACACGGTAATGCAGTCAGCTGCATTTTGAATAATGCAATGCTTAGTTTACTGTTTGTGTGTTAATTTTGGCAATTACCAGCATTTCTCGCCATGTCACCATATTTCACAGAAACCCAAATAAGTGTCTGTGGAAAATATATCGTTACAATATTTTCAGTTTGATCGAATATTCAGTAGTATGATCAAATAGACCAAATACGGAATATTCGGTGTGTCCTTAATTTTAAAGGTAGAGGAATGAAACGCTCACAGGTAAAAGTGGCCATTAAAATGTGTTATAATGTCTCTCTATTCTAAAAAAAAAGTAACTACCGCTGTCACCGCCGCCGCCGGTTTTGAATTTTTTGTGACCGGAGGTCTTTCTTCGTTAATATTAAAAAAACTGTTGCATACAAAAATATGAAAATCGGTAGTATTATAGAAAAATGTTTGATAAACACGCTGATGCAGACAGTTTTCAAATCGAAGAATTATTTTAAGAGATATTTAATGCCAAAGTTGGACAAAATCGTTCCATTAAAAAAGTTTTATAGGAGCAAAAACTGTACATAGGAATTTAATCATTTTTAGATCATTTTATGCGTCAGAATTTCCCGGTGTGCAGATTGCAGTTAGTTTTTTAATTTGAATAATTTTTCGAGGTTTTATTTCTATTTTAAATTCAAATTTTCAGCATTTCGAGAGATATTTTTTACAAATTTTAGAAAATTGTATTAATTTAAACTGTTGCCAACTGTATAAAAAGCGCAAACAGTAATGTTTGCTTCAAATTAAAAATTTAATTTACACGTTACTATTATAAACAAAAAATATAAAAAGCAGGAACTCATTGAAAATTACGTCATAAAAACTATAGTTACACGTGAATTTTAAATGAGAAAGAATATTGTAAAATAATAAATTCAGTAACATGCGTTATAAGTCCTAAATAGGAGAATTTACGTCATATTACACTTATTACGTAAAATGAACAAAAAATAATATTGCAAAACAGTTTTAATTTAAAAATTGCGCGAGACATTTACTTGACATTTTAAGATGATCCTAATATTTCATTTCTAACAAAAGTATTTTGACGTGAATATTAAAAAGAGAAAGAAAAGTTTGGTGAAAATTACGTCAGATTATAATTGTCAGATTCAAATTATAATTCAATCTTCGGAAATGTTTTTAAAGGCGGTCAAATTAGTGTGCTGTTAGAGTCTGCGGTGTCTGAACGGGGGTTGACGAGCGTAGCTCGTAGGGGGCAGAGCCCCCTAGTTTATTATAAATAAGTCCACCTGCTTTTAAAAAAATGTTTACTAAAATTCATAAATATATACTTTTAGAAGTATGCAGCTATGAAAGATGTTTTTCTATGCAAAACATAAGTTTAAAATTCAATAAAACTTGCAAGCAAAATATGCGTTTGACGTTTGATTGAGAAATTTCATCCCGTCTTAGATAGTTAACAAACCAGATCGGGTTTTAATCTGGACAAGATTTTAAAACTAAAGAAACAGGTCTCTCAGATCTCACAGATCGTTAATTTTTTTTTTTATTATTTCACCATACCGAAATATGGACTGAATTGCTATTGTTCATTAATTAAAATTCAACTTTCTAATGAAAGATTCTATATGGCGATTTAAGCACGCTATGTTGTGTTTGTGTTCATCATTAAGCATGTATTCTTTTCGCAATGATTAGTACTACAGCAATATAAAAACTAAATAAATTTAAATAAAAGAAGCTAAATTTGACTAATTTCTGTCTCTATCAATTTTTATTTATAACAAATGACATTAATTAAAGAGCTTTATTATTTTTTCGATGAAGGTGCAATGAGATACTTTATCATATGATAGAGCTAAAATACCAAGATTCTAATTAGTCTAAGATCTGATCAATTATTTATTAATATTTAATATTTTAATATCAAATCTCTCTATTCTAAAAAAAAAAAAAAAAAAAAAAAAAAAAAAAAAAAAAAAAAAAAAAATGTAACTAACGCTGTCACCGCTGCCGTAAATGAATTTTTTGTGATCGGAGCTCTTTCTTCGCTTATATTAGAAAACTACTGCATATAAAAATATAACAATTAGTAGTATTACAGAGAAATGTTTGATAAACACGCTGAAGCAGGCAATTTTTAAATCAAAGAATTATTTTAAGCTTTTTAACACTTTCCAACAAAGTTGAAAAGTGTTTATGCGTTCGGTTTGTCTGTCCGTCTGTCCACGCTCTAAATCCCGTAAATATACTCGGATTTTCATGAAATTGATAAGGGTTATTTAGGGTCACCAAAGCATGTTTGGTATTGTATATGAAGTATGTAGGATTAATCGTTCATTTACAGGGGCACTCAAAAGTTTTCCATTACATTATGGTATCTCTCTATTCTAAAAAAAAAAGTAACTTACGCTGTCATCGCCGCCGCCGGTTTTGAATTTTTTGTGACCGGAGGTCTTTCTCCGTTAATATTAAGAAAAATACTGCATACAAAAATATGAAAATTGGCGGTATTATAGAAAAATGTTTGATAAACACGCTGATGCAGACAGTTTTTAAATCGAATAATTATTTTAAGAGATATTTTATGCTAAAGTTGGACAAAATCGTTCCATTGAAAAAGTTTTATAGTAGCAAAAACTATACATGGGAATTAATTTATTTTTAGATCATTTTATACGTTAGAATTTCTCGGTGTGCAGACTGCATTCACTTTTTTAATTTGACTCATTTTTTGAGGTTTTATTTCTATTTTAAATTCAAATTTTCAGCATTTCGAGGGATATTTTTTACTTATTTTAGGAAATGGTATTAATTTAAACTGTTGCCAACTGTATAAACAGCGCAAATAATAATGTTTGATTCAAATTAAAAAATTATTTACACGTGACTATTATTAACAGAAAAAAACTTTCAAATTAGAATTAAATAATTACGTGTGAAAAGCAGGAACTTATTGAAAATTACTTCATAAAAACTATATTTACACGTGAATTTTATATGGATATTGTAAAATAATAAATTCATTAACATGCGTTAGAAGTCTTAAATAGGAGAAATTACGTCACATTTACGTCACATTACACTTATTACGTAAAATGAACAAAAAGTAATATTGCAAAATAGTTTAAATTTAAAAATTGCACGGGACATTAATTTGATATTTTGAGATTATATTAAAGATTAATATTAATTTTATCGAACGCGTTTAGACCGCTTTCGAGCGATTATTTAGTAATGTAATAAAAATAAAAAAAGATTATAAGCTGAAAATGAAGCGTCATCAACAAAAAATATGATTTGAAAGGGAAAAATCTGTGAAGCAGAAAACAAAGAAATTGCTTAAATGGTTTAGTTAAGATTCGTTAACCTTCTGTGTCGTTTCCGTCAAAAGAAAGCATTGGTATTTGCAAAATATATTTGCATATCGATGCAGATTTGCTTATTATATTAGCTTATTTTGAAATGTTTAACTGATTTTATTTAATCAAAGACGATAACAGTCATTGTATCTTTTAACAACAGCTGATTTTTCCTTAAAATTCTCCAATCGAAGAAAAATGAATAGAAACCCATTTATAGGGAGATCGCCACTGTTTTTTAAATTATAATTCAATCTTTCAAAATCTTTTTAAAGCCAATCAAATTAGCGTGCTTTTAGAGACTGCGTTGTCTGAACGGGGGTTGGCGAGCGTAGCTCGTAGGGGGCCGAGCCCCTTAGTATGGGAAAAAATCGTTTGCAGAGTATTTTAATGACATTATGCTATTTCAAATGTATTGAAACTGATATAGATCACTGAATTTCACTATGATCACATTTAAACAAAGCATTCATAGCAATTTTTATTCATTTACAGAGACACACAAAAGAAATCGTTACAGTACAGTACTGTCTTTGAGTAATAATTGCTGGAGTGTACGGTTTAAAATTCGGTATGCACTTTTAAATCAAATTAATTTTTGCATCTTACTCGTTATATATAAATTGTATATCTCAAATACAGGGCTCTGCAGAAAAGTATTAAATTAACGTTCTCCTTATTAGAGGAAATTCTTGAAGGTAAATTTTCAACTGAAGTACTATATGCATCTCTTAAATGAACTAAATTCTGGCATGCATGTAGTTAATAGATTCAAATGTATATATCATATACAGGGCTGCTGAAAAAATTCGCGTAATTTTCCGATTGTGGATGGGAACAGCTGAAATTGTGTTTTGAAATGTATTATGCGTTTTCATATGGTTGAATTAGACATAATGTTTTATTTTTTTAAACGGTGTAGTTTTGTTACATTATTCTAAATGTGTTGGGAAGTGTTTCATAATCTCTGCTTGACGCATGTTTTTTTTCTTAGTTGTTTAACGTTATATTCGGTCAAAATCTTCCTATTAAAAAGTTTTATAGGAACAAAAACTATACATAGGAATTTAATATTTTTTTCTGAGGATATACATTACAAACTCGCGGTGTGCAGACTGCATTTATTTTTTTAATTTGAGTAATTTTTTTAGATTTTTCTTTTCAGATTTCTATTCAAATTTCCGTCATTCCAAGCGATATATTTTTCATATTTAGAAAAGGTAAATTTTTTATACTGCTGCCAACTGGTAAAACATCGCAAATAATTACACTTTCTCTGAAATAAAAAAATTATTTACACGTGACTATTAAAAGGGGAAAGGAAATATTTAAATAATAATTAAATGATCCCCTGTTAAAAGTAGAAAATAGGGAAAATTACGTCATAAAAATTGTATTTACTCGTGAATTATGAAAAAGTAAGAAAATTTGAAAATAATTTAATTATTACACGAGAAACGCATTTAATAGGAAAAATTACATCATACGTAAAATGCCGAAATATTAAATATCGCCATATGTAAAATGCCTAAAACAATTAAATTATTACGCCTGAAAAACTTTTAGTGGTTAAAATGTGGTCATTTTAAAAAAAGTTCAAATAATAATATTCCCAAACATTTTTAAATTGAATAACATATTTGCACGGGAATATTAAAAGACGAAAAAAAAAAAAAAAATTAAAACATTACATGTGAAACGCATTAATAGTAAAAATTATTTCATATAATAAAACTATGCATTTAAAACGATTTTCTTTTTGGACAATATTAATGTGATGTCACATTGGAATCACACGGTATAAAAAAAGCGCGGCTAGCAAGTTTGTTTATATATTTCATTACTTGATGCAGCATAAATAAAGGTAAATCACGCATAAAATACTTCCAATTAATTTTGTACGAATTACTGTACAATAAATACATATTAGAAAATTCGTATATACATTAATAAAAATAAACAATTTACATTTTAAAAATAACATGAAAATATGCATGATGGTGCAATAAAATAAAAGATTTCACGGAAAAGATATACCTGTTCCTGAAAATATCTAAAACTCGATCAAAAGTTAAAAATAATATATAAGCGTACAATTTCAAAACACAATGCTTTTCAATACCGTGGTTCTGAATGTTATTCCTAACCAGATGGAGTTTTCTAACCTCGGACCCAAAGGAAGAATATTTTCTGTAGCGTCATTATAAAAATCCGAGAGGCAACAGGATTTTTAACCTAACCCTTTTGTGGAAGCTGATTTTCAAATGAGTAATTGATCTTAATTATAAATCCTCAAAACAGCCGTCAGCTGTCGTGACAGCGATGGATGAGGCCATGGTAAACGAAAATTCAAACAGAATATTCATAAGGCACTATTCAAACGGAAAAGCATGGCAACCCGATTGCAGAAGATAATCTCCATTCGTAATAATATCATTCAATCTTCCATAACTTGATAATATTTGTAAAACAGGGCACATTACCATGCTTTTAAAAGCTGCGAAGTCTAAACGGGGGGCGATGAGGCGAGGGGCGAGCATAGCTCGCATGGGGCAGAGCCCCCTAGTAATTTAAATATTATTAATTATTTTTATATTTGAAAATTAAATGTCGATAAGATTTTCTGGAGTTTAGTTACACCTGGAGTTTAGTAAAACTGGAAACGCACTTCCAGCAATTATTGTTAATAGACAGCATAATAGCAGAATTTTTTGTATGTCTTTGTGAATGAACTATGAATGCTATGCACGCCATATTCTATAGTAAGCCTCTTTTGGTGCGCTTCAGTGACATATATCAATTTCGATACGTTTGAAATAGTGCAACACCATTAAAATACACCACAAACGATTTCTTTCCATAGACCGTAATATAACGTAATTCTTTTGAGTGTCTTTGTAGGCGAACTATAAATGCTATACACTTCATTTTTAATACCAAACATGCCATAGTAAACCTCAATAACATACATTAATTGCATGGCAATCCGAGCATATTTACGAGAGTTATTCTCGGGGATCGAGTTACAGAATTTAAGGGTATGCGGAATGCGCTTTTTTCTGTGATTCGATTTTAGGGGCCCTGGGCACAAACATAATAGCGGCCACCTATAACATTTTAAGTGCAAAACTAATGCATACAAGCATAATAATTTTTGAAAATTTAAATATGTTTATTATTTTTTGGAATAATGTAACTTGAGGATCATCTAAAATCGGGGGCCCGGGCCCATGCCCTGAATACCCTCCAGTTCATCACACTCCGGTTACAACACGGATACGGACAGACAGACAACCCAAATTCATAAATACTTTACAGCTATGTTGAAATGTGTTAAAAACAACAATAAAATTTACAACAAAAAGCTTTCCTCTCAATTTGGTTACATATTACCTTTTCCTCTAAGTACCTCCATTTATACAGAATATCAAAGAATTTGATTAGGAAAATTTTACTCACAAAAAATAAAGTCTGGAATTCGAAGCGAAGGGCCACATGACAGTAACACTTCCCGTACTTTAAAGAACAGGATTTATTTCTGCACTGATAATTAGGCATGGAAACTGAAAGTTATCCCACAGGCACACACACACACACAGTCACAGAGAACTGCGGAAAATCTAAAAGGAAACCCCCTGCTAAGATAATCCTCCTTCTGGACAATTAATGAAAAAATAAGTTGACATCTGGTTTGCCTGAAAGGTGTTAGTTATCGCTTCTTAGAATTCTAATGGTCATTTCCGTACCCGAAGTGTAGCGATAAAAAAATTGTCGTTATTTTGTAAGAGAAAAGTTGTATGTAGCTCGAGCACCTGTGCCACCCCCCTCCCTCCTCTTCTTACCGGCTCTGACCACAGCACATGCTTATAATTTTCTCCATCCCCTCGTGATAAAAAAGAAAAATCTAGCTGGCTCAAATGAGCCTTCAGATAATATGTTTCTCTATTAGCTCCGGGCTACATAGCTGTTGCACCTTTGACACCCCCTCCCCTCACACACACATTAGGCGTGCACATGATACGCTTTGATTACATTAGTTCACAAATCAGAAATATATTTGTTTGTGTAACCATTCAAACATTTAAAAATTAAAATTTTGACTATATCGCAGTCATAACAGTCTCACTTGAATTTGAAATTCTGGGGTGGGCACTGGAACTACCTGGGGTGGGCCCGGCCCACCCGGCCCCCCCACTAGTTACGCCTATGTACGGAAGATTGAATCATAATTAAAAAACCAGTGGCAATATCCTTGTAAACGGGTTTTCCTTTATTTCTCTTTTAATGAAGGATTTTAAGGCCAAAAAAGTTGTAGTGATTTGCTACCAGGGCAATATGATAAGTACCTGGCTTCGGCCAGAGATGGTGCAAGTAGAAATTAAAAAAGGATTTATTTCGGAAAAGTGATCTTTCACATCAAATCTGGCCATTTGCCAAGTCCCTAAATTGTTTAGTTTGTGAGTGGAAGCCATTTGAATAAAACAACTTTGGTAATATTTGAAAAATGGAAAAAATTGAATATTGAGCAGTGATAAAAAACCTATTTTTGAAAAAGAAAACAATTGATGAGATTAAAGCGGAACTCAGAAAAGTTTATGGGGACTCTGCACCTTCGTTACCAACCATAAAATATTGGACAGCTGAATTCAAACGCGACGTATAAGCATTTTTGATGAAGAACGTCCAGCTCACCCAACTGAGGTTACGACATCAGAAACGATTGAAAATATCCATGATATTGTGATAAACGATCAGAGAGTGAAAGTGCACGAGATTGCTGAGACTGTGGGCATCTCAACTGAATGGGTGTAAAAAATTTTAACAAATTTGGATATGAAAAAGCTTTCCGAAAAATGGGTGCCGCAATTGCACACTATTGACATTAAACACACTCGTAAGCCAATTTCAAAATAACGGTTGGCGAAGTTAAAGTGAAATCCAAATGATTTTTGGCATCGATTCATAACTGTTAATGAAACAGTGATTTATCATTGTACACCAGAAACTGAAGAATAGTCCAAACAGAGGGTTTTTCGTGGCCAACTTGCGCCAAGAAAGGCTAAAACGACTTTATCTGCAAACAAAGTCATGGCTACAGTAATTTGGGATTCATGCGGCATATTTTTCGTCGATTACCTTGAAAAAGGTAAAACGATTAATGGAGAATATTATTCCAACTTATTGGATAGTTTCAACCATGTTGTGGAAGAAAAACATCCGCATTTGGCGAAGAAAAAAATTTTCTTTCATCAAGACAATGCATGCGTGCACACCTGTGTCATCGCCATGGCAAAGTTCTATGAATTAGGATACGAACTGCTTCTGCATCCACCATATTCGCCAAATTTAGCCCCTGCGATTATATTCTATATCCAAATGTGAAAAAACGGCTCGGTGGAAAAAAATTTGGTTCTAACGATGAGGTTATTGCTGAAAAAAAAAGCCTATTTTGAAGGGTTGGAGAAATCGTATTTTTTCGAGGGAATAGAAAAAATAGAAAAACGTTGAGCTAAGTGAATCTAACTAAAAGGAGATTATGTTGAAAAATAAAGTACATTTCTGACATAAAAATGTGTTTTTCTTGTCAAGGCCAGGTACTTATCATACAGCCCTCGTATTTTCATGTTTGATTAAATAAGATTAATTAAACGTCTGAAAATTAGCTAAGGTAAAGTGAACTAAGCCAACAGAGTCTTTGCTTCCAGGTATTTTTTAATACAGCTATAAGAAAATGATTTTAAATCACACGTTTTAAATCTGACGTAATTTTAACCAAACTTTTCTTTTTGTAATACTAGGGGGCTCTGCCCAATACGAGCTACGCCCGCCAACCCCCGTTCCGGCACACCAGAATCTAAAAGCAGACTAATTTCATCGGCTTTAAAAAGATTGAATTAAAATTTTAAAAAACAGTGGCGATCTCCCTGTAAACGAGTTTTCATTCATATTTCTTTGATTGGAGATTTTTAAGCCGAAATTAGCGTTTGTTAAGGGATACAATGGCTGTTTTCGTCTTTGATTAAAAAAAAATTAGTTAAAAATCAGAAAATAAGTTAATGTAAAATGAATTAAGTAAACAGAGTCTTTGTCTCTCGGTTTTTTAACAGCTCTATAAGAAAGTTCTTTTAAATAACACATTTGAAATGCATCGTTTTATATCTGACGTAATTTTCACCAAAGTTTTCTTTCACATTTTAACATTCACATGAAAATACATTCGTTGTTAGAAAGGAAATATTATTTGCGCTGTCTTAGAATTCACGATAATAGTTGAAAAGATTATCTCAAAATATGAAATAAATGTCTCGCGCAAATATATTTTTTAATTTAAACTGTTTTACCAACTGTCAATTATTTGGCCTTTATAAATATGACGTAAATTTCCTCTATTTGCGATTTTTAACGCATAATAATGAAATTTATTATTTAAATATTTTATTTCGCTTTTAAAATTCATGTGTAACTATAGTTTTTATATGACGTAATTTTCGATATTTTCCTGATTTTTTGACACGTAATCACTTAATTCTCATTTACAAGTTTTTTCTGATTATAATAGCCACGTGTAAATACATTTTTAATTTGAAGGAAATATTATTCTTTGTGCTGTTTTAAAAATTGGCAACAGTTTAAAATAATATCCTTTTCTAAAATATGTAAAAAATGTCTCTCGAAATGCTAAAAATTTGAATTAAAAATGGAGATAAATCCTCAAGAAATGAGTCAAATTAAAAAAATAAATGCAGTCTGCACACAGGGAATTCCTAATGTATTGAATGATGTAAAAATGTTTAAATTCCTATGTATAGTTTTTGCTGATATAAATTTTATTAATGAAACGATTTTGACCAACTTTAACATTAAATATCTCTTAAAATAATTATTCGATTTAAAAACAGTCTGCATCAGCGTGTTTATCAAACATTTCTCTACAATAGCACCAATTTTTATATTTTTGTATGAAACAGTTTTCTTAAGATTAACGAAGAAAGACCCCCCAGTCACAAGAAATATGGATGCCGATCTAGAAATGTACTGGGAAGATCTACGCAGATTTTTATTGGTCCATTTCCCAATCGTTACTTTTTTTTATATACTAGCAGACCCGCCCGGCGTTGTAAATAATAACCTTAAACAAAACTTAAGTTTAAAAATAGCAAATAAAGCCTTTGTGCAACAATATTAAAAAGCAGAAAAACCAACGTTTAAAATGCACAAATAATATATGACAAGCAGCAAACAGCTGTTTCGAATCTACTAGCGAGATTCTTCTTCAGTGCAAAAGGAACAGCGTGCTAGAAAAAGCAAGGCTGAGCAAAATCATAGACAGAGACGCGCTGGCTTTTATACCCTATGCGGGTGGCGAAGGGGCCGAAACAACCAATGAGAGAGAAGCAGTGGAAACGACTGGGTGGACAAGTAGCGACATCTACCGGAGAAGTAGAGAAAAGAAACCAAAAAAGGGGAATTAAATTAACGCTTTCCAAATACTTGGAAAATCTGGAGTACTAGATAAGTCATTGACTAAAGAGTGAAAATTTTTAATGATATGGTAAGCTTCCCAAAAATCAAGATCAAGGTTCGAAGAACATTTTTGGATAATGATGGCTGAGGAAAAATCGAACCTATGTTGAGAAGACCAAGAATGTTGAGCAATAGAAGAACGTTTGAGCTCCTGATTTTTAACATAACCTTCATGCTCTTTTAAACGAAATCTAAGAGCACGTTTAGTCTGACCAATATAAGAAAGACCACACTGACAAGAGATCTGGTAAATGCCCCAATTATCTAGGCGATCAACGGGGTGTTTGAGATTTGAAAAAGGGATTTTATTAACAGGAGAAAAAATAACTTTAAAATCAAACCTTCTTAGGATTTTAGAAACTTGCTGACTGATTTTAGGAAAAAATGGTAATACAACTGAAGTATTAGAGTTGGAATTAGAATGCTTTTCAGAATGGTCGGATTTCGTCAATTTCTTATAAATAGAATCGATAATATTAGAGGAATAACCACGATCGACAGCAATAGCTTTGAGGTAATTAAGTTCAGCACTAAGTAACTGAGGAGTGGAACGAATATTAGTAGCCCGAAAAACAAAAGTATTGAAAGCAGCGAATTTCTGGTTAGGGGGATGAGAAGAATACCTGTGAGGTGGGAGACTGACAGCAAAAGGTTTACGAAAGACGGTAGTCTGAAAGCCATTTTCACAACGAATAACAAGGACATCCAGGAAAGAAAGACAGTTATTGGTCTCAATTTCAGAGATAAATTGAATGCAAGGATCAATGGAATTCATAATAGAGAGAATATGATTGATATCCGAATTCATTTCAATCAGGACATAAACATAATCAACATAACGAACATAGAACGGAAATTTTAAGATTTCAAAAAGCTTGACCTCAAAATAGTGCATATAAATATCGCATAAAATTAGACTAAGAGGATTACCCATAGCCAAACCGTCAATCATACGGAAGAATTTACCATTGAAAACAAAAGTATTTTGCGACAAGCAAGCGCGAGTGAGAAGTATAAGTTCCTCGATTTCAAAATAAGAGAAATGGAATTCACAAAGCCTTTTCTTGAGGCAATCTAAAGCCCCCTTAACCGGGACGTTTGTAAATAATGATTTAACATCAAAAGAAACCATCATGTGACCCTGCGGCTTAAAATTATGAAGTTTTTTAACAAAATCAAAAGAATTCTTAACAGTGAAACAGTTACTGCTCAAAAGTGGGGAAAAAACAGAAACTAAATATTTGGCAAGCTTATAAGAAGCTGTACCGATACTAGAGACAATAGGTCTAAAAGGAATGTCAGGTTTATGGACCTTAGGTAAAGCATAAAACCTGGCACAATGCGCAATAGACGGAATAAGGGACTTCTTAAAGTTAGCAGGAATAATGGAAGAAGACTTAATGGCAGACTTAATAGAGTTAATTTCACTAGTGGCAGGGTCTTTGCGGATATCCACATACGGACCATCATTAATTAATTTATGGGTTTTTTCCAAATACGTAGATTTGTCGAGAAGAACAATCTGACCACCTTTGTCGGCCTTAGTAATAATTAAGTTTGGATCAGAACGCAAATTTTTCAAACATTGTTTAACAGGATGTTTAAGATTGGGTTTATAAACAGTAGAATTGAAATCAACAGTATTGGCAATGAGATGCCTAATAGACTCGTTTTGAGAAGAAGATAGAGCGCTATGCTTAAAGGCTCTTTCAATAGGAGCAATAAGATTAGGTAAAGAAGGAATAGCAGAGACAGAAAAATTGTTATTCAATTTGAGAGCATCGAGCTGATTGTTACTTAATGGAACACTAGAAAGATTGACAACAGCATTTTGGTTAACAAGAGGCAAATTACTGCAGTTATTAGCGACAGAACTTCCACAAAGCGCATTAAATTTCTTCTTTAAAACCGAACAATGAACAGAAGAAGCTGTGAGAACACAGCTCCATGACCTTCTGTCAATGGACTGAAAATCAGGAGTAGAATTAGCGAGGCTGATATGTAAAGAATATAACTCGCGCTCTATATGAGCAATTTTGTGGCGAGTCTCTTGAATCAAAGCTCTTAAAAGAGCTAATTTAGAACGAAATAAGACCTTTTCAATCCTATTTGAAGAAAATAAATTACAACGAATGGAAATGAATTTAGGAATAAACTTCTTACGCCTACAATCAAGTAGGAAATGTAAGTGTTCCAAAAACCTGTACTTTTTTAATCGTAAATTACAAAACCTATTGACTTGAGACATTGCGGAAAAAAAAATACAGAAGAATAAAAGCCCGTTAACGCCAAATACATAAAAATAGCAAATAAAGCCTTTGTGCAACAATATTAAAAAACAGAAAAACCAACGTTTAAAATGCACAAATAATATGTATAAATAATTCCAACTCTAATACTTCAGTTGTATTACCATTTTTTCCTAAAATCAGTCAGCAAGTTGCTAAAATCCTAAGAAGGTTTGATTTTAAAGTTATTTTTTCTCCTGTTAATAAAATCCCTTTTTCAAATCTCAAACACCCCGTTGATCGCCTAGATAATTGGGGCATTTACCAGATCTCTTGTCAGTGTGGTCTTTCTTATATTGGTCAGACTAAACGTGCTCTTAGATTTCGTTTAAAAGAGCATGAAGGTTATGTTAAAAATCAGGAGCTCAAACGTTCTTCTATTGCTCAACATTCTTGGTCTTCTCAACATAGGTTCGATTTTTCCTCAGCCATCATTATCCAAAAATGTTCTTCTAACCTTGATCTTGATTTTTGGGAAGCTTACCATATCATTAAAAATTCTCACTCTTTAGTCAATGACTTATCTAGTACCCCAGATTTTCCAAGTATTTGGAAAGCGTTAATTTAATTCCCCTTTTTTGGTTTCTTTTCTCTACTTCTCCGGTAGATGTCGCTACTTGTCCACCCAGTCATTTCCACTGCTTCTCTCTCATTGGTTGTTTCGGCGCCTTCGCCACCCGCATAGGGTATAAAAGCCAGCGCGTCTCTGTCTATGATTTTGCTCAGCCTTGCTTTTTCTAGCACGCTGTTCCTTTTGCACTGAAGAAGAATCTCGCTAGTAGATTCGAAACAGCTGTTTGCTGCTTGTCATATATTATTTGTGCATTTTAAACGTTGGTTTTTCTGCTTTTTAAAACTTAAGTTTGTATGATTTAATATCTTTGGAAATTCTTTTAAATGAACCTCATTTTGGAGGCCCCATTGCCTTCCGCAGCGTCTAATGTGTTCCCATCAAACTTCTTTCCGAACGAACCTGTAATCTAGATCCCCACAACATATGGCAACATTTACCGGAAGTGCCCGCAGGTTCCGGAGACAATCGAAAACCAAGCTGAGTGAGCCAAACCTCGCAGGAATCAAGCCCACAGAAACAAACAAACAAAAAAGAATGCACCATTAATGTTAGAAAATGTTGGTAACTAAAGTCTAAGATAAAATAATATAGAAAGTAGCTGAATTGTAATCTAAATTGAAGGAAGCAAATCCCGTTGAAATTGGGCCCTTAAACCCGAGAAAATAGCTCGCCACCAAGCGGTGGAAGATGCCTCCTCAACCTTGTAAATTTCATGAATTACTGTTAGCATTAACACGATATTTAATAAACGGATTAAATCCCTTATCTAAAGTTACCTTTAAAGTAACGCGATTTTTAATTTACGGCTGTAGTGAGTAGACGTAAGTTAATGCTGATAAAGGAGATTAATGTTCGAAAAAGGTGGTAGCTGAGGTATAACGAAAGACCGGGCCCTGGGGGACAGGGTCTTAACTGGAATGTAGTTGGGTAAAACAAAATTTTTTAGGGGTTTTAAAGTAGCTGGAACACGCTAAAACTATGTTAAACAAAATTGCAATAGAATAGGTTTTTAAAGAAGCTGCAGCAAAGGCCCCATGAAGACGATTAATATTTAAAATTGGTGGTAGCTGAATTCTGCAATTTTTTTTTGTCGTTCATGTAGTAGCTGGAGAACCTAAGAAGTTGTTAGAAAAAAAAGTTCGTGAATCGGATAATTTTTAAGGGAGCTATAACAGGGGGTCCAAAAGGGCCCTAACATGAAAACATGTTTAAATGTTTTAGTACTTAGCATTTTAGATCTTCAATTAGTCAAAATTAATCATATGGTATGAAATAATCATTAGAATAATATTTTAAAGAAATGCGCAAAAACGGGGTAAATGCTTAAAAAGGGGCCCTAGAGCTCCAATAAAAAATATGAGGGTGTTGGTCTAAGGGGAAGAGTACAAGACTCAATTTTAAAATTATGCAATGAGAAGGTGAGAAAATTAGGGTGTAAAAAATGCATAGCGCATAAAAAGTTCAATGGGCCCCAGATCGGGCCCTACAGGACCCTAAGGTGCCCCAGGATTTTAAATGGAATATAGACATTGGAGAATAACTAAATGGAAAAATGGTTCCAAAAATGAAGATCGGATTAAGAGGGGCAATTTATTAATAATTTATGGTGCAAATGCTTCAAGGGGCCTTGTACCGGGCCCCAAGGGGGAAGGGACTTAAGTGACATGTAGTTTGGTATAAATACACGTTTTAGTAGTTTTCAATGTAATCTAAGGACTCTAGAACTATTGTAAAGAAGCTATGGCAAGGAATTCGGATAATGTTTTAAGAAGATGAACCAAGGGCGCTAAGAAGACGATTTATATTCAAAATTGGTGGTAGTTGAAGCCTGAAATATTTTTTTTTTTCTGTCGTTCATGTAACAGCAGGAGAACCTCAGATGTTGTTAGAAAAAAAAAGCTAGCGAATCGGACTATTTTTAAGGAAGTTATAATAGGGGGCACAAAAGGCGCCAACTGATAGTTGAGAACAGGGCCCTAACATGAAAATATGTTACAATGTTTTAGTACTTAGCGTTTTAGATCTTCGATTAGTCGAGATTAAGCATAGGATATGAATTAATCATTAGAATATAATTTGAAATAAATGAGCAAAAAATTGGAGAAATGCTTAAAAAAGGGCCTTAGGGCACCAATAAAAATATGTGAGTGTTGGTCTAAGGAGAAGAGTTCAAGACTCAACTTTAAAATTACGCATTGAGAAGGTGAGAGAAATTAGGGTGTGAAAAATGCATGGCACACGAAAAATTTAAGGGGCCCTACAGGACCCTAGACGGCCCCTAGGTCTTAACTGGAATGTAGATACGGGAGAGTAACTAAATGGAGAAAGTATCCCAAAAATGAAGATCGGATTAAAAGGAAGCCATTTATTAACAATTTAGTGCACTAGGGCCCCTTTGACAGGGTTCCAGGGTCTTAACTGAAATGTAGAAGTGGGGCAGAAACTGAAAGGAGAATTTACTCCTAAAACGAAGAAGATTGGATAGGAAAGAGGCATGTTATTAACAATTTAGTGCCTAAAAACTGCAAGGGGCCCTGTACTGGGGCCCTTGCAAGGGTGCCAGGGTCTTAAGTGAAATGTAGAAATGGGGCAGAAACTGAAAGGAGAATTTACCCCTAAAACGAAGAAGATCGGATAGAAAAGAGGCATGTTATTAACGTTTTAGTGCATTAAAACTGAAAGGGGGCCCAGGGGCCCCTGCCCTTAAAAATTTAAAAATCTGAGCCTCAGGTGCATCAGGACCTGTCTTGGACTAATCACACCTGAATTTTCAGACTTCTACGTGCGGTAGGTTTCGCTAGCCATCGCACACACACACACAGACAGACACACAGAGCGATTTGTTCTTTTATTAGTATAGATAGAAGGATTCACCTGGAAATATTTCAACTGTTAGAAAGGAAATATTATTATTTGCGCTGTCTTTGGCAATAGCAGTTAAAAAGGTTATTTCAAAATATGAAATAAATTTCATGTGTACTTGTAAATATACATTTTAATTTAAACTGTTTGGCAATATTATTTGGCTATTTGAAATATACACATATTAAATAATTTATTGTTTTATACTTTTTTTTCTTTTTAAATATTCACGTGTATAAAATTTTTTTGACGTAATTTTTAATATTTTCCTGCTTTTAACACGTAATCATTTAATTCTAATTTCATAGGGGTTTTTTTCTGTTTATAATAGTCACGTGTAAATAAATTTTTAGTTTAAAGGAAATATTGTTATTTGAGAAGTTTTTATAATTTTGGCAACAATTTAAAATAATAACCTTTTCTGAAATATGTAAAAAATATGTCTGGAAATGCTGAAAATTTGAATTTAAAATGGAAAAACCCCTTAAAAATGAGTCAAATTAAAAAAAATAAATGCAGTCTGCACACCGGAAACTTCTAATGTATGATGTATGTATCTAGAATGTATGTATCTTCTAATGTATCTAGAAATGATTAAATTCGTATGTATAGTTTTTGCTCCGATAAAACTTATTTAATGGAACGATTTTGACCAACTTTGACATTAAATATCTCTTAAAATAATATTTTGATTTCAAAACTGTCTGCATCAGCGTGCTTATCAAACATTTCTCTGTAATACCACCAATTTTCGTATTTTTCTATGCAGCAGTTGTCTTATTATTATCGGAGAAAGACCACAGGTCACAAAAAATTTAAAACTAGCGGCGGCGGCGTTAGTTACTTTTTATTAGAGAATAGAGAGATATTTCAGATCATATGTTCACTTTTTAAAACTCATTAAAAAAATTATTTTAGTTTAGAATAAAAGGAAAAAGATGGTTGAAAGTAAAACCATAAAACTTTTTGACGCTGTTTAACACTATAAAAGCGGCTTTTGAAACTATTTCTCTGTAATTTTTTGAAGTATACTTCCAAAGATTTCCATTAACAAAAAGTTTATTATAACTCTCATTTTTACGCAAAAAAAAAAAAAAAAAAAAAAAAGCAATTTAACAAATTACAACGATTATTTGGAAAATGATTTTTTCATAGACTAAAATTTAAGACATAAAAAATCGCACGGAGTTGATTATACATTACGTATGCCATGGATTAAACATTAACATTCCTGGACCCATCATGAACAAATTTTAAAAGAAATTTCAGTTTTACAATTTTCGGTACTGTAAATTTTTAAACTTCTACAAAGCTGGTCATACATTACGTACGCCATGGATTAAACATTAATATTCCTAGACCCATCTTAAATGAAATTTCATTTTTAAACTTCTAAACATCCCACAATATTACTTTTTACACCGTCGTATAGAGAAAAAAATGTACTTTTAAATGCAATTTGTTTGAAAGCTGTGTCTCTATTTGTTTCTGAGTTATTACTTTTTTTTGTAGTTTTTATTACTTTTTTGTCATAGTGGCAACATAAGTATCCATCTCTGTTGAAAGTAAAGGGAAAATACAGATTACTGTATAGACGAATCAGAAAACGAATAAAATGCGGGATTCAACTAATAAAACGCTTCAGATATGTTTTTGATTTCCTACCCTGACCGAGGACAATAACCATTTTTCCAAATGGTTAAAAAATAAAAAAGCCCGACAAGTCCAAGGAATAATTTAATTCAGATCCAGCCCGACCCGAGTATGTAAAAAAATGTGTAAGTCTGAACCCTGCTCGGTCCGAATTTGCTGAAAAATAAAATCTGGGCTCAGACATGATGTAACTGTGTGATACAAATTTCTACGCTGGATATGTTAAATCTCTGTATTGATGTTGTCGAACTAGCATCGGCTCGTGCAGCAATAACATATCCTCGGTCCAGCCAGTCAATAAAATTGTTCATATTTGATCATTTTAGTCCGAATCTTTTAAGTTGGTTAAATTTATCATGGCTGGACCGTTTCTCTTTCTTTTTTTAACCTGCTTGCTCTGGTCTGTTAAAAAGATTCTCTTTATTCAGCCGGCCCGTCACGTTTGACAGCCTTCATTTTGCCGGGCCTGGTACAGGCTTCGACCTAGTCGTGGGCAGAGATCTGCACGGGCCGGTCCGAAGTCCGAGTCCGGCCAGGCACTCGGGCCGGGCTCGGGCGTATTTTCATTCACGGCACTTGGGCCGGTCCGGGTTCGGGCCATATTGTTTTCTGAAGGCTCGAGTCGAGCCGGGCCTAGTGACTACTCTTTCCGGGTCGTGCTGAGTTCGGGTCATACTTTTTCCTTAAGGATCGGGCCGGGCCGGGTCTAACTTCTTTTTTCTGTACAGAGCCAGAACTGGTTTCATTCCTAGTCTTCACGGCCCAAAATTTTCAGTCTTAGTTTTGACCCAGCCCGTATGAAAATCATTGTCTCGGCATGGCCTGGTACATTCCAAGGTCAGTAAAATTAGGCATGGCCCAAAAGTTTTTGCAAAAAAATGCATATTTTTTAAATCGCCATTATTTTGCAATTAAACATTAAAATTTATTCTTTGTAGAATAGTAGAATAGTAGAAAGAAAGAATAGTAGAATAGTAGAATAGAAAGAATAGTAGATTTCTACGCTTATTAAAATATAGCTAAATTGAAATATAGTAAAACGTGTGAAAAAGAAAATACCTATGACGGAATTCTATTTTAAACTGAAAAACAGGTTGATCATGCAAAATTAATACACTAATATGTAAGAAAAGAATATATATAATACTTGCTAAAAAGGAAACTTATCTATAACGCTCTTTTTTTTCTTTTCTATGCAATTCCGTCTTAGAAGATTTTACTGTATAGCATTTTTCAGATTTTTAGCACTTCAATACATGGAATATGGATTATCAATATAAATGATAACTGATACATTTACATACAAGAAATAGAGATTCATTAAAAAAATAAATATCGCAACCTTCTATAAAAATGAAGATTAAAAATATTATTTTTGGTCAGAACTCCTCGTACGAGACAAATTTTTAACGAAATCGACGTAAAAATCAATGTTCTGTAGAAACTTACACTCGAGCCGAGACCGGCTCGGGCCATGATTTTAACTTTCTTTCTGGCCGGGCCGAATTGTTAGCTATTATTCCGGGCCGGGTGAATAAATTTTTTCTCCGGGCCGGGCTCTGTCCGAACTTTCAACTTTTGTACCGGGCCGATCCAATACTTTTTTTGTACGGGCCGGGCCTGGAAATTTCGGCCCGTGCAGACCTCTAATTGTGGGTCTGTGCCTCCAAGTTGATGCCACGAAGGAAGGTTCATACGTTCTGGATTCAATCAATAAGTGGATCATTGCCATCCCTTTTTTCTAGAAAAGCAATTTTTCTTTAAAGTGATATGTTTTTTTAAAAATCCAAAATTAGTAGAAATTACGTGTCCTCTATTCCATGAGAAGGGATGAAGACATTCTAATATCAAATCTACATTCTCCTTTCATTTCTAAAACCATAAAATTTAATAACTAGTCGGAAATTGTACGTCAAACGGGGCAAATGAAGTACGTTCGTACTATAGCTAGTTATTGGATAAATATTCAGATCTTGGTGCAATAGCTGTTGCACTCTTATACAAAAAGGCATGAATACAAAATTTATTACGATTTTATATATAAATTCAATAATATGGAAATAATAGGACTCCATCTGAAATAAGACGTCATCACCATGCAGCCTAGAACCATTACCTATCGTGGGATATCATTGAATTAATTAATTATGATAAGATTTTATAGAATGAAGAAAACTTTTGTTAATATCTTTTTAGGTTTTGATTCGATTCTCACAAAATTTGGAATGACTCGAGAAAATTCTGCAACGGTTCGATACATTAAATTTCAAACCATTCGGTTGGGTAGTTTTTGCGCTGCCATATGCGGACAGACGGACAGACACACGGACCAGATGACGACTGTTGGTGCTACGTATTTATATAATTACGAATGCACCTATAAATGGTTATAAAGCAGTTTCCAAAGTGATTTACAACTATTGAAATAATATATTTTTATCAATTTTTTATATTTATGAAGCAAACTTATGAATTTACATCATATAATTAGGGTAATTTAAGAATAATCGAAGTTAACTTTTTTTGCGCACCAAATCTGTTTTATAGTGCAGTTACAGTCAACCTCGGTTAATATGAGAAGCAAGGGAGTTATGAAAGTCCTCGTATTAACCGCTACTCATAATAACTGTGAAGATAATAAACATTTTAAACATAGACACATAATTGAGGACTAAGAATAAAAAACTCTAAAAGTACCAAAAAATCGAAAATTATTATTTTTTTTTTTATTACGGAAAATGTCTAACGTGTCAAGCTTAACAAACACGAGAGCGCTTGAAGTGCTAACCCTAGCAGTAATAGTTCAAACAAGTCAGGAATTTTACATCAAACGTTTCAAATGATGTGCTTTCGCTCTCTTGAAAAATTTCCTCTTTTATACTTTCAGCATTTTCCATTTTTATTCCTCAATTATACTAATTACTGCTATTAATTGTTCTAATTATTTCAATGCTAAAATGGATCTAATCCTTCTATCCTTCTATATATATATATATATATATATATAAGTTTTGATTTGGAAATGGACCAATGAAAATCTGCGTAGATATTCCCGGCAGATCGGCATCCAATTTGAATGCTTAAGCATGGCCTTTCTTCGTTAATATTTAAAAAAAAACTGCTGCATACAAAAATATGAAAATCGGTAGTATTATAGAGAAATGTTTGATAAACACGCTGATGCAGACAGTTTTCAAATCGAAGAATTATTTTAAGAGATATTTAAGGCCAAAGTTGGACAAAATCGTTCCATTAAAAAAGTGTTATAGGAGCAAACAGGAATACACATAGGAATGTACATAGAAATGTACATAGGAATATACATAAAAATGTACATAGGAATTTATTCATTTTTAGATCATTTTATGCGTCAGAATTTCCCGGTGTGCAGACTGCATTTAGTTTTTTAATTTGACTCATTTTTTGATGTTTTATTTCTATTTTAAATTCAAATTTTCAGCATTTCGAGAGATATTTTTTACATATTTTAGAAAATTGTATTAATTGAAACTGTTGCCAACTGTATAAACAGAACAAGCAATAATGTTTGCTTTAAATTAAAAATTTATTTTACACGTGACTATTATAAACTGAAAATATAAAAAGCAGGAACTCATTAAAAATTACGTCATAAAAACTATATTTGCACGTGAATTTTAAATGAGAAAGAATATTGCAAAATAATAAATTCATTAAAATGCGTTAGAAATCTTAAATAGGAGAATTTACGTCACATTACACTTAATACTTTACGTATTAAGTGTAATGTGACGTAAATGAACAAAAAATAATATCGCAAAACAGTTTAAATTTAAAAATTGCGCGAGTCATTTATTTGATATTTCGAGATGATCATAATACTTCATTTCTAACAAAAGTATTTTTACGTGAATATTAAAAAGAGAAAGAAAAGTTTGGTGAAAATTACGTCAGATTATAATTGTGAGATTCAAATTATAATTCAATCTTCCGAAATCTTTTCAAAGCCGATCAAATTAGCGTGCTGTTAGAGCCTGCGGTGTCTGAACGGGGGTTGACGAGCGTAGCTTCTAGGGGGCAGAGCCATCTATTATATATATAAAAAAGTAATGATTTGGAAATGGATCAATGAAAATCTGCGTAGATACCGCGAAACGCATTTGATTGGTCAAAACTTTCTAATGCTATAAAGGGGGTTACCAAAAGGGGAGGGCCTGGCTTTGTTGTCAAACGTCGCCAAGTTTTTCGCCATCTTGGCGATATATCGCCAAATTTGGCGACTAAAATAGTCGCCAAAAGTGACGTCAACTTGGCGTTATTTCCAGTATTTCGCCAAATTTCCATAGACTCCTATTGAAATCCAATAGGGTTTACTTACTTGCAGAAAATCAACAAATTAAGATATTTCAATGCAACAAAAACTAATATTAGCTTATAAATAGAGCTTAATTGAACTATTTACATTATTTTTAAACACAAACACTAACTATTCATAATATTCGTAACACTATATACAGGGTGATTCAGCTCGTCGGTGACAAACTTTAAGGATCGATAGAGCACACCTAGACGAACATTTTTGAATAGGGAATGTAGGGTCCCTGACGCGATGGTAAGGCGCTAGGCGCTTTCGAAAATTTGGGTGCCGAAATTCGAAACGTCATAAAAACTAGGGAAATGGTTAGATTTTCTTGCTTGTTGCGTCGAAATGATTCTGTTTGTTTAGACTTTCTTCAGTACCAATTTGATAAGCGTATCTCTTAAAACATGGATAGGGGGCGCTGCAGACTTTGGAGAGCTAGACAACAACTTTAAGCCCGTTATTTTGATAATTTAACACATGCTCGCCAAAGTTTATACTCTAGCTTAAAGTTTGAACCCAAAAGTAGAGCCCTGCAAAAAGCGTAAGAGCCGGAATAAAATGTCAAAGTACAGGGTGGTCGAAACTCGAAGGCTCCTAAGAGATAAACAAACAGATTTCTTGACTTATGGCATGCATTTTCATGATTCTGTTTGCTGGGGCTCTCTGAAACTCAGTTGAACGGTACAAAAAGAAACATCGATAGGGGGCGCTTTGGGCAAAAAACATAATTCGTTGACATTTCGGACGCTAACTGGAAACGGGGCGCTACGATCAGTTAGTAATAATGAAAACACATTTTCTACCTCTGCTCAACACTTCTGAATAAATTTAGACCAAAAACATCAATGATACTGGAAATTTATTTACAAAAAATAACACTACAGAAGATGCTCGAAATTTCGACCTTGGGCCATGATGCAGGCTTCGCACCTCCGTCGCATTGAGGAGTGTGTGTTTCCAACAATGCCAGGAGTATCTCTGATCTGCCCTGCAGCTGCCACAATGCGCGCCACAAGTTCTTCAGCACTGCTGACAGGTGTATGGTATACCTCGGCCTTCAGGTAACCCCAAAGGAAGAAATCCAAGCAGGTGAGGTCTGGTGATCGGGCAGGCCAGTGAACTGGACCCCCACGCCCGATCCACCGCTGGCCATACCTTGCGTTTAGATGGAGACGCACGTCGTTCGTGTAATGGGCCGGAGCTCCATCGTGCTGGAACCACATCTGGCGACGCGAACCTTCGGGTACGTGCGCCTCATCCAGAAGCTGCGGCAGAACTTGATCCAGGAAAATCAGGTAATTTCCACCTGTCAGCCGTTCAGGTAACAAATAAGGGCCAATGAGGCAATCCCCCAGAATGCCGGCCCACACATTTACTGAGAAACGCTCCTGGGCTGCTCGGCTTCTGGTTTCATGTGGATTTTCATCAAACCACACATGACTGTTGTGGGCGTTCCACATTCCCTCCCGGCTGAAGGTGGAATCGTCCGTAAACAAAATGCTGTTTACAAAACGGGGATCCCTGGATCTCATCGCCAAGTACCATCTTGAGAACTCCACTCGAGGGCCAAAATCCTGCTCTCTGAGCAACTGCACCCGCTGGATGTGGTAGGGGTGCAGATTCCGGGAACGTAAGATGCGCCACGCAGTTGCTTGCGAAATGCCAACATGTCTGGCGATATCTCTCGTGCTAAGACCTGGGTTGTCCTCAACCAGGTTAAGCACAGCCTCTTCGTTGTCGGGGGTGCTCACTGATCGCTCCCGTTCAGGCCTGCCTCCGTCGAAAGATCCCGTTGTGGACAACCTCTGGTGTACTCGAGCGAAGAAGGCATGGCAGGGGATTTGCCTGTTGGGGTAACGCTCGGCGTACAACCGCTGAGCGGCTCGTCCATTACAACCAGCAGCGCCATACGCCAAATGCATGTCAGCCAATTCAGAGTTTGTGTACCGTTCCATCCTACTACCGATCTGCAGACAAGTAACCCGAAGCTTAAGTAGGTACCGCACGTTCAAAAGACGTGTCTGCGCATACAACTACGTCATCTCGCGTTGTCGTCTACGCATTACGTATCTTTTGCATATCGATATGGTACGATATCTTTTGCATAAATCAGCAAAAAGCACCTTATGTAAATTTTATTGCGCGCATTGTGCATGAGTGAAACCAGCTATGTTTGTTAAAAAAAAAAAAAAAAAACTGCAGTTTTAATAGCTTCTTATAATAAGTAAATTACTCTCTTGTTTTGTTTCTAACTGATCGTAGCGCCCCGTTTCCAGTTAGCGTCCGAAATGTCAACGAATTATGTTTTTTGCCCAAAGCGCCCCCTATCGATGTTTCTTTTTGTACCGTTCAACTGAGTTTCAGAGAGCCCCAGCAAACAGAATCATGAAAATGCATGCCATAAGTCAAGAAATCTGTTTGTTTATCTCTTAGGAGCCTTCGAGTTTCGACCACCCTGTACTTTGACATTTTATTCCGGCTCTTACGCTTTTTGCAGGGCTCTACTTTTGGGTTCAAACTTTAAGTTAGAGTATAAACTTTGGCGAGCATGTGTTAAATTATCAAAATAACGGGCTTAAAGTTGTTGTCTAGCTCTCCAAAGTCTGCAGCGCCCCCTATCCATGTTTTAAGAGATACGCTTATCAAATTGGTACTGAAGAAAGTCTAAACAAACAGAATCATTTCGACGCAACAAGCAAGAAAATCTAACCATTTCCCTAGTTTTTATGACGTTTCGAATTTCGGCACCCAAATTTTCGAAAGCGCCTAGCGCCTTACCATCGCGTCAGGGACCCTACATTCCCTATTCAAAAATGTTCGTCTAGGTGTGCTCTATCGATCCTTAAAGTTTGTCACCGACGAGCTGAATCACCCTGTATATAATTTTACACATATATGAAGGCGGCGAAATGAAGAATCATATTTTTTACCAAGTGGCATCTAAAAATTGAATGCATAGAAAATAAGGGATCGCGAAATGATCCAGAATGGAAGCGCGAAACAATTACGTGTGGGGTTGGCTAGAAAATAGGGATTGTTTCGCGATACCGAATAGAATCGCGAAGCGATTACGTGGGGGGTTGGTGAGGGTAGCGAGCAGGTGGGAAGAGCCCACCTAGTATAATAAAAAAAAATTTAAAATTTAAATTGCTTTGGCCAAAATCACAGTAGGTCAATTCCATGCAAACTTTTCATGTCTGTCACACAGCTGAAAATTGCTATGCTTGTTGGCTACCAGTATTTTAGAACGGAAAATATGACTTATTTTATTGGAGATATCTCATTAATTTAATAACGCGAAGCAAACATTTCGAAAATAACGGTGGCCAACAAGCATAGCCATTTTCAGCTGTGTGACAGACATGACAAGTTTTCATGAAATTAACCAGTACTAAAGTCAAAGCCTCTAAAAGAGTAATAATTCTAAAAGATATATCTTTGAATTTTCTTGAGGAGTAATGGTGGGATCTAGAGTGCTGCATCGGGTCGGGTTAGCTGCTTTTACCCGCACCCGACCCGACCTGTCGACTGGTACTATATTTTTTCGCTGCGCGTCGGGTTCGGCTCAGGTTGGCTTTCATTGTTCGGACTTCGGGTCGGATTTTGGGTCTTGCAGGTCGGGTTCCAGTAGGTCCGATTTTTCAAAAGAATGTCAAAAATATTATTTCAGGTTAAAAATCTACATATAATAAGTTCGTTAATGGGAAAAATCGGACAAAGGGGGTGGAAATAGGGATGAGTTTTGTGAAAACCGAAAACCTCATAATTTGTTAATTATAATACATACCAAAACAGTTCGAAGTTATTATTACTTCTGGGAAAAGGGCCAAAAATTTATGTATCACAGATTTTTGATAAAATTAAAAATAGGCTCAAGGGGTGCAAAAAAAATAGGGTTTTAGGGAGAGAAAAATTCACAACTTCGTGAATTCTTAAGATATCAAATTCGCTTAAACTTATTATAAATCTTCTTAATGCTATCTACCACTTTTATACTGACACGTTTTCGATATGACCAACTCTTACCGCAAAAAAAATAAAAATAAAAAACGACATTAAAAAAAAGGGTGGGGGGGGGGAGGTTGAAGAAGAAAAAAACACATAACTTCTTCAATTCACAAGCTATCTAATCCGCTTAGTTTTATTATATATATTCTTAACATTATCTACAACTTTTATATTGACATGTTTTTGATAGGACCAACTCTTACAACAAAAACAAATTAAACAAAAATACGGGTTGAAGAAAAAAATTATCGTATTAGCATTATTCTGATAAAACCAGCTCTTACAGAAAAGTGAAATTAAAAACTTGTCAAAAGCGGCCAGATAAAATTGTTAAACTGGGTTTATCTCTAATCTTGAATTTAGTTTTTATTGGTGAAATTCGTATTTAACTTCGAAATCTATCTCCGTCTGTAGACCGAGCAGGCAGGAATTTTTTAATATTGCAGTTGATTTAATTATCCATTAATTCGCGTGATTTTTGTTTAAGAGTTTTCAATTTAAATATTTTTTTGCGAAAATATTTGTATCATTATAGATATTGAGAATGTCGCCGTCTGAGCGATGAAATATGTCGATCTGAATAAATAAAAGTATTTACTTGCCTTGTAAATCTATTTTTATCACTTTCAGCAAATATTAACTTAGTTTGGTGTTTTCAAGTGATTTTTGTATATGTATAAGTTTATAAACCTCAAAACAATAACTTTTAACATAAAAAACCTGAAAAATAGAAACACAAACTTGATCACGTTGTTTATGTTTTGACTGGAGTATAAGACTGGCACACTTTTTGAAAAGAACAGAAAGTAATTTTTTGTAGTGTGGGGAGTTTTACAGCATTTCCACTTACTGAAGAGGATGTGGCTGTTTGTTCACCTGGTTATTGTTATAGTTTTAAAATTAAAAGTTATTGTTTTGAGGTTTATAGTTAATTTCTTCTATATTGTTAGTTTAATTACTTCTGTACACCTACTTTCAAATATTAATATTTTGAAGTTCATGCATTTAAATGAAGTATATTTTGTTGCATTTTTATGAGCTGCTTTTCCGCCTGTGACGCAATAACTTTCATTATTAATGTTTGAAATATATACATAATGTAAAATACTATTTAAAATATTAGGCTAAAATTTGTTCTAATATTCAGTATTCATCTGTTCGGCCAAAGCACTTTCGTTACATCCCTAATTTAGAAGCGATTATAGAGTGATAAAAGCGAAAGCGATATCAAAGGTAGCTTCAACAATCGTTACGACACAGCATTAGTCACACAATAATAATATTATTTTCACACACTATTATTTATAACAACATGTATAATAATCAATTATAAACATGTTAAGCTAAATCTACCCTATATATACAAAATCCTAATGAAACGGATATTATGAAACGAATTTAAGTAACGATTGTATGAAACGATTGATTAAACAACTGATTATGTTTCACGGCGATTTCTCCTAAAATACGGAATACTTTGCGATGAAATTAACACCAAAAATACATATTGATCTGCAGATCTCAAAACTGGTATTAGAATTTTTAAATTCGAATTAGTTTTCGAAATATTATTTTTTTTCTAATTTTAAATACTTTTCTCTAATGATGGCAACTCAAATTTTAATCATAACAGATATTTTTTTTTCAGATTTTAGAAAAGGTTACTATTTTAAACTAATTTGGCGAGAAGTTTGGCCTCCCTTAAATGTATGCTAAGAAATGTATCATGTTACTTTTAATCATAATTCAATTTGTATTTCATTATCATTTTATTTAATACAAACTGAAACATTTAAAATAAATGGCTTTCACTTCTTTATTTTTTTTAAACGAAATGAAAAGAAAAATATTAGGTACAGATGTCATATACGCACCGGGGTATCTAATTGGCGCCAAAATGGCATTATTTTGGTTGACATGGTAACCCGGCTACTGTTGTTTATTTAACAATAAATGTTTATTTACTTTATTTTCTTTTTTTTAATTACATAAATTGTTTTGTTCTATAGTTAATTATTTTTTTGGTTATTTTCTTTTAAAAATAAAAAATTATAGAAAATAATTAAAAAAGAAAAGCAATTTAACAAAATACAACGACTATTTGGAAAATGATTTTTTCGAAGACTAAAATTTAAGACATAAAAAAACGCACGGAGTTGATCATACATTACGTACGCCATGAATTAAACATTAACATTCCTGGAACCATCATAAACAAATTTTAAAAGAAATTTCAGTTTTACAATTTTCGGCACTGTAAATTTTTAAACTTCTACGGAGCTGGTCATACATTACGTACGCCATGGATTAAACATTAATATTCCTGGACCAATTTTAAATGAAATTTCATACATTACGTACCATGGATTACACTTTTCGGTACTGTAAATTTTTAAACTTCTACGGAGCTGGTCATACATTACGTACGCCATGGATTAAACATTAATATTCCTGGACCAATTTTAAATGAAATTTCATACATTACGTACCATGGATTACACTTTTCGGTACTGTAAATTTTTAAACTTCTACGGAGCTGGTCATACATTACGTACGCCATGGATTAAACATTAATATTTGTGGACCCATTTTAATTGAAATTTAATTTTTAAACTTCTAAACATCCCACAATATTACTTTTTACACCATCGTATAGAGAAAAAAATGTACTTTTAAATGCAATTTGTTTGAAAGCTGTATCTCAATTTGTTTCTGAGTTATTAATTTTTTTTGTAGTTTTTATTACTTCTTTGTCATAGTGGCAACAGAAATATCCATCTCTGTTGAAAATAAAGGGAAAATACAGATTACTGTATAGACCAATCAGAAAACGAATAAAATGCGGATTCAACTAATAAAAAGCTTCAGATATGTTTTTGATTTCCTACACTGACGAAGACAATAACCATTTTTACAAATGGTTAAAAATACGGTACTACTTAGTTATTCCATTGACTCATTTCGCCAAATTATATAAATCGCCAAACCACTCGCCAAATTATACAAATTGACATAATTTTTTATTTTAAATAACGAAAGAACAAAGAAAATTGTATAACATTAATAAATATACAAATAAAACGTCGAAATAAAAATCACTTGATGGCGTAAAGACGTGTAACTTGCTAAAGTCAAGTGAATGTGACATTTACGATCAACCATTATTGGCATTTAATCTTATAGTTTGGTGATAGATTTTTGGTCGACGGGATAACTAAGTAGTACCAAAAATACATATGTAACTGGTATTCGAAAAGGAGGTTTTCGCCAAATTTTTGTAAAAAAAAATCATGTCAAACCCGGTGCGTATATGGAATCTGGCCAAATATTAAATGATGTAACAAACGATGACATTTAATTTCAACTTCAAAACAATCTTTTAATTTACCACTCGAAAAAAAAAGTCCTTCCGGCCAGTGCCGGGAGGAAGAGGTAGCTTTCATATTCCTTATTTTTAAAAAGCCAACTTATATTATTCAAACACACGAAGCTCAATTAAGTGGAAACCGAATGTAGGAGATTCAATACTAATTTTTATCAATACTAAATCATTATGAATGAGAATTTCGCGAAATTAGTCAGCTTTATCCAAGCTGCTTTTATTTAAAGTCACTTATATTTGGCTGCCAAATTCGGCGATTTCTTAAAGTGCCTGCCATTTTAAGACAACATGGTAGATGAGGCTAACCAGTGAACTTGGTCGAGACCTTAGTAATTGCTGTGCACATGCTCGCTCATATCGGAATCGGTTGATATATACGAGTGCTGTCGCATGCAAAAAAACCGATTTTTCAAAATGTCACCCACTTTAGAAATTGAAACTGCTATATCTGAGCCATTTTTTAAGATAAAGACAAACAAAAAATGCTCCTGAATCCTTATATCAAGGTCAAATACTTAAGAAAGAAACCTTTTCAATTTCTAATTTTTTTGCACCTCACTTTAAATATAATTTTTTTTTTTAATTTAATGGCCGCCATTTTGAAACAAGATGGCTGATGAAGCTAGCCAGCGAACTTGGTCGAGATATTGATGTATACTATTCAGATGCCTTCTTCCATCGAAATAGGCGAATACGTGTGGTATCGCGTGACAAATACAAGATCGTTTCAAAGTGTTAGCCATGATAGAAATTCAAAGTGCTATAATTCAACCACTTTTTAAGATATAAACAAAAGAACAAATTTTCAGAAACAAAAACTGCTCCAGAATCTTTCTTTCAAGGCCAAACACATAAAAAAAAAATCTTTTTCATTTTCCAATTTTTTAATACCTCATTTTAAATTTTAAATTACATTTTTTTAAAATGGCAACCCTTTTGAAACAAGATGGCGAATGAAGCTGGCCAACGAACTTGGTCGAGACATTGGTATGTACTATGTACAGACATAGTTACATTCAAATCGGTTCATAAATACGCCTGTTATCGCGTGACAAAAATCAGGTCGTTTTAAAATGTCAGCCGCAATAGAAATTCAAAATGTTATAACTCAGCCATTTTTTTAGATGTAGACGAAACAAAACCTGTTCCGGAATCTTTGTATTAAGGTCAAACACATACAAAAAAAATCTTTTTCATTTTCCAATTTTTTAGTATCTCATTTTTAATTTAATTTTTTTTAAATGGCCACCATTTTGAAACAAGATGGCGAATGAAGCTGGTCAACGGACTCGGTTGAGTTATTTGTGTGTACTATGTACACACCAAGGTACATCCAAATCGGTTCATAAATACGTCTGTTATCACGTGGCAAAAATCAGGACGTTTCAAAATGTCAGCCACGCTAGAAATTCAAAATGCTATAACTCAGCCATTTTTTAAGATATAGACGAAACAAAAACTGCTCCCGAATCTTTTTATCAAGGTCAAACACATAAGAAAAAAATATTTTTTCAATTTTCAATTTTTTGATACCACATTTCAAATTTAAATTTTTCTTAAAATTTTAAATGGCCGCCATTTTTAAACAAGAGGGCGGATGAAGCTGGCCAACGAACTCGTTCGAGACATTGGTCTGTACTATGTATAAACGAAGTTACATCCAAATCGGTTCATAAATACGCCTTTTATCGCGTGACAAAATTCAGGACGTTTCAAAATGTCAGCTTCGCTAGAAATTCAAAATGCTATAACTCAGCCATTTTTTAAGATATAGACGAAACAAAAAAGTCCTTCCGGCCAGTGCCGGGAGGAAGAGGTAGCTTTCATATTCCTTATTTTAAAAAAGCTAACTTATATTATTCAAACACACGAAGCTCAATTTAGTGGAAACCGAATATAGGAGATTCAATACTAATTTTTGCCAATACTACATCATAATGAATGAAAATTTCGCGAAATTAGTCATCTTTATCCAAGCTGCTTTTATTTAAAGTAACTTATATTTGGCTGCCAAATTCGGCGATTTCTTAAAGTGCCTGCCATTTTAAGAAAACATGGTGGATGAGGCTAACCAGTGAACTTGCTCGAGACCTTAGTAATTGCTGTGCACATGCTCACTCACATCCGAATCGGTTGATGTATACGAGTGCTGTAGCATGCAAAAAATCAGATTTTTCAAAATGTCACCCACAATAGAAATTGAAACTGCTATATCTGAGCCATTTTTTAACGTAAAGACAAACTAAAAATGCTCCTGAATTCTTATATCAAGGTCAAATACTTAAGAAAGAAACCTTTTTCAATTTCTAATTTTTTTGCACCTCACTTTAAATATATATATTTTTCTTAATTTAATGGCCGCCATTTTGAAACAAGATGGCTGATGAATCTGGCCAGCGAACTTGGTCGAGGTATTGATGTATACTATCCACATGCCTTCTTACATCGAAATAGGCGAATACGTGTGATATCGCGTGACAAATACAAGATCGTTTCAAAATGTTAACCATGCTAGAAATTCAAAGTGCTGTAATTCATCCATTTTTTAAGATATAAACAAAAGAACAAATTTTCAGAAACAAAAACTGCTCCGGAATCTTTGTATCAAGGCCAAACACATAAAAAAAATCTTTTTCATTTTCCAATTTTTTAATACCTCATTTTAAATTTTAAATTACTTTTTTTAAAATGGCAACCGTTTTGAAACAAGATCGCTAATGAAGCTGGCCAACAAACTCGGTCGAGACATTGGTCTGTACTATGTACAGACCAAGTTACACCCAAATCGGTTCATAAATACGCCTGTTATCGCGTGACAAAAATCAGGTCGTTTTAAAATGTCAGCCAAAATAGAAATTCAAAATGCTATTACTCAGCCATTTTTTTAGATATAGACGAAACAAAAACTGTTCCGGAATCTTTGTATTAAGGTCAAACACATACGAAAAAAATCTTTTTCATTTTCCAATTTTTTGGTATCTCATTTTAATTTTTTTAATTTTTAATTTTTTTAAATAGCCGCCATTTTGAAACAAGATGGCGGATGAAGCTGGCCAACGAACTCGGTCGAGACATTAGTATGTACTATGTATAAACGAAGTTACATCCAAATCGGTTCATAAATACGCCTTTTATCGCGTGACAAAATTCAGGACGTTTCAAAATGTCGGCCACGCTAGAAATTCAAAATGCTGCAACTCAGCCATTTTTTAAGATATAGACGAAACAAAAACTGCTCCGAAATCTTTGTATAAAGGTCAAATACATAAGAAAAAAATATTTTTCCATTTTCAATTTTTTGGTACCACATCTCAAATTTTAAATTTTTTTAAAAATTTTAAATGGCCGCCATTTTGAAACAAAATGGCGGATGAAGCTGGCCAACGAACTCGGTCGAGACATTGGTATGCACTATGTACACACCGAATTACATCGAAATCGGTTCATAAATACGCCTTATATCGCGTGACAAATTTCAGGACGTTTCAAAATGTCAGCCACGCTAGAAATTCAAAATGCTATAACTCAGCCATTTTTTAAGATATAGACGAAACAAAAACTGCTCCGAAATCTTTGTATAAAGGTCAAATACATAAGAAAAAAATATTTTTCCATTTTTAATTTTTTGGTACCACATTTCAAGTTTTAATGTTTTTTAAACTTTTAAATTGCCACCATTTTGAAACAAAACGGCGGATGAAGCTAGCCAACGAACTCGGTCGAGACATTTGTATGTACTATGTACATACCGAATTACATCGAAATCGGTTTATAATTACGAGAGTTACAGTGTGACATATGTCATATATATATATATATATATCAATTTTGAACGAGGGTGGTTTCGGGGTCTGGGGGTCATGATCGATGAAAATATACCAAAATTTTTTGAAATCGCTTTCCTCCGAACGGCTGCAATAGGTAGCTTTTTGTAATGAAAGCTACCTAAAATCCTCCCGAATCTTTTTATCAAGGTCAAACACATAAGAAAAAAATATTTTTTCAATTTTCAATTTTTTGATACCACATTTCAAATTTAAATTTTTCTTAAAATTTTAAATGGCCGCCATTTTTAAACAAGATGGCGGATGAAGCTGGCCAACGAACTCGTTCGAGACATTGGTCTGTACTATGTATAAACGAAGTTACATCTAAATCGGTTCATAAATACGCCTTTTATCGCGTGCAAAATTCAGGACGTTCCAAAATGTCAGCTTCGCTAGAAATTCAAAATGCTATAACTCAGCCATTTTTTAAGATATAGACGAAACAAAAACTGCTACGGAGTCTTTGTACAAAGGTCAAATACATAAGAAAAAAGTATTTTTCCATTCTCAGATTTTTGGTACCACATTTCAAATTTTAAATTTTTAAAAAAAATTTTAAATGGCCGCCATTTTGAAACAAAATGGCGGATGAAGCTGGCGAACGAACTCGGTCGAGACATTGGTATGTACTATGTACACACCGAATTACATCCAAATCGGTTCATAAAAACGAGAGTTACAGTGTGACATAGGTCAGATATATATATATATATATTGATATATATATATATATATATATATATATCAATTTTGAACGGAGGGTGGTTTCGGGGCTGGGGGTCATGATCGATGAAAATATACCAAAATTTTTTGAAATCGCTTTCCTCCGAACGGCTGCAATAGGTAGCTTTTTGTAAAGAAAGCTACCTAAAATGATAACTGGCGAGTTGAAAAATAGCTGTTGGCGAGATTTGCACCCGGCTAGCGTAACAGTACCAAGAATTCTTTGCGACCATGGAAACTTTTATGTAGTTTTCTTCGAAAAAGAAATTTGATTTTTTAATCAAAAGGGAAAACTTTCGGCACACTTGTCATATACGGACCCATATTGGCGCGATTTTTTTTCTGACGCCAATGTCATATTCGCAATGGGTACTTAACTGGCGCCATAATATCATTATTTTGCTTGATTTGATAAGCCGGATGTTGTTGTTTAAGCTGTTGATGTTTTTCCCAAATTAGCGTCGGGAAACAATCGCGCCAATATGAGGCCGTATATGATATCTGGGCCAAACTTTCATATGAAAAGCGAAGGGTTCAGAGCGCATTTATTTATGGCAATTACATGGACTATTTTAATATAGATGAAATGATGGCGATAGAATAATATTTGGCGACTTATCCCCTGTACCTGGCTAACATTAAAGTACGAAAATGGCACCAGGAATATAAAAAGCGAAGTGGTTCACCCGGAACTGTTGATGATAGTCACATGACTTAGGCTATTGTTATAGAAATATATTTTTTTAAATACCGAGAGACAAAGACTCTTTACACTTAATTCATTTTATTTTAGCTTCTTTTCAAACGTTTAACTGATCCTCTTTAATCAAACACGAAAACAAGCATTGGATGTCATAACAGCAACTGATCCCGCCTTAAATTTTTGAAATCAAAAGAAATTGAATGGAAACCCGCAGGGAGACACAATTTACAAGGAGATCTACACAGCTTTTTACAGTATAATTCAATCTTCTCTAATATTTTTAAAACCGATCAGATTCGCGTGTTTTCAGATTCTGCGGTGTCTGAACGGGGGTTGGCGAGCGAACTTGCAGGGGGCAGAGACCCCTAGTAATGCTATAAAAAGTGATAGAATATCTTTATTTAGATTGACGAATGTTTCATCTCACAAACCGCGACATTTTCAAAATCATTCATGTTAGAAATATTTTCACAAAATTAAAAAAAAAAAAAAAAACAATAACTTGGTAAACAATGTCACGAGGCATCATGCATAATTAAAATCAGTGCAAACATAAAATAAAATGAATTGGATATTTGTTAGCGTGAATTAATTTTTACTATTATTACTAAAATTGCATAACATCTCTTTCCAAATTTTAGGTAAATCAAGGGATACTGAATCATTGCAAATATTCTTTTTGCGTAAAAATATCTCTATTGATTCCCGGATAATGGATGGCAAATAAAATCCTGAAGGTTCTTTGCTGCATAATCTGGCCAAAGCTGTGGTTCTCCTGTCGTATTTGATGTCTGCTACATGTTCTTTGATTCTAGTTTTAAGTTTCCTGCTTGTCATACCTATATAAAACTGTATTGTTCCATCTTCTTTGTGGAAGGTATTTTGTGTATACTGGTTTGATTCAATCGGATCTATTTTCTTGGATACTACATTTGTTCATTTCATGGAAGGTTTTGCAGCAAGGGAGATATTGAATTTATTGAGTTTATATTTCAAACGTTCGAAGAAACCAGGAAAATATTGTAAAGTGGATAACATGGAATTTTGTGGATTGAAATTTCTGTGAAATATACAGTGATTGAAATAAACAGTGTAGTATACTTAAAAAAAATAAGCTTTAATCAATTAGTAGTTTAATATTAGTTATATTATGATTATCTTGTGCAGTGTCTAATTTGGCCGGAACTGTGCTCCGGTACTTCTTTGCTTTTAGTGATTATTTAAATATTAGTCGGAATTGACAGGAGCTGATAAATGCAGCGCTCCGGAGACCTGCGGAACAGCGCTTCTGACGTACCGAAGCCTATATTATATTCTCCTGTTCCTACCAACACCAATCCTTAGCGTTCTTTCCTACCAAAGTGCTGTCATATGTGACATAGCGTGGTGTCGAACGCATAGGACCGCACTTCTCTGGTAGCGCTCACAAATGTAGACTCAATGGTTTTCTGTCCCAATAATTTTCAAACGGCGACGAGGAATACCAGAGTTAACTGCAACCGTATCAGCCGTTTTTACCCTTGGTCGTATTATCCCAGCAAAGAGGAAATTGCTGGCCAGCAGCAAGATAGGTGCTGGCTAATGGTTTACCACTGCTGAACAGCTTCAGTCAACTTTGCTGTTGGAAATCGTCAGATAAAATTCTGGTGGGCTTCCGTTTTATCTCATGTGCTGGCCCACCACTACATGGAAGCGCACGAACTTTTGCAGTATTATTGCTGGGAACCCTTACGCTAGGTGGCGCTGCGAATATTGAAGACAGTGAGTATTTGAACACAAATCTGAAATGAATATCTTAACACAATTTAAACTGTGAAGCTAATTTTTTTTAAAAAACTGTAAATAACATAGCACCACTGCCACCAACAAAATAAATAAGTAAATGAATGAATAAATAAATTTTTTATTTCGACGCATTTTTTTTCTCTCCTTAAATCTGGTTTTACTAAGTTACAAAGGATTTCGGTTTTCATAATTTACATAGTTGAGAATCAATAAAAAAAAAAAGCGTATGAAATATATAGGATTTCTATGCAATACAATACTTTCTATACCAGTTTAATGATTGGGAACGTAAATCACAAAAGAAACAAACTTCAAATAGTGCAATGAGAGCTTGAGAACTACGAGCGCTTGTAGAATACACTGAAAGTACGTGTTCATGTCCGATCACGAAAACCAACCAGCACCGAGCGCGGTTAGTACTCGGGGGGGGGGGGGGGTGACCACATGGAAACCGCTGCAAGTTCAAACATTTCTATAGGCATTTCTGTTATAGACATTTATAGCTCTTGGTGAAACTAGCTTATAGAAAAAAGGGCTATAATGCTTTGTTTTTTCTAAGGGAAAATGCTGGACCAGCAAAGAAATAGCAGTAGAATCGGTGCTAGCACTGCAGGAAAAGTGCCGGATTGAAGTAATGTAATGGCATACCAATACTGGCCTTCTGTTCGCCATCACTGATGGGCCAGCTGCATTCCGCACGGACACTTTTGTACTGGTTTAAGAAATGGCACCCTTGCACTTTACCGCTGATGGCAGTGCTGGCTGCCATCTTTTTTCCAGCTGATGGCCCACTGTTTCTTTCTTTGCTGGGATGTTTACTCGCTGCTTTTAGTTCGTGTTTGTAAAATACTTTTACTGATCAACATATTGGCTCCAGTCGGTGCTTAATTTGCAGTGAAGCTCACAGGAACGCAGCTCCAGCGCTTTATTTTTAGTTAATATTTAAATATTAGTCGGAATTCACTAGATTTTATAAATACTGCTCAGTGAAGCCCTGTGTGTTATGTTTTGTTCGTTGATACAAAAAAATCCTTGGTAAAGAGGATTTTCTGAAAATTCCCCCGTTTTACTCTGTTCATTTATTAGGTTTTATTATTCGTTGCCTCAGATCAACAGTATAGGATATCCAGTAATAATAAAAGGACTTTCGGCATGTGCCGGGAGGAAGAGGTAGCTTTCACATATCTTGGTTTTAAAATTTTGCAAGTTTAACTCGAAGCTAATTTTACTCAAATTTTAAGAAGCTAAAATGCGACGAACTCGATAAAAGACTATTCGTCAATACTGAATTTGAATGACTATTGCGCCAAATTCCTAAGCTATTGCCAAGTTGGCATCATTTTTGGATACTTATTTTTGGTTGACAAATTTGGCGACATTTCGCCAAGGCGCGCGAAGCGTGGCGAGAATTTAAAGCTAACGAATATTAATAATATTTAAGCATTGCGCGGTAATGCACGGTTCAAATGGCCGCCATTTTCAAACAAGATTTCAAATGAATCTGGCCAACAAACTCGGTCGAGACATTGGTATGTACTATGCATACAATCAATATCATCCAAGTCAGTTTATAAATACGAGAGTTACAGCATGACGAAAATCAGATTGTTTCAAAATGTCAGCTACCCTAGAAATTCAAACTGCTATATCTCAGCCATTTTTAAGATAAAGACGAAACAAACTATGCTCCGGAATCCTTCTATTAAGGTCAAACCCTTAAGAAAAAAATATTTTTCAGTTTTTAATTTATTCACACTGCTTTCTAAATGTTTAAATTAAAAAAATTAAATGGCCGCCATTTTGAAACAAGATGGCGGATGAAGCTGGCCAAAGAACTCGGTCGAGACATTGGTATGTACTATGCATACAATTAATTTCATCCAAAAAGGTTAACAAATGCCAATTAATTTCATCCAAAAAGGTTAATAAATACAAGAGTTATCGTATAAAAATATCACATATATATATTAAACAAAAACCTAATTTGCAGAACAAATTAAAAAAACAAAATTTATTTCCTAAATTGTTTAAGCCCGAGAAGGGGCAGGTATTAAGATATTTCATTCAATTCGTTCTACATTTAATGTTAAATTTTTGTAACAAATAAGTTAAACCAATTGAAAATTAAAAAATAAAAATGAAATTCATACAATATAATGCTTTAAACACCTATATACTTAGATTCCGTTCAAATGAAATCGAAATAAATCTTAGACATTTTTTTAAGTTTTGTATTTTGCATGTACCTTATCATATTATGTACAATCGTCATAAACATAATGCAAAATGTGCAGTGCAAATATTTACAACTTAAAAATGGAAAAAGTCTAAGATTTATTTAAATTTCATTTGAACGGAATCTAAGTATATAGGTGTTTAAAGCATTATATTGTATGAATTTCATTTTTATTCAATTCCTACTATTAGCTCACACTCTCCCTATATTTATTTATATATTTATATATTTATATATTTATCTTGTACAAATTTTCAATCGTTAATAAAATACTCATTATTCATCCTATCAGGTTGAAATAAATTTTTTTAAACTTGTACTGGATGACAATTCATGTTAATAAAGTTTTTTCAAATATTGACTAATTCATTAAATTTTAATTAATTAATTTTAGTTTTGCATGGGAAACAAAATGGCCGCCATTGATTATTGAATTTCAATGAAAGTATTTTCAATAAGGGTTACCATAGGGGGGGGGGACCCTGTTCTGTCGCCAAATGCCGCCAAGTTTGTCGCCAACTTGGCGATATATCGCAAAATTTGGCGGCCAAAATGAGTCGCCAAAAGTGACGCCAACTTGGCGATATCTGTAATATTTCGCCAAATTCCCACAGAGTTCCATTGTAAACCTACTTGCTTATAGAAAATCAACAAATTGAGATATTTTAATTCAACAAAAACTCATATTAGCTTGATTATATTAAATTTTTCTTTGATGGCCTAAGTAGGAATTGACTTTAAAAAAAAATTATATTACTTGTTTTTTAATGTTCAATTGGTTTAGCTTATTTGCTACAAAAATTTAACATTAAATGTAGAACGAATTGAATGAAATATCTTAATACCTGCCCCTTCTCTGGCTTAAACAATTTCGGAAATAAATTTTGTTTTTTTAATTTGTTCTGCAAATTAGGTTTTTGTATGTCAAGTTTGTTAATAACTACTGCATTCAGACAAACACATTTCAAAATTAATGGAGGGTATCATCATCAGGCTTTGATTTGTGCGACATCGCATCACAATTTGTGATGCAATTTACCTATGTATGATTCAAAATGTTTCACCAGTGCAGTAATGCAGGTTGTTGTAGTTTGGTCAAAAAATTACAATCTGAAATTAAAAAATCTGCTTGGAAATGTCATTTTTCTTCCACTATGACGTCATATTCATCTTCTTTTTAATTCTTAAAAAAAAAAAAAAAAAACTATTTCAGCTCCTTCAGTTTCATGTTTCACGTGAAAATCATTCAACTAAAAATAGGCAAATTATTATTACGGCTTTTGAATTATTTACAACAATGAAGGAAGAATGTTAAATTTTATTAGAAAATGGCCGTCTCAATGAAAAAAGCGAAATTTGGAATTATTAAGAAAAATATTTGAATAATGTAAATAAAAATTAGCCCATGTTACTCTCTAGATTATAATCCACCTATATGCAAAGGCATTTTATGATCAGTTTTGATCCTGACGTCTGGCAAATATTTTTACACTTTGAATTTATAATATTATTAGAATTAGCAAAGAATTAAAAATGAGTGGCATCAGGGACAAAAAGGTGGGAAGAAAGAAATGAAAAAGTTATGATCTCCATAGGCTTTCCTATGTTTAATTAACATTGAGAAGTGACACTGGAAATAAATAAGTATATATATAATTCTCTCTAAGTTCTACCAATATCCATTTTTCTTTTTCTGCTAATTTTACTTTTTATATTTGATTGTAATTTGTAATGTTTTTTTAATGTTCATATATATATTTGGACTAGGGGGCTCTGCCCCCTACGAGCTACGCTCGGCAACCCCCGTTCCGACATCTCAAATTCTAAAAGCAGGCTAATTTCATCGGCTTTAAAAAGATTGAATTATAATTTAAAAAAAAAATAAACGGTCAAATGCGAGCATTACTCGCGTACAGAGGGTTCCGTAGAATAAATATATGAATTTGTAATTGTATTATAAAAAAAAAAAGTTGATAAAAGAATACTAAGACTTTGTAAAAAACTATACAACGTAGGGTTGGATATAACTGTATATACTAGGACTTCCCTCAGAGGGATTAGTCTGAGCGATATTGCTGAGAACATTGATTTAATAATAACATGTGGAAGCAAAGAAAGTGAGATGTTATCGTTAATTGTCCATATACTGCGATAAATTCAAATGATGAAAATAAACGAATCGTAGAATTACAAAATCTTATATATAAATTCGTATACACTGCTTAAAAAAATGGGAAATCAAACCATGCAAGACAGCCATGCATGGATATAAAATTGGAAGTACGCAATGTATTAAAAGTAAAATAGAAAATGAAACACTAAATTATCTTATATCGGAATTTTAACTGTATAAAATGATGTCAAGAGCATAATCAGACTTTCCGCACCTATTTGAGTAACTTTAAATGCCAAATATATGATATTTTAAAAAAAATGGGAAATCAAACCATGCAAGACAGCCATGCATGGATATAAAATTGGAAGTACGCAATGTATTAAAAGTAAAATAGAAAATGAAACACTAAATTATCTTATATCGGAATTTTAACTGTATAAAATGATGTCAAGAGCATAATCAGACTTTCCGCACCAATTTGAGTAACTTTAAATGCCAAATATATGATATTTCAAAACAATGGACTATACTTTATATAGTGTGTGCTCCCCAGGGATAGTTAATATTGTACAATATCTGTTTTCCACGGATGCAACGAGGTTTTCGATAACAGTTAAGAAATACTCTCCTCAAAATCTGATATAGTATCAAAGTACCGAATGCATCAACAGTGGCATGCAATGCTTTGTTAGAGTGTGTTTTAGATATGCTCGATCGGATTTAAATGATGAGTGTATGCTGGCCACTATATACGCTGTATTGTTCTATTTTCAAACATATTCTGCACAAGTTGAGCTGTATTTAGCATGTATTAAATAAAAGAAATCGGCAGTGATTGCAACATAATGTATGACACAAAATCTGAATATATCGTCTGCATAACTTTTGAGCTGTCAAAGTGTCTTTTGAAGTAATTTAGAAATCCATACATATTTATTCAGCAAATCATGCAAGCTAACATACGCTAATATAAACCCGATTATGAAATTTCACCAGAATAATTTAATATATAAAAAATCTACTAATGATAATTGAGAATATGACCTTATGATAAAATGTCTAGAAAAATGAATCAGATAAAAAATTCATATCACATTTAAAACGGCACTTCCCTCTGTTAGTGGGCTTGGAGAGAGAGAGAAAAACCTAGAGAAGGAACACTTTAACAAGTACTTTCGGGCATCCTACTCACTGTTTCATACAGGTCTTTATTCTATATTTACACAATTTATTTAATGCTAGGTGGGTATCTATCAGTTTTGTTGCATTAAAATTGCATGTTTTGCGGAGGAAATGCAGCATTATGAAATATTTAAAGTTGCTATACCTAATAATTCCAAATTAATGGTAATTGAGATCGCTTTCCGTTCATTTCATCTTTTCAAATTTAAAATTTTTTAGAAACCATTCATAGAGACAATTGTATATTTTAAAACTAACCCGAAGCAAAATTTCAAGATTTCGGGCTCAGCAGTAACACAGAAATAGAAAATTTTCGAAAGTTTTTTGTTTCTGCACTGTTTTATATAGCGACATTTTTAGAAATTGCTCTATTGCGAGAATTTACGTCATGATAAATACAGTCATATCAATTTTCATGTTTATATTCCTAACAATTCCATGTACTTCGTTACTTTGATCATCTATAGATCTTTTTCCGCTTTGTTTAGTCTTTCGATTTTTTAGAATTCGTTCTACAACGAGCATTTACATCTTATAAATTACTACCATGCCAAAGTTCTAGTTTCTAACCCCAACAGTATCCCAAAAATTTCAGTATTCCAAATAAATCATAGTTTAGAATCTTTCTAGAAATTTTTACGTTTATCCTTCAAATTGAAGCTTTTAGAGAGCGTTCATTACGAGTATTTACGTCTTAAAAGTAACTACCGCACCAAATTTAAAATTTTTAACCCAATCAATATCGCAGAAATCGCAATTTTAGAACTTTTTTGCTCCTGCAGCGATGTAGGTTCTTGCACTGACATAAAATGCAGCCTTTTTTTCGGAGCAGAAATGGCCAACAACATTGTTTTAAGTTGGCTATGTAGTTTCAGAGATAACATCTCACAAGCGTACAAGCATTAAATATATTATGCACTTTATAATATTATAACGCTTTATAATATTAGCATTTGATGTACAGATACAAAAGACATTTATCTGTTGCAAACTAAAGTGCCTGGCATTGCCCAGAATTTGAAGGATGTTTATTCTGAAAAATCAATTTCAAAATTTAACATAGAACACAAAACAAACTTTAAAAAAAAGCGGTCGAAATTTCGTATGAATGAATCATATGAAAACGCTATATAAAAATTTATAAATGTATATAACAGACGCAAAAGAATACAGCTGTAAATGATCTTATTTCAATTTATAATTGGAGCAATAACGTTAAAATACGCCAATATTTCCCTAATCGTGTTTTTATCATGCTTCAATAAATTTTTCACTCATATGACGTTATACTATATCCACCACGTCCTTTATATTTCCAATATGACGTAATATTTTCCTCTTTCACGTGGAAATCTTGAAATAGAAAAGTTATGAAGTTATATTCACTTTCATTTAAATTCGTCAAACTATTTATTTCATTTTCATTTTTCACGTGAATATCTTGCAATAGAAAAGTTATGATGTAATATTCACCTTTTTTTAAATTCGGCAAACTATTTATTTCATTTTTCACGTGGAAATCTTACAGTAGAAAATTAATTGTTGTAGTAAATAATTTTATTGTGTATTTTAATTGTTGGCAACTGCTATAACGAAAAATGTTTAAATTTGATAAGAAATTGCTTTTAAATTGGTGTTTTTTTATTAATTGAAAATTAACTATAAATTATTTCGATTCCGGATTACTTTAGTTGCCTCGGCCATGTTTTAATTCACATGTATGTATCTTTTCACAATTTTGGCTTCCAAATTGTGGATTTTTATAGAGTTGCAAACAGACAGATAGACAAGTTTTCATTTTTATATATCTCTCTATTCTAAAAAATGCAACTAACGCTGTCACCGCCGCCGCAGCCGCCGGTTGTGAATTTTTTGTGACCGGAGGTCTTTCTTCGTTAATATTAAGAAAACTATTGCATACAAAAATATGAAAATCGGTCGTATTATAGAGAAATGTTTAATCAACACGCTAATGTATACAGTTTTCAAATCGAAGAATTATTTTAAGAGCTATTTAATGCTAAAGTTGGACAAAATAGTTCAATTAAAAAAGTTTTATAGGAGCAAAAACTATACATGAGAATTTAATCATTTTTAGATCAATTTATTCAATAGAAGATCCCGATGTGCAGATTCCATTAATTTTTTTAATTTGACTCATTTTTTGAGGTTTCTATTTTAAATTCAAATATTCAGCATTTCGACGGATATTTTTTACATATTTTAGAAAATGGTATTAATTTAAACTGTTGCCAACTGTATAAACAGCGCAAACAATAATGTTTGCTTCAAATAAAAAAAAATATTTACACGTTACTATTATAAACAGAAAAAAACCTTCAAATTAGAATTGAATAATTAGGTATAAAAAGCAGGCACTTATAGGAAATTACGCCATAAAAACTATATTTACATGTGAATTTTAAAAGAGAAAGGATATTGTAAAATAAATTCATTAACATGCGTTGGAAGTCTTAAATAGAAGAAATTACGTCACATTACACTTATGCAAAATGAACAAAAAATAATATTGCAAAACAGTTTAAATTTAAAAATTGCGCGAGTCAAAATATTAGAGGTTAAATATTAGACTTTTTCAAAATTTTATTATTTGTCTTTTGATGTGAGGTGTTCAGCTATAAGTATGCAAAAATTCATGTCTCCAACTTAATTAGGGGCTGAGTTAGAAAAATTGTTTAAGATACACAAGTTAGAGCCCAGAGGGTTAAATATTAGACCTTTTTCAAAATTTTATTATTTGTCGTTTGATGTGAGGTGTTCAGCTATAAGTATGCAAAATTTCATGCCTCCAACTTAATTAGGGGCTGAGTTAGAAAAATTGCTTAAAATACACAAGTTAGAGCCCAGAGGGTCAAATAATAGACTTTTTCAAAATTTTATTATTTGTCGTTTGATGTGAGGTGTTCAGCTATATGTATGCAAAATTTCATGTCTCCAACTTAATTAGGGGCTGAGTTAAAAAAATTGCTTTAAATACAGAAGTTAGAAACCGGAGGGTTAAATGTAACTTTTACAAAATTTTATGATTTATCGTGTTATTGCAAATGTTCAGCTATAAGTATGCAAACTTTCATGTCTCCAACTTAATTAGCGGCTGAGTTAGAAAAATTGCTTAAAATACACAAGTTAGAGCCCAGAGGGTTAAATAATAGACTTTTTCAAAAATTTTATTATTTGTCGTTTGATGTGAGGTGTTCAGCTATAAGTATGCAAAATTTCATGTCTCTAATTTAATTAGGGGCTGAGTTAGAAAAATTGCTTAAAATATGCAAGTTAGAGCCCAGAGGGTCAAATAATAGACTTTTTCAAAATTTTATTATTTGTCGTTTGATGTGAGGTGATCAGCTATAAGTATGCAAAATTTCATGTCTCCAACTTAATTAGGGGCTGAGTTAAAAAAAAAATTGCTTTAAATACAGAAGTTAGAAACCGGAGGGTTAAATGTAACTTTTTCAAAATTTTATGATTTATCGTGTTATTGCAAGTGCTCAGCTATAAGTATGCAAAATTTCATGTCTCCAACTTAATTAGGGACTGAGTTAGAAAATTTGTTTAAAATACACAAGTTAGAGCCCAGAGGGTTAAATAATAGACTTTTTCAAAATTTTATTATTTGTCGTTTGATCTGAGGTGTTTAGCTATAAGTATGCAAAATTTGTCTCCAACTTAATTAGGGGTTGAGTTAGAAAAATTGCTTAAAATACACAAGTTAGAGCCCAGAGGGTTAAATATTAGTCTTTTTCAAAATTTTATTATTTGCCGTTTGATGTGTGGTGTTCAGCTAGAAGTATGCAAATTTTTAAACCTCCGACATATATAGTTTCTGAGAACGGGTTCTGTGACAGACGGACAGACAGACAAAGGAGTGAGACAGGTAGGGTTTCGTTAGTTGAACGAAACTCTAAAAACATGCTGCGGATGACTGTAACAACATCCTAAAATTACATTACTATCAGCGATCCACCAATCCCGAATTTATTTTATATTCTTTTCATATATATTTATTCTTTTGTGCGGTCCTGTAAAATAACTATCAATAATATATACCGTAAAACCTCTAAATAGCGGACACCTTGAGAATACAGAATTTGTCCTCTATTTGGAGGTGTCCGCTACTGAGAGTAAAACATGTACAGTTATTTAAGTGTTGTTAATCGAAAAAATGTCCGCTAAATAGAGGTATCCGCTAATCGGGTGTGTCCGTTATGGAGGTTTTACCAGTAAAACCTCTGAATAGCGAACACCTCGGGAGGGCAGAATTTGTCCTCTATTTGGAGGTGTCCGCTACTGAGAGTAAAAAATGTACAGTTATTTAAGGGTTGGTAATCGAAAAAATGCCCGCTAAATACAGGTGTTCACTAATCGGGTGTGTCCGTTATGGAGGTTTTACTGCATAATAATATCATCCTTTACAAGAAAATCGCATGCTGTATGATAGACAAACAGACATCCATAGAAAGATAACCTCCTGGAGGAATAAACACATATGTCTTTTGTTTTAATCATTCACAATCGTTTCTAAATTTCGTTATACGAGTATTAAAAAAAATCTGTTAATTTCCAGTCGATAGACTGACAACTATCTTTTAGCCTGAGTTTTTAGCCGGATTTAGCCTATTTTATGTCATACAACAGGCCAGATTTTATACAACAGGTTAAAAACGGTCACCGTGGTACGGAGTACTGTATTATTATTTGTTTGCCCACCAGAACTGGTTGCCACGGGTTGTTGCAAGGTTTGTGATTCATGGTTGAAATTGATCTATTCAATATTACTGAGAGCGTATTTTTTTTATTTTCTCCATGTGTTCAAACCAATTGTCTACGAAAGCATCCACCGGTGAAAGTGACGCACACCAAATTTCTGTGACGTATGCAGATAAATTGGGCTTTCTTATCAGTTTTTTTTAATATAATTTTTAAACGGTTTGGAACTTATTTTTCATAATAGGCGCATTCAGTAGGCGACCCTCATAGTTACCTTCTGGTGCAATCAGAAACGAAATCCGACAAATATTTTTTGAGTTATGCTTGACGAAAGGTTTTTATTAAGCTTTTTTTTTAGTAGGACATGGCGTTAATATCGATCGTAGTTGTAATGTGTCCGGACAGTAATATTTCGCTGAGTATTAGCCTTCGCTTCGCTCAGACAATTAGAAAAGTGTAAATGGGTATACCATGAAAGTTCAAAGAGATATGGAACCTAAATAATATCAAATATAGCTATTCGTATAACTCTTTTTTTAATATTATCCTAATATGTTTATGATGAACTTAATTCGGTACTGACAATAAAAGCAGTGCATAGTTAAACTTCATTTGGCATTTCATGAAACTAAATTCAGCGTAGTAATAACCTTTATTTCTACAGTGTATCTAAAACAAAACCTTTGTTCAAAGTTTAAATTTGGCATTGTGCTAAGCGCGCTTCGAATTGAGGTCTCAACGTTGCAACGCCGCCTTGGTTAGCGTTTTTCCAGATAGGTGTTTAATTAACTTTTAAAGTCACTCAAGGCGTATTGAGAGATACAATCAATGCAAACTATCGCGAATCCCACAGTATTTATGCGATTCATTCTAATTAAATCTTTCGAGGGCGATGCCCTTGAAAAACGGACACCTAATTTTAATTCCAAAACAGACAAACGGCACCAAGAATATTTAATTAAAATTTTCATTTTATCATGTACGTGAAAATAAGCAAGTTCGCATTTTCTAATAAATTCGTTTATAAATTCTGGTGTCAGTTCATTATTTCATAAGTTTATAAATAGAACTAGCTGAATACCCGCGCTTCGCTACGGTAAATTCTCCCTCTTTCATAACTTCCTATTTTGGTCGATTGCGTGTCTTTTTAGCTCACAGGCTATCAAAGCCTGAGAGCTAATGTGCCCGCCCGCTCTGTATGTATGTATGTATGTACGTACGTACGTATGTATGTACGTAACGCGATAACTCTTGATAGAAACATCCGATTTGCTTCAAAATTTTTTCCTAGGTTCATTGTGATAAGCCGCTTCCCTGATTAGTTTTGGGAGTTCATTGGTTAAGGATAAAGGGGGAAAAACGGGGTTAGTCCAACCCCTTAATTCAGATAAATGGGTTTTTCATGCAGAATGATTCGATTTTCTCCGAATTTGGTATACCGGTTTATTATGTTAAGGAACTTCCCTGAATAGTTTTGGAGGTTCATTGGTTAAGGATAAAGGGGGAAAAGGGGGTTAGTCCACCCCCTTAATTCAGATAATTGGGTTTTTCATGCAGAATCATTCGATTTGCCCCGAATTTGGTATACCGGTTTATTATGTTAAGGAACTTCCCTGATTAGTTTTGGGAGTTCATTGGTTAAGGATAAAGGGGGAAAAACGGGGTTAGTCCAACCCCTTAATTCAGATAAATGGGTTTTTTATGCAGAATCATTCGATTTGCTCCGTATTTGGTATATCGGTTTATTATGTTAAGGAACTTCCTTGATTAGTTTTGGGGGTTCATTGGTTAAGGATAAAGGGGGAAAAGGGGGGTTAGTCCACCCCTTTTTATTCAGATAAATGGGTTTTTCATGCAGAATCATTCGATTTGCTCCGAATTTGGTATACCAGTTTATTAGGTTAAGGCACTTCCCTGATTAGTTTTGGGAGTTCATTGGTTAAGGATAAAGGGGGAAAAACGGGGTTAGTCCAACCCCTTAATTCAGATAAATGGGTTTTTCATGCAGAATGTTTCGATTTTCTCCGAATTTGGTATACCGGTTTATTATGTTAAGGAACTTCCCTGATTAGTTTTGGAGGTTCATTGGTTAAGGATAAAGGGGGAAAAGGGGGGTTAGTCCACCCCCTTAATTCAGATAATTGGGTTTTTCATGCAGAATCATTCGATTTGCCCCGAATTTGGTATACCGGTTTATTATGTTAAGGAACTTCCCTGATTAGTTTTGGGGGTTCATTGGTTAAGGATAAAGGGGGAAGGGTGGCTAGTCCCCCCCCCCCTTAATTTATATAAATGGTTTTTTCATGCAGAATTATTCGCTTTGCTCCAAATTTGGTATACCTGTTTATTATGTTAAGGAGCTTCCCTGAGTCGTTTTGGGGATTCATTGGTTAAGGATAAAGGGGGGGGGGGGTAGTCCACCCCCTTAATTTAGATAAATGGTTTTTTTTTGCAGGATTATTCGGCTTGCTCCAAATTTGGTATACCGGTTTATTATGATAAGGAGCTTCCCTGATTAGATTTGGAGGTTCACTGGTTAAGTATAAAGGGTGAAACGGGGGCTAATTCCCCTTCACTTATTTTTTTGAGGGGCATTATTCTTTAAAATAAGAGTATGATATACAATTAGTGTGAATAGCCTGTGAGCTCAATGCCATCAGTTTAGCTGGGCATTTTTCTTTTTTATTTACTATTTTCCAATCAGTAATTCTAATTTGCACCTTTTTTTAAATTTAAGTCAACCTAGTTTTTATATGTAAAGATGGAATATTGCAATCACTAATTGATTTTTAACTCACTTCTTAGTATGTTAGAATGTTAAACATTATGTTTACACGTGTGTTTATAGGCCAATAATGACAATGCAACTCTTTAATAGTATTAGAAAAAATTAATTATAAATTAATACATTAATTTTAATCCTTTTACTGTTAGCCTATCTCAGGGGATAACTCACAAAATATTTTTTGTACCTCGTACAATTTTATGCGAGTTGAAACAACAATAGATTTAATTATGCACCAATGAACACTCGCCAAAATATGCCAAATGATTAAAACTGCAACAATGAAACATTTTAAAATAAAAAATACTTAAAATAAATTAAAAAGGAAGAATGCAATATTTTTTAAAATATATATTTTTATCAATTATTAATTAATTAATTTAGGATTATATGCTACGTAATACATTTAGAAATCCTAAAAAAAGATTAAATAATGTTTCATTTTTTTTCTTTCCTGCTGCCTTAACTTTAAAAAGAAACAGAGTAAAAATTATATATCATTTAATAAATTCATTTGCTTGCGTTGTTTACCAAGCATCAGAAAAAGCAGTGAATTAGTCATAATCGTGTTCTAAGCCCACGCTAGATTAATGTACCGTAACGAAAATTACACACATATATATATATATATATATAAACAAAAAAAAACAGGAATTTCGGTCAAAAAATTGGGTGTGATTTTTAGTATAAACATTGAATAGTTATAAAACAGTTTTAAAACAGCTATTGTTTTCTTATTATTTTGACTTCTATGTTTATCTCTCTTGTATCTTAATTTTCTAGTCATTGAACAGTATTTAATGCATCACCATACCTATAAGGGGGGTTAGCATAGGGACCCCCTGTTCAAGTAAATTAAATTATGAATAAAAGTAACACGATAGAATGCTTAGCATGCTTTCCCAAACATAAATTTTAAGGGAGACCAAACTGGTCGCCAAGGGCGGCTAGTTTCTAAGATTACAATTGTTAATTTCTTAAAATATATACGTTACTATAGCAATGGACAGACCGTGCGGAAAAAACTGCTTGCGGGTGTACATTTCGTCACACTATATTATAACCAAGGAAAAAGAAACCTCTTGTTTTATCGACATCATTAATTCATACATGCCTTTTGCTCATTTTATTTAATATACACACATTTAAAATATATGTCTAACTAATTTCATTTAAAATGATGAAAAGAAAAAATAATAATAAAATAAAATACCTTAAACCAAAAAATGTTATTTCAACATCAAAGAGTATTTTGTAATTTACTCAGGCGAAATATAAATAATGTCCTTGTCTATAAAATGAAATGAAACATTTGAAAAAAAAATTTTTTTTTGATAAAAAAATGAGCATTTAAAAATATAACTTTTGAAAATTACATACTTTAACCCACCAGCTTTTCAAATCAATAAAAATAAGTACTTAAAGTAAAAGCATAAATAAATATTTTGCAAGTAATAGAATGTAGTCAATTTAAACTGCTATCTTCAAATTGTAAATGTCTTTTACTACTGCAGCGAGGCGTACGTAATACGTATTTCTCACACTACAGTAAACATTTCATTCTTTGAATGAAGCCATTCATGGTTTTTTGAACAAACATTTTTATATGTATAATTCCTAACTTCTGAAATAATTTTTTGTAGGTTCCTCCTCATCAGATAACTGCCAAATAGTAAAATCTATGTCAGTACCAGTAATAAATAAGTTATAATTAATAATAAATGTTTTCTATTAAAAAAATAACAAATTAAAAGTTTTACGGGATTACGATGGGATAATACTTGGACGATCAGTGCGATTGTCGAGGGAAAAAACTCGTTACCTTGGCAACCGAGCACCTGACGTAAAATCGTGACGCCAGCCTTTACACGTACAATCTCAAAAAAACATTCGGTATTCGAACGGTGAAAAGGAAGTATGCTAAGGCGTGTATTATTCTTTGAGTCTAATATTTATTATTCGATGCGGAGTAAGAAAGTTATTCATCTATATTCATTTACTATGTAATTCGTCGTTTTTAACTGACAAGTCAAGAATTCAATCGAAGGTGTTCCTAATTTGACCAGCTCAACGGGATTCGAACATTTATAAGTGCATTCAACTAGAATCTACAATATACTTGCGGCTATATCAGTTCTTTGTATTATAATAAATTTGTGTCGTGTTATATATCCTGCTGCTCCTTTATTGTAAGTGTCTGCCTGAATTTCAGGGAAAATGGGGTAAGTAATGCAAATTTAACCTTAATTCTAAATTCTAATAATGACAACTCGCAGTTTTTGTTTTAAAATCGAATCGTGAATTGAATTCTATTAAGTCATATTCTTTTGTCAGATTATTCATATTTCTTTTCCCTAATTTAAATTCGAGCTATTCAAATTAATCCTTAAATATTCTATCCATAAATTTTGGTCCGTACCGAGCCTGAGCTACGATGGAATCTGTTCTCAAGTTGTAGCTGTCAATTAATTTATCTGTGCTAGATGTAACGTAAAAAAAAAAAAAAAAAAAAAAAAAAAAAAAAAGTAAAAACGGTTGTGTTTATTTATTCAATTCTTGTTTTTTTTTATATATTTTGTATATTATGGTGCATTTTGTATGAGATTGTGTAATTTTCGTATTTTTATGTTATTCATTTCTTATATTGTTTATTTGTAATTATTAAAAATGACTAAACAAACTAAACAGGAGCTGTATTTTGAGCGAATTTGTAAGGAAATAGATGTAATTAAAGATAAAGTTCAAAATGCGAATTCAGATGAGCAGGCAAAAATTAAAGTTTTGAAATCGAAAATATCTTCTTATGAAAATACTCTTGCGCAAGCATTTGATAAACTTTCGCCGAAAGAAAATAATGAGAATTTGGATACTTTTTTGAAGTATCAGGGAATTATTTGTGATCTGTTAGTCGATTTAGAGGAGAAAACTAAAGCTGATTCTCCGATGGAAATTCGTGTAGAAACTCAAAGTAAACAGAATTATTCGCAAGTTAAATTACCCAAATTCGATCTTCCCCATTTTTACGGCGATTCGGAACAATGGATTTCGTTTAAAGAATTATTTCAGTCTACGATTTTGGGGAATGAAAATTTATCTGATATTGAGAAATTACAATATTTACATTCTTCTGTTCGCGGACATGCCGCAAAATTAATTCGAGGATTTTCTTTAAAAGCAGAAAATTTAGTTCAGTGTTGGGATTTGTTAAATCAAAGATATGAAAATAAAAGACAGTTGGCTTTAAGTCAAATAAATAAAATATTTTCGATAAAGATTATTAAAGCTAGTAATTCAAAATCCTTGTTAGAATTGCTTGTAATGAAGCAATTCGGAATTTGAAAATTTTGGGATTGGAATCTAATGCTTTGAGTGATTTAATGTTAATAAATTTTATGTTGAATAAATTAGATCAGCCTCTCAAACAAAGATGGGAATTGTTGTTAGACAATGATAAAATACCGGATATGGATTTATTTCGAAAATTTATTGAGCGGGAAACTAGAAGTGTAGAGGAGTCAAAATGCACTAAAGTAGAGTCTAAATTCAATTTCGCAAAAAAGCCTCTAGATGCTAGTCGAGTCAAAACCAACGTAATGAACAGCGCGTTCGTTAGGAATGGTAATAACTGCCTATTGTGTAATGAATGTCATGCGTTATTCAAACGTCCTTTATTTAATTCAAAACCAATGAAGGAGAGGTGGAAAATCGTTCATTTAAACAAATTATGTGAAAATTGTCTTAGACAAAACCATCAAGTAGGGCAGTGTAGAATTAATGTTAAATGCAAAAATTGTTCCCAAATGCATCATACATTATTACATGTGTATACGACTAGTCAAACTAATAGAGAGTTTGTTAATGATAATGCACCAGAAATTTCTGTTTCTAATAGTGCGCAGTGTCATTCATCTTTGTAGAATTATAATGTCCTATTATCTACCGCTTTTATTAATGTAAAATCTAGCACAGGTAATGTTATTCAGTGCAGAGCACTTATTGACAACGCTTCTCAAAATTCTTTAATCTCAAAGCATTGTGTAGAAAGATTGAATCTGCCTGTAGGCAGAACGAACCATAGGCTTGTAGGTATAAATGGCATTTCGGCTGAAACCTGCCTAAATTTCACTGAATTTAATTACTCGCCATATTTTGAAAATAATTACAATTCTTTAAAAGCCCTTGTAGTCAATCAGGTTACTACCCCACTCCCTAACTTCAGGCTTGAAAGGCATTCATGGCCGCACATGGCAAACTTACAGCTGGCGGATCCTGAGTTTTATATCTCCAAGTCAATCGACATTCTGCTAGGAGCAGATGTTTTTGCACATCTGTTATTAGGGTCACCCATTTTTGGACAATATGGTGAACCCGTTGCAATCCCAACTGAACTGGGATATATTCTAAGTGGTCCAGTACCCTATTCGTCTAAACCGGCCACGACCGTGGTCTGTCATTCAGTAGACCTTGCTGATTTTTTCAACTCAGAGTCTGTTCCTCAATCTAAGGAGTTTACTAAGCCAGATGCTGCTGAAATAATCTATCACGATTCTACTCACCGTAATTCTGAAGGTAGGTATATTGTTAAATTGCCTCTCATGAATAATTTTGAATTGAGAGATAGTGCTGCACAAGCTTTGAAAACATTTTACGCGTTGGAAACTAGACTTTCAAGAAATCCTACTTTAAAAAAAGCAGTACATTGCTTTTATGGATGAATATCGCGAACTCGGCCACATGGAATTGTTAAAAGCTGAGGACTTAAACATTAAACCTAACTATTTTTTATCTCATCATGCTGTCATAAATCAGAACAGTTCCACAACAAAATTAAGAGTTGTTTTCAATGCGTCGGCCAAGACGTCTAATGGCCAATCCCTTAATTCGGCCCTCCTTAAAGGGCCAAAATTACAAACCAGTATTTTTGGTAACTTAATCAAGTTTAGACTGCATAAAGTTGCTATATCAGCCGACATCGAAAAGATGTACCGGCCAATCCTAGTCTCCGAGGAAGACACCCATTTACAACGAATTTTCTGGCGAAAAGACCCCTCTGATCCGTTGCTGGTGTACCTACTAAAAACTGTTACTTATGGAACTTCTTGTGCCCCATTCTTAGCTCTACGAACTATTCAGCAGTTGTGCAATGATGAGAAAATTATTTTTCCTTTTGCGGCCAGCATAGCACAAACTCATATGTATGTTGATGACTTTTTAGGTGGTACAGAGTCTGTTGAATCAGCTCAATCTCTCATTGGTGCTCTCCAAAGTTTATTTCAAAGCGGTGGTTTCCAACTGAGAAAATGGGCCTCCAACGAACCCCTTGCTATTGAACATTTGCCAGATTCCTTAAAGGCAAGCAGCTTAACGCATTCTTTAAATCCTGATTCATCCCAGAGGATTCTCGGACTAGAGTGGAACCGGGAAACAGATTCACTACGTCTACAAGTTGTAGAAAAGCCTAATGTACACACTAAACAGCAATTATTATCAATAATCGCGCGTACTTTTGATCCTTTGGGTCTTTTGTCACCTTCCATTGTTATGTTGAAAATGTTATTGCAAGAAGTGTGGAAGGCAGACTTGAAGTGGGATGATCCTCTCCCCTCAGTTATTCTAGAGACGTGGAATAGATTCCATTCTGAAATAAATGCTTTTAATTCTATGCGCATTCCCCGATTTATGAATTTCAGCACATCATCACCTTTCGAACTCCATGGGTTCTGTGATGCCTCTATACGTGCATACGCGGCGGGTGTATATATCAAAACTTTTAATCCTGTCACGGTAATGCTAGTCGCTGCTAAAACAAGAATAGCGCCCGCCAGAGCAATAACATTGCCAAGATTAGAGCTATCTTTAGCTCTTTTGCTAGCAAACCTTATTCAAGTTGTGCAAGATGCATTACCTAACGCTATCCACGAAACATTCTTGTGGACCGATTCGACCATTATATTAAGCTGGATTTTGAAACCTCCAACCAAAGGTAACCAATTCGTCCTTCATCGTGCCAATAAAATCAGAGATTTGACCTCAATTGAACATTGGCATCATATTCCTGGTAAACATAATCCAGCCGATTGTGCAACACGGGGTCTATATCCCTATCAGTTAAAAGATTGCGAATGTTGGTGGTCTGGGCCTACTTGGCTCTACAAGTCTTCGAATCCTTTCACTGATGATCCATCTCCCACTTCAAACTTTGCAGTTGAGTCTTTACCCACCGAAAGTTCTTGTTTAATAAATGAACTAGACAACGATATAGACATTCTTACCAGATTTTCTTCATATACAAAAGTAATCCGAGTAGTTGCTTGGATTCAAAGATTCGCCTACAACACAAAATTCCATTTAAAAAGGAAAGGGCCATTAAATGCAGTTGAACTTAACAACGCTTGTAAAACTGTCGTCAAGTGCTTACAACAGTCAGCCTTTTCTGATGAAATTAATCTACTTAAACAACACAAACCACTACCAACATCCAGTAAATTGCTTTCTTTAAACATCTTTCTCGACGCAGATAATATTTTGAGAGTTGGTGGACGCCTCAGCAAACACATCACCATTCCAAACATCCAATGCTCATCCCTAAAACCCATCCCTTAACAGAAGCTATTATCAGGTACTTCCATCTCTATAGTCTGCATGCGGGTCCTGATCAAGTTCTTTCCTTAATTCGTCAAAAATTTTGGATTCCAGATGGCAGATCAACAGTTAAGAAAGAATTAAGAAAGTGTATCCGTTGCATTCGAATATCTTCCCAACCGCTTACTCAAATCATGGGTGACTTGCCCTCTTCACGAATTAATCCTTGTAGAGCGTTCCAGCGCACAGGGATTGATTTTGCAGGACCAATCAACACAAAATGCCAATATAAACGGAAGTCAACTACTTTTAAATCCTATATCTGTCTTTTTATATGCATGTGTACCAAAGCAGTACACATTGAATTAGTTTCAGAACTTACCACCGAAGCCTTTATATGCACTTTACAGCGTTTCATATCACGCCGAGGACATCCAACAGACATTTATTCAGATAACGGTAAAACATTCGTTGGTGCAGCCTCATATCTTAAAAAAACTGTTCCTAATTCTCAGAGAATCAAAAGTCCAAGACTTTTGCGCACAACGCCAAATTATTTGACGTCCTTATGGTCCAAACTTTGGAGGACTATGGGAGTCTTCCATAAAGCTAGCCAAACGGCATCTAACCAAATCATGCCAAGGTACTCTTATGACTTTTGAGGAACTATCCACAACTCTATGCCTTATTGAAGCATGTATAAATTCTCGTCCACTTATTCCTTTATCAACAGACCCTAATGACTTATCCGTTTTAACTCCAGGACATTTCCTTATTGTTGATCCATTACTTGCTTTACCTGACATGTCATCACATAATAATCCATGTATTAGTCTCTCTTCCAGGTGGAAACTGTGCACCAAGATTCGGGATAATTTCTGGCAACGCTGGACTAAAGATTATCTCCAAACATTGTCCTTAAGGCATAAATAGAAAAAGGGCAATCATATTATCAAGATTGGTCAACTAGTCCTGGTAAAAGAATCTTCAATTCATCCAACTTATTAGAAATTAGCCGTGGTCGAAAACATCCATCCTGGTGCTGATGGTGTTGCCAGAGTTGTGACTATCCGTACAGGTGAAGGCACATTCAAGCGTCCGATTCAGCAGATTGCTGCTTTACCTGAAGTCCACGCCGGCCCCCCGGAGGTTATGGACGATCAGTACGATTGTCGAGGGAAAAAACTCGTTACCTTGGCAACCGAACACCTGACGTAAAATCGTGACGCCAGCCTTTACAGGTACCATCTCAAAAAAACATTCGGTATTCGAACGGTGAAAAGGAAGTATGCTAAGGCGTGTATTATTCTTTGAGTCTAATATTTATTATTCGATGCGGAGTAAGAAAGTTATTCATCTATATTCATTTACTATGTAATTCGTCGTTTTTAAATGACAAGTCAAGAATTCAATCGAAGGTGTTCCTAATTTGACCAGCTCAACGGGATTCGAAAACATTTATAAGTGCATTCAACTAGAATCTACAATATACTTGCGGCTATATCAGTTCTTTGTATTATAATAAATTTGTGTCGTGTTATATATCCTGCTGCTCCTTTATTGTAAGTGTCTGCCTGAATTTCTGGGAAAATGGGGTAAGTAACGCAAATTTAACCTTAATTCTAAATTCTAATAATGACAACTCGCAGTTTTTGTTTTAAAATCGAATCGTGAATTGAATTCTGTTAAGTCATATTCTTTTGTCAGATTATTCATATTTCTTTTCCCTAATTTAAATTCGAGCTATTCAAATTAATCCTTAAATATTCTATCCAATACTCATAAAAAATATTCCCGTTCAATAAATAGCAAGTGTTAATATTTGGCACGGTTTGCAGTAAAAATCGTTTGCACAGTTAGGGTTAAAATAAATGGCGCGATATCATACATCTTGGCATGTTGGTAAAACGAAAAAGTACAACAGTTTTTTTTCTTTTTTTTAGTTTTAGTTTTTGAGGCGTTTGTATTTTTTTTCGTAGCTAACATAGTTGTTTTAATAATTAAACCAAACGAATTGCTTAAAAAATATTCAATTGAATTTATTCCCTTGCTGTAGTAACAGAATAAAGAAAGTGAGTTTTTAGAAAATTATATCTTGAAAATTTGAGGTTTTGGCGCCAAAGATAGCGCCAAATTAGAAAAATATGAAATATCTCATCAACTATTAGGTAGCTTTCTTTACAAAAAAGCTACCTATTGCAGCCGTTCGGAGGAAAGCGATTTCAAAAAATTTTGGTATATTTTCATCGATCATGACCCCCAGACCCCGAAACCACCCTCCGTTCAAAATTGATATATATATATATATATATATATATATATATATATATATATCTGACTTATGTCACACTGTAACTCCCGTAATTATGAACCGATTTCGATGTAATTCGGTGTGTACATAGTACATACCAATGTCTCGACCGAGTTCGTTGGCCAGCTTCATCCGCCGTTTTGTTTCAAAATGGCGGCCATTTAAAATTTAAAAAAAAAATTAAAACTTGAAATGTGGTACCAAAAAATTAAAAATGGAAAAATATTTTTTTCTTATGTGTTTTACCTTTATACAAAGATTCCGGAGCAGTTTTTGTTTCGTCTATATCTTAAAAAATGGCTGAGTTATAGCATTTTGAATTTCTAGCGTGGCTGACATTTTGAAACGTCCTGAAATTTGTCACGCGATAAAAGGCGTATTTATGAACCGATTTGGATGTAATTCGGTGTGTACATAGTACATACCAATCTCTCGACCGAGTTCGTTGGCCAGCTTCATCCGCCATTTTGTTTCAAAATGGCGGCCATTTAAATTTTTTTTTAATTTAAAATTTGAAATGTGGTACCAAAAAATTGAAAATGGAAAATATTTTTTTCTTATGTATTTGACCTTTATACAAAGATTTCAGAGCAGTTTTTGTTTCGTCTATATCTTAAAAAATGGCTGAGTTATAGCATTTTGAATTTCTAGTGTGGCTGACATTTTGAAACGTCCTGAATTTTGTCACGCGATAAAAGGGGTAATTATGAACCGATTTGTATGTAACTTCGTTTATACATAGTACATACCAATGTCTCGACCGGGTTCGTTGGCCAACTTCATCCGCCATCTTGTTTAAAAATGGCGGCCATTTAAATTTTTAAGAAAAATTTAAATTTAAAATGTGGTACCAAAAATTGAAAATTGAAAAAATATTTTCTTCTTATGTGTTTGACCTTGATAAAAAGATTTGGGAGCAGTTTTTGTTTCGTCTATATCTTAAGAAATGGCTGAGTTATAGCATTTTGAATTTCTAGCGTGGCTGACATTTTGAAACGTCCTGATTTTTCTCACGTAATAACAGGCGTATTTATGAACCGACTTTGATGTACCTTGGTGTGTACATAGTACATACAAATATCTCGACCGAGTTCGTTGGCCAGCTTCATCCGCCATCTTGTTTCAAAATGGCGGCCATTTAAAAAAATTAAAAAATAAAAAAATTTAAATGAGATACCAAAAAATTGGAAAATGAAAAAGATTTTTTTTGTATGTGTTTGACCTTAATACAAAGATTCCGGAACAGTTTTTCTTTCGTCTATATCTAAAAAAAAATGGCTGAGTAATAGCATTTTGAATTTCTCTTGTGGCTAACATTTTAAAACGACCTGATTTTTGTCACGCGATAACAGGCGTATTTATGAACCTATTTGGATGTAACTTGGTCTGTACATAGTACATACCAATGTCTCTACCGAGTTCGTTGGCCAGCTTCATTCGCCATCTTGTTTCAAAAGGGTTGCCATTAAAAAAAATTAAATTTAAAATTCAAAATGAGGTATTAAAAAATTGGAAAATGAAAAAGATTTTTTTTATGTGTTTGGCCTTGATACAAAGATTCCGGAGCAGTTTTTGTTTCTGAAAATTTGTTCTTTTGTTGATATCTTAAAAAATGGTTGATTTATAGCATTTTGAATTTCTAGCATGGGTAACATTTTGAAACGATCTTGTATTTGTCACGCGATAACACACGTATTCGCCTATTTCGATGTAAGAAGGCCTGTGAATAGTATACATCAGCACCTCGACCAAGTTCGCTGGCCAGATTCATCAGCCATCTTGTTTCAAAATGGCGGCCATTAAATTAAAATATATATATATATTTAAAGTGAGGTGCAAAAAAATTAGAAATTGAAAAAGGTTTCTTTCTTAAGTATTTGATCTTGATATAAGGATTCAGGAGCATTTTTTGTTTGTCTTTACCTTAAAAAATGGCTCAGATATAGCAGTTTCAATTTCTATTGTGGGTGACATTTTGAAAAATCTGATTTTTTGCATGCTACAGCACTCCTATATATTAACCGATTCCGATGTGAGTGAGCATGTGCACAGCAATTACTAAGGTCTCGACCAAGTTCACTGCTTAGCCTCATCCACCATGTTGTCTTAAATTGACAGGCACTTTAAGAAATTGCCGAATTTGGCAGCCAAATATAAGTTACTTTAAAGAAAAGCAGCTTGGATAAAGCTGACTAATTTCGCGAAATTCTCATTCATTATATTGATAAAAATTAGTATTGAATCTCCTATATTCGGTTTCCACTAAATTGAGCTTCGTGTGTTTGCATGATATAAGTTGGCTTTTTTTAAATAAGGATTATGAAAGCTACCTCTTCCTCCCGGCACTGGCCGGAAGGACTTTTAGACTTAAAAGAATTTGGTTAGTACCATTCGATCCAGCATACAAAAATACACTAAAATATGTTATCAGTGTAAAAATAACTAAAAAATTAGATTTTTAAGGAATTTTTTTTAAGTTCGTTCTATTTTTTACCCCCCTTAGGGGTGGAGTTTTAGAAAATCCTTTCTTAGCGGCACTCTATGTCATAAGAAGTATTTTTACCCAAAATTTCAAGATTTTAGGTTCAGTAGTTTGGGCTGCGCGTTGATTAATACAAAATCCACACTTTATTTTATATATATAGATTACTCCGTGCCGGAAAGGATTCAGTGGTCGCAGGACTCTTAAAGCTACAAAATTTAAGATATTTTAATTTTTATAGATGTTAAACGCCTATCTTTTCTGACTATTTTGACGTAATTGTTTCTTTGAAATTTCCATTAGAACAGAAGTTTTGGCTTTTAGAATTATACCCGCTCAATAGCTGAAGCGGCGTTTTCGAAACTTTAAAGTCATTATTTTTCAAATGGCGTTTTTGGGGAATAATGCGCAGGATACCTCAAAATCTTCTGAATATTTTTTCATGAAATTTTCAAAACATATATTTCATGTTAGTCTGTATAAACTGAACCTAAAATTTCCTTTTTATTGTTGAAAAAAATATTTTTTTAGGTGATTTTACTGTTGAAATTTTCAAAATTTTGTATTAGCTAAATGCAACATTGCATTAAAAATATAAAAATGCTTTAAATACAAATTTATTTAAGTTCAGGGAAATTATTATAATCTGAAGTATAAGCAAGCACCAAAATTTTCATTCTAGTTGCAATATTTATTTTGTAATTCTGCGCGTAAACTGTTATGCCAATTTTTTGTTCGACAAATGTCTAACAGTTTCGAGCCCTCTATAAGTACTAATTCTGTATCTTGCAATTTTTTAAATACATGAAACGAAAGAACATACTTATATCTTTCATCCCAATTAAAATTCTGTTTAAAAATCATATACATTTTAAGACATTAAATGTTGAAAATGGTCTTTTTTTCATTTTTTCCACTTTTTAGAGTCCCGAGACCCGTTTAATGTTTTTAACAATTTGACGTTTATTGCTTTTATACTGTTACTGGACATTAAATTACACATATATATCATTAAAAGTTGTTAACTAGGCATAGAGTACGCCGCCCCTGTCCTTGTGTATGTCCAAACCGACCGTACCTTTAAGGGTTAATATCTCGGCTAATTACCGATGATTTTTTTCGAAAATCATTATCAACAATGCATTTATTCTTCTGCAACGATAGGTATATTCAGCGATGCTCAACACTTTTTCACGCCCGTAAATCGAAATTTGTGTATAACAGAAAAATGCTAATTATTCAAAAACTATGTGACCTAGGGTAATCACTATAATTTTCCGGCAAGGTTTATATTAACGTATACTGCCTCTAATTTTTTCATAATTTTAGTTTCAGTAGATTCGGAATTAGATGGGGGGGGGATATATTTTTGCGCTACATTTTCAACAATATCTTTGAAAATATAATACCTAAAATTAAAAGGAATGTATTTTTGAGTTTAGCGTTACAAAAGCTTTCACAGGATACCCCACATGATATACAAAGAAAAGATTGTTTTTCAAGTAGCATAATTAGCTCATCTACTTTTTTACTATATATATTTATGAATGTTTATTAATCTGAAAATATGTGGGTCAATGGTCTTTATTACTTCCCCGAATTTGAACTTTCCACGTTCCATAGTTTACGGGTAAAATGGCTGTGATAGACAGACAGACGTGATCTTATAATGGTTCCGTTTTTACTTTTTAAGTACGGAACCCTAAAAACAGTGGCGATTTACCTGTAAACGGGTTTTCATTCATATTCCTTTGATCGGAGATTTTTAAGGTGAAATCAGCGTTTGTTAAGGGATACAATGGCTGTTTTCGTCTTTGATTAAAAAAAAAAAGTTTAAAATTTGTAAATAAGCTAATGTAAAATGAATTAAGTAAACAGAGTCTTTTTTTCTCGGTTTTTTAACAGTTCTATAAGAAAGTTCTTTTAAATAATACATTTGAAATGCATCTTTTTATATCTGACATAATTTTGACCAAAGTTTTCTTTCTCTTTTTATCATTCACACGAAAATTCTTTTGTTGTTAGAAAGGAAATATTATTTGCGCTGTCTTAGAATTCACGATAATAGTTGAAAAGATTATCTCAAAATGTGAAATAAATGTCTCGTGCAAATATATTTTTTAATTTAAACTGTTTTGCCAACTGTCAATTATTTGACCCTTTTAAATATGACGTAAATTTCCTCCATTTGCGACTTTTAAAGCATAATAATGAATTTATTATTTAAAAATTTTCTGTCTCTTTTAAAATTCATGTGTAACTATAGTTTTTATGACGTAATTTTCAATATTTTTTTGATTTTTAACACGTAATAACTTAGTTCTCATTTGAAAGTTTTTTTCTGATTATAATAGCCACGTGTAAATACAATTTTGATTTGAAGGAAATATTATTCTTTGCGGTGTTTGGCAACAGTATAAAATAATACCCTTTTCTAAAATATGTAAAAAATATTTCTCGAAAAGCTGAAAATTTGAATTTAAAATTGAGATAAATCCTCAAAAAATGAGTCAAATTGAAAAAATAAATGCAGTCTGCACACCGAGAATTTCTAATGTATTAAATGTTGTAAAAATGTATTCCTATGTACAGTTTTTGCTCACAGAAATTTTTTTAATGAAACGATTTTGATCAACTTTAACATTAAATATCTCTGAAAATAATTATTCGATTTAAAAACTGTCTGCATCAGCGTGTCTATCAAACAATTTTCAATAATAGCACCAATTTTCATATTTTTGTATGAAACAGTTTTTTTAATGTTAACGAAGAAAGATCTCCGGTCACAAAAAATATGGATGCCGACCTAGGAGTGTACCTGGAAGATCTACGCCGATTTTTATTGGTCCATTTCCAAATCGTTACTTTTTTATATACACTCATGTCCAAAATTAAGGTCACAAACATAAAATCTGTGAAAACTGATGAACTATTTACTGTCTTGCCACGAAATTTGGCACATAGGTTTATTACAATGGGAGAAAGAATATAGCAACATAACAGTATGGAAAAGATTTTAATAGCGAACTAAGATACAGGGTATATCAAAAAGAGTTAAATCATGAATCAGAGATAAAGCATTTTTCTCGGGAAAAGTCTGTCTAATATGGAGTGTGACCACCGTACACTACTATACAAGCCTCATTACGAGCTCTGAAATTGTTTATGAGGGTGTCAATAAATGTTTGTGGGAACAAAGCTCATTCTTCCAAAAGCGCAGCTTTTAACTCCTGGCGGGACCTGGGAGGGGGATTATGCCGTGCAATGGCTCTTCCTAGACCATCCCAAACATGTTCAATAGGATTGAGGTTCGTGGACTTCGAGGGCCAATTCATACGGCGAATAACCTCTTCTTCAAGAATATGGTCAACAATGTGAGCTCTGGGTGGCTTCACATTATCGTCCATAAACATGCAGTCCGGGACTACAGCACCCGGAATAATCTCGCATAGGCCTCTAGGACCTCATCCGTAATGCACGGCGTCGAGTCATGTGTGTCCCTTTCACTGCATCCAACATGAGAGCCCCGTTGTTGTTGAGCCGAAGCCATCAATCTTAGACACATCAAGATTGGGGCGTGTTCTTTTCAAATTGGGTCGAGATTCACCACGAAAAGTGATTCTCATCAAATCTTCATCTGGAGGGAACGCGGAGCTCGCTATCATTCTTCCTATGCAAAAGAAATTAACAGATTTGGTGGCAAAGGAATCTTTGTCTGGGGCGGCATAATGTGGGAAGTCGTACACCACTGCGCGTCTTCGATGCGGTACTCTCAACGCACATACTTTTAGGGATGAGGTCCTTGAAGCCTATGTAAGGTTGTTTGGGGGGCTGTAGGCCCGTGCTTCATATTTATGGACGGTAATGCAAAGCTACACAGAGCTCACATTGTTGGTGATTTTCTTCAAGAAGAGGATATTCGCCGTATGAACTGGCCCTCGAGGTCTTTGGTCCTCAATCCTATTGAAGATGTTTAGGATGGTCTAGGAAGAGCCGTAACACCCCTCCCAGGACCCGCCATGAGTTAAAAGCTGCGCTTTTGAAAGAATGGGCTTTGTTGCCACAAAATTTTCTTGACACCATCATAAACAGTAAGAGAGCTCGTTGTGAGGATTGTATAGCAGGGCACGCTGGTCACACTCCATATTAGACAGACTTTTCCAGAGATAAAAGCTTTATTGCTGATTCATGATTTTACATTTTTTGATATACCCTGTATCTTAATTCCCAATTAAAATCTTTTCCATATTGTTATGTTGCCATATTCTTTCTCCTATTGTAATATACTTCTGTGCCAAATTTCGTGGCAACAGAGTGAATAGTTCATCAGTTTTCACAGATTTTATGTTTGTGACCTTAATTTTGGACATGAGTGTATATAGAAGGATATATATAGAGGAGAAGGTGTAAAAAAGGGCACAGGTGTAAATATGGGCACCTCTCCAGAAGTGGCCTTTGGCGGTGCTAAAGACTGGTGGCCAGGATTGTATATGATGTCGCTTGCTGATATAAGATAATAGAGAGCAGTTGGAACCCTTTTTGAAGTGAAAACTTCTTTAGGCTCGTTGAGCTTTTTTTGAGATGGGAAAAAACCACTGATTTCGAGACACTGTAACGTAACGACATGCTAGCATTTGACACATAGACACTAGCGCGCCAAGCGGTGAATGACAGGAACTTTTCCCTCTTCAGCTCAATCCGCAAAAGAAGAAGGAAGCTAAAACTCACTTTTTCTCCCGGCGTATTGCTAAAACAAATTATTATTTTGTTTTTCGTCAGTTATAATGAATTATACCGTATTCGTGACCTACCTATTTCGTGTAACTAAAAACCGATAACGCTGTATTTTATCGTGTTGATGGTCTGGTCAATGACCAACAGTATTGGCGGGAATTTCGATTACGGAAGATAAAATACGGGGCACAGATGTCAGATACGCACTTGGGTACCTAATTGACAGCAAAATGGCGTTACTTTATTTTACAAGGTAACCCGGCTACTGTTGCTTATTTATTAATAAATTGTTCATTTACTTTTATTTTATTTTTTTAAATTGTACAATTGTTTTATTCTATAGTTATTAATGAAATTACCGTTTATTTATTGTTGTTTACTTTTTAAAACAATAGAAAATAATTTAAAAATATATATTGTAACTGGTATTGGAAAACGGGCTTTCGCCAAATTGACGTTAAAAAATCGCGCCAAACCTGGTTCGTATATCACATCTCTGCCAAATTCTCGGTTTTTTGATTTTTCGACTTTTTATCCAAATTTTCAGGATTTTTTAAATTTTCCCTTTCATTGTATCCCAAACACTACCTTCATACCCAATTTCAAGATTCTAGGGATACAGGACGTACCTCTGAGTTTTGATGATCGGTGAATCAGTGTCGAAAAGGCGAAAGTTTAAGTTCATATATCTTCTGAAATAAAAAAGATAGAAACGTGAAATTTCAGCATTTAGTTCCATTTCCACATTACTTTAGATTTACAAAGTTTCAAGTTTCCGGGAATCACCAACACAAAGATATTGGGGGGTCAAAAGTACCCTGAATTGCTTCCAGAAAAAGATGCTTACGGCTGTGCTTTCAAGACTTGGCAGGGGCGCTGCCGTGTCCCCAGATGCTTTCATTAGTGCTGCTACACAATTCAACGCATAAAACATTTCCTGACGATTAAAAAAACACACACGTAATTGTTGAAGTTTTCACTTCTATTGGCACTCCCGGAGTGCCACTGTTTTTTTTTCAAATAGTGTGAATGCAGCGTGAGTTATTGTGCGAAATGGTGTTTATTCTGGACTGCAAACTTTTGACAAGTATCTGAAATCGTTTTCTTTTCATGTCCTTAGAGTTAGTTTAAAATAATTTCAGAGTGATATCGGGAAAGAGAAGATCCTAAGCTACTTTTAGAAGCACGCCTTTATTCATGTACGTCTTTATGTTACATGCGAAAGTGGCCATCTTTCTTAGTTGGGGTTGATGTAAATATGGACACCCTTTCTTGGTGTAAATAGGGTCCCCTTCTTTTTCGAATTATCTTGATGTGCAAGCACATTAAACTCTAGCTATGCTAATTGATGAGAGTGCTGAAACATCGCAATGTTCCCCGGGAATTTTAAATGCAGTTTCTTCGGTCAACATATCTCCTGTCGCCAACATGAAGAAGAGAACCAGTACTCGTGGACGCAAAGTGACAAGATTGAGTGTCATCACTGGATCCCCATGCAAGTATCTGTTGACCAAGTCGCTTCACAAAAGTGCTCCCAAGAAGACATTCTTGAATTTTTCCGGAGTAAGAAACCGGTCAGGGGCCAGGGGTGGGAAGGCCGAAGGCCTTAAAAAAATCGACCCACGAAATGATACAATTTATTCTCTTACTCATCACTGACCCTCCCCTTGTGGACAGTGATGATGATATGAACTTGGATATCAACGATGGGATTAAACCAATCTCGAGTGATGCAACTTGCATCTTTTGTGATGGGAAGATCTGTGAAGACACTCGCAGAGAAGTGTGTGTTAAATGTGCTATGTGCCAAATGTAGGCACACTTAAATTGTGCCGGGCTGCTTTTTCAAGAAGGCTCACGTTTTGAGCACCTTATCGCCAGAGTAACAGTTGGCGCGGAGATGAATTCAACACTACGCACCCTTTCTTGTTCGTGACGTCATACGCGTAGCGAACAGCAGCCCCCATTTTTTTGCTGAGAGCAAAGAGTTTTTTTTTTTCATTTGTTTTTCCGCAAATGTAAAACGCTATAAAGCAGAGAATAAAGTATGACGAAATGCTATTTCACCGTGGTTTACAATTAAAACCTTGACAAAACAACAAAGAGCTTTTTCGGATTGAAATGCTTTTAATTTCACAATATATATAATTCAAACATAAGTTATTTTTTTCAGTTCAATAATATTCATTTATTTGATTAATTCGCTATGTTCGAAGAAATTGAGAACGTATTTTATTTTTTAGGAAAAATAAAAACACCCGTAAAGATTTTCTTGTAATAAATATAACTCTATTCATGTTTTTATGACACAATTGAACTTAGTTTTATTAGCATTACTACTGAATTAATTTAGTTTATTATTATTATTATTATTATTAAGCGGCATAATTGTGTGACGTGTTTATTGTATTAATAAAACAATTTTACTGAAATAATTCATTTAAAATTAATTGTTTTTAATTTAATTGCGATTAGAAGTTAACAGGAAGTTGAAACTAAAATCAATTCGATTATAATTTGATTGAACAATAAATCAAATTATTTAGCTGTATTCTGCAGTTAAATCAATCAGCTAAAATAATTGCAAGTTGATGCATGCAATTAAATCAATTACTATTATATTTTAATACTGTTAAATTTTTACCATTATTTGAGTTTTTACGTTTGGTCTGCCCCTAATGTACAAAATTAAAAATCTTTAAAACTCTTTAGTTTATTTTTAAATGTTTGCCATATTTTTAAATATTATTTCATCCAAGTTGTTTTGTTTGCTATTTTAAAATAGCAATTCGTCATATTTGAATAAATCATCTAAATTCTTCTCTCGAATGAAATTCCCCCTCCCCCCCCACCCACACACTCCATTTTTTTCGTCATTCTGCACACATATTGTACTTTTTATTAAGTTGAAATGGCAATAAAATAATGATAAATCGTCTGAGGTAACCTCCCATTTCGAATTTTCTCTTCTCCCCCCCCCTCTCCTCCAGCACACTATTTTTTGACCATTTAAAATTCATTGTTCCCTTGCAGAAAAGATCAGTTAAAATTGTGTCTGAAATGTTAACTATACCTTCGCTTATCGCTTATCCATAACAGTGCATAAAGTTTATTGTTTTGCTCTATCTGTTGATTTTCAAATGACAAATAAATAATTTACCATAAAAAAAGAAAAGGAAAGAAATAGAATGAAAGGTAAGAAAAAAAAAACAGGATTAACCTGTTGTGCACACGCAATTCTTTACATTAAAAAAAAAAAATTAGGTTCTATTTATTACTTTGAAGTAACTATAAGTAAAGGACCAAATATTCAAATTCTCCCCCCCCCCCCCCGAAAAAAAAAGAAAAGCTTGTTTTTGTTTCATCACCACAAAAGTTTAATTTTTTGGTTTGTTTTTTTCTATTTGTTAATTGATAAATTTAACTATTTAAATCTACAGCCCTCACTATCATACACAGTTTGAAAATTTCTCTAGTGATTTTATTTGTTACTTTGAAGTAACAAAAGATAGTCATTCAATATTCCTTCTCCCCAACCTCCTCTTAAGAGTTTCATCTCGCATTAAAAAGGCAATTTCTAAACATCCTGGTTGGGGGTGTAATAGATTTTTTTTTTCTTCCTCTGGTTTGGCCTATTTTCACTCGACTTTGGGGACTGTTTCTGCAGAATGATTTGGTATTAAATTAATCATATAAGTTCATGGCAGAGAATATAGTAATTTTATGCCACAGGTATTTTTTAAAATCTGTGTTTATATACATCAAAATACACTGAAACTGCATTAATTCATCATCCCCATAAATTCATCTTTATATGTAATCAAATATCTAGATTTATGAAGGTAAAGAGTTTTTGTTTAACAGGTATGTAATTGATAATACTCAATTGAATGAAAATGTAGATCTTTGAGGGAATCAAATAATCAAAATTTAAGTCTATATCATCAAAAGTAATAAAGACCTTTGATAAAACACACTATAAGAGTTCGTAATACAATTTCTTTTGAAAATATTTCTTTTCATTTAGAACACATAATTGAAAATATTTCTTTAATTTAGGTAGGACTTATTCTAAAATACGCTAGTTTGTCTTTCGCCATTTCGGTTCAAAACGAAACACAAGACTACGTTTGGCGTTAGAGCTGGCTGAACGTTCTCGCTTTCGCCAACTCGCCAAGGCTGGTGCTGAAAACGTGAGCTTTCCTGAAAAAGCTGCCGGGCTGAAAGAACCAGTTATGTTTTCGACTTCTGAAAATATCTTTTTCGGTAATAAATAAATTCTCTACCATTTTGTATAGCTTTATCCTGTTTTAAAACATTTTAAACTAGTTTTTGCGATCTTTTTTGGAGAGGGCCCATTTTTGCACCCCATTTTTTCTGTAGCTTTTTTGAAAGATTTTTGTAAATCTTCGTTTCTGATTTAAAAGAATTGATATTAATCATTGTTTTGTATCCTCTCATTTAGTAAACTTGTTATAGTGTTCGCTGAAGGTCAAAAATCTAAAAAATTTCTAAATGAAAGTCACTTTAAGTCAAAATCAAAAGAGAGTGCCCATATTTACATCTTTTATTCTCTCTCTCTCTATATATATATATATAAGTCACATTTCAACGGAAGGTGCACTCTAAATTAAAATGTCTGAAATTCAGACACTTAAGTGTCTGAAATGGAGTGTTCAATTTTCAGACATTTTAAAATGTCTGAATTTTTTTCAGACACTTTTTGCGTCTGAATTTCAGACACTTCAAACGTCTGAATCGCATCCATTTTTTTTGTAAGCATCATACGTAGCCATGTTTGACCACGTTGAATCCTGGAAAAATATTTGGCTGTGGTCCTGCCCCTCCCCCCCCCCCCCCCCAATACAGCCTGATTTTTTTGGTGCTCTCAGTTTTGGTATACAATTTTCGTTACGTTGATAATTTAAATCTTTTACGACATTGTACTGATTATAATCAATATCTTGAACTTCAGGAGTAGAACAAGATTAAAAAACAAAAAATATTTATCTAAATATTAGATTTTTTTTAATTTATTTTGTTTTTAACCTTATTTTACTTTAAAAGTTCAAAATATTGATTATAATCAGTACAATTTCGAAACAGATTTAAAATATAAGCTTTACAAATATTGCACATCAAATTTGGGGGCACTACAGTCGTAGGGGGACGGGGCACTTCCCAGTTTGCCCTTCCTTTAATCAAGAAGTACTTTTGCAAAAAACGCAACCCTGCATTATAGTTGTCTAAATTGAGATGTCCGATATTCGGGAGTATCCGTTGTGGAGGTTAATGAACATTCTCGAATAGCGAACACCTCTATTTAACGAATACTTTTTTAATCAGCAGACATACATATTTGTATATTTTTACCTCAAAAAAGTAGACATCTCCAATTATCGGACAAATTCCGCGTTCCCGAAGTGTTCGCTATTAAGGGCTTTTAAGGTACATAGATAAATATATATATATATATTTTATAATCTTGTCGTACTCTAAAAGTTCAAAATATTTATTACACTCGGTTGAATGTGGAAAAAGATTTAAAATATCAGATGTACGAAAATTGCAAAAATCCCCCCCCCCCCCAAAAAAAAATGAAAATATAAAAAAATATATTGCCACATAGGCAATTTTACATATACATCACTTGATAATCACAACAGCCATTTAACTATGAATAATGAAAATAAATAAATAAATATTCTACTTTAATAACATTGGGGAAAAAATGACTTTGGTATTTTGTTAAATATATTTGCGTTTTTAAACTTGTCCTACTCTAAAAGTTCAAAACTTTCATTATAATCAGTGCAAGATTTAAGATATCAGCTTTACAAAAATTCATGCAAAATCCCCCCCCTCCCCCCCCCCAAAATGAAAATACTTATTTAAAAATTATGTTTTTAAAAAATTTATATTTCCACATGGGCAAGTTTTTATGTAGATCAGAGGGTACTCACAAAAGCTATTCAACTATCAATAAAAACAAATAAGTACATATTCTATATTAAAAACATGAGGAAAAAATAACTTATGATTTCCAAACTTCTTTCGTCTTAAATATATACAGTAACATCTGTCATTTTTGTATTTTTCGTATAAGTGCATATAAATAAAGTTACCACAATTTTAAATACGAAATCTAGTTAGAGGTTTTTACTTTTTCCCATTATAAATTTCAAATTACTTTTTTATTAAAAATAATAAAAAAATCAGTATTAGAGTTGATTGCAAATCAAATACATATGTATATTTTTACAGGCAGCTTCATATAATAGACGAGTCTCATTTACTTTATTTATCTTTTTTTAATCTGCGGTTTTATGCCAGGAAGTAAGAAAGCATTAGGTCATCTTTCAAAGTTTTTTTTTATCTTTACTTCCTTGTGGCCGTCATTTACTGCGAGATAAAAATTATTCATTGAAACTAAGAACTGACATTGAATATATAATTCGTAATAAAAAAGAACGTCATAAGTTTAAAAATATATACTTCTAGAATTAGTGGGGTTTTTTGCGAACAGATTCAAAACTAATTAAATTTCATGCAGGATTTTGTTTAGTACAATAAATAAAATCATAAAATACACTAATTTTACTACTATAAAGAAACTTACTTGAGTTGCTGCAAGAGGTAAGAAATATTCCTCGATTTGAAATTTTAAAAACTACCACAACCACAGTGAGGGAGAAAGATTTTCATCAGTTTAAAAGGTAATCCATAATACATCCGACTAGCCATATTTAAAGGATGAGATGTTTCATCCTAAAAACAGGACCCGCCAGACAAAAGTTTCTTTTTTTTTTGCCAGCTTCGACAGGACGAAGATGAATAACACAATATTATTGATATAAATTGATACGAGTTAACACTAAGCCCATTGCACACGCTTTGTAGAATTTCCGGGTGTAATCTTCAACCGTCGCCTACTTCTGTTCTGTGTCTATCCCGCCCTTGTATCGACGACAGCTTCTAAGAGACATTTGATGCCGAGCACACACGTCAGATGTATGTATTCAATAAATACATAATCCAAGTTAATACGAATTAAAATCACAGTACTTCACATTTCGCAAAAAACGAATTAAAATACACGCGTACATAAAAACAAACTTTGTTTGAATTACAACGTATACCACTTCGAACGAAGACATCTAAAACGCATGCGCAACTGGGAGTGCTAGTGCCCCCTGGTGGTTATTGCGTCGGAAGAATCAAAAATTAAGACACGTTTAAAGCAATGAAGTGTCTTAAAATAAGACGTTTGCGGATATTTTAGACATTATTCTCAGTTCGTTTACACCATGGTCATAGTAAGACGCTTATGTATCTTAAATTAAGACATCTATAGTGTCTTAATTTTCAGATTAAGACACTTAAGTGTCTAAAATTCTTTTTCAGTCACATATGTGTCTAAATTTAAGACGCTTCTATTTGCAGTGTGGTTTTGGGGTCTGGGGAGTCATGATCCGTGAAAAAAAACAAAATTTTCCGAAAGTGATTTCCTCCGGACGGCTGACTTTTTGTAATGAAAGCTACCTTAAAAAAAATCCCTGCCGGCTCTGGCCTACAGGCGGAGGTAGATTTCGATGTTAAGTACTAAATTCACCAACAAAACTTAAATCAAGATTAGAGATAAACCCAGTTCCTTCACTAAGAATGAACTCTAGGGAGCAAAACATTTTATGAAAATTCTAATATACACGAATACACACACGCATGTATATGGGATAAGTTTAAAAATGGCTAAAACAAATTCAGAGAACCTCAAAGTGTTAAAATATGTTAATATTTCCATAGTTGGTTTTTTATCATGTTTTAATACGTTTCTTTAAACTGACATGACGTTACATATTCACCTGCTGAGGTCCATTATATTTCTAATATGACGCAATATTTTTTTTTTTTTTTTTTTTTTTATTCGTCAAACTATTTATTTCATTTTGAGTTTCCATGCTGAAATCTTGCTCTAGAAAACTTATGACGTAGTATTCAATTTGTTTTCAATTCGTCTAACTATTTATTTAATTTATTTTTTCACTCGAAATTCTTGCAATAGAAATGCAATTGTTGTGGTGAAAATTTTATTTATTTTTTTTAATTGTTGGCAACTGCTATAAGGAAAAATATTTATTTTTTTCCTGTCGTTGTTGTGTAAGAGCTGGTTTTATCAGAATCTTGTTAAGACGGTATTCAAAATTTTTACCCCCCCCCCCCCCATTTCCATTCCCTTGGGCCGATTTTGCCCATTTTCAATCCCCGCCGAGATATTAGCCCTCTCAAAGTTGTTGGCGAGTTTGAAGACGATCCGTGCATAATTGCGACTTTTATCGTGCGGACAAAATTTAGTACATACATATATATATATATATATATATATATATATATATATATATATATATATATATAAACTTTTTAAGGGGGGGGGGTGGTTTCAGGTTCCTAGGGTCATATAATGAAAAGTTATGAAGGAATTTTTCAAAAGTCGCACCATGGAAACGACTGCAATAGGTAGTATTTCTTACGAAACTACCTAAAATGAGCTATGTCTGACTTACTGCTATGAATAAGTGTGTTTGCATCTAGTGGAACAACTTCTGAAACACAAAGCTATGTGTAATACTATATCTCAGATGTGTTTCATAAACATTCCCTACTGTTCCACTCGATGCAGACAGAGTTTTCCATAGCCGTCAGTCAGACATCTCATTTTCTATTATTACTAGATGTCCTGCCGTTGGTCTGAGGCGACGTCTATAAATAAATTTATATTTTCTCAAAATACATTAAAAAACTATTGAAAAAGGAATTGCTTTAAATTTCGTAAATAATGTATGAAATATAAATATGCGGGTGTAGGGGTTAAAGTAAAGTTTTTTATTGCTGCAGGAAATTAGAGTTTCGATATTTTTTTGTTAGAAATTAATCTCTGCGCCTGCTGAGAAAACAATTTAGAAATCGCAAACAGATAGTTTAAATAGTGTATTTTGTTTCTTATTTCCCTATCTTAAAAAGAAACAGAGAAAAAATTATACATTTTTTTAATAAGCTAGGGGCCTCTGCCCCCTACGAGCTACGCTTGCAAACCCCCGTTCAGAAAATGCAGACTCTAAAGGTGCGTTTTCACTGGTCTACCCAAGGTCTAACTTACCTAACTTTTTACCTAAACACAAGATTTTAGGTCGTTAGAACGCGATTTTGTAGGTTTGATTCGTGATCAATCCTAAGCACGGCTTACCTAAGCGCAGCCAATTAAAATAGAGCTTTTGATAATAATGGCGGTGTTGTCAATTTACTAAGTGATATTTATGTTTTATATCGTTTTATTTATTTATTTTGTTTTACGTCAAAGAGGAATCTATTTTTTGTGATTGAAGCAAAACGGTAAGTTTTATTGACATGTTGGATAGATATCATCCTTTATTATTGTCTTTTAATTTAATAAATTGTGGGTAATCCATATGGATTCTTTAAATTGTTGTTATTTTTGGTAATCATTCTACATTTTATTAATATTAGAATACTAATTATATAGTTTGTTTAAGGATTTTGTTGCGGATATAAGGATGAAGATATGTCCAGTTCTCAAAATTATTTTATTTTTACTGAGCGTTAATAGTATACAAAGATTAAAAGTATTTTTTAAGAATGTTTGTTTCTTAAGATGAATTACTTGCTTCATTGATTATACTTGGTTACTTGATAGGGTATTTTCGATCAATTTAGATTTAAATTTCCATTTACTCACTTAAAATAATCGTAATTGTTAAGAAGGATATTGTTTACTGTAGCCCATTGATTTTTAAATGGAAAATTAGTTACAGGCAAACTTTAATCCAGTTTTGCTAATAGTAGGTATTTGATTATGCATGTTTAAGCGAGCATGTAAACAAAGTTTAGCTATAAAATAAACAAGCCGTTGTATTTTGTATTTTCCTGTTCTCTTTTAAGCAAGAAACATCTGATTGCAAAACAGTTTGCTCTTTACTCCTTTTCAGATATTTACTTGTGAACTTTGTCATGTAAGGAAAACACTGCTAATCTATTTTTTATTTTAATTTTAATGCTCTTCACCTGCAGATGTGCTATTTTTCTTTTTGTTGTTAAGATTAATGCTGAAACTTTTATGAAGATTTATAACTTTGTATGAAATTTAAATCAATTGAGAGATATTCAGACCATGTGTAGCTTTTCTATGTGCCCATTTTGAAGAATTTGTACACATTACCATTCCAATTCGATAAGCAGTTATAAATGCATATTCAATGTATTTTAAGTTAAATATGCATTTCTTGTTAGCAATTATTTTCATTTATTAAAAAAGTATTGCTATCAAAATAATAGGAGATTCTCCATTTGAAATGCATATTTATAAAATGTTGATTAAATTGTTATTTAGGTGCATTTCTTTTACAAGTATGGCTACAGATTTATCTGACAGCATAGGTCATCGGTTTTAAATGTACCTATTTATCTATTAAAGTAAAGAACTATTTATTCATTTATTTATTTTTTTCAAAAATCATTACTTATTATTCTTACTATTTTTGAAAATGGAATTCATTATCAAAAAATAAAATGCTCTCTGTGGGAGATTCTTTGAGTCTATATGTTTGAGTGTATATTAAAGTTTTAGACGAATCATGAATTCATGATGTATATAAATTCAGTGGTCAAAATAGTATATTAGAAGTAATGAAACTATAGTAGGTCCTAGTTTTGTCATTGTTTGTTGTGTAATATGCTGTTTTTTGGAAAATATAATTTTGCGAGTAATGTAATAAAAATAAACTTGTTTGTAAGAAGCATCAATATTTTTGATGTTACATCCAGAAATTGTATATATCAATCAATACAAAGTATACCAGTGGAGGTAAGCATCTGGCAGATCAGCTGGTGCCGGGATACATCTTCAAATTTGAATGCTTTCAGAAAATCACAAGTGTGTAGTTTTATTGTATAATAAGTGACTACCATTAGTGATCGTCTGCAAGCAACTGGACTTCAGACCAAGCCCTTGGACTTCAGAAAAGAAGATTTTAAAAAATCTGTGAGTACCACTTCTATGTCAAAAGAGGAGACAGTAAAGTAAGTTTATTTAAGTAACATCAAAAATAATATTTGTGCTCCCTACAAACTAGTCTTTTTTTAATTACATTACTCGTTAAATTACATTTTCCAAAAATAGCATGCTGCACTACAAACTATGAGAACACAATATATTACTCAATGAGTAAGTACAAAAATTATTTAGCTGAAAATATTTTTAAATGCCCATATTGCAAATATAATGTGAAATAAGCATTTATATGTTTCAGTCTGAGGCATAAATAAAGTCTGCTGCTAAGTAAAAAAAAAAGTGTGGGCCAGCCTTACGTATATCTTCATTTTGTTTGTTACCAGGGCAATTGCACTATTTGGTTTCATTTTAAAAGATGAAAAAAAAAAGGGCGAGGGAAAGGGGAGATATGTTTTTAGATAATAAAAGTTTCTAGTGTTTTCTTTTTTAAAGTAAAAAAGTTTTCTTAAAAGATGCAAAAATAGTTTGTGTTTTATATTCATATGAGACTAAGTGTTTTTGAAAGTAAAATAATAATAATAATAAAAAAGATAGAGTTTGTTGTTTTAAGACGACAAAGTGTCTTCTTTTTTCCTTATGTTAATTATATTTATTGTCATCAGAGCAGTTACATGATACGGTTGGTATGATTTAAAATTAAGTATCGACCGAAACTGAACTTGTTAAATTTTGATTCTTCGATTGCTTTTTAGTCTTGTTGTTTTGTTAATAATTATGAATGCAGAAAAAAAAAGAAAAATTTAAATGAGAAATCTTTATTTTTCGTTAGGAAAATTTTAAAAATTAGATTGAAAACAGTGATTTATAAAGCATGCAACGTGCAAAAGAAAGAAAAAAAAAACCTAAATAAACAAACTGTCAACAACATTGCATACTTAAATAAATTATCACATTGTATTAACCTAAATAAACAAACTATCCGTTGCAAATAATGTTTAAAAAATTAATGGTAAGGTAATCTTTCAAAAATTAAAGTTATGACAGAAACATTTTTATAATTAGAGGTTGCCACCTTTATGTGTATAATAAACTTAATGTTTTGTAGAAAGATTTTAAAGTCCACCAGAACAACTTTAAGTATATGCAGGTAAGACAAATCTCTGCAACTTTTAAAATTAATATAACTGTTTTTGTATTTTAAACGTAGCTTTATTAAAGTCTTCTGACAGTTGATAGAATTTAGGCCCTAATCTAAGTGGAAGCATGTGTAATTTTATAAATCATTGCTTAGGGCTAAAATTCTTTTATGAAGTTTTTCTTAATGTTAAAAGTGATATACTATTTTAATAAATATATATATAGTCAGCTATTTTCAGTTTCCCATACTTGATTTTGAGTAGTACCTATACTTTAATAAAAAATCAACATTTACCATTTGAATCAAATATTTATTTATATTTGTATTATATTTTGCCTTTCATTTTTTAAATATTAATATGTTTAAAGTGCTTTTATTTTTTTTTTTTTAATATGTGTAAGATATTTTGATTTAAAATTTCTAAGGTGTTGAGATTTGCCTTTTGGGAATCTATATTATAACTTTATCCTAAAATTTGATGAAAATGTAATGTAAACAAAAAAACTGTTTTGCAGTATCATATCTTTTTTAAAATACCATGCAATAAATTTATTCCATAATTTATATAGTTATAATAAATTTATATTTATAAATATTTAAAGCATTTTAAAAGTGTTTTTTCATAATTAGCATTCTGTAATAAATATTTAGATAATACAGTAGCATAACTATTTCTGTTTTTGTCTATAAGCGTACTTAAATTTCTTAGCTAATTAATAGTTAGTTAGGCTTAGATGCCTTATATTCCCAGGTGGCCGCTATCTTGGATGTTTTGAGATTTCTTGGTGATTTTATGTTGGCAATCTTTATCGATATGTGGAACCCCGTGTGAGTTCTGGCGTGTCGTGTTCTGGGAACCCCTGAGAAGCTCATTTTTGCTTAGGATTTTGTGGATGTGTTTTGATATTGTGTTGTATTATTCTGTCTTTTTATTTTTGTTAAATTTATTGGATGTATTTGATTGACTATGGTTTCTGTAGTCTGTTTAAACACTCTTGCTGAAGTAATTAATAAATTTGAGGAAATTTTGATGAAAAAAGGAGGTTTGTTTATAGTGTGTCAATGCGTATTCATAAGCCTATTTTTGAAAATGATGGTGATGCTATGACAGTATTTCATGCTTGAGCTTTCAAGAAAGCAGACGTCTGTTAAGGTATGTTAATAATTTTATGTATATTTTGTTGCCTTTCGAGTTTTTTACATTTTGAGATTGCTACACAGCGAGAACTGCTGAATTTTGAGAATGCTACACAGCAAGAACTGCTGAATCCAGTGATGTTTTTTTTCAGTTAATGAGCGCGATTACTGATTGGCACTTAATGAGTTTCGTGCATTTTTGTGGTCGCGGCAGGAGTTTGCGGAATCCAGTGATTTTTTTTTTTTCGATTAATGAGCGCATAGCGCTCATACAACATTTAGTGAATGCCACTTTAACGAGTTTTGTTTATTATTTACATTTTATTTTCGTTAAGTCTAACATGCGTATAAACGGTGTTTGGCGACATTTACTACTTGGCGGAAAAGGGGTTTTCACTCCAAGAAAAATTCCAAGATGGCGGCTCCGGGAATTTATGACATCTGTTTCTATAGTTATGATGTCTTCATTATTGTTAAAGTAACAAACGAAAATTCAAGATTGAGTGAGATGAGATATAATGTATTTATGATGACTCAAAAAGTGGATTATAGTTTCTGAACAAAAATTGTCTGTCTTTGTACCTATCATCAACCGCAAAAGTTTTTCCATTTTGTTAGAAACTCTTTTTTGTAAAAAAGCAAGAAACATATTATTTACTAAACAAATTTAGAAACTTGTATTTGTACATCATTAATTCCTATGAAAATCCAAATTAATCATCATTTTAATCCTCATCATGGTTATTTTTTTAAGTTACAGCAAACAAATAATCTAAAAACATCTTATTTATTTAAATATGAACTTGTTTCTAATTATTTTAAATATATTTATAAGTTGACAGTTAAAGGTAGAAATTGTGAAAAGTTTTTTAAAATGTGTTTCAAAAGGTTTTTTTAAGTATTCAGTTCGGCTGAATACTTTGATATTCAGCTTAACCAGATAGTTTGATATTCGGTGCATCCCTAACCAAGAGTAGACTCGTGTTACCTAATACTCCAGAATTGTAAAAATGATGTACACCTGAGTGCTTCTTTTGGCAATAAATTTTAGTATCTTTAGGAACTTAATTATAAAGTGATAAATGAATTTAATGCATTTTTCTGTTAGAGTCACAGGTGATAAATCTCCAAATATTCTCTATGGTTAAAATAACAGGGTTTGCATCAAATCATGTCATTAAAACATGCCAACTGGCTGTGAAACTGTAGCAGCGAAATATTAGGTAACAAATGAAATATAAATAAAAAATAAAGAGAATTTTTAATTACAATAATAAAGAAATAATTTTTTTAATCTGCTTTTATCAAATGATAATTTAATATTAAGTAAATTATAATTAAACTTCGAAAAATAATTTAAAAAATTCTCAATACATAGTTTCAAAAATGTTTTTTTCGCCTTTTCTGTTGTCATACTTGAAAAAACGGGGAAAAAATAATCATTTTAATAAATTCAGTAGTTCATGCTTTCTACCAAGTCGAAGTGGTGAATTTTCCATAATTAGAGTCATGCCAAATTAATGTATTGTAACAGAAGTTTTTTGAACCAACATGAATTATAGTCCTGAAAATTAGGGATGATTTTTATAAACATTCAATGTTTATAAAAAAGTGGTTAAAAAAAAAACTATTTTTACTTTTATATTTATTTAGTAGTAACTCTATCATTTTTATCATAATTTAACATTTAAACTTACAGAGAGGCAACATAATGCCGTTTCATTGGCATGTTACGGTTGGAGATATATTTATTAGTGAAATTAGTGCTATGCCATTTGATCCAGTGAAATTTATCAAATTCACAACATTTTTGGGTAGGTACTTTATGTCAGCCAGGCACATGAAATAAACCAGGGCTGAAACTAGCCTTTTTTGCACCCAGCACAAACATAGATTTTGCCCCCCCCCCCCCCCCCCCCCCCGGCCTCCGCAAAGTAAATTTACGAAGAGAATTTTAATTCTAATCTCTGACTTATTTAAAATTTAAAATATGAAATAAAAAAATACGTAATCAACTTTGTCAAATATTGATTCATTAAAACTTTGAAAACGAAATCCAAAGGAAGTCACATGAAGAAACTATGCAGATTCGCAAGCTAATGTTAAACTTATAGGAGCATTCTTTTCAAATTTCTCGCTTGCACTTTAATATTTTTAAATGATTTTTTCCGTTTGGGACAGCTGAGGTTGTTTCTAACAGGATAAATGTTTACTTTTAAATTTTGTTTGCAGTTTTTTTAAATATATATATAAAATTACTTTCACTTTTTGAACCGGTTCTGAAAGTTTAAGTAGCCTCATAAAAAACTTGAACCAAAATCGAAAACGTACAACCTAACAATGTTAAAGATCAAACTCAGCTATCTTAAGGAAAAAAAAATATTTTAAAAATATTAAAATGCAAGCGAGAAATTTGAAAAGAATGCTCCCATATTTAACATTAGCTTGCGAGTTTCTTCGTGTGACTAGTGTAGCTTCTTAAGAAATCAAAAACCAAAATTCATTTGACACCCCCTTCGTTTTCCTTATGGCGACCAGGGAACATGCCTCCTCGCCCCCCCCCCCCCCCCCCCTCTAGTTTCGATCCTGAGATAAACCATTAAATAATGTCATCATTTGTATTCATTTTTTTTTTTTTTAATATAAACCTCTCATTCATTTTATTTGAAATACAAAATTTTCATTTAAAATACATATATTACATACATTTAAAATAAGTGCCTTTCACTTATTTCATTAAAAAAAGGGAATAAAACAATAAGGAGAAATAATACGATGAACCAAAATTGTTATTTCAACCTCAGTACATCGTTTCTAATTTATACAAGTGAACACTAACAGGAATTATTGCTGGAAGAAAAAAAAGTATCCAAGGTAAAAGTACCTTTTTTGTGATCTATTCACAAAAACAGGGATTGCCCCGGCAAACATTTATACCCCTTTATTCTTCTTAATAAAAGAAGCCCCTTCACAAAATTATTCTCCATAAAAGCGACTTCACACAATAAGAAAAAATTGTTGGGATTTAAAATGTGTAATTTACAAACAAAATAAGCTCAGAAGAAAAGTATAGCAGGAAGACATTTAAAAAAAGGATGATTAAATGTTTACTTTGAATTTAAACAACTGAATTTGATTTTTCTTTACAGAAATTTATTTTTCTCAATTCTGTAACAAAAACGGTCCCCCCCCCCCCCCAAAAAAAAAAAAAAAATTTCACCCTGATGTGAAATCATAAGGTACATGTAATCATACAATTTTAAGTACATTTATTTTGCATTTTACTGTTAATTTTTTTTTTTTGGTGGTGGGGGGGGGGGGGGGGTTGTCACAAAAAGTAGATTTAACTAAATTGGATAATTTTATACTGACTGTAGTGATGATATGTATAAGAGAATCTGCCAGTGTCACAGGCGTACGGTTCAGGGATGTATGGAGGGTATATGGTGGTATACGCCGTATAACTTCGGGATTTTTTTAGGAAACACCGTATACCGTCTGTTTCTCAAAAAAGCTATAGTATATACACTGTAGGGTATACTCTCTGCCTTGAGCGTATGCCTTCTGCTTTTTTTACGATTACACCACTGGTACAGTTGTATGTGCTCATGGGTCCCAAGTTCCACCATTAATTTCTAAAATATTCTTTTTCACTCTAATATAAAAAAGGTTTTATTTTAGATTTTATTTAAGTTTTAAAGATTTTTTTCCCTTAAATTTTGTTCTTTTTCTTTTGTTACAGAGATAAACATTATTAGGAATTTCTATTTCTCTAAATGTGCCATTTTTTAAAAAATATAATAAAATGTTAAACGTTTAAAGTTTTATAAAAAAAAACTAAAATAGAAAAAAAAATTCCATATTTAAAAAAAAATAATAATAAAAATAAACAGTCTTAAATGTTAACTTTTCTTGTGAAATATGAAAAACGATTCACAAAAAACAGTGAGTATATCACTTCATAAGCGGGTCGGAACATTCAAATTTTTACATTGCCTTAATGTTTTATTTAATTTGTTGATTTATTTAACAAATATAATTCTACTCAATTTCTTTAAAAGGAAATTCAAAAAGCAACATTAAATTTATAGTCGATCTCTATTACACATGTGCCACTAACGTACGTAACGTTTTTCACACGTACTTGTGTGAAAAATAATTTATTCAGTATGTTTTTAAATATACGTAAATCATGGTGACCTAGTGTTTTTATTTAATTTAGGAGTATAAATCCATAGCCACAATTTAAAGTTTGAATAAACAATGATTTGTGGGGCATTTTTTAAGACCCTTTAGTGGGGAAAACAGTCGAAACTTTCGATTAATTTCTATACAAAATATTTGCTACTACTAATTAAACTGACAACAACAAACAACAATTATTTGTTTACATTTTTTGACATCTGTTCGATCTGCAGACAGTAAAGCCGTAAAGTAGACGCTTGCGCAGTAAAAACTTGCCTTTGATTGGTTGGCGTAAAGATTTTATATGTAACCAGTGAAAACGCTCTTAGGTTAAGGTTTTGGGTCACTAGGATTTTTTAGGTCGTTAGAACGACCAGTGAAAACGCACCTTAAAAGCACGTAATTTGATCGGTTCTAAAAAGATTTCGAAAGAATGAATTATAATTTAAAAAACAGTGGCGATCTCCCTATAAAGGGGGTTCTATTCAATTTTCTTTGATTGAGGAATTTTAAGGCCAAATCAGCTGCTGTTAAAAGATACAATGGCTGTTTTCGTCTTTGATTAAATAAAATCAGTTAAACATTTCAAGATAAGCTAATATAACATGAATTAAGTAAACAGAGTTTTTGTCTCCCGGTATTTTTTAACAAAGCGAAAAGAAAGTTCTTTTAAATAAGACATTTTAAATGTATCGTTTTTAATCTGACGTAATTTTCACCAAACTTTTCTTTTTCTTTTTAATACTCACGTGGAAATACTTTTGTTAGAAATGAAATATTATTTGCTCTGTCCTAACAAAAATAGTTGAAAACATCTTCTCAAAATATCAAATAAATGTCTCGCGCAATTTTTAATTTAAACTTTTTTGTAATATTTTTTGTTCATTTTACGTAATAAGTGTAATGCAATTTCTCCTATTTAAGACTTTAAACGCATGTTAATGAATTTATTATTTTACAATATCCTTTCTCTTTTAAAATTCACGTATAAATATATATGTTTTATGACGTAATTTTCAATAAGCTCCTGCTTTTTATACGTAATTATTTAATTCTAATTTGGAGGTTTTTTCAGTTTATAATAGTCACGTGTAAATAAATTTTTAATTTGAAGTAAACATTATTGTTTACTTCAGTTATACAGTTGACACAGTAACTTATACAGTTGGCAACAGTTTAAATTAATGCAATTTTCTAAAACATGTAAAAAATATCTCTCAAAATGCTGAAAATTTGAATTTAAAATAGGAATAAAACCTCAAAAAATGAGTCAAATTAAAAATATAAATGCAGCCTGCCCACCAGGAACTTCTAACGTATAAAATGATCTAAAAAGGATTAAATTCCCATGTATAGATTTTGCTCCTATAAAACTTTTTTAATGGAACGATTTTGTCCAACTTTAGAATTAAATATCTCTTAAAATAATTCTTCGATTTGAAAAGTGTCTGCATCAGCGTGTTTATCGAACACTTCTCTATAATACCACCGATTTCCATATTTTTGTGTGCAATTTTTTTCTTAATATCAACGAAGAAAGACCTCCGGTCACAAAAAATTCAAATCGGCGGCGGCGACAGCGTTAGTTACTTTTTTTTTAGAATAGAATGATTCACTACTTTACCTTTTCCAACAAGCGTAAATCAAAGCGGTAATTTTCCATAATCGAGGTTCACGCCAACTTAACTTATTGTAACGAAAATTGTTTGGAACAGCATGAAATTCAGAGATGGAATTAGGAAGGATTTTTACGATACGCTTAGAATACTCATAAAAGAGTTTTTTTTTTAAAGAGAAAAATAATCCTTTTTGCTTTTGTACTTTTAGTATTCCTGTCGTAATTTGAATATCTCTGTTACAATTCATACTTATATTTAAATAAGGAAGTTTTACTTGATCCATAAATGAATGCGATCACTAAAATCGCATGTCCCCTCTTGTTAGCCTCCTGTATGATATTTCTTTTTCCCAGCTTATTTTATGTCGTCTCCAAAAAATAACGTTACGTTATAGAAGCCAGCCGTAAAACCAAACACATATATCATTGTATAATTAAATACTCTATAGCAATTTTTTAAACTTCTAAGCATCACACATTTTCAATTTTTAGATCGTCGTACTGGGAAGAAAATATAATTTTAAATGCAATTTGTTTGAAAACTGCATCTCAATTTATTTTTGAAATATTATTTTTATTTTTGTAGTTTTTAGAGCCATTTGCTTAATATTGGCAACGGAAGTACTCCATTTCTGTAGAAAGTAAAGGAAAAATAGTTGTAAAATAGTAATTATATATTTTTGAGCAATTTTCTCATAATAACCGAAAGAAAATATAATTAAAATACGTTCTATTTTGAAAAAAAAAATATATAAACGGATGATTTCTGTTAAAATTTGGAGCTATTATAAACTATATTTAATTTTAAGTATCTGTCTATCTATATTATAAAGGACAAACAAATCTGTGCGTAACGCGTACGTTATTTTGCGAATGGCAACACTTTGAAATTTGAAATGAAATTTAGGTTTTGTAATTTTCGCTACTGCAAATTTTTAAACTTCTAAACATCACACATTTTCAATTTTTCACCGTCGCACAGTGGGACGTTTTGAGGATCTAGGTGGACAAAATCCATTTTTTCAATTATCTCGCAGTTTGACAAAACCGCTTGTACGGGTAGCTGAATGTCTGTATTTTTGAGATCCGTACCAGTTTTGGCGTAAAAAATCAGAGGTATCGATTAATTGTGACCGTAAAGTAGCCATTTCCGCAGTTGGTTTGAGGGAGTTTCAAATTTCCAGTAGCTTCCTCTAAGTTTGAAAGCACGTCGTGAGTATTCTGTTTTATTTGAAAGCACGAGTTTGCTGATCTAATGTCACAGGTTTGTCAAGGTCATATTTAACCCATTTTTGTTTGTAAATAAGCGATATTAAACCCGCTTTACCGCTTTTTTCAAATGCTGAAATTTTGGATGATCCACGATGTTGATTACAAATTTCATCTTGACTTTGGACAAATTATTCAGCATTATTCAGCAATAAGCATTTTTTAAAATCAAAGTGCCATTTCTAACGTATTGAAAAATTAAACAAACTCCTGCATATAGCTTTTCTTAATAAACAAGAAGTTTTTCTTAATAAACAAGCATGATATTAACTTCCAGTGCATATATGTATGTTTAGTTCAAATCTTGCAAGTCAAATTTAAATCACTTTTAATTATCCTATTGAGCCGAAACAATGAATACATGTGTAATTTGAATGACAATACAATATTATTATAATTTAAAGAACGTAGATGTTTGTTTAGAATACTCTTTCTACAGGGCTCCACAAAAATTTAGATTAAAACTTGCAAGTTAATTTTAAACCGATTTCATAAATCTGATTGAGCTGAAACTTTGCTCAGGATATGTAATTCTGATGACAATGCAATATTATTATTATAATTTATGGAGCGTAGCAGTTACGCTTTTTTTACAGGGTCATATAAAAGATTAGTTCAAATCTTGCAAAACAATTTTAAACCACTTTCAATTATCTGATTGAGCTGAAACTTTGCCTACATGTGTTTTTCCGATGACAATTATATTAAATTATAATTTGACGAACGTAGAACTTATGCATTTTTTACAGGGCCACACAAGAAATCGCGGAAAGATTGTCGCTAAAAAGCAGAAATTTTAATTGAATTTCTACAAAATTCCTATACATTATTGAGATACACAATAGCATTTTTTAAATTGAAAACAAAGTGCGTAGCAGTTGTATTTCTTTTACAGGGACACATTAAAAATTCGAATACATTACCGTCTATATGCAGAAATTTTATTTCAAATTGAATAAAATTTATATGGGTTATTTATTCACACAACAGCATTTTTTCAACCGAAAATAATTTTGGTAGCATTTATATGTTTTACAGGGTACCACAAAACATAATTTTTTTTAATATGATTTCATTTTAAAAATTTTATTTTTCAGGATGACTACACAAATTTCTCGAGAAATTCTGAGTAGACAAAAATGCAAAAAATAAATGAATGTTAATTTACATGTGTGCATTAAATTGTTCTTTACTTAATTGTAAAATAAGTATGTTTAACGCATTATTTGTAATGCATTATACAGGGTGCCCACTAAAGTCCTTCCAACGCTCTTAATTGCCGAACGGTTACAGCTATACTCATAAAAGTGGCATCTAAATGTAAAGGGGTTATGCTCTACCAGATGACACCGCTTCCAGCGTCACCTGGTGCAAAACAGCTGAGTTAGTATTCCTATCTCGAAAACAATATTTATGCTCAGAACGAGATTCATTTAGCATTCATGTTCACAAGGTGTCCTTTCGAACTAAATCGATGATGCTCTACAAATTTGTCATTCACTTTTATCCCATATTTCGAACCGTTTTCGCGATAGGAACGCTAATACCGCCATTTTGCGTCAGGTGGCGTTGTAAGCGGTCTCATCTAGTAGCGCATAGCCTCTTTACTATACCTAGACACCACGTTTATGAATATAGATGCAGTCGTTCGGCAGTTAAGAAGGTGGGAACGGACTTTAGTGAGTACCCTGTATTTTTATTTTAGGACATTGTTGTTAAAAGACCAAATATTTATCACTGTTTCAGTATTTTATTAGTGATGCATTAAAAAAAGCAGCAAAAACTAATTAAACTTCAACGAAATAATCTTTTCCACTTATATCGTCAAAACGTGCCACTGTACGTCGTACAAGGAAATTGTGCTTTTAAATGCAATTTATTTGAAAGCTGTATTTCATATTAGATGTAAATTTCCAACTGGGCAAAAAATGTCCGGACCAGAATTCGAACCAAGGATCTCCTGGCTGAAGCCATCAGTGCTCTATCATCTGAGTTATCCCGGACGAATCTGGTGGAACTTTTCTGCTTCGGATCCTGGTCCGGACATTTTTCGCCCAGTTGAAAATTTACATCTAATATGATTTATTTATCAATTAGAATAATTGTGTTAAAATTAAACTAGCTGTATTTCAATTTATTTTTGAGATATTTTTCCTTTTGTAGTTTTTAATACGAATTTTGTAATTGTGACAACTGAAGTACTCCATTTATATTGAAAGTAAAGGGAAAATTATAGGTTATTGTATCTTTTTGTTGCCATTTTCTCATAAAAATAGAAAAAAAAAGAAATTAAAATACGTGCTATCTCAAGAATATCGTCTGCATAATTAATCAGGTGAATTTTGGTTTTATTTCGTTTTTATTTGTCAATTTAATCAATTGTAGCTTATGCAAACTTACTTTACAAACGATACAAAGCTCAATGAATGCAATTTTATTATTACTTGTATAATAACATTTTCCGAATTTTAAAAAAAGTATACATGAATGATTTCTGATAAAACATGGAACTATTATTACTTTTTCCTGCGTTTGTATATTATTCCCCGATAGTGACGTCATATGCATATTTTCCGAGCCTAACGAAAAAGACAGGATACCGCGGTGCATTCCGAAAGTTGTTTTTTACAGACCGATGGAGTGACGTGATGCTCTTTTCGCATACCTTCATTGGTGCATTCGAGCATCACGTGACTCCAGCTGTCTGTAAAAAAAGATACGTGAAATGCACCGCGGTAGCCTTTCTTTTTCGTTAGCCTCGCATATTTTCATACTGATGTTGTTTAAGACTGGATCGTAAAAGTGGAATGCTTTAGTTGATGCAAATGACGTGATTTGATATAAAAAGCGTGTATTTTGTTATGTTTTAAAAGCTTTACATAACATCCCCCCTTCTTAAATTTACATAAATTTAAATTTGTTAATTTTAATAAACTACTTCAAATGACCATCTTTCAATTTGACAGCAAATTTTACTAAGTTTAAATATTAAATTCTAAATCTTTATCCTTAATTATTTTAATTTGAAATTAAATTTATTGTATTTTATTATTTTTCATATTCCTCTGGTAAAGTTTCAGAATAATTGCTAAAATAGTTTGCCAGAGAAACGAGCTTATATTTCCTACACTTCTCCTCATTTTAATGACTTTCTATTCCCTCCGTGTCTCAAAAAAGCAATCTTTTTAGCTCAGAAAATGCTCTTATCTCGGTACACACCGGAAATTCCATTTGACGTCACAAGAGCTCCCAAGACGCCAACATTCCTTCTTTCCCGCCAGTTAGAGTGTTGCCATTCCACGGTGATTATTCCGCCACTAAAACATTTTCCATCGATTCATTATCGATATTCAGTCTTTTGGAGTTTTCTGATTGGCTGGTTTTGCTGAGATCGTTCTCCCGATTTCGGCAGGCGTTTCAAAAAAGAATCAGTTCGTTATTTTTGCCAGAACGACAAGGTTCATAGTTTTAGTTCGGGAAGCTTCGCCGTTGGGCCAGGATACCCAACGGGAGCCTACTTTTCCACCGATGAGCGTTTAAAGAATTAGTATTTCTTCCTTTATAATTTAATTCGGCATTCTATCTCATTTCATCGACTTCAACCGAGATTGCAGCTAATATTAGTCATCCCAATTTAGACAGTTTAAAGAAGATTTCGAAGAATGCAATATACACATTTCTTTAGGAGATTGCCCTCCCGCCGAGTCTCGGGGTCTAGCAAAGAGACGGAAGATTCTTTATCTTCGCTACTCTACAAATGGAATACAGATTGTGTTGCTCATCATTTTTCTCAGTAATTCGACGAATGAATGATAAATATTTACCAAATTTGTGAATTTCTAAAGATTAAATAAGTTTTCATCAGTGTGATTCTTCAGGTGATCAGATTTCTGTTTTCACTACTTTGGTGTTATTTCTGATGTCTTGGAATAATCATTCTTATTTTTACAAAAATTCATCGCCACACCTTAACGCCATAGTGTTCGTGCTTCCTCATAATGAAGCAATGTATTTACGAAAGAACTCTTTATTCTTATTTCTGTGTGTTAAATAATTAGAAACTATCAATTTTAAAACTTTATTGACTTCATTTGAAATAACAACTACTTACATTATGAAGATGAATGTACTAAGAACAATTATCATAACTGTAAACCAAATATTTGTACAAGATATTTAAATTCATTAAGTCTTATCATAAGAAGTTCATAATTTCAAAATAGATATTTTATGTTTTTACTTCCTACTAGATCCAGTAATAAAAATTTAAGAATGTTTTGGTAAATAAAATTCCTTCAACAATTAATTATCTTGGATTGTTTGTGTTTCATGGGGTGAGTAATTATTTTGTTTTTCTTTTCAGATTTATTTAAATTTATTTACAACGCAATTCCTTCTTCCACTATACTTTACGGCCGTAGTGTGGTTCTGGGAGGTGTGAATTGGATTTATTTTGGTTCAATTTGAATTTTTCAATTGAATGTTAGCTCCAATTTACATATCCCAGAGTCATATTACATATTTAATTCTTAAAACAGAAATATGTTTTACAGAAGTGCGTCATTTTCAATTGCTGCTTTGAAATTCTTCACGGGTGAAAATGCTTTACTTTTGAAAATAATGTAATCGAAATCACACACTGATAAAATGCAATGTTTTACAAAAATTTAGAGTGTCTTTATAGAAGAGCAGTGACGTGTCTTTATAGAAGAGCAGTGACATACAGTGTGCATACTCATATCAGAAGTCCCTGTCCAAAAATATAACAATTTATATTACAAAATTTGATGATTCTCGCCTGGATGAATTCGCTTCGCCGAGTTAGACAAGCAAATAAAGGAGATCTTGGGAATAATTCAAGGTTTAAAATAATACCAGGTTCCCAAAGTTTTTGCCCAAAATTCTTTCCAATAATAAAATTTTATTGCTATTCTTTAAGACATTCTACTATAATTTTATCAAAATAACATAATTTGCTTAATTTAATTTTTCATAATTTTATATAATCTATATATATTTAAAACACAAGACTGTTTTTCAGTCATCTGCCCTGATCATTCTGCTGAACTAATTTTACTAATATATATATATATATACAGGGTGTCCGGTCTCAACGGTGTCCAATGGCTAATTCCTAAACCGTTAGTCATAGACATATAGTTCCATTTACAAAAATGTTTTAAATCAGGTAAAGAAATATTTTAAAAGTGATTTGGGTCAATAAAAACAATTCTTAAAAAATTACGAAATTTAAATTTTTATACGGTCCCCCGGTTCTATAAGTTATATTTAGTGAAATTTTCCTTTTACACTGACAAGTAATACAAAAAAAGTCCCGTTATTCTACGATTAAAATTGACCGAGTAATAGCTGTTTAAAGTTGGGTCATTCACAAATTTAGTCGAAATATAATTTCGTCAGATATAAAAAATGTTTGGATGTAAAATTAACATTGCAATATAAATTTGAAATCTTTAATCATTCTGGCATATTAATGGAAAATATACAATTTGTAATAAACATTTAAGAAGAAAGAAAAAAACAGAATTTTTGTTAAATAAAATGATTCTAAATTAACAGCCTCAATTCTTTACAAAATGATAAGTATTTTAAAATATTATTAGATTGCACAAGCCTGCAAAAGTTGGGTTATGTCATGTTTTTTAGCTTTTGATAATTGATTCTTATATATTCTGTACCGCAGAATCCGAAATTGACCTTCATTTTTAACTATCATATCAGGATTTTTCGCAAATTGCAAATTTTAAAGTTAAGAAGTTCAATGTTAAAATTGAATTTTCTCCCCATCTCATCGGACCACTCAGCTGTTTAGCTGTAAGAATCCCAGGATAAGCAAAAATATCGGATAATTTTTTTAATATAAAAAAAAAATTAAAAAAAAAGTTTTACACATGTTTTATAGCATGAGATTTTCGCTATATTTTAACTTACACATATGCGATTTGCAAAAGAATTCAAACGTGATGGTTAAAAATGAAGGTAATTTTCAGATTCAGTGCTAAAAAGTGCTAAAAATCAATTATCAAAAGTTAAAAAACACAACCATCTCCTCTACTTTATAGTATTCGATTTTTGTTATTCTTTAAATTTGAAAATTTATGATTTGCGAAATATCCTGACATGATGGTTAAAAATTAAGGTAATTTTCGGATTCAGTGCTAAAAAATAGATAAAAGTTAAAAAACGAACAATCGCAGTCTTGTATTATCTAATCTAAAACTTTTTCTTAAACTCCTTGGCAGAAATCTATCCGAAATGTTTTGTGTTATCCTGTAAAATAAGTATAAATGGTAACCACCGAAAATCTTAATAATATTAGATTGTTATCGGATTTGCGCCAGTATGTAAAATCCAATCTCGATCGGATATTTAAAAGTGGGTTAAAGTTCGAGTACAAATTTTGAACTGGAAAAACATACATACGATTGTTGAAGGAACATAAAAACTTATAAAAAAACATAATTTTTGTTAAAAGAAATCATAAGAGAATCAGTCTCAAATCCTGACAAAATAAAACATGTGTTATTTTAGCCAATTTGAGACTTAATCTTAATACTTGTAGGATTTTTTTTTTCAAAGCGCAGATACACATGAAGTAAGATCTTCGAATACTTTAAACACTTGGTATATGATCCCTCAAAGCCAAGCCGAACTCGTTTGTTTTCAGAGTAGAAAAGTGGCATAAGTCATGTAAGTTAAAGTTTCATAACTCGCTCAATTTTAGCGTTATATGAATGGGACTTTTTTTGTCTTACTTGTCAGTGTAATAGGAAAAAATTACTAAATATAACTTATAGGACCGGGGGATCGTATAAAAATTTAAATTTCGTAATTTTTTAAGAAATGTTTTTATTGACCCAAATCGCTTTTAAAATGTTTCTTTACTTGATTTAAAACATTTTTGTAATTGGAACTATATGTCTATGACTAACGATTTAGGAATTAGCCATTGGACACCGTTGAGACCGGACACCCTGTATATATATTCTTGACTGAAAGCTGATTATTTGTAGATGTGCCTTCACTAGCTGTTTTTTTTTTTAATATTGCCATTTTTATATTTTAATTTTAATAGTATTTTATGAAATTTCTTCAAAATGGTTGTAATTAGATAGCTTTCAATATTGCACATAAGAGAGAAATAATGAGTTTTATTCATTTTTATTCTTGCCATTTGCTGATAAAAATTCCAAATTGTTGTACAGGGTTTAGTGGTGCAAAACGGAAAATTACGTACTGCTTTTGAAAACATGCATTTTTTTCATAAAGTTTGCATATATTTTTCTTTCTGCATGTGTAGTACTGGTACTAAGTTTCAGACTCTAGGCGAAATGCTTAAGTAAGTCAAGATGACGTCATATTTAAAAAAAAAATCATTTTCTTAGGTAAAGCTAAACATTTTAACACAAATGCTCCTAAAAATATAAATCAGGCAATTTGTACTGTCCTCTTTTACTATTAGAATCTCAAGTTAACGTGAAACTGTTTACATGCAAAGATGTTGCTAACAATCGTGACTTCAAGTTTTGAATTAAACTGATTTTAAAATGGTAAAATTAAAATACCATTTTTTTAAAAAAATGACGAAAACAGAGATGAGAAATTCGTATGTACATTTTGAGAAGGTGAAACTTATGTCGGGTTTAGATTTTATGGGGGAAAAAATGATCGTGTAAAAGGGGAATAATTTTTGCTGTTTTTCATTCCGGAATACCAATAATAAGAGCCTCAATTGATAACTTCGTCATAATAACTGATCTTTATTATATTTTACGGATTACGTATCTATCTATATTATAAATGACAAACATATCTGTGTGTAACGCTGACGTCATTTTGCGAATGGCAATACTTGACGATCAAATTTTGGTTTTGAAATTTTCGTTACTGCAGTTTTTTAATCTTCTAACCATCGTACATTTTTAATTTTTAGAACGTCGTATAGGAAAAAATCATATTTTCAAATACAATTTGTTTGAAATCTGTATCTTAATCGACACATTTATTATGTTTTTAAAAATAATTTTCAAGCATGATTTTTTGTAATTTATCTTATCAATCTATGTAATTTATCTTATCTTCAATACATAATAATAATAAACATTTTGCACATAAAGCAATAAAAATTGTTCAGGATTTATTTCTGACTAATTTTCCACAACGAAATTAAGACTTGCTCTATAATAAATAAAAGAATAATATTAAAAAAAACACATTTGTAATCGAACAATTTAAATTTTTAGACAGCCAAACAGGAAAGAAAAATCTTTGGAATTTGTTTGCAAAGTGCATCTCAGTTTACAGATTGTCTATGGTTTTAAATTTTTTTTCCAGCATGGAATATTTTTAAATTTATCTTTATTGCGCAGAGCTCGATTACGAAAGATTAATCCGTTTGCCTTTAAAACAACATAAAGTGTTCATCATTTTCTTACGGCCAATATTCCATTAAAAAAAATTCCTCTATGAATAAATAAATAAAATATGAACAAAACACAAATTTAACAGACATGTAGTTGAAGTACGCGCTTAAAGCTCTGAAATTATCAAAATTCAAAAGGGTGCCGTAAGTAGTGAAATCTTGGGTAGTTAATAACTCTTAGCATGCAACTGAATATGTAAATATAGCTTTTAATAAATTTCAAAGCTTTATTCAATTGTATAATTCACATTTTTCATATGTAAAATGCTTTTTTATTGTAGATGGGCAATCTAAAAAATATATTGCATGTACAAAAATATTAGTTTTCAATTAAAAAAAAAATGTTTTCGCCTATATTCTGAAACCCGGGTACGTTTCCCTAGTCTATATTAATGTTACAAACAAATGAAAGCCTATGAATCATTAGATAGCCTTTTTTTGTCGAGTTTATTTAATGACGGCGTCTTTTTGCTGCATTTGTGCATTATTTCGCGATAGTGACGTCCTATGCATGCTTTACTGTAGATGTTTAAGAATGGATCGTAAATGTGGAATTCTTAAGCGGATGCGAATGACGTCATTTTACATAAAATAAAAGAGTGTGCTTTAAGTCTTAAAATTAAAATATGTTTTGTACTATTTATATCTATCCTATATATATATAAAATCCCAATGAAGCGATTTTATGAAACGACTGATTTTATTTCACGGCGATTTCTCCTAAAATATGGAATACTATGCGGTAAAATTAACACCAAAAATCCGTATTGATCTGCAGATCTCAAAACTGGTAATAGAATTTAAAAATTTGAATTAATTTTCGAAATATTAATTTTATTCTAATTTTAATTACATTTCTGTAGTGAAAATCTGTAATAGCATCAAAATTACTACTTTTTTTTTTTTTGGAAAAAAAGAGACAACAGAAAAATTATAGGGATTATTAGATTTCTTCTTTTTCGTCAATTTCAAATTGATAATTGAAATTATCTTTTATTTCAATAGAGAGTGAAACAATATTATGATTAAATTATGTTTTACAGGTAAATTTGAAAAAATAAAAATCAGATTTGTTTTTGTCATGAAAAGTGAAATTATTAAAATAAGAGGTCAAAAGCAAAAAATAAGGAAAATTACGTCAAAATATTTACACTTAACTATTAAAAATATACGAAAACTTAAAAAGAAAAACAAATTTATTTCACGCGAAACACGTTCAAAGGAGATAATTACGTAAAAATTCCCAAATATTAAATATCGTCATAATTAAAGTGAATGGACCGTATTCTTCCATTCGGTTCGAGGCTATAAAAAACGCCATTTTACCAATTGTGACATCGCAGGAATACTGTCCATTATTACGCGTGTAAAACTTTTAATGATGAATATTAGATTATATTTGAAAAGCTCAAGTAATCATATTCCCAAACACTTTTAAATTAAATAATATATGTGCCCGTGAATTTTAAAAGCGAAAAAAAGTTTAAAAGAAATAAATTATTACATGAGCAATGCATTTAATAGTGAAAATTGCGTCATATATTAAACGATCGAGGCTAACGAGAAAGACAGGCTACCGCGGTGGGTGTGATTCTTCTTTTTTTACAGACCGCTGGAGTCACGTGATGCTCTTTTCGCACACCTTCATTGGTGCATTTGAGCATCACGTGACTCCAGCGGTCTGTAAAAAAAGAAGAATCGGACCCACCGCGGTAGCCTGTCTTTTTCGTTAGTCTCGTTAAACGATGCATTTAAAACGATTTTTATTCCGAAGAATTTCAATGTGACGTCAGATGGTATAAATGGAGTGCGACTAAGAAATTTGTTTATACATTACATGATTTGATGCAGCGTAAATACAGGTAAAAGTATGCGCAAAATACTTTTGTTTTATTTTGTACGAATTGCTATTCGATAAATGCATTTTTGAAAATCCGGATATTCATATTAAATAATATAAACAATACACATTCTAAAATATACATGATGGTGTATTAAAATAAAGAAAGAATTTATGAATAAGCTATATCTGTTCCTGAAAATATCTAAAACTCGATCAAACATAAAATATAAGGTTAAAAATTTAAAAATACAATGCTTTTCCATGGTTCGTACGGATACCGTTATTTCTCCTGGAAAACTACCAGTATCTTTTTATAGAAAAATAAATCTAGGTTAAACGCGCAAAATTTCGCCTTCTTTTAAGAACACAGATTTTCTATAAGATAATACTGGTGCCGAAATTTTTTTTCTGGTCTGCAAAACTCAAGGAGGCGTACGAACCATGTTTTCAATAGCGTAATTCTGAAAGATACTCCCAAGCAGACGGAGTTTTTTAACTTCGAAGCAAAGAGAAGGATATTGACCATAGTGTCGTTATAAAAGCCAGAAAGATAACGACATTTTTAACCTAACCAGTTTATACAAGCTGATTTTCAAATGTGTAATTGAAATTACTTACCAATCCTGAAAACCACCAACAGTTGTTATGACATCGATGGATGAGGTCATTGTGATAGAAAAATACACCATTCAAACGGAAAAGAATGGCAACTCGATTACAGAAGATAGCCACCGCTGTATTAATATCATTCAATCTTCCGTAACCTGGCAATATTTTTTAAATAGGGCACAGTACCGTGTTTTTGGAGTCTCTGAAGCCTGAACAGGGGTTGGCGGGCGTAGCTCGCAGGGGGCAGAGCCACCTAGTATACATAT